>CM030375.1:17771626-18378750 GCA_003604175.2 Clonorchis sinensis
GCCGGGTCCTAGCACAGTTCCACAATGGACATCCAAGGATAAGCCGCATGAAGGCCCTTGCTCGCAGCTATGTTTATTGGCCGGTATCGATGAGCACATGGAGTAGGTATGTCGGAGTTGTTTCTGTTGCGCAGCTGCTCCGAAGTTACCCAACCGACAGTCGCCGCAGCCTTGGTCACAGTCTGAAAAACCATGGTCACGCATTCATGTGGGTTTTGCTGGACCAATTAACGGACAACGCTTGCTAATCGTTATCGATGCATTCAGTAAGTGGCCCGAAGTCCTTATTGTCCGAGACAACAACGATGGCATCCACAATTAAACTGCAGCATTTGTTCTCAATATTCGGTATCCCGGAAACTATTGCGTCCGTCAATGGTACTCAAATCACATCCCACCTGTTTGGTGAATCCGTTGGAAGACACGGCGTCACACATGGTACTTCCCCACCATTCCATCCCCAATCCAACGGTCAAGCTGAACGGTTCACAGACACCTTTAAACGCGCGTTGACAAAAAACCGAGAAGGGACTATGGCAGAATTCCTGGATACGTTCCTGCTGAATTGTAGAGCAACTCCTAGTCCATAGTCTCCCAACGGTCGCTCTCCAGTAGAGGTATGATGAACAGATGGTTGAGACTTACCCATGACGCTATCTTGTCAACAATTACGTGTTTTCAGTCACCGACAGGAGGGGAACCAACCGTGTCCCCTCCCCGTCCATTTTTATTCTTTTTCTTCACAATAAGGCTTTCAAATAAATCATGGTTGTACGGCAGCGAAGCATCGGTGTTCAACACTGATGTCATGCTGTCGATGATAATGATGATGATGAACCGCGCAACTATCACAGATCACCCTTTTGTTGCATCTCTCATTAGACGTTATTCATTGTGCTCCATTCACCTGAGGAACTATTTACCAGGATGTAAGCTGAATCCAGTCAGTATGATCTCAAACGCGATGCAACATGAAACATAAACAGCATTCTGAAGAGTCTAGGGTTTTCTAAACATTGGATCTTCGTGACATCATTCAAATCTTTTTGCGCCACTTGACCGTCGGCAGTGACACCGAAAATTGCGGTTTGTCGGTGCTAGATGTAATCTTCCGTGACTGTCGTCAAAGGGGCCAAACCGAACACTGACCAGCCCTAGTGTATCGTGTAAATGTGTCCTGGACATGACTTGTGAGCGACTTATGCCATCCGTAAATCGGTCACCTCCACAGATCAACGGTCTGCACCTGATTCAGCAATCACGGCAAACCAATCAAATTGTCGTTCAGATGTAATTATTCCAATTCGTCCAGCGCTCGCTGGCGGTTTGATTGCAGTATTCTCACCTCGGGCTTCAGATATCCAGAGTTCAGATCTCGGTACGATAAACGATATGTACTGAAGGCGAGTTGTGATGGATGAAATTTGAGTCTGTTCTGAACTTAGTGGAATAAATACGCCGGGACAAACGGGCTAGTGAGACGACAACAATGTGAATACAAGCTACTGAAACGAACTTTCATCTCTTTATGTTCTGGTTGTTTTAGTTCCGTACATCAACACACCCACAAGGAAACTAGTCGTTTTCCATTCAACCTATCTCGTCTACCTCCCTTTTTTTAGAGATACACCATAGCTTGCAACGAGAAAAAAACAGATTGATACTAAAACGATGGGCAAAATTATCTGTCTGAAACGACCAAATGTCCATGCAGTCAAACAATTTGGTAGCTGCGAAACATAGGGTAAATATAGTGGCGTTTGAAGGCCAGCAGAGAGGAAGAGTATCCGTTTGTGAGGACTGCACAGGTTGCAGTGCCAGAAATACGGTACTTGGACAATTCCCACCGATAATGTTGCATACTCAATACCATCGATTGCCTTCCGCATTTGTCTTGTAGAACACACAGCACACAGCACTAAATCACAGGTTCCAGCCAAACCAGACGAACTTGAACCTTGCCAAAAGTTCACACCATAGTTGCGTCCAGCAGTGGTCAACTAGATTAAGAATGGTCATACATAAAAGAGCATCGCACAGTACTCTTATCTTAAGAAATAGCAGATGCGGGTGAACGCGTAAGCACGTCTAGTAGGTCTGTCGAGCAGTTTCTAAACAATGATATACTGACTGACAAAAAAGAAACCCTCAAGTTTTAAGCAGTAACCCACATCTTTTACCAAAGATGGGAAGTAATTTAGCAGTTGTTTTCCACAAAGTTGAGTTGGATCATCAAATAATTTACACATCCAGGCACTAGATCGAGTGAACCGTTTCTTGACATTCTGTATCTTTAATCCATCATTTATGGTCCGTCCACAAAAAAATCCTTAACATTCGTTTAAGACAATTTGGCCTGTTTATGGTTCTGTTGGTCACAGGCGAAGCAGATAGTACAACGTCAGTCATCTTAGTTGTATTGCCGTGTACGATATGGCCACATATGATCCCCATTCGCGTTGGGTTTCCCTTCTGCTTGACTGAATTACTACACCAAGACCATTCAAACAAACAGTCATAATTTAGGTATGCTTCCATAGCCGATGTCATCAGCATTGAAGTTACACAACTATCACGTTTTTATCTATGACTAAAACCCTCAAAAGCGATATCTGTCAGTGTCGGACATTACCATAAAAGCTTTGTAGGGTTAACGAGGGGACACTACCAGGCTACAGCACCATGCCGTACAAATAACCAGCTGATGGTTTCTTCATAAGTGTCCTACGATCATCGAAGCTCTAGCAGATCACTGGCAGTTTCCAGACTTAGCAACTCCACACCGAATGCCAACTACAGTCGGGAAAGAACTTTCGGACGGTTATCACACCCACAAACAAATTTACTGAATTCCAGGCGAGGCTGAGCAGCCGATAGTCCATTCTGGTTTTGGATTGTTCTAGAATACACCAAAAGGTAGAGAGTAAAACCCACAACCGGCACCAAATCTTGAATGAACATAGAAAACGCCGTATCCGAATGACGTCCTTTATTTCAGTCATGATTCTATCCATTTTTTTCTTACTCCTGAAACAAGAACATAATTCGAATGCTTTTTCGGATACGCAGGACTGCCTACGTTGACGGCAAGACAACTAACTAATGTTTAGACGGAATACAGCACTGTTGCTGAAAACTATTTGACAGCAATCTTATGAGGTGTTTCGTCTAGACAGTGTACTGAGATATCTCGAATACGGCACCAACTGGAACAAGAGAAAGCATTGTACAGCTAACTCAGTTGAGTGATACCATAAACATGAGATCTAGCTGGAGTCAGCTGAGCCTGCCGTTGAAACCAAACCAGCGTACTTCGCAAAACGATCTCTATCGTTCAGCACTAAGTCCCTCCTCTGCACTTGGATATCGCTGAAATTAGGAACTGTTCACCCTCGACCGTGTCGCTGCGTAGTACATTTGACTTTGGTCACGAGTTATGCTTTCTCCTTGGACTAAAAACGGCTAGAGATCTTGCGACGGAACATGTCACCTTCGAGGCAAACGGGTACAAACGTGAATCCCCTCGCCAAACTCGATCGCAGCAACGACTGGCAGCATCATCCAAAATAACACAGCATAAGTCGCACGATTGATTCGTCGTTGCATCCTCTGGGTATCACCTGAAGGTAGTGTCAGCTCCAGTTACAGAAGCGCTTCTTTTTTGGAAAAGCGCCTGACAATTTTACACGCAAATTTATGCACTCCCGCACTCGCGAGTCATACTCTCCAATTTAGTGTAATCTCTCATTCGAGTCCTGAGCCCCATTCCAAAGACGCCCTACGTCCAGACCCATCCATCATCTTTCACGCGTTCGCTCTCACATACCCACATCATCTACCGCAATATCTTAACAGCACAGTCAAATGTGAAGCAAACCGTATTTAGTTGTAAGAAAACACGGTCATTAAACTCGTGATTTCACTAACGCTAAGACTGTCAGGACCGCCTCCAAATTCCCCACCTGATTGGTTTTGTCCTGCCCCGCAATTATCCATCGTTGACCACTTTCACGATCAACAAATGCTGATATCTTGTCACACAGGTCTTCGCACACCTCTCCGGAAATTATAGCCTCTGGAGGAAACGTCAGCGACCACTTGTGCAGGGGAAGGTGAATTTGGTGTGGGGCGAGTTCCGGTTTCTTATTTTAGTACATGAGACTATTAACAAAGCACCGTGCCTTTCTTGTCAATCCTTCAAAAAACTGGATTAAAACCACATCTTCAGAGACGTGGATTTCCTGCGGAAGCCCTTGTTATAAAAAAAACAACATTAAAGCAGGGTGACCAATCGTGAGAACGATCTCAGACAACCATTTCTAGACATCTAGCATCACCGTCAAAGACGGCAACATCAGTGTTGACACTGATGCTCCATTACCGTACAACCATAAGGCTAGTCTAATCATATTTGAACCCCTAGAGTGGAGAGGAAAGAGCAGGTGGAGTGGACCTGATGCTGACCTATCGCACACTCTGAGATGTTTACACCTCCAAGCGCTCAGCCAAACAGTCTAGAAACAAACTGGCAGCACGAACGCCACTGACATTGACCAGCCGCCATTCCTTGCAACGTCCCCATCAAAGCATAGGCGGAGTCACGGGGACCCCAACCTGGAAGGCGTACAATACCAAAACTCTTCGTGATCTCTTTTACGCCCTTCTGACAAATCATACGTTGTCCACCTCATGGTTTGCGCCATTCTGAAGGAGGCACGGAGAACAACACTCGTCTCGGTAGACGGTGTTTCGGCATGCATTGCACATGGCCAAGCCATCGTAGTCGGTAGTGCTGGATGATTTCCCCTATAGAAGCACTTGCACACAACCAAACACCCGTTTTCTAATCACCTCGTTAGTAACCCGCAAGATGCCATCTAAAACCAGCAACGATTCTGAGGCGTCGGTGGTCGAATACCTGAAGGCACTCCACATCATCTGCTCGCACCCATACAACAACACAGCCCTTACTGTAGCCTGGTACACGCGACCCTCAAGATCGAGTGGTATGCATTCTTGACGCCACAAGTGGATTCGAGCCTTTGAGATACTTGCATTGACTTGATCAGACATTTCCGTCGGAGCTAATACAACTACCGAGGCATGTAGAACTTTTCACAATCCTCAGTGATTCTCCTTGAATTGTAAGGGATATGTTCGGAGACTGTACGTTCTGAAGCATGACTTTGCAAGCCGCATGCCAAAAGATGGTATGATGGTGGTCAGTCTATTCAACAGGGCTTGTGCTTCGCTTTGGTCTTTAAAGATGTCATCTGCGTACTCCAGATCGACAATGCTCTCACCGGCAACAATTTGAACATCGTCCAGCGTTCGCCTCACTAGTTGAAGTTGAACAAGAATGGAGTGAACATCCCTGTCTGACACTTATCGTAGGGAAGCTTTTGGAGAGCTTACCATACACTTATCCGCCCAGAAGTATGCGAACGTAGTAATCGGATTGTTCCCAAACTTGTGGAGCATACCCTGTTAAGCAAGTGTAGTTAACAGCACTGACAGAGCGCTGAGCGGTTGGAGGTGTAGGCACCTCAGAATGTTTGACATTGGCCAGCACTAGATCCCCTTCCTCACCCACTCTTTATCTCTTCTTTTTAATAATTTTATATATATATATATATATATTAGACGAACTTTATGGTTGTACGGCAGTGAGGCATCAGTGTCAACAGTGATGTTGCGGTCGCTGATGATGATCCAATCCGCTCGGTCACTCAATACAATACCCACCCCAACATATCCAGCTGTGGCGGTCCTTGCATCACCAGAGGTGCGCAGCCAGAACCTGGAAGAGAGCGAGGGGGCAGTCAGTTCGATCACAGTACTTGCGCCCTGAACCCGTGTTTCTGGCAGACATCATACATCAATGCAGAGAGAATCCAGTGCATGAGCAAAAGGCACCTGTTGATCTGCTTGCTTCAGTGTGCGGACATTAAAAGCGGCTAAGTAGACAGGCTTTCGGGGTTTGAAAAGACTTCGAAATGTTTAGGGTTGTTACTCAACTCGGACGTACAGAAGCTGTAACGTTCGACGGCCTACTGAAATTTCAACTTAACCAACTGTCGTGTTGCCCTAATCGACAATGCCCACAAGCGTGCGTAAACACATCGTCGTACCACGGACTATTCATCGAACGAGTACAGACTCAAGTCAACGCATAGTCACTAGCGACAGCAACATCAAGGTTGGAACACTCGTGATTAACTGTCTTACCACCAGGTCGATTTATTCGCATAAAAACCAGTAGTATCACCCACATCCGTGAGCTTAAAGCGGTATGAATGGCTAACACAGCAGAGCAGCTTCTGTACACGGGCTGGAAGGGCTACTTCACCTGACCAACCAAACTAACCCTTGACATTTCAAGTCTCGCAACGCTCAGACGTCCACTGGCCAGATCGAGGAGTCTACATAAAGCTCGATGGCCTAACCGCTCAAAGGAACATAGTAACGTCCCCACAGGTCTGTTTTTCGAACCCAAACTAGGCACCTCGACTGCTCCTGTCCAGGCTTGGGCAACCCAGCGGCATCCCTCGGGTGGCAGCTAAGCCACGAAAGGGTGTTGCTCCAGGCAATAGAGATAATGCAACAAGCGGTCCGCGCTGACCCGATTGGCAACCACCCAAGTGGACATAACTCGGGGTAAACTGCCAACACACTTAAATGTTAGACGATAAGTGTCAAAAACGTCACTATCTACCGCCTCAAATCGCTCGCACATGCGCCCATCCGCCCTAGGATTCGTTGCCTCGACCGATGACCCCAGATTCAGATCACCGTCCGGAAAAAACAGCTTTTTGGTGCACTGCTGCCAAGCAACCTGATAGAAACACAGGGACTGAGGGGCCGATATATTGCCCCGACCTGGGTAAGCGAAGACCGAGTAGTGGCGGAGCTTCCAGTCGGTCGCTTCGCGCCCTGAACGCTGAACCCCTCGGTAATCATCAAATGGTCTGTAATTACGTCTAGAGACCAGCCGAGGGTGGGGTCATGACGCAAGCAAGCGCAACGCCAGCATGCACCAGTGGAAGTAACGCATTGCCGACAAACACGAGGGAAGAGGAAGATTGGATGGAGAATTGGCTCCAAGCAGCGCCAAGGGAGCTCTGGGGTATTCGGTGATTGCCACGGCCTCGTAGGTTACAATCAGCTGGTGAGCCACTTAGTCTGGGGAGTCGACCAAGAGTGAAACCTAGCAGTTGGACGACAAATGTGTTAATGTATCTCGATAGACAGATTTTCAAAGGCAAAAGGGGCATAGTTTCCAGTTTGTTCGAAGTCGCGAAGGTCAACTCAGTGTTAGGCTCTCGAAATCAACTACTCAGTGATGAGGAACGTTGTCAAGGACCTCCTTCGCCCAAATGTGCAGCCACATAATACAATTTGCGAACACGCTAAAACTTTGACCAGTTCAGATGGCGAGCGATTTCGGGATAAACCCTAGTACTGCATTCAGTTAGCTGAAGACCTGACCTCGCATTCTATTCACCGAGAATTGATGTCCATTGACGGCAATCTATCACATACGTGGATAAAACCCAACTCAGTAGAATACATCTTTTAACGGATAGGTCTGGAGTAGACAAAGACTTTGCACAGCTGAGCAAATGGACCCAGCAGAAATATGGTCGGGCAGTTACACAAAAACAATATGGAGCAAACCGTGGAGTCATGATTAAGTGACAATTTGTGCGATAGGGGAGGACTGAAGGAAGGTGTGAAGAGCAAAACAGGGACACCTGAAGTGCGTGCTGCGTAAATGCATTTGGAGAGCGCTGTCTGTTCCGAAGACTGTATATATGAGTTTATCTGTACTGTACACTGAGAACGTTTGCGGTAGACCATGACGTCGATCGGAGGTGGACTGCTCTAAGAATGGACACACGCACTAAAATGAACTTTGAACATATACAAGAGAAACCTGGTTTCGACAACCGTCAATGAAGAGACGCATCAGACCATTACTCAAGCGTTGCCCCATTATTGACATGGCCTTCCGTTTCTTCCGTGGCCTTATGTTTAATAACTGGTGCCTCATCATCCAGGTCATCATCGGCAACCGGTGCGAGGTCGCTACGCCGTCGCTTACTCCCTGGTCGTCGCGGCCCGGTTACGCCTGCACCAGACAGATTGGCACCATCATCTTCAATATCCTCGTCATCTTCCTCTTCCTCTTCATCATCATCTTCATCGTCATCGTCGTCGTATTCACCAAGTTCGGCATCTTCCTCTTCACCTGAAGGGAAAAAAGTAACAATATATGACAATACCGGTCACACAGGGGAAACTACTGCAAGCTGTGAACTGTTTGCAAGTTGCGGCAATAAAGGAAGTGTCCTTTCGGTGCTTAAGACCCCCAGTGATCCACTAACCTAAATCATCAACATAACACAACTGTTGTTTAGAGGTTGTACAGTGAGGGATGGACACCAAAAGGCGAAAAGTTGTTGAAGCCTGACGACATTAGAACGGCGCAGGATACACACACCAAGTTATCTGGAACTACTGACACAATGCGGATTATAGTTGATAAACACCATTTGCGAGTGGAAACCAAAACGATCATGCATGGCGGCGGGGCTAGGATTAAAATGTGCCTCAGGGGAGCATCGATTTGGGTCGAATCTCCATAACGGTAACGTCAATCAACTGAGTCAACTAGTGACTGGTCTTCGGCGGACACCAGATTACTCGATGGAGGCGCTCATGGTCGGGGACGGAAGAATGTTGAGGCATAATTGGCAACGAAGCACGAAAACACTAACCAGTAAACTTAGTCGGGTGGGCAACTGCCACTCCCTGGATGCGGACCCCGGGACTCAAATCGCCAGTGGTTAATGACACTGGCAGAAACAGTCCAATCGCGGTCAGTGGCGCTCATGCATCAAAGCTATCGCCTTCAATGCGCAGCTACCCAATTCCCGAACAAACTGAACATGTCTTTGTCTCCAAGGCTTCGTTGTACGTTCCACATTTCCGTTTTCCGGTGATCTAAACTGTAGCAGCTGGGACCAATGTGCCTATGCACGGTTTATAGCTGATAAATTGCATTGAACTGATTAATTCACGTGCCCACAGAGGTGACTGTCCAAAAGTGCCGGCGCTAGCAAGATAGGTGCACTGTTTAGGTCTTGCATTTCACTAAGAACAAATCGAGGGACAATGCATTTAGAACGTACACTGAAACCCACCGGAAACCCCCGGACCAAATGGGGAGTCCAACGGAAATTTCGGGCGGCACAAGCAAAAACTCATTGATCGGAACCCCCTTGATAACATTACCAATGCTCGACAGTATTTGGATGCAAGCCATATTCACAGAAAATGTCACCTACATAGGACAGCCTGTGAATTCCAAATGAAGCGGCTATTTATGAACGACAAGGACCCAAGTACACGCCTTACTTCTCCCTCACAACTCCTGCGGTGTGGAGGCACGTCCGTTCCCGGTGCCGCCAAGCTGCAACGCGCTAACCACACCACCTTGCCACGTTGAGTGAAAACCCTCCAAGATTTCCTATTGAGCGGTCCGGACTGAAGCGTTCGGGAAAAGTTTCACGGAAACGCCAATGCTCTTTTCTTCATAAAGCAACACAAGTTTGCTACGAACTCCTCAACAGCTTATCAGTTTCGCGCTTCTTGGGGGTCCCGGTTGAACAACGAAATGTAAGCAACTGGCGAAGCAGTTATTCACAAGTCACTTAGGCGTGGGCGGGAGACTCAATCGAACATGTTTTGTGAAGCCAGATTAGGTAAACTAGACATTCGGTCGTCTTCCGTTAACACTGGAGGAATTTTTGGATGACCGCGCTTCACTAACGCTATAAAGGTATTTCGTCTAGCATAAATTGGAGCTTATTTATAGGGCGTTTAGCCATGGTGCATGCAGCTAATTACCACGTGTCGCCTAATGGCACGGATGAAAGGTTGTGGCAGTCAGCGACGCAGGATGCTTCCGACTTCAGGATGATTGACTCTTCGCCACGAGTACTGCACATGCGTTTCGGTTACACTGAGCAATGTCTTAGCATGTTGAAGACTCAGGTAAGGTTATCCCAGCTTACTTGGCTGCCTTAGGTGCACAGCCTTTGTTATCAGACTCAACTCACAGCACTGTAACATCCGAGCGAGAACAATACTGCTTAACTGCCTCCGAGCGCATGTACGACCGCAGCTTCAGTGAGCAGCGCTAACAGGATTGGGACACGGTATAGATAACGGGAAGTGAAATTAACTTACAAACTGAGAAAACGGGGGCGAAATAGTGAACGACCGATCATCCGAAGCCTGAGAACAGATAAGGGGAAACATACCTGGAGCATAGTCCTCGTCATCATCTTCCAGGTCACCACTCCGCTGCAGGGCTTCGATTCCGTACTCTTCTTCCTCCTCCTCATCATCATCGGAGTCCTTTTCTTCGTCATCATCCGCCTTCTCGTCACCATTGGCTGCCGAAATTAGGAATATGAACATATGGTTAACAGAGCAGAACCCGATTATGACTTGCGTTCATAAACGTTCACACTATTAATGACTCAGCTGTAGCGCCCTTCCGGTACCTAGTTGTCATGCCATCCGAAGGATACCCAGACAGGAGCAGTCGAGCACAAGTCCAGTTCGAACAAGGTGCCTTCCCGTCAGTAAGTTAGCACCTGAGTCGTCATAAAGGTTTGACCATTTGTCTTTCCTGCAAACGCTGCTTGTTTTCACGGTGCCGTGCTGCAAGTACTCGGTGTGAGCTGCCTTTCACATGTTCATCACCTTATTGTAGACCATATTACCAAAATGTAATTGCTCCAGATAAACAAGTGAATAAAATTTGGTTAACCTAATCGGATGAAATGCAGAACTGGTTGTCATCAACGCGACCCTGAAAGACACTCACCGACCTCTGCGTCGCTCTTGAGATACCCCAATGAACACACCACAATGCGGGATCGAGTTCTGCCGCCGCACGGAGATTCATTGCCCGTGCGAAATGCCGAAAAAACACAGCTAGTGGACAGCCGGGAAAGCTGAAGCGGGTTGGGGTGGCTACGTCGGTCAAAACGACTACAAAGCGCCCATAATAGGCTTTTCGAGACATTTTTGCGGGTCCAGCCGAGCAGGCGGTCGGACCAGCTTGAATCTACGGACAGCAGACTGACCAGAACTGGGTTTATGTAGGGGAGTGAGGATGCCTGAAGCTTCAGCGAACAATGCCTGCTGTATCAATTCTAAGTGAGAGATTACTGACAGTAACGCTTCGATTGAATGCGAGAAAGCCGGAGACCCCGAAAGGATGATTGGTAGAGAAACTTGGATTCGGAGCTCCGATTATGACTGCAAATGACACTAACGCCCTGCTCGAGGTTGTGGCCCTGTAAAAATAAACATGTCCCAATGATTGGCAATGAACACCCCCAGGTCAACTCACTAGCTGAAGAACCGATCCAAGCGTGTACGTACCTTGTGACTAAGCGAAAGTTACAACTGGTATAGCTGGCCACCATCTACGTTCACTGGAGCAAGGTGCTTGATTACGTCGTGAGATAAGAGCTTCTCTGGAAATTCTGGGTTTCGCCAGACATTTCTAACATGGAATACCAGAGCCACCCGCACTCTGGCAGATTCTTTAGTTCGTTATATGACAGCCCTCCAACCGTGGCATTATTCCGGTGCATAGCAGTTGCAAAACCCCAACGAAGCGTAAAACCGGGCGAACTAATCCTATGCGGCAGTCAAAAAGCTAGCCAGCATTCTATGCACAGATTCTGCGAACAGAAGTCCCGTGCGTTAACCATCGAGAACCGTGCAGCTACGGGGCTCCGAAGAATAGCGTCCCTTTCTGTCGATCCTCATTCAGGACGATGTACGTAGAGGCACCCATCGCCGCTATCCCGCTCTATTCGGGCCTATATTGCTTGAATTCTGATTTGGGGAACTGTATGGTGCGACCATACATTATGGAAGGGCGCTTTAAGATTTAGTACGGAGTGGCCATCCCGTGAATACTTTGAAGCCATCAAAGTGGTGGAACAGTTCAATAACACACTGAGGGTCAAGCAGCTTCGGCCGTACGGCAGCTATGTAAAAGCATATATTACTGGTGCTGTCGATGGTGATGAACTGCCGCTACATAAGGTGGAAAATCTAGTTCGATCCCATAAGAATAAACGGAGATAGACACGTTTATCTGCTATCTGTGAGATCGCCCGACTGCGGGCACATGCAATGCTACCCGAGCTCCGGAACACCCTCGGTTAAACAAAAGCTTAACATTCGAAGACCAAGTGCAGGATACATGTTAACACTAGTAGCTTCCGGCTGAATTAACTTGAATGCACTTAACAGAAACGGAAACCGAAAGGGTCAACCACATCAGCGAAGACCAATTTGGCGAGTTCTGGGGAAGACGACTGCTCATCCAAGACAGGACATTTGTGGGACAAAAAGCCCATGAAATACAGTAAAAGCCATCTCCGTGACAGCCCAGACCAGTTACGTCATGAAAAATGAACGTCACTAAGATTGGTGAAGTTGAGGTTTTGGCCAGTAAAACAAACCAAAGAGGGGAGCATACACAACCCTAAAACGTCGAGCTCAAGTCGGCGACATATTCAATGCAATACTACGAGGCGTGTAAACCTAAAATTGTGAGCAATAATTCCGAACTCGGAATGAAATGAAAACAAGTCTACCGCACCGAGGGCTGAATGGCTCAAAATGCGAGAATCACCAACTCACCTTCCTCCACGTCTCCATTAGGGATAACCCCAGTAGGCTCTTCTTCGTTATTCCTAAAGCAAATAGCTCAGATATCCCGTAAACTTACTCATCTAGACCGTCAAGGTACTTCAGATTAGGAAGGGCGGCGAAAACTGTCTTTCGATAATTCTCCAAGCCAGTCACTTCGCAGTTAAACAGATCGATACTGCTAAGACATGAGAGTTTCGCCAGTGGAAGGAGGGCATCGATTGTAGCTACTTTATTGGCGCTCAAATTAAGCGTTTCCAGGTTTGGGCAATTAAGTAGTGCCTCCAGACCACCACTGATGGCATTGTTGGAAAGATCAAGCTGTGAAGATTATACACGAACGTAATTAAACTCACTATTTTCAGAGAAGGAAGTTTGGGTAAACCAGAAAGGTCTTCCAAGCCAACGCTGACGAGATTCAAAACCTCCAGGTTCGTGAACTCATCAGAAAGACCTTCAATCACGGTTGATTTAGAATGACTCAAAGTCAGTTCTTTTATCTGTGAAGGGGAAATCCCACAAACCCAAGAATAACGCACCTCAGAAGGAGCCTTCTTGCCCTGTTCCAGTTCAATGCGTTGAGGAAGCGTCATAAACGTCATTGCGAACGACGGTAAAAAGAGCCGCGCGAACCCGCGAAATATTTGAAGATATGGCTGACCCCAGGCAGGAAATTATCTTGACGATTCGGTTAAACAAACTAGGCAGAGTGCGTCACTTGCTACCATAATTAGCACAGAACAACCAAAAAATATAGTAGCCAGCACACCTTCTTGATCGAATGGCTTTCGAGACCAATGGCCCGCGCTGTGATAAAACAAACCGCGGTTCTTTCAAAACGGCAGCTGGGTATTTTTCGCGCGCCCCGGGTGTTTTCTAGGATAAGCGAGCTTGAAGCCGCATCAAAATAAGCTGAAGAATTTCACTTGATTTTTTTACGAACCATTCGAGGGTTATAGGGTTTATCAGACGTTTCTGCTTGAACCTCGACTAGTTGTCTTGAAACCACAAGAGCACCTGAACGATAGGAAAGACCCGACACTTGAAGTTCGGAGGAGGAAGCTTCGTTCCTGTTTACCAATCCGTGGATCCTTGGGGGTCTTTGGACCACAGCCGCAGTTCTCTGGGTGCAAGTCGGCGCCAAAGAAAGAACTTTTTAATTATTTGGTGCGTCTTCCGAAAACCTCGGCGCTTTGTAGTTTTTGCTTAATTTCTAGGCCAATATGCCCTTAATCAGGTGCATGATCCACGGATTCACTGATGGATACACAGGTTCGAGGCTTTTGCATAAGTTTTCCTGGTAAGTTTTGTTCTTGTCGTTCAGCGCCTGCCGTTCACCTGAAAGGCACAAGCGAAAAAGGGTGTAGCACTGCACTTTAATTTCTCAGTGCGGGGCAGTAGGATCGCCAGCGCGAGGACTCACACAAGAAAGCGTCTAGTAGCGATTTGAACTGGGTTCAAAATAGGGCGTGGACAACCGTCGGTGGAAGGTTATTTAACGCAGCAACTACCCGTAGCTACCCGTAACTACCTGTAGCTGCTGGATGAGGGTAACCAAACGGAGACTCACCTCCCACCCCTCCAAGTGCCCCCGTCACGTCGCTTGGAGGAAACGAAGGTCGTCTTTGACCCTGACTCTTTGGTGTCTCACATGTAAGATCCAAAAATATTTTATTACCCTCCATTGGCCATGCCATATCATGAAGGGACCTCAACCTCATTAGGAGCCACTGCTATTCACCCCTCGGTTTTGATGATGGAACTGCCAGGGTGCAATTCGGTGCCAGTTCGGCTGAGAAAAAATCCGACGACAACACTGGTAGATTCACCTGCCAGAAAAGGAGCAAAGCAAGGAGATGGCGACTCAAATAGCCGACTTCACTGGAGTCGACATGCGGTCTTGACCTTGCGGTAAGGACTCCTGAGCGAAGTGTGAGCAAGGCACGTGAATGAACAAAAGTTTTTCTACTATATGAAACGCGGCTTCGGTCTCCTGGAAGGTTTGCACTGACCCTTAGTTATCCTTGAACTCCAGACGCAATCCGAAGTAGCAGAGCTACCAAACATGCTACATGAATAGCGTAGGTCGAGCTTTTTCTTAAGATGTAGTCAAGATGAACACTTTTGGAGTTTTAAGTCAGTTAGGCCAAGCCAAGCTCCGTCGGGCAGATGACGATCTAGCTAAGTATGCGAACAAAACTCTTCCACAAGTTTCGATGCTGAGTAGTCGTTCCGCGGGCCTTGGGGAATCAAAACAGATGCTAGCAGCCTTCGTGTGAGCGCCAATCGAACTGGTGAATTTGACAGATTCATCCGTGCTTGCGGCCGCCGCATCCCCCCCATTTTAAGGACAGAACATGGTATAATGCGTCAACACACTGAATCGGGGCATTCGCCCAGACTTGCCCGGCTAAGTATGTTCCCTTTTTCGGTGGTTCTGACATTCACGAGAGGAGCAAGCGGAGGGTGTGAGGCCCTTCAGTTTCTCAGAGTCGGTTGACTAGTTTGCCAATCCATACAGGGAGAATCATCTAAAATCGATGTTAGCTAGGTGCTGGAGGATTAATCCACGCACAGATGGGAACAAATGCTGTCCGATAAAACTTCTCGCTGTAGGCATGGATATCTCTACCGCGCCCTGCCGCGTAATGGCATTAGCAACAGTCAAAGCTATCTGTGATGCCTCGTTCATGCAAGATTTGGGAGAGTACTGGAGTCGTAAATAGTCCAGCAAAATGACACCGAATATGTCCGCTTGCAGTTTATAATGAACAAAAGCACACAACCATTATTGCAGCAGCTTGTAGTACCCAATTAGTGAGGCCTGGTGGCACTTTAAATAAACGTATTCGCGGGATGACTAGATAAGCCAATTATCCAAATCTCCCTGCCCGTTTGTCTCCTCCAACCGCCTCTACCTTAGGGGTACCATGCATTCCACAACTAGCAGGAGAGCTGTCAATAACGAAACAAACTCCTCACTTCTAAGTCCGAAAGACCAGTGCGAATGTTTCACTCAAAACGGGATACTCGAGAAAAGACTGGTACATCCTTCGGAAGCTCCAGGAGACACAAACACAAATGACGAAGTGCCCAGAACAAAGGATGATAAAGAATATTCCGCCCCTAACGGACACCTAACGCTCCCCATCCCGGGGCCCTTGGCTGCGAGGAAAGTTGCCCAGCTCTCTCGAATGGCTATCAAGACCGAAGCGACGTCTCAAACGGAGAGGTTCATGAGCGAGTCCAAGATGATCGTCTAAGGATCGTTCTCCAGAATAAACACGCTGTGGAAATGGCTCAAAAACTCTTTTCTTGTCCGTAACAAAGCATGAATATGAACCTCTTTGAGCAGAATGCTTACGCGAAAAAGAAAGAAACCGAAATTTTTGGCTTCCAGTAAAACATTCCTCACCAAATGAGGATCTTGGAGCGCGCTATCAGTGTAACGGCATATGCTATTGGTGAGGCGTGCTGGTGATCTTTAGCCGAGTCAAAACGCCGCCCTGCATCTGATGAAAGGTGAAGTTTATTACGGACTTGCAGGATTGCATTGCAGTGTTAGTTTACAATTATCTAATAGTCAATGAATATCCATGGAAACGGCTAACAACGCTTGGTCCGTGAAAACTATGTGCGAATGTTGCGTTTGCTTTCCTGCCCGATAGCTTGTAACTGCTTAGTTGATGTTTGCTAATAAACCACTCCGTAGCGAAGGGCTATTTCCTTTCACAGGGTGCCATGAACAGGATACGGATGAAGATCTTGCGGCCACAACTTTTTGCAGACGGGGATGTGCAGGCCCTCCGGGACATTGGGGATTATGTGTATGCCGCTGAACTGGGGGCCGACCGGGTAAGTTGTTGGCACTGTGTACCCTTCTTGGTGGTCGGGCGGAGGAGGCCCCTTGTGCGGCCTGAAGATGCCCCGGAAGATGGACAGAGTCATCACAAAGCGAGCCACTGTAGCGGAGTCTCAATCATCGGTCGACCGCCAGTAGACTATGAGGCGGTTCAGGCATGCCAGAATTGGATCGGACGCGAGCCAACCGTGTTTTCACCAGCCGGCGAGGTGGTTGAGTCGTACCTCGCAGAGACTGAACGCAGTAGCTTGCCAGCCCTCTGACCATTTCGTTGAATAAGATAAACATTGCTTTGTGCCCTGTTGAAGTTGGCAAGAGCTGCTGGGAAGCTGAGTATGGAGGAGTTGGTGCATCTGGCAAGGGAATCGACGGAGGCGCCACTGGCCACGTTGCACCGCAGGAGAAGAGGGACGGTTCACTAGTGGAGGACCTGCAGACTAGAGTCGACCAGCCGATCAAACAGCTGGCAGCCCTGGAGGCGGAATTGCGGAGATACGTTTGAACGCACCGAGGCTTCAACTATGGCATGCTTGGCCACCGGAAGAGTCAATGCTGCCGTTCCAGAGCACCTGTGAGTAAGAACTCTTTGAATCGCTTCTCTTTTCTCGGTGGGTTGCAGTCGGTGCTGTGACGCAGGTTACGAGGCATGCAGTTATCAAGATGGACGGGAAAAAGGAGCTGTGCTCAGTTGACCCCAGAGTGTCACTGAAGCAAAGTGGGAACGAAGCTGAATTCAGGCCGTGCGCATTAATCGTGAAAGCAGTGAGTGGATACCGGCTGAAAATTTACGGATTGTCAATGCACTCAATGCGCCTAGGCTACAGTCGGGGTTCAGCACGAGTTTCTGATCAGCCCAGAAGCGAAGAAGACAATTTTGGTAGCGGATTTTCTCAAGAGCGCAGAATCCGTGGTAGACTTGAAGCGGGGCAATCTGCTGATAACGTACGGCTCAGTCAAGCTGGAAGATTAACCCAGCACTGCTGTGAGCGAACCGGATGTCCGACGGCTTCTTTCTAGCAACGTGTCGACAGTAGTCTGTGGTCGAGCTATTTATAGGAGGTGAAGATCCGTTTGGCTTCTGCTCGTAGATTGAACACAAAATCAACCTCTCTTCCGAACGTTTCGACTGTACGGTCCCCGTCCGCCAGTGTTTTATCTACCGGAGGAGGTCCATAAGCAAGTTCAAGAAATGTGGGAAAATGGAATACTCGGAATACGGCGCCCGTAAAGCCAGCTGTGCTTGTGGCCAAAGCGAACGGTAAATACCTATTTTTCGTGAAGTTCCTACGTAGGAATTGACTGATTTTAAATAAGGTTGTAGCTGTCCCTTCGGTTGCTGGGATTTTCGATTCGCTCCAGAAATCCTGATATTCCTGTTTTTGGTTTGAGTTACGGAGACTGACAACTTGCTATCTAGTCAGACGACCGGAAGGAAACAGTGTTCACGGTTGGGCACACCAAATATCAACTTAGGCGAATGTCGTTTGGTCTGTCGGGGGTATCGCTGACAGTCAGACGCTCAAAGGGACTACAAAATATGGCCGTGTATGGAGACCGTATTGTCGTGTATAGCAATTCGGAGCCATAAAATCCAATTCGCCTGAAAGCCGTATTGAAGCGTACTTGGGAGGCTGGTCAGCGGATAAATGATGGGAATACACAATTTGCTCAAAGTTTAATGGCACCGCTCGGACATGGAGACGTTGGCCCACTTCCACAAAAACTTGCAAAGATCCAAGACTGTGCAGTCCCCAATTCCAAGTGGTCCTAACTGGGAAGAGAACTTGCCGGTGGTGTTGTTGGCACATCGTGCGCCGATATAGCCAACCACAAGCAAGTCTCCGTTCATGCCGATGTACGGTCAACATCTGCGCCTTCTGGTTGATCACGAAATTGGGTTGTGGCCTACAACGTGCTTGTTTCCGGAGGGACTAGGGTAGGAAAGGAGGAAAGCTTGAGAAAACTTGCTCGCCGTTCAGGAAAGGACTGGACACAAAACCGCCAATAGGATGGCGCGACGGTTTTCGATAGACGTGAAGGTCAAAGTCAGAGTCTCGGAGGGCGTGGACTAATTTCGCGGAAGCTGGGAAGTTGGTTGCAAGGCCAGTTTGTCGCGACCGACCGTCGAGGGAACGTCTATATAATTCAGGACGGTCGAGGGCCAGACGGCTTCGAAGTTGTCATTGTACACACAAAGAGTTGCCGAATAAACCAAGGGCTAGAGCCGAACCAACGGAGGCAAATGGAAATCGGTGGCATGCATGTGATCTTTAAAAGGGAATCGTGTGCAACGTCCTATTGATGAGACACAATTGGCCCTTAGTCGGGTCGCATCTCCGTCCCCTATCTGATGAAAGGTGAAGTGTATTACAGAACTTGTGGAACTGCTTTGCAGAGTTCGCTTGCACATGTGCAATAGTCTATGAACATTCTTGAAAGTTCAAGAAGACAGATGAAAATGTACATAAAAAGTTTAATGTCCTGTCCAGTAGCTTGTAGTTGCTTAGCTTGTGTATTCAAACAAGCGACTTCTCAGCGAAGAGTTTTCTCCGTCTCATAAAAAGCCGAGAGACCACGCCAGCGTATGGTGTAGTTTCAGGGATCACCCTCTAGGGGCGCGAAAACTGGTTCGGAGTACTCGCAGAGGTGAGACGCCAAACAAGCTTGCGCTTGGCGATACATCAACCTACCCCAAACTTGTGACCAGCCCGATGGTAGTAATATACTCTTGTGCACTTAAAAGCACGCCGATGAAACTGGCCGCGACTCCAGATTGCGGTTTCTACCCAGCCGCCGCAGACCCCTCGACTACTAACGACAGTGCCGATGGACATGAGGCAAATGTCGTGGGGACACAGCGTCCAACGTCGGTTGAACTATCGATAGTAATTCCTTGGCGGATGCTAAAGGCGCAGCGGTGAATGACACGCTCAATTCACAAGTCCTAGGCTGGATTGGGTCACTAGTGTCTAGGCAGATGGCCACCGACGAATCAGCCACCGCAATTACCCTCAACGTCGGAGGCTGCTGATAGAGTCCCACAAGCATTGAAAATGGGAAACTGCCAGCCTTCAGCTCCACTCCGTTAAAAATGGTTATTACGATTGTAGACTCAGTCGTTACTCATAACCCCAAAAGCCAAAGCCGCAACTCGGAAACTGTGTACCGAAAAATCCTACGCACACCGAGCTGGTAACGCCGAGCGCGGACGACCCGGGAGTCCACGCAAATACAAAGGCGAAACAACTGCACTCAACTAACTTACATACACTTCGCCTGATCAAAAAGCTACTTGCTAGATTCACGGTGAAGTCCCCTGCAAAAACGAGCCTCTTGAGATAGCACTCAGAATAAATACCCCTTGGTGGTACCATCCAACACACAAGCGGCCCGACGAGGCCTCACAGAGACATGCATACATACATGCGGCCCCAGTCCATTGCGATCATCCTATTCAACACCCCTCCTGCACATTTTTGTGGCGCACCATGGAACCATATCCTGCCTCGAGAGACCGATTCTCTTCCCGACGTGGTCTACCGTTGTCCCTGAAATACACCGAAAGATGATTACTTCCTCATAAAAAACTCCCGAAGCTACCACTTTGGCCAATTTAAATCTTAACCGGCTTCAGTCGAAGGGACTTAGATGGACGGTGTCCGGAGAATTCACGAGGCTAATGTGTTCACTCGAAAAAAACAGCGCACAATCGGATGGACCCAAAATTATCCGGTGTCTTCTGGAAATTGTCTCAGCTATTCCTCAAAAGCTGCCTACGGGAAATATAAGTGAACCGGCACTTTATAACATGCGGGTTCGCTGTAGATCGGAAATCCTCCAACGGAGTAAACAAAAGTAGGGAACGATATAGTCCTCACCCTGAAAAGCAGGGATATATTATTTGAGTTCATGAGACACGGCCGGGGGAATGAGCCAACAGCCTCCTTCCTGGGGGACAGAAACAGGGCATCCATTAGTGCCATGATACACGTGTTTGGAACCTAGAGGGAACACTATGCAGGCCTGTATTCCGCCCCAGCAACTTCTTCACATCCACTACTGTAAGCTGCATGGTGTTATGTGTCTTTCGTTTGGTTAAATTATAACAATACGTATTTTGTCAATTGCATGAACGCTTTTTGTTTGATTACGAGAAACTATAAGAGCAAGCATTTCCTACAATTATATGCAATACAAACGCGGTCACGTGATTCGACTCTGTTCTGATTTCGCTGGCGTTTACGGCGGTCATTAGCAATAATAATGTTAATTTCAAACTAGTCATGTGCTTACTCCGGCATCAAAGCATTGCAGACTAGCTTCGGAATTTATTGTATGTGAATGTTGTTCAGAAGAAGACCCCTGGACAACCATGATTAGATTATAATTTATTCGCTGACCTGGGCCACCGACGAACTGTTTTAAAGAGAACATTTCTTAGTGAGTCTGTTCCACCTGACCTCGCTATTATTGTATACCAAGTCTAGTGTTGCAACTTCGTATATCTTTAAAAATTGCCTCCCATCTTGAATGACTGCCTTCCCGGTTGACAATTCAAGTGGACCGCCCTTTTTGGATTGGTGTGACTGAACCCTATTTCATTTTGACAAGACATTTATATTTTCCTTTTCCCTTACCGCGCAAGTCGCTTCTACCGCTCCTGTTATACTATTCTTGTACCAGAACCCTGGTCAGCTATAAATTTGTTCCAGTGCATGAGTTTGCGACTCGTATTTGATCACGCGTTGACTGTTGGTCCATTTCGGCTTTGCTTGCTTTTTGGAGTACCTCACCCTTTGTCGAAAAGCGCTGAGGTTTGTAATTTTGCATTCCGTGTAACTACTTCCACGTTTACAGTACAGCACATCTGCATAGCCATTCTTTCGGAGTTTTTCCGGTTTGGTTGCTAACCTTGGTGCTCGTTGCCCAAGAAATCGAAACGGTCGTTTCAGTACACAACGTTGACAAGCGTGGTTTTTGGATACCCATCACCAGGTCAGTGTCGTTCAATTCAAAACGGGACGAAGAATTTGAAGAAAAACTCAGACAAGTGGAACACGGTTCGTTTTCAGCGATGAGCTCTAGGGCTAGTATAGCTTCTAGGATTAGTTTGGGGAATTCGGGGTCCAAAGCAGCTCTGTTGTTAGCACAGCTTAAAGAGAGACAACTTAAAGAGGAACTCAAGCTAGAGGCAGAGGCGATAAAAACTAATCATAAAAACAACTCCTGAAGGCTGAAACCGAGGTGAAGTTGGCTGAGCTCAAAGCATTGTTGACTGGAGGCGAAGACGGGTTAAAACAGCGACCGGTCAGGTTTTTCAGAGTCCTGAAAGAGGCGCATTCAAAGCTGTGTTGAAGATTGCGGAAAGATTGTGCCGCCCATGAATTCTAAAAATCAACATAGTCTTGGGGTAGGCGAACGACAGCATAATGGGTTAGGTGACTTCCGTCATCTGGACTCCATTATAGAGGGCCTGGAGTTACCGAAAATTGGCCCTACGCAGTTTGCTGGTCACCCTAGGAACTATTGGAGGTCTATGCGTCAAATCGAGCTTTACCTCGAAAGGAAGACCCAAGACGCTGGAAAGGGGTTCGTACAATTAGTAAACGCGTGCTCCGGTGTAGCCTGGGAGGCTATCGGAGATTGCTTCATGCTTAAGCCTGTGGAAGGCTACGAACGTGCCCGCCAAATTCTGCACGAGTATTTCGGAGGGTCTCATGTGGTTGCCAGATCCCTGATTGATGCTCTCATAAAATGTTTCCGTTCTACATTGTGTAGGGCAAGAGACCTGAATCAGTTGGCCTTCAAGATGCAGAGTTGCGAAATAGCTTTGACTCAGATGAACTACAGTGCAGAACTGAGTTCTCTGGAGAATTTGGATAGGTTATTGAGGTGCTTGCCCAATACTTTACAAAACAAGTGGGCGGAATTCGTTTACCAAGCCACCCATGATCGGGGGGAGCCAACATTCGCCGACCTCACACAGTTCGTCACTCAAAGGGCGAGAGTGCTAAGCAGTCGTTACGGCCTTCTGGCAGAATCCGTTACGCAAAGGGACCCAGGTGTACGTGGCCAATCTGTTTCAGATGCAGGCAAGAGCAGAACCGCTTGGAGTCATGCGATCCTTCGCTCAGAGCAGGCCCCATTGTTGAGCGAGACCAGTTGTAAGGTCTGTGGTGGTAAACACCGTATCAACAACTGCAAGCGCTTTCTCTCATTTGAGCCAGAGAATCGATGGTCCACCTTGAGGTCTCCTACTGCCTGTTTCCAGTGTCTCGAGGGGCCCACAAAGCGAGGGATTGCCAATCACAGTATCTATGTGGGGTAGATGGATGCCGAAATAAACATCACGCTCTGCTGCATTCAAGAACATTGAATAAAAAACCAGAGTTAGTTCCTGTGGTGAAAAGCAACGCGATGACTGACTGCAAGACGGCTGTTTCCTTGGGACTGCTCCCAGGTCGTCTAAGTGGAGCTTCGGACTGATTACGTATACCTTCTTAGACAATGGGTCCGACACCACTATCGTATGCCATAACTTGCTGTACCAACTCGGCGTAGAGAATCATCGAACGCCGCGTGAACTGCAGACAATCAGTGGATCTTGTTTAGCAATAGGGGAATCTGGAAGTCTCGAGGTTTGTCCACTTCACGATGACGAGGTTGTTTTAGTGAAAGGTGTTTCCGTAGTATCTGAAGTCCTCCCATCCTTGGTAGTGGATTCACATCCAAGTCGGTTGGTATATTAATTGACTATGATTTTCCCGAAGCTCTTGGTAATTGGTACTATATCAGCGGTTGGGAGGTCGAAAAGAACCGTTTGCCGTGAAGACACCGCTGAGTTGGGTTATTCTTGGACCACTGGGTCCAGGTAGCCGCGTAAGAGTCGCCGCCGACCCTCTGTCGTCAATGGAGCCATCATTAGAGGGTCAACTCCGTGCTTTATGCAATGCCGACTTTGCGGATGTTGATTCGCTTCGGAAAACCTCATGGGTGGAGAACAGGCGAGCAGTAGAATTGATGACCACACGGATGGAACAGTTAAGAAGACATTTTGTTGTACCACTCCCGTAGAAAACAGACTGACCCACTGGTTCTACGAACTTTTTGGCAGCCTTATCACGACTGCACTCATTGCGAAGAGGTTTTCTGCATGACCCAGAATACTTCGAAACATATGCAGCAGTTATACCGCGGAATCTTGAGAGGGGCTATGCAGTGCCATTTCCCTCTGAGCTGGTAACATTACCATCAGCCGCACGATGGCACATGCCTCACCGTGCAGCACTGAATCCCAGAAAGCCTGAGAAAATGCGGGTTGTATTTGACTGTGCAGCTATGCACCACGGAAGATCGCTGAATGACATGCTTCTCCAGGGACCAGATACGACTGCTGACCTGGTAGGTGTTCTTCTAAAATTTCGAAGAGACCGGGTTGCTACGTCGGCATATATCGAAGAAATGTTCATGCAAGTTCATGTACCACAGGTTGATCAAGGGGCTCTGAGGTTTCTGTGGTTCTCCCACGATGACCTTGATAGTGAGCTTATTGAATTTCAAATGACCTCTCATGTTTTTGGTGCCGTCTCTTCCCCATTCTGTGCCAAATTTTGCTTTGAGACCAACAGTGTCTGCTTTCGGCGGGGATTATGACCATACAATTAAATCATCCGTGATAAACAACTTCTACGTAGATGATTGCTTGGTGTCAGTACCTTCCGTCACTGACGAAAAGAGTTTTGTGCAATGAATAACCGAGCTACTGTCAAAAATGGATTTCTTATTCATAAGTGGGTGAGCAATATTCCCGATGTAATGCAAGGGCTCCCGCCATCTGAACGAATGGAGGCTGTAGTGGAGATGTTTCCGAAGACGATGAATAACCAGTGAGCGTTGGGCATTGAATGGGATCCATCTCCTGACATCCTTTGCTCTCGGTTTCATAGTCCCGACAAACCACTAACACGAAGAGGAATCCTATCAGCTGTTTGCGGAGATTACCGTTCCCTTAATAACGCCACTATCCACGATTTCGCAAGTACCTTACGCCACAAACATATGTTCTCCAAACTCGAACTAGTGCGCGCATGCTACCATATCCCCGTAGCCCCGGATGACATCCCTAAAACGGCTAATACAGCACCTTTTAGTGTTTTCGAATTAACGCTTATGTCTTTTGACCTTCAAACTGCAGCTCGAACCTTTCAACGGTTGATGGACTAGGTTTTGTGTGGTTTGCCTTTTGCCTACGCTTATTTAGAAGGCGTTTTAGTAACTGGGACCTCCCCAGGTGAGCATGCAGATCATCTCAGGGCAGCAGTTCAAAGTCTTTCTACCTACAACGTATGGTTTAACATTGACAAATGCTTGTTTGGTGTTACCAGCCCAAGTTTTATTGGTCTCCACATTGACCCAACCGGTATTTCACCATTATTCGGTCACATTTTGGCCTTAGAATCCTTTCCCATACATAGCACTTCCACACTGATCCGTCGTTTTTTTCGGTATCATCAACCATTATCGGTGGTTCATCCCTCAGTGTGAAGCTGTTTTACAGCCACTGACAGATTTACTTGGTTCCAAACAAAAATATTTAACTTTGCCCCCACCGCCACTGTCTTTGAAAGAGCGAAACAAGCCATCGCTCAAGCCGCATGACTATCTATTTTGATATCCACGAAAACACAGAGTTCATTTTGTCAATTAATGCTTCGGACGCTACTGTCGGCGCTGTAGTCTGTTGAGCTGTTTACAAAGTAATTCAATCATTAACCTTTTCATCGCAGAAGATGCAGGCGGCCCAAACGCGCAACATAATTTTTGGTCGTGAAGTACTCGCAATTTACCTTGCTATTCGCCACTTCTGGCACTCAGTAGAAGGTGGATCATTTGCCACTCAAACCGATCATGAACCACTTACGTAGCCTTCCAACGGCAAGCCTGAGCACTATCCACCACGCGAGATACGTCATCTCGACTGTATTCTCCAATTCACTACCGAACTTCGGTACACTCAAGGATCAGACAGTGTCGTTGCAGGCGTCCTATTCCGTCCAGACATCAGGAATTTCCGCACTTCCACGCATCCGAACCTTACCAAGCTGGCGAACCTTCAGTATTGTAGCCCTAATGTGACGTCCATACAATCTTTCCCTTCATCGCAAGTTTCTTCTATTCCCTTATTCCTCCACTCTGGAGCCACTTTTGTGATATCTTTACGGGATAGTCCGCCCAGTCGTCGTCAAAGCTTTCCGACGAGTTGTTTTCGACCACTTTCATAAACTCTCTCATCTAGGAGTCAGGGCAACAAGGAAGTTGATAAGTGCACGTTTCGTGTGACCCTACATGAATAAGAATCCAACAGCCTGGGCCAAACGGTGCATCGCCTGTCAACGCAGCAAAGTAACTTGGCGTACCAGCTCACCTCTAAGCTCATTTGCAGTTCGTGATGGTCGATTCACACAAGTTCATCTCAATATCGCCGGTTCCCTTTCCCCATCAAACGGTTTTACTCATATTCTTACCACGATTGATCGTTTTACCAGTTTGCCAGTAGCTGTACTCATATAGGATACTGTAGCTGAAACGGTAACCTTTTCTTTTTTGCAGCATTAGGTGAGTAACTTTGACATACTTTCCTCCGTTACTACCGACCGCGGTGCACAATTTTAGTGACTCTTCTACACTATTAGGTTGTCATCACATTTCGACAACCGCGTGTCACCTCTGTTCCAACCGTCTGGTTGAACGTTTCCATTGCTACCTCGAAGCTACCAAAATGCGTCCATCTTCAAGGTCTTCTCTACCCCCATTTTACTTGCTATCCGTCCTACTATTATAGAGGATCTTCACCGTTCACCAGCCAAACTGATATATGGTACAAATTTACGTTTACATGGTGAACCGATTTCTCGTACTGGCGCAGAGCCTGACCAACACGTCACATTCGTCAACTGTCTGAAACAGCATGTTTGAACTCCGTGCAACGACCACAGGACGATCAACACAAAAATAGCTAGTCTAAATCTATCTCCCTTATACACTATTTGTATTTTACGATATGACGCAACAAAGAAACCCCCTTCAATCCTGTTATTATAGTCCCCTCAAAGTCATCGAACGTCACTCCAGATGCTTCGTTTTATAGATAACCGGGAGGAATTTCTATTACGATCTCTTCCTCCAGCACCTTATTTTCTAAACTAATTCCTATAAAATCTCTACGTGTGTGCCCGCAAAACCTTTCACTACCAGCTATGCCTGGCCCGAGGGGAGAATGTCGACATAATACAGGAGGCTGGGAAACACAAAGGTCACGGACAACAACGTTATCAGAATTACCGTTCGTAAAGTTAGCAAGCTCTGGGTCCGACAAGGTTCATCGTAACTTGCTGCTTGGTTTTCTGGTCATATTGTTTCCAAAGTCTAGGATCCACAGCATACTTGAGATTCGATTTCTAATTTTGAGTACCATTTATTGTTTCCAGCAATCTGTTGGACTCAGTTGAGATACGCACAAAACCCAAGAAACCCAATCCTTCAAATGCATGTTCATCTACAGATGCGGTACTATAAATAGAAAAATAATGTAAAACCATACAAACCTCAAATCGTGGGAATACGCCGGCTTCTATACACCGGTTTAGGAACTGCCAATTCCTAAAGGATCTCAAAGTCCATACCGACTCAAAGCCACGTGTTTACAAGATAGCGAAACCGTTATCAACACGTGCGACGACAAGGCGAAAGAAAGGTTTAGGTTCAGTTCAAAAACAAGAAAGGTGGTATAGGCGCAAAATCGAAATAACAGAAACGGGGAATATCGTTGTACAAAATAAGAATAAAAGAAACCAATCAACACCCCTAAAAAAGTGGCATTTTTGGTAGCCAGACCATTAGAGCTGCAACTACCAACGGCCTCTAACCGACTTGGTCTTTACGGAGGAGGAAGTTCGCCAATTCGACGTGCGTCGGGGCCAAAGAACGTCCAACCAAGGATCTCGTAGGAAACATCGCTTACACTGGCAAATCGTCTTTACGTCATGTTTTGTCAGTTGCTCGGTAAAGACCACCTACCCCTTGTGTGAACGCGAGTGATTGTCACGCCAATCTACAAAAGGTGGCCGGCTATCGCCTGGCAGCTACGGGCCTATTATTCTTAATACTAATGCCAACAATACCGTTTACTCCTAACTGGTGGGTGGTATACCGTCAGGCATACTGTGCGAGGTGATGAAGAGCATTATGAAGCGCGCCATTTCAACCACCTCATTTCCAACAACTTGATACCCCGGCGTAACATGAATTCCTCCCAAACCGCTCTTGTGTGACAAAAGTCCTCGTACGTATTGATAGCTTAGGCGAACCTAAGGACGAAGGACTCATATCGGGTGCCATATTTTTCCACTTCTCGAAAGCGCTCGATAAAGTCCCACACATCACACTGCTACACAGGCTCGGGCTCATAGGATTCAAGTGGAAATTCGGTGCTGCACAGAGGTTTTATTATCATATAGAACATTCCTTGTGAAAGAAGGATTATTCTACTCCTCTTCGACACCGGTCCCCTTTGGGGTTCCTGAAGATTCCGTTTTTGGAGAGCTTCCGCTGCTGATCTACGTCAGCGATATCCAGACGACTTGAAATCCTGGAGTTCAACTGCCAGTGCCACCGACCCTTAGACGCATACCCCGAATTGCTCCGAAACCGTATTTTGGAGGAAGGAATCTTTACCACATACAGTCCTAGTATTTAGGGACTTTATTTGAATCCTCGAAACCTTAATGCGCTGCCGCAATTCTGTTGGAAGTTGTTCAAGCATACTCGAGTTCCACTTTGGACATGGAATCTGTATTTTGTTGGCCACTAATGGTATCGCGTATTGTGCTCGTAAAGACGGTGGGAAATTTCGTGGAAAGCTAGTTTTCTCGTGTGCTTCCTTTTGTATTTCATTTGGAAATAAGCTCACGACTAGCTGAACAACGAATGAACCTTTATGTCCGTGGAAACTCAAAATGGAGCAGCCGTTGGCGATCTGTATAGGAAAAAGGCTTCTGTCGTTGCAGCAGGTGTGTCGCCAAAAAAAGCCAAGAAGTTTGGCACAGCTAGAGTTCTTATTGATGGTTAGCACATGCTTTTTCGGGCGAACTGCAATGTTTTAACTCTGAGGGTATACCGATCTCTTGATAGTGCCGTTGGATGAATTAGTGGGTATATTGGCAGAACAAGCAGGCGGCATATTAGGGTGGTCAGTGCTTTCAACTCCTGGCACAAATTCAACGAATTGGGACGGTCTTGTAGGTGCCTACAACGTGCTCATCCGTAAAGTGTTAGAGAGCTATTGCAAGCCATGAGAATGGGTGAGACAGTCGCGGTACCGTCATCGCGACGTCATACTTTGGTTCGTGGACGGCTCCGTATATGAGCATTTTTGGTGGGTTGTTTGGGGTTGTCAATTAAGTTAAGACTTTCCAAAGAGCCGTAGCAAATTAAGAGCAGTATGGGTCAAGGATGTTCTTCTGTCCGTCGAGGGCGCACGTTGGTTCATTGATGCCATTCAAATGAGGCAATAAGAACAGGAAAAAGTGTCAAAAAGTCTTCCAGAAAGCACTATTATGTGAATTAGACTGCGGCTTAAGATGTCAAACAGCCGAAATTGGTCAAAATTCCTCCCTACTGCAGTGAAAGCACATTACTTGATTAAAAAAGTGGTAATCGATATTAAGGTGCAGGTAGTAAGTGCGTGATCAATGAATGCTAGTAGGCATATGTGAGTGTGAGGGTTTTGCATATGCCTAATTGTGCGTAACTAAGGTAGCCCGGAGATTGGAGGGACATGAGATCAGAGAAAAACGTGTGTTTCTGGTGATGTTGCTTGTTATTTCGATGAACTGACCTCAGAATGGCGCAGTTACACTCTGAATAAAAGCATGGAGTTTTACGAAAAGAGTTGCCTCTGAGGCGTCATACCGCGTATATTTAGCGCTATCTGTTAGCGTTTTTTGTTCTGCTATGAGTGACTTTTTCGGTTCGTAAAAGGAGTGCCCGAGATATCTGCTACAACCAAAACAAGCTCAGGCCGAAGATACAGAAAAAATTGTTCGGCTGTAACACACCCTTTCGGTGTCTAGCCGCCATGCCACCCGAAGGGGGCACGAGGGCTAGGATACTGCCAGGTTGCCCAAGCCCAGACAGAAGAAGTCGAGAGGCAGAGGTCGCGTTCGAACCACGGACCTTTCGGCCAATAGATTGGTGCTCTAACCACTGGAGCTATATTGTTCCGACGGAAGCAAAGGCGTCCGACCATGGTTACTCCCATTTGAGCTTCCTATTTCCTCCATTGTAGAAGGCGGATTATGAGGTTCAGCATACAGTAGAAATAACCGTGGGGGGAAGGACTGTAGTTGAGGTGCGAGTTGTCAACCGTGTAGTCTTTTGCTTCGTCGTGGACAGGAGTTGCGGAAAATATGGGGAGCTCCACAAAAGCTTCCGTAACAGAAACGCTGGCGGGTGAAAGCAGCTTCCCGAAACTGAGGACTGGTACACATTACGTTTGTACCGATGATACCAATTAATAAAAACGGTTCGCCAAAGGTGGTTGTGTAATTTTCGGGCATATCTTGGCAGGCGGACGATATGTTTCGATATGAGGAACCGCCGTTGGACGTTGGATTAGTCTATTATGTATAGTTGGGACCATATAGTCAGCTACGAGCGTTGGCCTGGCAGGTACTATAGGCAGCCAGGGTAGACGATATCGAATAAAGTTATGAGTATGACGGGCCTTCGTTGGCCATTGGGTTAAGTTGCCGCGCATAGCAAAGGCCTTAAGTTCAGCGCCGAACATAGACCCGGGCCTAACCGCTGCGATAAGTAGCCAAGGTAGGCGTCATTGAGTACGGTTATGAGAATGACGGGCCGACGTTGGCCATTGGATTAGGCTATCACGCATAGCTGAGGTCTCATTTCTGTCAGCCCGTATACACACTGGCATTGTGTTTAACACAAGTAGCAAAGGTAAGCGACAACGCGTACAGGTGTTCGTTGGCCATTGGATTTGCTTGACGCGCATATTGCGGCTTCATAATCAAAGCCGCACGTGGACACTGGCCTAGCGGCTACGATAAGAGGGCAAGGTACGCGACACCGAGTAGGGGTATGAGTTATGATATACCGTTGCTAGCCATTGGATTTAGCTATAGCATAGCTATAGGATAGCTGAGGACTCAGTTTGTCGACCGGCATAGATACTAGCCTGGTGTATGCTATACATAGCTATGAACCATGAGCAAAAGTAGGACATCGCGGTGACAGCACGGCGACTGACATCTAAGGGCTTGTCCGTAGTTCATCATACCTCTGGTGTTACCCGTCCGAGCGCGTTACTTGCACCCACAGGACTACCGAATTCGTACCGGAATTCCTGTCTGTTGTACTGACTGTTTGTCATACTCAGTAACCTACTAATCATTCCGATTGCACCATCAAGGAGACACTATTCTGGTGAAGACAGAACCTCGCCGGGCACCCAATATAGCGTGTGCCTATTGACATACAAAATCCACTAAACTCATAGCTGCGAAGAATTCATTTGCTTTATCTAGCGAAACACCCGGTGCGACGAAAGCAAACTTCTCCTACATGAACCGCGGATTGCTGCCCCATTTTGAGCTTGCGCGGACAAAGACAACTTACTTAGCGTTGAAGTGCTCTTCCAAAATACCCTTGAGCCAAATACTGGAGAAAACCCGTGAGGAGACTAACTTCTCAACAAGCTTTCACAAAGACACCATACTGAGCGACGGCAGCCAAAAAACATGAATTCTGCGCCTAAACAGACCTCAATGAACCTTTTCCTGTATTGCTCACATGCACTTCCAGTAACTCAATGGGGCCTGCACCAGAACCCTTTTTGAGTATGTCAACCAGGTTGTCCATTCAGGACGCGAAAACGCGTAAACCTCATTTGGTGTGTTCCACGAGCTGCTACAAAAATGTGTTGATTATGCAGCGCGTCTTGCGGTGCTTGACCTCTTTCTCCTGGTGTGTCGTCACCTACTAGAAGATCTAACGCTTGTTTATGCCTTGTTTGGTGTTGATCCAACGGACACACGCTGAGTGCATGGTAGGTAGATTTTCGAAATCAGAACTCACACTTCTATCAGGCTACATGTTTTCTCCTTTCGGGCAGTTGCTACGAGGTATAACCTTCCTCTGATGGTTGTTCAGACTTCGTAGAGCACCCGGTTCAAAACACTATATATATTCCTGCCCCACACACAGAGCAGTGCTACATCCTTCATTCGCTGATGCCTTTCGGGTGAATACAGCCACTGAACAACGAGGGCAAACTCGACCCAGTAGCTCGGGCTAAAGTCTTGATCCCGTGTATCAATTCGTGAATCCGTGACATTGCTTTCGCTACTTCGCCCGATTGGCTTATCTATGACCGGGGATGGATTTTGCAGCAGCTTGCCCAACCAAACCTACACACTCACCTTAATGGTACCGTAGACGGAAGTTGTTGTTATTGGCAGAAGCGGTAAACCAGAGCGAAATGGGTTGATGTAACCATGCAAATCGTTTAGGTTTTATAAAACGTTTTATACTTTTTAGGGTTTTGCAAAAGGTTTTTGCTTCAGCGCAAAACGGCAAGCTGGAAAATCTGTAGACAACAAATGTTTATATGCATGAGCGAAAACTACTCACTACTGAAATGCTCGTTGCAAGCAGGGGAACTCCAGGTGCAACCTGCTGAACTTTGGCACAAAGCGAATGGAACCTCCAAATGCAGTAGTCACACTGCACGCATTCAAACTGCTTATGGTTTTTAAGATTATACTTCGGAAACACGAGCAAGTAGTCTCCCGCCGCCGGGCTCGACGATACTTTTTTGCAACGCACATGGCAGCCGTCCGTGCTCCAATGTCTCTGATGATTGTTGTCTCTAGGAAGGTGGAACTGTCCAGATCTACCTCCATGGTTTCCCTCTCCTAGAGTGCTGGCTTGCGACGCGTCTCCGCCGGTTGTGTTTGCCTCATGGCCAGAGCTGAACGCCTTTTTTTACGGAACTTGGGAATTCGAATTAAAGGAGTAGTAGACTCGTCAGTCGAAGTCTTTGGCAGCAAGGGCTCGAATTGATTATTATTGTGGGCCCTAATTTCGGGATCGGGGAAACTGGACAAAGGCACCTGCTGCACCCCCAGCACTACGCACCAGCTCTACATTATGTTATCTAACCTTGCTATTTCAGCCTTGAAACTGTCACTGCATCGACATAACAAAACCTCCGAATGGTCGTAAACATCCCTATGGCCCATGGTTAGCCTGGAACTCTTATCTAAAAGAACCTCAGTGCATTCTACTGTGGTTGATGAAAATTGGTCACCAGTTGGTTCCGTTATAAGGCTGGGCATAAGCCAGCGACTTGTGTTAGTCTCCCGACAGGCCCTACTGTTAACCATGACAAACCCTCACCAGTTTAGCAGCCACTGGTTACTAAATGAACAGGTACATTTCAAATATCCATCTAGGCGCACTAAACGGTCGTCTGAGAATTTTGACCAGTCACTACCACTTTCCACGACCTCTACCGTTATAATATTGTTTTCTAACACTAAATTCCGAGCCAACGGCGTGAGACAGTTTGAAAGGCTTAAAACGTGATCTCCTGAGAGAGTCTCGTCTGCACCTGTCAAAAAACCGCGAGCCACTTGCATACTGTATTTATTTTGTAGACGCTCAGTACGTTTCAAAATGGCTCACACACAGACTACAGTGAAGAAAACTGTGATAGACTGCTTTTAATGTAGCGGTTAGCAGCCTCTACCATGTTTTTTGTACCCTACCCAAAACTTACATCAGGTTTCCGTGCTAACGCTGCCCACTGGCTTGTCTGAGGAAGCCAGTTCTGCGGAAGGTGATAGTACAACTCTGGGTTTTTATGACGAATCCGTCGTAAATGTTTATTGAAACTTTCCTCTGGTCTCCTATAAACTGGCCTCTTCAGGCACGCTAGCAAAATACCCTTGTTCTGAAGTAAAGCTGCTGATATGTTATTAAGAAGCCCCGTGAAATTTCTAACTACGTGGAATGAGCATAAATGAACGTTCGCTCATGGCAGATGCTTCCTTATTGCGGCAAGCTGCGCCACATAGCGGTCTCAGATAACCGTATGCACCCTGCTGACCTTCTGCATGGTTTTAAAAGAATGTCGGGGGACTCGCTCATACAATTCCACGGTCTCATTTTCAATGATAGTAATAAACACTTCATCCTTTACCATGACAATCTATGACGACAACGTGCCACAGGTGATGAAACCTACGATTACACTACGTGTCGAATCGAAAAGCAGTATTTCATTACACGTGCTAGACAGTTCTCTCAGTTCTTTGAGTGATAAACCTAGAAATTTGAGACGTCTAGCTTCCGAACAACGCACTACAGATAAATAACCGCGATCATCAGTCAGTTGCTTTATCGATCCCAATTCCTTGGAGGGCTGTGTAATCTCACGACGTCGTCTACGCATACTTCTGAGGTCATAGTCTGTTAGTAGTATATTTCAACGATGCTTAAGTTAATCACGGACTTTGTCATTAGAATGGAAGGTTTCCGTCAAGGTAAAAATCTCTGACTCTCGATCTCCACTCAATCTACGGTAATATACAGGTAATATCGCGTAACATTCAGTAGGAAAGTGTTCAAAGATAATGTGGGGGTGCCACAAATTCACCTTCGACACACGTATTGCGCCGCTTCCCAAATCATAAATCAGGCAAATCACCATTGGGCATCCAAAGTCTGCTTGCCCAAGGGCATAAGCAATAATAAGGCATTTCTTACATACTTAGGTTTAGGACAGCTTCTCAGCTTACTATGGGCGCATGCACACTGCACCCAGTAAAAGTCGTGGTAAGCCGGTATTTCCAAGCGCCTCTTCGCCATCTGCCGTTCTCCAGATATACTGTTCAAAATTACGCAGCTTGTTACAGTTTGACGCTGGAAGTGCGACAAATTAGCCAGGGAAACACCAAAGGTGGGGAATAGCACCATACCAACCATCTCGTTGAACGTCTCGGCAAGAGCGACACCGGAAATAGCACCGACCACCGCCATTGCTGTTGCAGGGATGCGTCCGTCACCTTGCGGACTTATCGTTTATACCACAGCCACCACTGGACATTCGTCACGTGACACGGTCCAGCCAATCATTTACTAAAGTTTGACTTGTACACGAATCGACAAGCTTCCTGCCCCGCGCAGAGAAATTAAAGAGCAGTGTTCTTACTTACGCCCTGTTTGAACGAGGCTTGGCCAACAGGTTTTCCACCGTTGATCCAGTTAACACACGGCGGGGACAAGGTAAGAGGTTTTTAAGCTCAGAGCGCACAACTTCATTAGGCAGACTTTTTTCTCATTTCGGGTAGTTGCTGCGTGGAATAACCTTCCTGAGACGGTTGTCCACGCTCCTTCTAGAACTCAGTTCAAAACACTATTAGACACTTATTTACGCGAGTCCTCGCGCTGGCAAACATACTGCCCCGCGCTGAGAACTTAAAGAGCAGTGCTACACCCTTTTTTCACTTGTGCCTTTCAGGTGAACGACAGCTGCTGAACGACAAGAAAAAAAACCGACCCGGGAAACTTGGGCAAAAGCCTCGCTCCTGTGTAGCAATCCGTGAATCCGTGTATCAATCCACGAATCCGTGAGTCCGTGACCCTGCTTTCACTACTTCTCCCGATCGGCTTACCTATGACCTTGAGAACCTGCGCCGCTGCATTCGAGGAATATTCGTTAATGATGGAGAGCTGTTTGGCATTTTCCCATAGCAAGAGACAACTGCATTTTCCCTGGTTACTCACACGAGTACCCATCCTCAACCCATAAAGGCTGTCCTGGCCCCCATGGAAAGGACACTATATGTGTTCAAACTCACCGACCTCAGTGCGTTTGCATTCTCCGACGGTGGGGTACGATTGTGAGATACCCTGATGTTGACCCGCGGATGGTAGCCAAAGGTGAGAACAACCTATTCACTGGATATTCGGATGATATACCGGAAGTCGAGCGCTGTCCACCCTGTCATTGATGCTTGACATTGTGGGCTCCGGGCACCCGTTGTTCAGCGCAGACAAGGCAACCATGGTTGCAACACACTCAGAAGTTTGGTTAAGTCCACGAATATCAGGATTATTCTAAACTACGAGGCGGTTTGAAGAAGTTGGTGACGTTTTTTCATCAACCAATGTAATACCGTGAACATGACCGATGAATGAATTAAGCGGATCTGAGATTGCCATAAACGATAATTCACATAGTTGGCATCGCACATGAAGGTATGGTAGAACTGCGGTGCTTCACACCCCGGCGGGATACGTTATCGCTTTCATCACTAGTTCATCTGATCCTGCGGTAATGTGGAACTTAAGGTGGAACTCTCACAAGTCATGGGGATATTCCGCTGAACGCCGCGATCGTATCCATTTCTCCTGTTGATCGGCTGGAAGCCGCTTGCCATTGTTCGTCACGGATTGGCCTTCGGAGACTTCAACGGCCCTCCAGTCGACTGGGTCAGTGACGGTTACCCACTACTGAATTGTAGACAACAATTACTACGTCATAGTCTCAGACATGTACCTACCTATATCAACAAGTACAGAAAACAGAAACTCATCAGCGCATTCCGTAAACATCCCCGATCTAGTGCTTTCTCCGAGAAAAATCAGATTTAAGTTATCTGCGGTACTTCGACCTCTAGGTGGCATTGGCCACGTGTTTCGTTCTTATTGCGGGATGTCGTCCATGCAACATGCGACAACGAATGTTTTCTTTCATGAGATAAGAGAGCCGGCAGATATGATGGTTTGAAATTCACAGTCAATGTGTTGTCATGCACAAAACACAGTTTCCAGGTTCTGGCCTGAGCTGCGGCGTAGCATCTAAGAAATGATGGAGATGAGTTGTGTCGAAATACCCATGACACTCGACCTCTACCTTCTTGGAAGGAACAGAGTAAGAGGGGATTTGATCCGAGCGTTCAAAGCTCTGCAAAGGTTCTCTGGCATCGACTCCCATTCAACAGGTACCTTGATCGAGGTGTACCAAATTTTTGATGGACTACGGGAGATTCGGGCGCGGAAGATAATGCACTGGAATGATGGGAGATATCTCGGGGTCATTCTATACAACTCCGGAGGATGTAGAAGTATCCTGGAAAACCACCATCTCACGAGAGTATTATCGTGTCGTAACGGTCTACGCGCCTCGATAACCCATTGAGCCATACTGGCTGCTCATGCAGTGTCCACAGACTAAATGGATAGAGGTCTGTCTCAAAAGTTGGACGAATGTGGTGGCTTTACACCAGCCACCGCAGTTGGGCTTTTAAGCTAAAATCTTTTGTGCTACCTAGCGTTCCCTCCTTCGGAGCTTTATGAAATACCCACTATCAACATCGACAGCAGTATACCAGCAGAAAATGCTGCCAAAAATGCCATACAATCATAGAGGAAGAATGCTTTGGCGAAAAGTCGGAAGAAAGGGAAGTGGGAGATTCAGTGAGAAAGCGATCAAGAACAAGATGCACACACCAGCGCACGGGGACTGGCGAATTTTAGGCGGGTAGTCCGTCTAAAAAGTGACACCGCGAACACCACTGGAGTCGCTTAAGCGACATGTCCTGTATTTTTTCTAACCACTTAAATTTCCCGCAGCACGGCTTTATTGTATGCGTTCTCATTTCCTGAAGCCATGTCATGACGTACCATTCTCGAGTCTTTCGCGAGTATGGCTTTGGAATTAAAAACCGCCTTCTTTAACAGGTTGCAGTTGGGTGTGCGTGGCACGTACCACAGCCGCCTTAGCCTGATAGATATTATTTGCTACACCAGTGATTCTGGTCCATTACCAAGTGGCCATCTACGCACGGCTTTCTCGCGCACAGGCCTTAGCCAACTGACTGCTACGAAGGCACCGACAGCTAAAAGATTGAAATCCTTTAAGGTATTCGGATCGGAGGGGTGACGTTTCGCTATCACAATATAAGACAGCTTCTGCAGTTGTCTTTTATATGGGGCCCTTCGGATTCAGTGAATTTCTGGATACTGTGTGACGCTTCAGCCTCAGTAATTCGAACGACATCACCTATCGCTGTACAATCGTGGCTTATGTAGCTGCAAAGACACTTAAACCGATGAACAACCATAAGCTGTTCACCTTGAAATCTCAAAGGAGCACATGGGGACTGAAAATTTTGGAGCAAGACTTTGCATTTCGAAGATGCAAAAGCATGCGACCAATGACCCACTTCCGGCATCCTATTTAAAGTAGATTGTGCGGTTTGCGATCGCGGAGCAACAAAATGATGTCATCCACATGATCCAAGTTCTCTATATCTGTGGACTCAGACTGCTCCTGTGGTCGTTAACTGCCGAGAGGGAAAGCTCAGTATTCGACTGTCTTCATTCTGTAGTGCACACCGATTCATATCATGACATCTTCCGGTGTAGTTTCTGGACACAATGAAATGGGTGAAAAATCCCCATTTAACAAAACGTGCAGTGCTTTTGGAGCTGTTTTACCAGAAAACCTTACCCGTAACTAAAGGGAGACGACAGACGCTATACGTGAGTTTGGAAACTTAGCATATGATGTACAGGCGCACGCATTAATCCTGGATCTCAGAACTTTCGAGATAGTTTGGCGGTTCTGGAACAGAACTACTGGCTGGAAGGTCCGCGACTCGAACCCGACCCTGTTTCTTCTATTACATGTGGTCTGGAAAACCTGGAGGTACCTAAGCTCTCGCAACTCCGAGTCGTACAGCAGCTGTACATCTAAAGGTTGCCACAGCTGAACGATTATCGTGATTATTACTATTGTTGTTAGTATTGTTACTAGAACAGTCGTTGTCACGCCTTTGTATAAGACGCTGTATCCTCTCGGTTTCGGAGATATTTCACATGGGTCAGGGATTCGCGTCCCGCCGCAAGACCACGAAGAATCAGTGATGCCGCAAGCCTTGTTACAACGGGAGTCAAACTGGTGCCCCTGTGGTTACTATTTTCATTGCAAGTGCCCTTTTTGAAGATGGGCACTGTCATCGACTCACTTCAGTTGTCTGGGACGGCGCCTTTCTCTCAGGTGTGTACAGATGGGCTATATAGAAACTGGCTGAGAAATTCACCGCCGTCCATGAACAGGGCAGGTTGAAGGCTGTCGGACACTTCTGAGGCTTAAGAGAGTTCCACATTCGCATTACACGTTTTTATTAGGGTTCGACAGTCCAGCTAGTAGGTAGCAGGTGGCATTGTCCTTCGAACTGTTGTTACCAACGGTCCAAACACTCCTTTGCTGGCAGAACCTGCAGACGTTCCCAGCATTTTTCGCATCTTTTATTTATATGGCTTTTCGGTCCCACCAAGCTTCCTGGTCTACACGGTCACTCAGTTTCACCTGGCGCCGGATGATGTGGCTATTTGAGTTGTGCTGGCGAACAGGAGAAATCTGTCGGCGGGCCTCGAGCAAAGTCACAGTCTTATCAATGATCAATTGCTTGGAGAAGGTGGGGTGGGTTGTACCACAGACAGAAGTTCCAGCATTTAGGAGCGCTTGGGATATCTGTCTCTATTGATTGTTAAAATCCTAGATGGGACCAGTCGGTAGGCGTCGGAGGAGCCGGTTTTGGTAGATTTGTTCGATTCATTGGTCCACAGGCTTCTCAATGGGTAAGCGAGATGTACACGTCTTGCATGGATTTGAAAAGCGCAATGAATTGCGACAGTGGACAATGGCATGGTTGAAGTCCACGTAGGTATTTCAGAAGGAGCAGCATACACTAATCGATCTTTGCTACCACCAACTGGTAGCAATGTGGTCTATTTGGATTCCGGGCTGGTTCTTGGCACCATGTAGTCAAAGGGTTTCCACTGTCCCGGAAATTCGTTCTGCAACGGAACAGTCTGTAATTGACACACATCTGCAGCAGGTGCTCTCCGTTTTCCGTGCGTCTCGTGTTCGAACAAAGATGACCGCCCGGTTGGGCGCTTAGTCTACTTGAGCCCGTTGTAAAAAGATATCTGGAGTCTCGTGTTTTTGGCAAATTCAGAGCTACAGTCCGTCGGGCGCGCAAGCAGCCACTATGGGACTTTTTTCTGGAGGTTCTTGCCAGGGCCGCACGGAACTGCCTATAAGTGTGTACGCTGGATGGCTCAACGCCAAATCCACTCCAGCATATCCAGCTACAACGGCGTCTGCGTCACCAAAGGCACTGTCGAAAGCGTGAAGAGAGTGGGGGGATTCATTCCTGTTGCGGTGCTTGCGTCCTGGATTCTTGTTTCTGACAGAACAATCCATGCATAGAAAATCCAGCGTACGAACAGGAGCTGCTTGTTGTTCTGCTTGTTTCAGTATGCCAACATTAAGGGCAGCTAAGTAGACCGACCTTCGGCGTTTGAAAGCAGACTTCGAGACGTTTATGGATATTAGTGAATTTGGACCCACAGAAGCGGGATATAGGGCAAACAAATCGGTCATCCCAGTACTGGCACGCGTAGAGAAAGTATTCAACTTGAAGTGGGGTAGGTAAGCAGTGATAATACATGAAAGAAGTAACAGTAGCGTGTTTTCAATTACTCGGCTTGTTGTATGCACCAAGTAGGGCGACTCTGCTGATGACAACAGGCGACGGCCGACGTGCTATGATAATATTTTTAGTTGTGACTTTCATGATGATACAGTTGCTGGGATACTGTCTGGGTGCCCATACATGGACATGAAGAAGATTAGGGTCCTCAACCAAAGCATTTGGCTCATCAGCCTGACCGAAAGATAGTGGGTGGGTGCCGTTACACTGCTACATTAGTACATGTTTTTCAAGGAACGAGTCGCCATCATCATCATCATCATCATCATCATCATCATCATCATCGACAGCATGACATCAGTGTTCAACACCGATGCTTCGCTGCCGTATTTGTATGTGCAGTTCATGGTTGTATGTGGGCTAGGATACTGTCAGGGCGCCCACACCTAGACGGGAGGACGATTAGGGTCCTCAACCAAAGCCTTTGGCTCAAAAGTCTAACCGCAAGGCAGCGGTGTTTGGCGGGAAATGCAAATGCATTACTGTTTCTACGGAACAATTCGCCACATGTTCCAACCCCCAACCTGGAGGACCAGGAGACTGTGTTCGTCAGACCTCTAGCCATTGACCAACTTGGTACGAGAGACTGTGAGTGTCGCAGGGACACTCCCCAGTATAGCTCAATGGGTCGCTGAGGCGCGCAAACCGCCACACCACGGTATGGTCCAGTCTCTTCGTGACGAGTCGCCATACCTACCCCATCCCCTGACCTGGAGGGCCAGGATGCTGTTCTATCCGTTGACCTTATAATATAGTTCAGTGAGTCATATATGTACACAAACCGCTGCACGATAAGGTCCATCACTGTGCAGCGGTAACGGGGAACGAATAGCTTGTCAGTCGCCTGGCTTTAGTGATTAGGACATGATTACCCGTGTGTACCCATGTGTATTTGCAAAGTAGTCACGCATATCCGGATCAGTCATTACCCGTTGCATGCGTCCGGGAGGACGACACTACCAGGAACATTTTTATGATCCAGGAATGCTGAACACGGTTTTGGTCTTTCTGTCAATTTCCCAAGAAACAATGCAAAAACTAGTGTAGAGCGTGATTCTCGTTCAGCAAACCAGTATGTCTTCACCCAGCTGGTAGGGATTTATCCTCGATGAGAGTGCAGACATGCAGGCAGTCTCTGGATATCTCAAGATCCATTTCCTGTTAATAGGAGTCGTCTTGCCTATTTTTCAGCAATAAGGTACCTTTCGATGGCGACCCCTCATTGGACAGAAATAAAACGGACCCACTGGGGATTTTCAGGTTGAATTTTTGCAGTGACGGTGACACAAGGCCAAGTCCACAAATTTGACTTCAATTGGAACATTTTACTGCATAGTAGTTGTTGCCAGTGTCAGTGGAGCCCAACCACCTCCGTTTGCGTCGACAGACCGGTCAGAAGTGTGAATTTTCCTGCCTAGGTCAACGTTGTTTGAACTAGGCTTGAAGCAGCTACCGCATTTACTGGAGGACTTTCTACTTATCACCCTAACGTTTGTTGCCATGCCAGGTGTCGATAAGAATCCCTCAGTCTTATCTGGCCCGTCAGCCATTTAAATTCCAGGCTTTCTGAGACAAATCTGTTTCTTCTTCTTCAGTCATACGCTGGTGACCAGCGGGAGGCAGATCCAACGATCATCACTTACTCCCTTATCGTTTTTTGTGCCACAGAATCTCAATCGGTTGTGAGTTACTGGGACCATGTTGGGAGGGATGGATATTCCCAAATCTGTGACTATAGTAGGTAAGCGCTTAATCTTTCCGTTTGGTCTCGGTCCTATTCGAACCCATTCTTCTCTCCGTGTGGAGGATCGTTCGTCTTGAGGTTTGAAAAATTACGTGGTAATGCGCACACTGTAGATATGTCAACCGGGGCAAGATGGCCCAAGTAGTTAGAGCGCGAATTTGCTGACTGGAAGGTCCGTGGTTCGAACCCGACCTCCCTCTCTCTAGGCCTGGGCAATCTGGCAGTATCCGAACTCTCGCGCTTCCTTCGGGTAGAGTGGCAGCTAGGCACTGAAAGGTTGCTTTTATTTAGATACATCAACTCTCTGACCAAGTTTTTTCACCACCCAGATCGGGGCATATCATAAAAAATCATAATCATTCACCTGTATCACTCTTTCGGTGCCTAACTGCCATGCCACCCGAAGGAGGCATCAAGGCTGGGATATTGCCAAGTTGCCCAAGCCTAGACAGGGGAAGCTGAGAGGCAGAGGTCGGGTTCGAACCACGGGCCTTCCGGTCAGTAAATTCGCGCTCTAACCACTTGGGCCATCTCGCATATCAGAAACATTGTGAGTTTTGACAATCGTGGATTCCACCACGGAGCTATGTGATATCGGAGACCCAGGTACCGCGAGGGTTGAAACAGATGCTAAAAGAGTCATTGGCTGGGATTCCACCTGTGACTGCGCCGGTCTTGTCTTGGCCTGGTCAGAACGACGGTATCTCAGCTCTTCTGGCGTCGGATCACTTACCTGAAAGCCTGGAGTCGAAAGTATACAATGTATGAAGTATTGCTCTATTATTGTGGTAGTATCTTTACAGAAGTTTCTCCTGAAGGTCCTTGGAATCGCCATATTCACATAACTTGTGTCGTGTACAATCTCCTGGTCATTTTAGGTCGAAATTTTTTATACGAAACTTTTCCCCATCCTATTTCTGACAAACACATCGTCCCCAACGGTTTGATTGGATTCTTTATGTCACCTTAACTCTATATGTTGAATTTTCCATATCGACTTCCGGAATCGCTTATTTACTGTGTATCGTAATCGATTGGGAGAACATGGGCGAGTCCACTTCTGAGTGGCCACTGTACTTGCCGTCATCACTCTACTGTGGGAGAAGGTCTGAATTAACAAATATCCTTGGTGAAACAGATGTGCGCCTTGTGGAATATCCTGTTGCCACTGAAATTAACCTGAGAATAAGGCACCAGTTTCGACCCCATCGCCTGTTTAGTATAAGAGTCGGATTTTCTTCTAAGATCGGGTAAATCTGCAACGCTTTAGCGCAGAAAGAAAAATGCAAGTAAACCATCTGATCTGGTTATTTCCACGCACAAAACTTTGACCAAGTAGTTCATGATATCTCATTGGTTGAGACACCGACTATTGACGGCAGACCTATGGCTAAGGCTCGACCCGACAGTTTCTCGGCTCTCTTACATCTTTCGATTTCCTCCTAAAGAGGCGACTTCCGGGGGATTCAATTTGTTCAATGAGCCGATTTTTACCAGGTTGATGTGCTCCTTCAACAGGGATGCTTATAGGGTTTTTGCTAGCCACCGACACTGTCACTGTACCGTTTACTGATGGTTGGTCAGACGACCGTTGGTCTGTTCGCCGAGCTTGGCAATTGGCTTGCAAACAGTTCGTCCTCAGTCGATGAAACATCGTCAATGCGCGGTTGAGCGCGTACCTCAGTCTGTAATTGTGACCCAGTTCCAAGGGTGAAATCCAAAACAGTTCAAATCCTACCTTAAACATCACCTCTTACTAAATCTCGTAGGATTGTCTGTGCGGCTAGCCATGTTTCATGTGTTACTGTTTCGGGTTTAGCGCGGAATCCTGAAGTTTTACGTAGTGGTTGTGATCTTTAGAATTCATGAAGTCCTATAGGGTCTGATACTGGTTCTTATTAGTCAATAACTTTATTTTCATATTTCAGTCAAATGTGCTGAAAACTTGGAATACTCCATGCCAGGTAGCAAGAAGAGTAAGTGACTGTTCATATACCATCTAAGTGTATTCGCTACGTTTTACCGTAACTCGTTAATTGTGATTCCACCCGCATAGCTACTGTTTCGGTAAGACAGTCTGTTGGTCACAAGTTCTCCTGCTGGATGGCCTTAGAGTGATCTGCTTTTTAAGTGGAAATCAGCCTTAGATAAAAAATGGAATAACATTCAACTGTAGCACTTTTCGGTGCCTATCTTCCATGCCACGCGAAGGAAGCACGAGGGATGGTATACTGCCAGGTTGCCCAAATCTAGACGGCAGAAGTCGAGCTGCTGAGCTATCTCGCCCCCATATCAGCCTCAATGGAACACTACTTACAAGGGGGGGCGAGATGGCTCAAGTGGTTAGAGCGCGAACTTACTGACCGGAAGGTCCGTGGTTCGAACCCCACCTCTGCCTCTCGACTTCCCCTGTCTAGGCTTGGGTAACCTGACAGTATCTCAGCCCTCGTGCTTCCTTCGGGCGGCATGACAGCTAGGCACCGGAAGGGTGTTACAGCTGAACGATTCTACTCACAAGGTTACTGAAAACCCTTCGACAGCCCACTACCGGTTTCGCCCTCTCTTTTCGCCCATCAGGTAGACGCAGCCCTCGGTTTCCCGTTAACTTCATGTTCTGTTTGTGTACCAAGGTGTACGCATTGAGGGAAGTATGCTGTAACATCGAATATCGTACCAACTGAAACGTGAGGCGGTCCTTGTGCAGTACGTTTAATCGAAGAATATCATGAGAGGGAGATTCAATAGGGATTCAGTTGAGTTTCCCGTCAACACCAACTTACTGGGTAGAGGGGTATAGTTCGCCAATAGATATCAGTCCGTTTGTATGGGTTTTGCGTTTGCATCCGTGTTTCTTATTTTCCCAAGTACTTTCTGATGTGCAGGTTAACTGGCAACTTGGCACTCAACATCCATGAGTTAACTTTTGGAACCCAGTCCACGTACATAACTAGGTTTACTGATTTTAACATTTTTGAGCTGTCATTTATGAACGATAACACGTTGACACACCCATTTCCAGTCTGGCTCCCCAGTCCAATGCTGCCGTCCTTAAAAAAAGCCAGTGTGTTCTTCATGTGAATATTCGGTTGCTCAGGTGTACAGTTTAAATCACATACGAAGGAAATAATGGAATAAAAAAGGGGATTGTGCGTTACTCTGTCCAGTTCAATACCAATGGTACCATTGGGCCCTCAAGGGTTTGATGGATAGGTAATTGATGTTTCATTAGTTGTTGATCAGGTGGCTGTGGGCCTGTTCACCGAGCTTGGCAATGAACTTGCAAACATCTTGTCACCAAACGAGTAGACATCATCAGTTCGCACTGGTGATGTCACCTGCTCAACAATCAATAAAAGCTTCGGAGCTACCAGTATTTCGATACATTACCAGTCGATGGCGAGGTGGCTCAAGGGGGCGAGATGGCTCAAGTGGTTAGAGCGCGAACTTACTGACCGAACGGTCCGTGGTTCGAACCCGACCTCTGACTCTCGACTTCCCCTGTCTAGGCTTGGGCAACCTGACAGTATCCCAGCCCTCGTGCTTCCCTCGAGTAGCATGGCAGCTTGGCACCGAAAGGGTGTTACAGCTGAACAGTTTTAGTTTTTTTGTAGATAGCTTTTCTGTTTGTTAGTGGAGGGATAAGTCATTTGCAGTCGAATTTGTCGGTTACGGAAGTTCTACCATCACCACATATGCAGCTTTAGGTTTCGGCTATGCCTTTACATTTTAGTTATTTTACCTTCGAACTGTTGTTTCCAGTTTACGTTGTCAGTTCCACTGACTCAACAGTTTGATCTAGTATTTCGTAGTATCTTTTTAGATTCTGGTATGGGTGATATCCTATGCGTTGCCTTACTTTTCTTTGGAGGTACGAGTGTAGTTGCACTGTTAGCTTCGAGCCGTACGGAAGCTGTTCCATCCGTCAGAATCACTTTCACGGACACGGACTTCGAGTGTTGGTGTCATTCACCCAATCCACAACGTACTTTAACTTCTCGCCATCATAAGCTTGTGACCGCTTCACTTTCCTTCGGATGGAAACCAGCCACCTAATTTATTTAATGCTCTGTAAAAGCTTTCCTGCAAAAATAGTATCTGACAAGGATGTCCACTTTCTCCGTTCTTGTTCAACTTCATCATTAATGAAATAATGAGGTGAACGTTGGAAGGTCCTCAAAACCTCGATCTTCAAACCGTTACCGGTGAAAACCTTGTCGATATGGAGCACGCAGACGACTTCGACTTCGATTTTGAGGACGGAGGTCAGGCGCAAGCATTGTTGAATAAACTGATTGCCGTCATACCATCTTTCAGCGTGCGCCTTGCACTTTCAAAGTGCAGAGTCATGCTTCAGAACGTGCCCCTTACAATCCAAGAAGCACTGGAGGTTGTGGGGAATTTTACAAACAGATTTGTCAATTCTGACGGAATTGTGTCTGATGAAGTCAGTGCACGAATCTCAAAGACCCGAATTACGTTTGCTAATTTGCATCACTTGTGGCGCCAAAAGGTCTAAAGGGTCGCGTGTACCAGGCTACAGTAAGGGCTGCGTTACTGTATAGTTGCGAGACATTACCTCTGCGAACAGGCGTGATACGTCTTTTGGTTTTTGACCTCCGATGCCTGAGGATCTTTCGTTGTAACGGGTGGCGTCAACGAATTCGTAACGAGGTGATTAGAATATGGGTATTTCGTTGTGCTACAGGTACTTCAGCCGCGTAGAATATCCAGCGCCATCATGCCTGATGTCTGGGCCATGTGCCGCGCATTGCGCAAACTGTGAGGTGGACAACGCATGGCTTGCCAGAATGGTGTGAAAGAGATTACGAAGAGTTTGGGTGTTGTTGGTGTGGCCCGTCTTCCTGAATGTGGCCCCTGTGACCTCTCCTTCGCTTGGCTGAAGACACTGCAAGAAATGGCGGGTGATCGACGCCAGTGGCGTTCGTGTTGCCAGTTTTTTTCCAGATTGTTGATTGATCATCTGGAAGTATGGGTACCTCAGGATGCTTGCAATTTGCTAGCACTGGGTCCCCTCCCTCATCCGTTGGTTTTCTGTCGCTTTATAACCTTCGTTGCGGATGGGGGCCGGAACCTGAAAGGTCGCGGAGGCAAAGCGTTCATGTATTCAGGTTTGATACTTCAGTGGTGTCCAACACACCGCGATAGTAGCTGTGATGCGCGTTTACCTCACATGTACGGAAATCATGATTCAGTTCCCCTTGTGGTCGGAAAAAAAAGTGAATGGTAATAGTGAAACACATGTATTGAAGGATTTCGCCCTACCGAATGAGCCACTCGACACCGTTAAGGCTGTCGAAACGAATGGTGTGGATACGGGCGTGCATAATTCACTAGTTCTATCCGGTTGCTTGGTTGCGTTTTCTGGCCTGTACTACCGAATTGAAGCTCATGAACAACTCGGTTTTGGGATTCAAGGTTCTCATTTCTACCATGCTTGGGATCCATCCATTGGCTTTCGGAACTACCGGCGGTTGTGACAGTTATCACGCAATCGCTCTCACTAAATATTACAGAACCAGAGAAGAATAATCAGGCCACTGGTGAGTTTGACCCATTCCGTCTTTTTTCGCCTAACCTCCCACAAACTCGTTAAAATCAAACGGCGGCGAATACTACAAGACATGGCCTGAATTGTTGGCGACTGCTGCTCTGTCCTTGCCCACTTTGCTCATCGCACCTCCTTTTTTATTGGTAGATGGTTTTGCACACTTACTGCTCACCTCTCACTAATACGCACAAAGGTTCCGTTCTGTTATTCTATGGAATATTGGTTATAGGGAGTGAACTGTGTGAAGCAGCTAAAGTGACTTATCGTAGGCAGACAAAAAAGCACACATACCAATTGAGCCGACCTTACTTGGTTGCCGTTGATTAACCTGTGTTTCCAGAAAAGTCTTATCCCACTACTGTTAACTTCGTCAAGTCCGCACCACTCGCTGTGACGTATCATGTTTTTCTGGATGATGGTAGTGTTCTTCCGTTGGTTTCGAGGACGATGAATGCACTCTCGTTCTCCACTCTCTTTCTCACCCCTCTGATCCTTCTACTTAACGAGTGGTTGGACTAGCGTCCTCTTTGGTTGTGAGCTGAATTCTGCATGGCGTCATTCAAGTAACCTCTGGAAATTTGGCATACGCATTTGGCACAGTGTTCCTTTTCGGAAGAACGTAGGCCTCAAACACAGAAGTCAATGCTATTCCGTTGTATCTGTGTTCCCAGCAGATTTCTGGCGACAATATTGCTGTCGTTGCCTACATTCGCTGTAATTTAACCCTCTTTTTCACGTGATTGTCTTCATGGCTACATCCATTGCAATGGCTATGACACCTTTCCTAGTTCATTGAGCTTACTGAGATGAATTCTACTTTGGCGTTTGCGTCGGACCGTCTGAATTAGAATAAAAGAGGAAAGCACGTGCACCATTCAGCAAAAACAAGCATGTTGTTACAAGCGCCTAACAAACTGACGATTACTTTTTTCAATGGACAACTGTATACTCATACATTTTTTCTGTTCTCTTATTCGATCGGGGTAGGTGCAAAAACGCGACGATGGCATGTGGTTGTCGCAGGTGGGAAAAAGAAAATGGTATCAGATGTGGTGGACGCTCAAGATGGGTGTCCCACCTGGGATACGGAATTCAATATGTAAGTAAGGTCAGCTGTTCTCGAGCAGAACTGTGTGACCAGTTTAATGTTAGGTTGTTGCATGTAATTCACAGTGTTCTTTATATCAGGAGACGAATTATTGATTTCGATAGCATATGTAACCGCGGGTCGAGACAGACCGATGGTTAGTGGCCCTGACAGATATGGCTGTGTCACACAACCAGTGGAGCTCTTGATTCAAAGCTGTAACCGTTGCGTTGCTCTCACTTCCTGCCATACTGGACAAACAGATCCATGTATCGTCAGATTGGACCAGACAGATTGGACCATCTCATCCTACGCGTAGCTCTCATTCCCCTATCCTCTTTATCCTCGGTGAGCGAAGCTGTAGCACCTGGAACCGCTGCACTTTGGTGCACTTTGGGCAGCGCCACCAAATGTTTTTTTGTCATTCCAGTTGGTACTCTCGAAAAATCTCACTTTTGTCTTTAGGTCCTTTTTTCCCCCAGTAGTTCGAGAAGTTCGAGAAAGCTGTGCATGTGTGTTCAGAATCAGTTTGACTTGTCTAACCAGCTTGCTGCGTTTAATATCTATGCTAATTCTGATAGGACTAGTCAGTATACTTTTTTCCTGGAATTCTAATGTTAAACTTTGAACGAGTTAACGCTCCGTACCATGCATCACAACCTTTCCTTTGTAGAGACCTGGTCAGTCCGACGGATCCAGTGGTCATGCTCGTCTTGGACGGCGAACGTCGTCACATCGGACAGGTTGTCATCCCATTGGCTCAGGTACCTCGCACGGGTCCCCCAAATTTCGACCCGTCACGATTGCGCTACTCTGAATTGGAGCCGACCAAAAAGAATTCGTGTCCTCGAGGTCGTTTGGTCTACTGGATTTGGGCGACTAGCTACTGGCCGCCTGGCACCAAGCTCGACAGCAAATCAAAATCTCATAAGGGTTCTATTTCCCATTTGGGTCGACCAAAATCAAGGTGATAGGATTGTGTTGCTCATTTGTGTGTACTTTCGTTCGTTCCGCATAACCGTTCACCGATGGTTAGTATGAACAGGCCACTGGCTAGGCTAGATAAGCGTAGGTGGTTGGTTTTTGCCGTTCAAATACCTCTTGACTAGCCAAAATGACCTAGGAAGATCTGCTGTGTTATGTGTGAACTATCAAACAGCAAATAGTCACGAAGAACACACGGGACATTCTGGTTTTACTGCAGGAGGACCTTACTTCCCCTGCCGAAAATCAAATAAGCAAACGGTTCTCCCTGCTCACAATGGGGTCCGTTTTTCGTCGTCACCACTGTACTAGAAGTGGTTGACCCGGTTGAGCAGTGTGACGGTAAACTCACTTCTGATGACGACTGGAGTTAGTTCCGACCAAAAACTATGAAGCATTATGTTTGCGATTAACTGACCATTGCATTCGAACTTATTGGTTATTTTGCTTCCTTCGGTTGTACTCTTTAATTTCTGCAATATTCAAAGTAAGCTTCACACTAGATATTCGGAATAGTTCTGGAATTCGTCTTGCAGTGTTCAGTCCTTTAAGAGGAATGGTGCACCGTTGCGTTCATCCATTTGCACCCGGTTGGTTAAACCGGCTTTTCTCAACGCAGTGTTCTTGGGAGTAGACCTTGGATATTCCCCCATGGCTTAGGTCCTGTTACACAATTTTGGGTCCAAGATTTCACAAGAACAGAAAGACCTATTTGAAGAGACTAATAACCGACTGCTTTTCTTCAGTTATCTTTTATACCCGTCGGCGGACCATGGCATATCACATGTTTTTATTGTCGATGATCTCACACTTAACATGTAAACATTTTATTGCGCTGCCATGCCACACATCAGCTGATGGCAACGTACACTGCAGGGAACTCACTGAAACAATCGCTAATCATGTGGATCATGTGACTGATTGTGTGGATATTTGATATTTTCTAATCAATAATCAAGTATGCGTCGAAACCGCTGCTTAGATTCGTCAGTGAGCGTTTTTTTCACATCAGTTACTTTTGGGTTTGGCAACCCGAAACAAAACCAGTTCTGTGGTTTCTATACGCAGTTCTAGAAATGAAAAGTATCTTTTATACCATTATTGATGAGATACCATGTGTAGTCGATTTCAAGACGGGTGCGTTCAGCCAATTTTCAGCGGCCCATGCAGGGATTCGAACCCGCTTCATCGGAACCGAAGTTCGCGATGTTAATCAGCTTCCATTTGCACTTCGGTGTGGTTCGGCTTTTGCATCGTACAACAATCGAAAGATATTAGAAATATCCGTAAAAGTAAGGGATGAAACAAATCGATGGGTAGTGGCCCCAATACTAGCCTACCTTTCTGGGATGCCCACATATCCCGACATTCACAGAGTCTTCCTGGTAAGAATCAAAGACGCAAACATTGATATCGTTCAGCTGTACTACCCTTCCGGTGCCCAACTACCGTGCCACCCGAAGGAAGTACGAGAGCTGGGATACTGCCAGGTTATCCAAGCCTAGACAGGCGGAGATCGGGTTCGAATCACGGACCTTCCGGTCAGTAAGTTCTCGCCCTAACCACTGAGCCATCTCGCCCCGTTGATATTGTTTAAGTGGTCAATTCTTTCAGTCTTCAGCTAACTGCAGGATCTCAGATGGATCTCATCTTTGAGAGCATGTCGGTCAGTGTGATTCGTGGAAAAAGCTCTACTCCCGTGGATCTGGCGTCTCCGGATATCACTCTAATTCTGTTGTCCATCTAAAGGTTTGGGCAAGCATGTAGTGGTTTCAAGATATAAATGAGTTTCATTGTGCTCTTTCCCACAAAAATCTCTGGATTATATTCTGGTCAGCCATGTTGGAAGCGGTTTGCAGATATGGAAGTCCAAGTGTAGTAGGCTACTGTGCCGCATTCTTCTGGTGGAGTGAGCATCCGTTCTGCTCGCCACCGGAGCTGGACTGAAGTTGTTCTACTAGGATGTTTGGCTTCAGCTTTGAGCAGCTCTGTACAGTACAAGATCCTGTGAATAATTCAGAGACAACTGATGTCGTATAGCGTGACGGAAATTACCTTTTCCAGGTTCGGAACTACGTTTTGTTGGAGCGAATGGCGGAAATCATTAGTTTCCGTATCTCGTAGGAGTAAACAGCCTAACAGCATGTAGCTGGTTACTCCGGAAAAAGGAGAACTGGGATTTACTGAAGTGACCCTGAGCATGGAAGTCCAGCTCACTCTGCTACTGAGCACATCAGATTAGTCTTAAAAATTTCGATTGCGGTTAAATGGTTGAAAGGTAGAACTGAGAGTTTTAGGACTTTACTGATTCTACGTGCTTCGGGTAAAGACAGCATTGCTGATCCCATTCATGTGAAAATTTTCGCTCGGAGAAAAAACACTTACCTCGTTCACATTTCAGTTTGTCTTGTAGTGTGGTCTAGTTCCCTTGATGCGAGAGTTTGCTATTTTTTATGCACGAGCTCGGATCCCAGCAACAGTTTTCAGCCGATGTCCTACCCTCCAATTCAAGGTCAAAACTGTTGGTGTGATTGGGATGTAACTGAAGTTTCAGTCAGTGGACAGCCTTCAGTGTATACAGCGCCTGGTTCAGTCCATAGTTCATTGACTTTTAGAATATTTCGCATCCGATTGTGTTCCACACCTGTGTTCTGTAACCACTTGTAGACTTCATCTCAGTCGTACCGTCAACTGAACGCGTTCACGACTGCAAATGTGTTACTCTCCTCTCCTCTCCCCTAATCTCTGTTATGAATTTCTTATCAATTCGTATCCAGTAGAAGTAGGCTGTCTAGATTAAGTCAAGATTCATCTGCCCTCTCTGACTCAGAATCGTGAGTTATTCCTATTTCGTGTGCTGGGATTTGCGCGCTGAAATCCGCTGCACTTCACGAGCGCGCGCATTCGCCACCAGCACATTCACGCTGCAGTGATACCATTTCGTCCCGCACCTACACGCCCCGTGGAATCATCGTTGACTTCAAGCCCTACTGTTGTAGGCACGTTAGGACGATTGCACCATTCTCTTCAACTTACGCAATTTTATCGTTCTGACTTTTTGCGTGAGCTAATCTAATAATCGTTTTGCTAACAGAAATTTCGGAACCCACGCGCGTCTGTTTGAATTTCTTGAAACAAGCAAAGTGCTTGACTAACAATGCGCTTGAGTCGTTTTGCGCTGTCACCCACTCTTGGACTGTAGTTCTGATTCACGCAATGAGCATACACTTTCCCCACTCCTACCTACCGCTCTATTTTGCTGTAGTTTCTTTTCTGCAAAATCCGTACGAGCAACGAATTTTATAAACGAATGGTCTTCGTCGCGGTGCATAGCGACAGCTGTTCTCCTGCGATCTAATGCATTTTCCTGCAGCGTTTTCAACCCCTCAACAGATCACCTCGATCTGTATTGTTTTGTCTTGTCCTTTGTTGCGTGCTACCTCTCTGGTGTGCGCGCTCTCAATGGTAAAGATCAAATTACACCGATTAGCATACTATGCATGCCTAGCAGTACGACGATGAAAACAATTAGTCGGAGTTCATGCATAGCTGTTTCTCACCCACCGAACAGCATGCGTTTCATCACAATCTTTCGCACGGTTTGTTAAGCTAGCCGTACGTACGCCGTCAACGACTGCGACAGTCACTATGACAACCCCGTCTGCAAGTATCGATTCTAAGTCATTAGCATTCAGCCTTTTCGAACTCCGACCAACACCACTACGATCATTGCCACCACCATCACCACTAGGCAGGGAACAAGCGGGACGCGCCCCTCTGCTGGTGTCGATGATTGGCATTCGACATTTTCCTCTGACGGCAGATCCTCCAAAGCCGCCTCAATGGTGTCCGGTGCCTACAGCGAGAGCAACTTGTCCGCTCAAACCAGTTACATGGGTGGATATCAGATGACCAGTGGAGGTGCACCATCCTCTGTGGCTTGGACCAATCGACCAGGTGCCACGTTAGGCACGGGTGGTACTGCGTCGTACAACCCGCTAGCGTCCTATGACGAAGAGGGTTCAACGCGTGGGAGTCAACAGTATGGAAGCGATATGGACGATCCTGGCCGCCCGCCCCTTTACCGGTCCGCCCTTCAGTTAAAAAACAATCAGGCAGGATACGCGGAGTCGACGGCGAGCGGATATTCTGGTAGGTGCATCAATCGCTTCTATTGTCCCTCGTTGAGTTGCTGTTTTTTTGCCTTTTTTCTACATGCTTCTTTTCCCTGCCCTTCTTGTCGCCTAATTTATCAATAATACATGCCGTGCACGTTATTATCGAGCCAGGATTCTTTTTGGGACCACTTATCCTAACTGTACAACTGGCGACAGTACGTATGAGAACATGAGCCGCTTTCGCCAATTTACGGTCCCCAACTCTTGAGTTTCACTACCTAGTAGATTGGTGGTCAATAGTTTCACGTACTTGAGCTTAAAGGACACAGTGTGGGAAAGGGTAATATGAATAAGGTTTGTTTGCTAAACGAACAAATAACTTGATAAGCTCCTATTCTAAGAAGTACTAATTTATTCTTGCTTGAGTTTAAAAAGTTCTTTACCATATTTAGGAACGCACATAGCTGGATGTCATGTGATGCTGGCAGGGTGGTTTCGCACAAGCGTGGTTCCCCTGTAGGTGCTGTTTAAATACGCCATCTGCTATAGCGCGCGAAATCCTTGTGAACGTTCCTATTTTTCGATACTGAAATAAAACGAGAGAAATGGTATTTTAAATCCTCATAAAACCACTTTAGTCGGGCACCTGGGACAGATAACCTTTTAAAGAAGTCTTGAATTAGAACCCAGGTACACAGGTACACAAAACAATGCACGCCAGATGCCGGACTCATGCGTCCGATCTCTCGGTCGTTGAACGGTCGAACCGTACCAGATGAGCTACTGCGGACGCTGACCCACGTCACGTATGCACACGAACTCCATATCGACTTGTCGCACATCTACGTCTTAGATTAACAGTTGATTTCTTGCAGGTTCCCAAAGAACATTAGTTTGAATTGACGTCCCGTAGACTTTCTCAACTGAGTCGCCATCAAAGTACTGCATATTTTGACGTCGCCCTAGTCCTACTTCACCAACATCGGTGATCTGCATGCATTCCTTTAGTTAGCAGTTGAAGAAGTGGGAATTGGTAGCTCAAGTTGTAATGGTGGTTTATTGATTTGTTAGCTTCCACAACGCACCTCCACTCGAAACGCGTTGTCACCCTCCAGTGGCAAATCACCGGGTGCTTCGTTGGTAAGCACAAATAAACTGTGGTTCTGAAAATTCTTCGACAGCCCACGACCGGTTTCGCCCTTCTTGTGGCTCATCAGGTAGGCGCAATCCCCGAGTTTCCGTCAACCTTATGTTCTACTTGAACCCAAATTGGACTGATTTCGATAAATACACTCATTTGCAAATCAGTTTGGTTACACTCGATTCGAAGGCGTTACTGGTGAGCCATACTCGCGCTCTGGAGCACTGTATTCGTTACCTTGGGCTGTGACTGGTAGGGTCCATGTTCAGTGCAGCTCAGAATTTCCAATTGATTGGATCAATTAAGTGGCCCTAATAGTGTTTCGTACCCTTTCAGCCTACTGTGTATCAGCCGTGTATTTGTCCAACAACTGCGTTGAGTTAAAAACATGTCCTACACTGAATGGAGGTGTGGAAAATCGACTTAAATGTTAGTGATGTACGTATTGATCGATTCAGTTTCCCTTTACTTCTTCCACTTCCCCATCTTGATCGAGCAACACTCATCCTCGTACACAGTTCGACATTAGTGAACAAGGCGAGATAATTTTCCAGATAGTGCCTACATGGAGAAGAATGTGCACACATTACAGTTGGTTATGGTTCATGCATTTGAACGGCGTGTGATGTACGTGGGTGGTCTTTTGACAGCACCCTTGGGTGTTGTGTTTCGACTATTTATATACTTTAAACCGGGATCTTTATTCAAGATTGCACCCGTCTAATTCCAGTGCCGGTTACATCACCACTTATCTCTGCAGTTCGCTTATCTCGCCAGATAGTCAAAAAAAGAAATGTCCTAAGACCTCGGACCCAGTTTTGGATTGGTATCTTTGTGCTAACTGTAATATTCTTCTGCTGGTGACCCTCTTTGTAGGGAACCCATTTCGCACATTATTATAAATGACAAACACCTCTCAAAGATAAATGGATTTGAGTCATCCTTTTTGGAGGTTTTATGAAGAGAAAAAAACTGCAGTAGCTAAGCAACGACCATATAGTTGCGTACAGTGCTTGTCAGACTTTGCTGTTGAGCTCGAAGCCCTCAAGCTTCCACCTCTTCTACTATGTTCGTGATGATGTCTGTCTAAGGTGGCTAACAACTTCATGAATGACATCCACTTGTATTTAAACTCCGCATCTCTCATCTCTCCTCTCTCTGTTCCAGGGAAACGTGGCCTAATGAGGAAAATGAAGGGCAAAATTTCCAAAAGCACCCTCAGCATCACACAGGCCGTGGCCAAGAAAGCCGGTGGGGACAAGCTCTATCCAGATCCCCATGGAAGGTAGGTGCCGAACGCGTGGGGATGGCACAGATATGAAACTCAATCCAGAAATGGTTTCCCCCGCTCCCAGCTAACTTAGCTTAGTGAGGTTTCTCAGTTCCACCCATAGGAAATAGGTATTTGGCCTCTCCTAGGGATGGTGTCTTTTCTGCAGATTGTCCTCCGAATTCTGGCTAAAGGGAAGTGGTTTCATGGAATTTTCTTTGGCGTAGCTTCTGTTGAAGAGGTAACGAGCGGATGCGAACGATGGAGTGTATGCTTTCGGGGCGGACTTGACTAGGGAGTCCTTCAGGTCTTTGGACATGCGAGTCTATGTTTAACCAAAATCATCTAGGCCTACAGGGGACATCAGGGTGCACCAGTTCCGTTCGAGGACGTACATCCTAACCCCTCCACCTATCAGGACTCAACAGGGCCTGAGTGATCTAACATGGCGTAATAAACATTTACCTTCCTATCGTCATGGGCAAGACATATGTTGCTATGTATTATTTACACACAGGCTGGATCGTCTCTTGGGATTTGTTGTCAGCTGTTTCTCGAACTTTCTCTCCTCCGTTTAATGTTCGAAGCCTTTGAACACGAATAACTCTTTCATCTGAGCATTTACCTTAGAGCGCATGCTCGAGATAAACCGGTATGTCTCTACCCCATTATCCTAATCATCTAACCAACGCACTCCCAACTTCTGTGGTCGACTAGTTGCAATTTTCACCTCCTCAACGCACCACTATGTTTTCAGACTTGTTTTTTGCAGTTTCCTTGCTACATAAGCTCACAGTCGCCTCGCCCGATTCATTGCACGTGACTGCCACCAGCTAAGCTGCGTTTTCGAAACTGTTACTGTTCTAAATTCTTTGGCCTAATAGTAAGTTTTGCACTCGGCGCGTAACGCACTCACCGAGTGAATCCAGCAAGTCTTAACAGATTGCCACACGTCTCGCTATTTCTGCTCCACTTCGGAATTGTCTATCATCACACCTTATACCTTTTGATTTTTTTTACCTTCCAGCGTTCTCTCTGTGGCTTCATCGAGAGGTAAGTGTCTGTTTTGTTTTATACGTTACATGCACTTCGTTCACGCTCGTTCGTCCTGCTTTGTCGATTATTGTCCATCCAAACAGTAAAGTTGGTGGTGGACGGGTGGTAGTGGAGACTTTTTCATAGATGGGACGCTGTTTTTGTGTGTTCTCGTGAAAAACAAAATGAAGCATTCAACAAGTGCAACTCATTTGCACACTAATTTGGTTTTTACGGGGGACTCATATGAATCCAAGCTGAATCTCTCGTCCAAGAGTTTTCAACAACTTTATGAATAGTTTACTTCATAAGAAGACTAAATACTTTAATTTCTCAGAGACTTAGTGGATCGAAATGGGCGAGAAACGACTACGCAACGATCATAATTCACTGAAATTCGCCTGCTAACTCATGTAAAGTGGTATTTGTCTTTTTGAAGTTCGAATCATCTCACGGATTATATTAGTGGATGATACATATTCAAGCTTGGATGGAAGCATAAACACCACAAGTTGTACAGTGGATAGCAAGTGGAGAAGGGTCGTGGAGCAGAATCGTTTGGTTTCGGATGATGGCTGTGAAACAAGCGAAAAGACGGTTCTCAGTGGTGAAAAGCTGAGTGGTTGGATGTATGTTCAACCGACCAAGAATTATTACGAACAGGAACCCAATGGATCCTATGACTATCAGTGTGAAATGGGCGTTGAGAGGTGGGGGGCGAGATGGCTCAGTGGTTAGAGCGCGAATTTACTAACCGGAAGGTCCGTGGTTCGAACCCGACCTCTGCCTCTCGACTTCTCCTGTCTAGGCTTGGGCAACCTGGCAGTATCCCAGCCCTCGCGCTTCCCTCGATTGAGAGGTGGGCAGTGAACTAAATTGAATGGGATTACCTGTCAGTGAAGGTTGGGTACTTGTCAACCTAAATAATTCGGTATGCTACGCATGACTAAGTTGAGTATTTTCGTGACTACTTACCACTCATCTGTTCCTTTAACCATACCTATTCGTTAGTCCACGAACTCGTGTAGTACAGTAATCTTTCCGAGAAGAGAATTGTATCGGAGAATAGGCTGTTCCGTCCCCCTCCCGAATCATGGCTGATGGAGAACACCAATGTGGCTTCTTCAAGGGAGCGGCCACTTTTTCATGCCCCATGTCAGTGCCCATGAAAAGAGGTTACATTCGTTCGTACCCTGGTTAGAACAGATCAATCTAATCCTACGACAAGTGCATGGGAATAACACTGGTTTTAATTGCTCGCGCTAAACTATGTAAGTAAGCCGTCTTGGAGACGATCACAAAATAACGGGAGGCTTATGATTGTTTCGTGAAGAATTCTGTATCTTCCATATGGGGAACACTCTAGGACAAAGACCACATCTGGTGTTCCCCGGAGATTCAGAACAAACCGATGTATGGAGATGTGTCTCTGTTGGTGTTCGTAACAAAAGAGGTTGCTATTTTTTTTTGTCGAGGATGAATTGCTCCAGTTGAATAAGAAAGAACCCAGCAGAACTGGTTGACGGATAATACAGGACCCTCGATGGAGACGGTTACCACTGAAGTACGTCAAGTGAACGGCCTGATCGAATGACAATGGTGCCATACTATGTCACGTGACCCTTATGGTCGAAAGATATGGTGTTCAGCTGTTAGGGTCTCACCATTAGGTACACTCTACCGATGATTTTAGATAAAGGTTCTTTGTTTTTCAAAATCGGTTGACTTGACCTACAAGGTGAAACCTCAGGTAAATAAGGGACATTCATGGGGGATGATCAGACCGTTGAAATGAGGTGATTTATTTAATCTGTGGGGGACTTAGCAAAGCAACTCCACCTGATTCGATCGCACGAGGAACGGCATACGTTTCCTTCACAAGCGCTATTGTGCTTATACTGTTCTTTCTATGGTGGAAGAGGCCCGGACGATCATTTTTTACCGTGTTTTGTGAGTGACCCTCGGACCGATCATAGCATGATGAACAGCGAAACGACCAGCTGTAACTTCTGCATTGTTTGAATCAACACCTGGGTTTAAAATCCATTTACTTCAATCGCTCTATAACCCATGTGACGACCGTTTGCTATATGCTTCCAGTACCTCTTCGCGAAGTCCTCATACGCTGAGACTACGTTCGTTGTTCCTTGTGTTTGGGCTCATATGAACTATTCTAGGTCATTGGATGACAGCATTTCTTGTTACAGAGTAAATCGCCAGCACTGTACAACAGATAGTTTCTTGACAGTGTCTCTAGATCTCACGGGAATTGCGAGCGCAAACTCGAACGAATGGCGTTGAGGTCTCTTTGGCTGGGTTGTCACTTTTGGTGTCTCCTGTTCAGAAGTTTTACTATGGTTTGACTGTTCTCGGTCTTTTTGGGGGAATGTCCATGCGCTCCGGGCTGGACGTGAGACTCATCAGGGCTTATGACGCTTCTTCTATGTGGTATCCTACTGCCTAGTAAGAGTGATGCAGCGTCAAGCACGTTGAAGGTGAATCCACAAGGATTCCCGACCATGACAAGTGCTTACTTCACATCGGGACGTTTGTGAATTTTTAACGAAACGTTTTACTGGGAAATGTAGCATACAGTCTTAGTGATTCAGATTCTTGTATGATGAGTCGGCATCATTGACGTCCCGCAACACCAGCGCCCGTAACAGCAAACCAGCGGGAGACCCAAACGCAGACTTGACCAGATTCTCTTCCATAGTCATGTTCTGTGGAATGTGGGAAAAGCCTGGCATCCGTCCACTTTTTCGAGAGCTGGGTTTTGAAGTGTTCCGTGATGGAGCACCACCGTCTGGTGCAAGGTAGCAGTCACGGGGATAATAAGGACATTTCATTACCTCGCTATCACTTTGGTTCTTCTGACTATTTGCCGCTTACGGTTCCTATAATGACGGCATATCGTTGAGTATTTTCACGGCTACATCCTACTTACTTTTCTCACTTACAGAGCACATCCAATTCCCGGACTCTACTTCAGGTCAAAACCAACGCCCTCCAAGCGGTTCAATGACTAGTTTGCCTCGTGAAAGTTATGCTCCAGACGGTGCTGTGAGGTCTGGCCCAACGGGTGAGTCCATCTTCTCCTACCAAATACCTTCTGTCATTTTTGCATCTGTGTTTAGTCTCTCGTTTTTTCCATGATAACCCGGTTCGTCAACGTTCTTTCAGTGACACCTAAATGGAATTTCGGTGCTGCGTCTTGGATTCAAAACAACGGCCTATTCAGTTCGCCAGTGAAATATTTAAACGAAAAGTGGCTGCCTATTCTTGTGAATAGTGATTGGTATGCGAGGTGGCCTAACGTTAACGGACTTATCGCCGGTTTTCCTATATGGTTATTGATTTACCTCTGTTCAATCGTTTAATTGATCTCACCGTAGAATGCACCTTCTATTGCTTCCTGAGTCTTGATATTAGGATGAGAATGTTTTTTTTTTGGAAGGGGCGGCGGGGCTGCGGAAGATATTGTTTCACCGAAGCCCAAAGGCAGAGTTGTCAAACTAAGCTTATGGGAGATTCTGTTTCGTGATGGAGTTATAGCGTGTCTGTGATCCGACGTCTCCAGACTTTAGATCGTCGGTTTCTTCCAATCATAACTGTCACCAACTGGTTGAAACGTTTGCTCAATAAAATGTTGACAAGCAACTACTTGTAATGCACGTTACGTGGCGACACGAATTGTTTTTCACACCTATATCTGTGAGGTCTGTACTGCTTTTTGGCTGGAATCCACTTTCATCTGCATGTGACAGGAAACGCTATAGGACACACCGCGACCGTGGTTGCGGGTATGGTGTCATCACCTACTAGGCTTACGTAGCACCAGTGTATCACATTCTGTATAGCTCGTAATGGAGCTAAGCTTCAACATTGTTTTAACCGTTTTCCTTAGGAATGCAAAACATTTCTTATACCAAATCATCGGCTTCATTCTCTTGTCTTGTTCTTTGCGACGACGTTCTCACATTTCCGTGATTGTTAGGCGCCACCATTCATTTCTAGTTCATCACCTGTCCATTACAATTGCTCTGCTTATACACAATCTTCGTGGACGCTTCATTACTCGGACGATGTTATCATATCTGTTTAACTCTTGGACAATTTGGTATCAGCATTTTCTTACACATCCTAATTCTGTAGCCAATCGGATCAGAATGAACTTTCGGTGCATACCTTCTGTACTACTGATAGTAGCAGGAGATTGGTGAAGTCTAGACAGTCGTTGGAAGATCATGGATTCATTTGAACCTCCATGTCAGTGAGTTTCGCTGAACCCTTCGAGCATTTGCAAACTCGAGGTTCGTAGCACAATAACTGAACCTATTCCATCTTCCCCTATCTGGGAGTTTACGATGCGCAAGTCCAATCAAACTCAACAGAGAGAACATTGCTAGACTACAACTTGTTCTCTGGTGAATTCGGCAGGTCAGCTTGGTTTTGTTCACTGCGTTGCAGATCGCCTAATTAATTATGCACACAACCTACTTGGCGGCATCTTTCGGTTGCTTTTCATGTGCACGACAAGAAGTTCATCATGTTTTTCATCCAGACCCTATGAAAATTGTGAGGCGGTTAGGCTTCGTTCTCCCGCAAGAATCCGTTCTAAGGAATCTGCTAGTTCGGTTGGTGACGGCGTACGACTCAGTTCATTTTTTAGCTAGAGTGATCACGTTGTGCATATAGGGTAGTTTCTCACGGGGTCCATGTCAAGTCAAGCCAACTCGAGTGATACCTACTTTTGCCTACAGATCGTAGCAACTAAATGCACCCTGAGTATTTTCACTTTTAACAACTTAGTTCGCTGTTTTTTTCAGATATGGATGAGACAGAAGAGGGTGAGACCTTGAGAACTCAACGTATTTCATAAAAAAAACATGAGACAAATGAGCAAATCAACAAGCATGTAATTATAAATTGACTTCAAAATGACCACATGCAGTTGAGTAGTTCACTTCACATTGTATTCTAAACCAGCTACTTACAAACATTACCTCAAAAAATCCAAATGAATCGTTTTCTCATTAGACCGATGTGAGTAGATATTTTTGGCACGCAGTTCGCCAAAACATGTACGCAAACACTGGTTCGCACATATAGTTGATTTGATAAGTTCGTCGTGATTCTAGCCGTTGTCTAACGCCTTACTATACATGGTTTCTTCACTGAATGTTTACCGCAATTATGTCATTCCGGACAAAATGTACTTTTGTGCGCCTGGAGTGAATTTCAACATGTGCTTAAGTCGATCATTCCAACCCAAATCACTCCGTAAAACACTAAACCAGTACAGTGGAAGGTACAACTTGGCCATAGGCTTTGTTGAATGGTGGTGCACTAAAGAGGCGTTCGTGTACCGATTGTGGTCCAGTAAGATTCTCCTGTCATGTACCACCTTATTGGGTATCGCCTTGAACCTTCCAAGCAACTTTTGTCACATTGAGTGTTTTTGCGAGGTTTTTAAACAATCCATAAGTCCTTCGCTGGTTACTTTGATTATTCGAATTCAAAGAAAAGCGATGGTTCTCAGTTTACTGGTCCATATTTTCAACAAACGAGTATATAATCGAGTATGAACAAGTATAACGGCTCGCACTTTTAGGGTGACTTGAGTGCATGACTGAAGTTCAACCATGTTTATTTCATCACACAAGATAACTCAGGCTACACAAGCGTGTATTGGTGAAGCAAGACTTGAGCGCCCATTCATTAGCCAAACAATCGTTATCCATATCCCAGTGATGGCTGGCTAGTCAGCTGATTTGCAGTGTTACTCGGACACAGTACTGACACAGTGGAGTTTTGTTATCGGCATGAAGAGAAAGGTTTCCACTGAAACGTCTGCCTGCATGAACTTTGAATTCGCTTCTTCTGCAGCTGGTGAATACATGACATAGTTTGATCTCAGCTACTTACCAGCACTTCTGTTCACTCTGCAGATGTAGCTCAGACGCCCAAAAGTGAGATTTACCACATCCACATACATGTATTTTCACAACAAACTATTTAAGCTATATAACAAATCTATGTGTGAGTTTCCATTTAGACGGGCGTACGATCGTTCTCACTCACTTTTTATTCAAGTGTTCACGTAGATCAAATGCGCATACTCGGCGTCATTACTGGAATAACTTGGAAGATAAGTGTGAATATCATGGATGCTTCAGCACGATCCCCTTTGTTTCCTGCGCTATCCTCGGTATGAGGTCGTTGACACATATAGAGATGGATGCATTCAGCAAGCGGTACTCGTAATAAATCCAACTGGATTAGTTTGAATGGGTCCCCGAAGACATCTTTATGTGTATAATGAGCCTATCCTTACTAATGTGATGTGATTGTGAATAAGCGAGGTAGGAAACCTTATTCATTTCAACTTATGGAGCATGATTAATTGTTTTGTATTGTATTGTATTTTATACTTTGGGAAGATCCGATTCGTTTTCCCCATTCGATTTGCTACGTTCACTACCATGTTTATGAGCTGAGGGATTTGTATTTGTTTGGCCTTTGCCATCAGTTGAACAGATGCCTTCACGACTTGAAGCTTTTGCTCACATTTCTCAGACAGTCTACTACGATTTTCCGCCAAACTACCATCGATGCTGTTTCGCTACTGTCTGCTTGCTTTTTACACCCATTCGGTTTACTCCCACCTGCGACTGGAATTCAAGAACAACAAGACTCCCTCTTACTCTAGTCATGTATGTGCACACGTTCTCTGTTCGGCTACGCATTTCACGTCATATATAAAGCCTATTGACGCAGGAAACCAAGCAGAGGAACATTCGTCCCCGTTTCGTTCACCTGTGTGGATTACGTAAACCTTTGATGTTGTGCCGTTAGTCTTCAAGAACTGAGCTGCGGACGTACTAGACTGGTTTTGCGTTTGGCTGAAAAGTAGTGCTAATTTACACTTGTAACTGGCTCATCCAAAACTCAGATTTTGCGTGGTTCTTTCGACGAGCTATGCCAACTGTACTGACTTCAGAACGAAACTTATTTGTAGGAAGTCCACTCTCTGGGGAGTTCACAAGAAGGCTCGCCGATCTGACATGCATTTCATTCTAAGTGATGCCATCTCTAACCAGCTGTAACCCATTTCACTGTGATTGCGTCTCTTAGCACATTTCGTGAACCCGAAGGCGCTTTTTTGATGGCCATAGAGTCCTTCGCTCCACAAGTACGATTCTCCATTAACGAAGGGGAAAGCTTGATCATGTTCATTTGTCCATCGTGAGACTTTCCTCTTACTCGTCGTGGTGTTGGTCGTCAAAGCTTCTCCGGTCCGAACACTGCTGATGTTATAATAATTAAAGTGACCCATGTTAGGTAGCAAAGAAACCGGTTGTATCAAGCTGAAGTGCTGAGGTGTACGTCTCCTAAAATATCACTGTCTCATTATACCCGCTTTTTGTCAACCTACTTCCGGAGTTAGTCGAAGCTACGTCCAAACATTACTGAAGTAAGACGAGTCAGTCGTTGTTCAGTCAGGTACTGAGACTTGGCTCATGACCAAGGGCATCAAGCGGTTTCCGACCAGCTATCGCTCTCAAGTGGAAAGCCAACGTAACTTCAGCTCCTTGATCTGCTGGATGGGGCGAAGATTTATTCAGTTGCCTGTTTGACGGAACTGCTGCGGGGAGTAACTCAGAAGCGAGGATTGGTGTGGATACACAACGAATATCACAATAATAACTAGGTGACTTGCAGTATTCTTCGTATGTCTTCTGCGCGTACAGATCACATTCCGGATCCATAAAACAGTATTGGTCGCACTACGACAATGTGATCTCTATCCTTGACAGACAAACTGACGTCAGGTCCACGCCATAGGTGTCGGAGGTTGGCAAAAGCCGCCCTAGCCTCCCCTACTCGAGGAGTAATAGCGTCTTCAGGCTGTCCACCGTAACCTATACAGTTCGTCGGGCTGCTCACCGTTTGTAGTCCTGGTATGGTTGAACCTTCGGGATCAGCCATTCTAGTTTGCAGGACCATTGAAGTACTGAAGCTGGACCATCACGACAAGGCGACAGCCTTAGGTCGGGTACCGTACTTAGACCAGTCTGAAAAACCATAAGCGAGAGATTCAGCTGGGTTCCAGGCGAGTCTCCTGTCAAAACCGAATTGGTATGCAAATTAGTGTATTTCTCTATCTGCGGAATAGTTTAATTACGGAAACAGTGGGAGCTACGGAAAGAATCTCTGGTAGCCAGCGGATATTGGGGAAAATAAATTAATCTAGACAGAGTACGTACCACCGTACTCGACCTCACAAACCTGTGTCCGATGAGGGAAGTCTCGGTGTTTTACCATGTGATGTCGAATGCACAAAACCACGGACACTCGCTGCCTAATGGCACCTGGAACGGTTATGCAGGTTCAAAGAGCTAAGTATTCTACCAAACGAGTCGTTTACCAGATCTCTTGTAGTTGCACCCACGCGCATAGCAGTAGGACCGATGCATGTCTTTCTCGTAAAATCCCTGAGTGGTTTCTACGATAAGTTTTCTCAGATGATGGATTGTGACCGATCGGCGCCAAACTTACTAGAGGGCATCGAATAATATTAATATTAGCCATAGTAGTAATAATACTGGATATTCATACAGGAATAAAAACCATTGACACAAAGGCTACTGATACCGTCTGTAAAACGAATCTGGAACTAAAGTCCAACTTACCCATTTACTAGAACACCATGGGATGTTCATTTTTTTTAAAATTCATTGTTGCCATGCCTGATGATCTACTGGATGCTTATCTGTTATTTTATTCTTCCGATTGACGAAAGTGATTGGAGCGGCAACAGTGGCTACTCCTAAATTGAAGCTTATTTACTTGTTCGGGTTCCATTTTGGAGTTTAGAATGCTTCTGAGATCTAGTCCTGATGAAACAGCTTTACACTGCTTCTCGGCAGTGTATTTTGCACACCATGGAAGCACCGAAAATAGGGGAGCACGACAATTTCTGCGGATGGAATACCGAAGGAAATCTCACGAGCCAAAGCCCAGTAAGCAAGTTTCTACATCACCAATACTTATACATCAATCAACGAAAATGGTAGGCACTGTATGCTACACTGGCTCCATTTTTGAAGAACAACGCTTCCGGTTTATCATGACCTACGTCAACCGGCTGGTGTTAGCGGTGTGGTGCGTGAGGCTAGTGAGCGTGTACAGCTGTGTATGTGGAGGAGTTGGCCGTGTGAGATTGGGCACCATGTTAACTCCGGGGCTTATATGCACAGGCTGAGAGTCAGGTACATTGTGGTAGGACCATCAATCGGTGGTAACCACACTGGTATGGTTGCCAAATATGTAGTATGCACGCTATGGAAGCACCGTGGGACAGTGATACTACGAAGGTGGGGGTCCACGACAATTTCTGCGGATGGAAAACAGAAAGAAGCCTCATGAACCGAAGCTCTATAGGCAAGGATGTACATCACCAATACTTCCTTATAAGTCAATTAAGATGTCGGGCACTACAGCAGTATTTGTTGGAAATCGAACCTGTACAGTGTTAACGCAATTCACGGTAGTTGCCACTCGCCACGTGCGTTTTAATCCAATTGATTCATTCACACAAAGCTAAATTTATTCATCGACAGGTACAATCATTTGCAAATCAATTTGGTTTTCACGAGAGACAACTGAATCTCTCGTTGATATTCTCCAACTGAATGTGCTGCACAAAAGCCGCCTCATGTTTCAGTTGGCACGATATTCGAGAAATCGCAGCATATTTTCATAAAGGAAACTACTCACAAAGTCGAAGAGTTTTCAGCAGCCTTGTGAGTAGTCCCCTTGATCTAAATATCTTTAGTTTTTCGCGCAGAGTATTGTTACCCCATCCATTAGCTTACGAGCCTGCTCTTTTTCACTTGATAAAACGGAAACAAGGAAAGATGTGTCATACGAGTTCCTCACACCGTAATTTGTTACGGAGGATTTTCAAATTCCTGTTTTGGATTTCTTCCTACTGACTCGTTGAGGAGCGTTCCAAATCTGATGAGGATTGATATCCATTAACGTTGGTTGGCCGTTAACAAACATACTAGTTCTAAGCTAGGATTTTCGGAAGTTAGCTTATCAACGCATGAACGGTTCTAAGCATTCGGCATCGAGTGGTAGACGAATTTTCTCAGTCAACCGCGCCCCGCAGGATTGCGCTTGCTGTCATCCATGAGAAACGTAAGCCAGCGCGAATTTAATTGTTGCTCGAAATTGGTCGAAGGCCTAAAATAACACTTTGCAATTTTCAGATTTAGTTGAACTTCGTGAAGGTGAGACTTTGTTCTCTAATGTATTACACTAAACATGAACCTCCAGGACTAAATACGGAACGTATGCAGCTTTTTCACCATAGTGATATTGAATAACGATGTCTTCGGACCATTCGCCTGACACTTGTAGATTTTCTAATGTAATGCTGCGAATTCACAGTCGTAGTTTGAAACCCAGAAGTTCTTATTTTTCCACACAACGATCGTTGTTGCGATAGTTCACCTAGCCTGCCACATCTTCGAGCACATTCCGCCTCAATTTTCTCGGTACATTCCAACTCGGTTGTCATGTACTCATTTGGATCGATGTTTTGACGGGTTTGAAACGTTATTTCGATTCTCCCAACTGACTTATTCTATAGCACGCAAATCGATGTGTAAGTTCATCGCGATACCTTAAATGCTGGTTAGTGATCCCACACGGATACTTCGTTCTTTTATCCTCTCTGAGTCAGCTATCTTTTCTGTTATTCATAAACCTTTCTACATTGTATGAAAACAGGAACATTGAACATTGCTTTCAGTTTGGTCCTTTCCAAATGATTGGGACGTGCTTGCCAGTAGCTTTTTTTCAAGGCGAATATTACTGACACAAAACTAAGACCCATTGTTAGCAATACCTCTTGTCACTTCGGAGTGCAAATGGTTTCGTTCAACTTTATCTCGCCCTAAGCCGGCGAGATTCATTACCCCCAATTTATAACTGAGTACACTCTGTCGGCGCGTCAGCTCTCTGTTCAGCGTTTTTCCTCTTCATAAATGTGTGGGGTTGTGTCGGATACCTCTTGTGTGTAGTTTTTCTGTCTTCGAGTTTTTTGCATCGAAATCTCGGACTGTCGGAGCCGTGTCACATATTTTTAGTGGACTAAGATATATAAATTTTGTAGACTTCTTGTCTGCCCCATATTTATCGTTCCTCATTTAACTGCACTTTAAGTGTACCTTAGATTTGCCTTATCAGTGGTGTTGATTGCCACTCCGGTTGTTGTGCAATCAGCCTACACACTGTCCCTTCAAATCCCTGGTTTCTGTTTGACGAAAGCCTCAGCGAGAGTCCCCAAAGCCTCATATTGTTTCCATTGATTGAAATTTGTATCTCGATCCTACAAGTAAATGTTTACTATTCGCTTACGCCCATGAAGATAACATACTTAGTAATGCTTTTGGTAATCCGAATGACCTTGCTTCTCATGAAGTCGAACACATTAACGGTGAGAAGTTACCGGTGCTCTGTGCATTTATGTGAATGAAATACGTTGACATGTTCAATAGTCCGTTTGGATTTTTTCGTATCATTTGCCACGCGATTTTTACTTAAATCCATCATCTGCCTGTTGAGTTTCGCTTGTACTGTCACTTTTCGCAAGAAAAATTTCACAATTAAACGGGCTTTGAGTGTCATCACTTCGAACACTTTGATTGGCTGTTTTTAGATGTATCCGAGGCCTCCGAAGGTGAGGTATATTTCATGAAAACACAAAAGAAACGGACAACTCAGGGCGTCCGTAAATTTAAATTGATTTCAAAATTAAACTCTGCTGTAAATGAACCGTACGATTTACATGGTATTTCATGTCTCCTACGGAAGTCATCAGGACAAGTGTGGATGATTCACCCTTCTAGACCGTCATGTCTACTGCAAGTAGGGTTATTCGACAAGTCCATTTTCAGTCATACTTACCGGTTTCTTTCGTGGATATTCGATTCGATCGGACCTAGGACATGTCAGTTGGTTTGCGGGATAGTTACTGTGCATGCTGAACGACCATCTGTTCCGTAGGATGATTTTCATTCGGCGAAGCGCTAAGTGCTGTCGGTGCTACTCGCCTTCCAGGATGGAGACCGCGTGATCCCCACTGCGCCTGGTTGGAGATGCTGCAAGATAGGGCTGCCAACCGATGTCAGTGGGGATCTTGTTATCAGTTTCTATCCAGTTTGCCTAAATGAGTGTTTGGAGGTGTAGGCACCTCGGAATGATTGTAGTAAGGCAGCATAAAGTCCCTTCCCCGTCCATCTTTATTCTTCACAATAAGGCGCGAAGCATCGGTGTTGAACACTGATGTGAAGTGCTAAATGCAACCTCAATCTTCCTATTATCTGGCATCTCCTCTGATTACTGACAATACGATGAATAGTGCATGCGCAATGATTCCATCTTTCCTTGCACGGTTGTTCCGTTTTCTACCGCATGAGAAAGCAAAGTGATTCAGCTTCATTGGACACTCTCTATCGATAGAGCTCGTGCTCCGTTGGCTTTCCTGAGTAAGTAACGTAACTGCCGGCCTTGCGGAGCTGTTCAGCATGGCAGTGCTTTGAGTAGAAGCATCCTAAAGGAGATGAACTGACAAAAGTTACAGCAAAACCTGGGGAAACAGCACACCACGTTTGATAGCGGCAGTCTGCCCAGATGGAAACATTGGTCTATGACTTACAAGTGGTTAGAAATAGCGAAAACATGATCCAGGCAGGCTGTTCGTAGCTATCAACACCATTCAACAACAAATACTGAACCCTTTTCGGCCATGACCTTTTACCTTTCCGCGACTGATGTCTACAGCAAACAGATGTAAATAATCACAGCTCTTCTCCATCCACACGCTGCTGCCTTCGTTGACTTGAAAACCATCCCAGCCGAAACGGTTTTACACAGGGTATAGTTGTTGTTATGCACTGCAGTTCATGGTTGTTCGATTGCCTTTCCCCTTATTTATGTCTGACTTTTTCTCCCGCTGCCTTTGGGCATCGGTGCTTTGCCTGGCAGCATCACAAAAGTCCCGTCGGGTCAAAGAAGGGTTTATATTCAATCAGATAAATCAAGCTTTGGAACCATGCTTTCAGAATGGAACAAAGAGCTCATATGAATATCGGGCACATAAGAAAAATATCCCTTTGTACTTTGCAGATGTGGTTCAGACTCCTAAAAGTGAGGCCCTCCTCGTCTTTATGTATTTTCATGACGAACTATTTCAATCATTTAAATGTCTGGGACAATTAATTTAAATGGGTATACTGTCGTTCTCCCCCACCTTTAGTAAACTGCACTTGAAACGTAGATCAGCTAGTCCTATTCAGCCTCGTTATTGGAAAGACCTGGGAGAAAGGCGCATCTATCATGGTAGATGCTTTGATACAACCCTTTCTATTCCCTACATCGTCGGTGTCTGGTCACTGACGGATGTGCGTCAGCCTGTATGGATGGACGAGCAACTTTCGCCTACATACTGCGTTCAAGCTTGACGCTCTAGCGGGAGCACAAGACACCTATGATGACTGAATCAAAGCGCTACAAGTGAACTGGGTGTGAGGGTACCATCCGCCCACCCACTAGGCAAGCTTCATACCGCTTTGATCGAAGGGTGTACAAACTGATATCAAGATACCCCGTTTTCCCGACGTTTTCCGCTTCTACTCAATCTAGAACGCTCGGGATTTCAGCACTCATGGTTCCACTGAAATTTTGGTCTATTTTGACTTATTATTTGCAGAACATCTATGACCGAAGGGTGCGAAATGCCGTTAGGGCCAGCCAAATCTAATCACTTAGGTCACCATGCTTCAATGCACGCAGATTTTTTTTTTCAAAATAGTGCCTTCAAATTTCACCGTACATATAAGATTCCTCTCTTCAGTTCATCAACGAACCAGTTTCATTTTTATAGAGGTCTGTCCATTATGTCCGATTTTTGAGCGAATTCATGGCACGTCTGTCCGTGCACAGTCAGGTGTCTGTAAAAGAACCTATGGTTTCGTTAACCGGGCAATGCTACTTGTTCTTCACAACGAAACGGAAGGAGGTGACCGTTAAATGTCCATGTATAGGAACCCGCCTGTTTTAATCGTGTGATGTTTATCTACCACAACAATGGGGTTTCAAGCAATGAAACACCCCTATGTGGTGGTTTTGACTCCTTTCTTTTTGGCAATGTTGAATATAGGTAGCTCGGGTATGCTGCTTGGTTGTTGGTCTCTTCTCTTTTCATGATATGCTAATAGCAAACCAAATCATCAAGACCGTCCAGATTTTACCTCTAATTATCACGGGACATCGTTTCTCCCTTCGTGATTTAATGAACTGTGGCGACTTGATACTGGCTCGTAGGTGTTTTAGCCGAGTTTGTGTTTTTCCAAATTTGGCAAATCAGGTCCTGAATCAAATCCTTTGGGTTTGGTGAAGGGTTATTTTAGTTTACTTTATTTGACGATAATTCAGATAGAGACAATGATTAGAGGACAGGCAAATGGATTAACTAGGTCAATCGTTGGCTGGAGCAAGGGTGAGGATGAGTGTTGGTGAGCCCGTGACTTAGAGGTCAGATCCACTAGGCAGTGTGATAATCTAGGGTTTCCTTCAGTTACGTAGGGTTTCCTTGGGGGACTCTGGAAGGAGACAATAACTCAGTAGTCTGGCCTAATTGACTGCGGCCTAGTCCTGAGAACGCAGGGAGTAAGGCATAGATGCCTCGCTTCTGATGTTATTACGCATAGTAGACGCGTTTAGAGCCCGTGGGGCCCTTGTTAGGTTTATCATCATTTCAACCGAATTGGCTAATTAACTGATCGTCAAGGTCAGATGTTGATTGATTAGAATATACAGTTTTTAGGGCCAGTTTTTACCAACCTTACTTCCTCGGTCAAAGCTAGCTGCGTGGCTTCCGTAAATCTGAACATGCTGGTCAGCACTTTCGGCCAATCAGATTTTCATCGTACTGCTTAATGCCGACATCTGCCAAAATGCATAATTTTTATTTGCATGACCGATAACGAGAATTCGCGTGCTGTCTTTCAGTTGACCTAGATGAACTATACTGATATTCTTACGGAGGGCACAACTCATCGGCCAGTACTGATCATGGTCGAGAACACTGCGGCTGCGACCTTTGATCAGTGGCTCAGTCTAGGATCATCATACACGCTGGGGGTAGCTCATGTGTGGTTGTCGATTTGAATAGTGAAATGACCCTAATGATGTTTTGCACTCTATGAGCACGCGCCATGATTTTTAACGGTTCCATACGCACCATATAAAAATCAAGCGTAAATCACAGCGTCCCGCGCGCTACACGTTCATCTGTCTTAGGTCGTTGCTGGTAGGTCATGGCGTTTGTTCTCACTATCGCTACTAACAGGAACATCTGACCCGTTCCCATCCGTTCAGTTTGTCTGTTTTCCCCTGCCTCACACAACTTGTGAATCCTTTGGACTAACACTATCAAAATGGAACATGGTTTGATTCAATTTTCAATGTTTTGTTGGTGTTTTCTTAAACGTGTTTTATTTAAATGTGGCCTGGTATATGGGCACTATTCGTTGGGCCACTCACTTGCGCCGATGCGTTTAGCCTCTGGATCACCGTAAAGCGAATAGAGAGGCATTCGCTAAACCTCTAATGTTTGGACCTTCTGCAATCAAAATAAAACTTTCGGTTTCTCATATCGGACAATGCTAATGATTGCACCTTCTGCAATCAAAATAAAACTTTCGGTGTCTCATATCGAACAATGCTACTGATTGTTTTTAGAATCCTTTAAAAGTGCTATCCTGTGTGCTTGCTTGAGTGGAATTCGCGTGATACATCGGTCATGCTGAACAGAGTTCACGGCAACCTAATGAGGTGTTTCCGGAGTGCCTAGTTGTCCTGTGCCCTTTCTTGGTGGGATTTTCCTCAGCGTTCAGGAGCAAGGCAGTACGATGAAATGTTCTGTGGTAATGAAATATAATTCAGGATACACAATTCAATAGAAGGTGATAGATGATCTCTTCACAAGGTCCCACTAACTGACTGCATAGCAGAAGATGAAGAGCGGGAGACGTGGTCGTCAGTTGCCCTAGATTGTTTGTTTGGTCCCAAGGCACCTCTTGGTTTGGTTAACCGAGTGACTAGCTTCTCCGGGTGTTTCACCAGAAGTGATCGTATTTTGTTCTGAAGTGTGAATCATATCTAGTAGTATACCTTGATTTACAGTGCGACGTTTGACCTGTAAGTCTACACATTCGAGCTTCCATTTTCCTAAGTCAGCCCATACCTTGATTTACAGTGCGACGTTTGACCCGTAAGTCTACACATTCCAGCTTCCATTTTCCTAAGTCAGCCGAGATTTCATGACATAAATCTATACCGCTGATAACCCATCCGCCGCCTGAGGGTCATTGGTTTACTTTCTTATTTGAATGTTTGACCTACGTTCGAGAACTTTGAAGTATTACTCATGATGAAAAGCTTCACAGTGTTCCTGATTGATTTCGCTTAAGCCATTTAAGATTGAGCTTCCGTTTATGTTGATCTAGTTTATCGCAGGGGGAACTCGGCTTATTCGTCTCAGCTTGGATTTTTTCCCATTTAATTGGGCTACTCAACCTATTCAAGTGAATCAAAGGCCTACTGCTTCCTTACCGAGGTTGTGGGCAGCTTTTCTGTTTGGTACTGTTCGAAGGAACACATACATCATGCCAGCTCCCCACTCCACAACTTGTTGGGACAACGTTTAGAGTCCTCCATCTTTCTGAGTAGTTGACAAGTACTTTGCGTCTGGTGCCCCATTGAAGTCCGTAAACTTGGGCAAAATACCAGCCAACACGGCCCCTGGTTGAGGTTTTCGCAGATAAGTCGACCAGTTATTGAACTGTTCTAGGTGTTGGGAGGTATGTGATGGACGCATGTTCTCGCGTCTCAGGATTGGGGTTGTTGTATCACACACGATACATGTGTTTGTCTCATGTTGGCAACAAGGTACTCAAAGCTCTCTCGGATCAATCCGTCGCAAACCGCTTTTCTTAAACGGTGGCCTTTCGGTCGGTATCGGGAAGTCGTGTACCGACTCTTGCTCACCTAGAATTCTATGATATATCCGCACCTAATTTTTTGTTGTCATGTTTGAAAGGAGAGGAATTACCTTTTCTACCTTTCATTACCAGTTTTTTGTTCTCACACTGCAGTGGATATTTTTCGTATCTTCTCTTCTCAGTTCACTCCATAAAACACATCCTTTTCTGTGTCTTGATTTACATTCAGTCATGTCATACCTAATGAGACGCAGGACTGTCCCCTCCTGTTTCGTCTCCCAGAATCTTCAAGATATGGTACATTACTCCTCCTTGTTTTCCAATCTTCCCGTAACCTTCATGTTCACGTTTAACTACGAACTTGTTTGTGTACCCTTTCTTTGTGTTCCAGATGTCCCGATGTCCCCTAATGGTACTGTTTGTTCCTTTGTCACCATTTTTACACGGAATCCGAGCCTATGGTTTCTCCCATCCCCTGTAGTGGAAGAAATTAGATGAATAGGCTTATTGTACATAGTATCGCCTTGAGTGGACAGTGAAGATAGTCGGCAACCCGTACTATAAGCGTGAATGCGCATCATCAGTTGACAAGGTGTAATTTTGTTTTTGACTCTGGTCTGATCTACATGTGCACACGCATCGCTTTATTGATTTTACATGTTATAACATTATATATATATGATTGTATTGTTTAGAGGAAGAATTACGGGAGACATGTACTGGTCAGCCTACTTTCCACGGCCACCAGTTGCAGCAGACTACCCTCAACGAGAGACTCACTTGAGTCTTTGGTTACCACCAAATTCATTTAGAAATGATAGTGTATTTCGTCAACATCAGAAAATGTTGGAAATTGTTGTCTGATAAAGCAAGATGATTCAACGTTTCCACTGGTCGTACACTAGCTTGTAAACCTATTCGATACCAAAAGAAGTTTCTCTCCTTCCCAGCGTGATATTTATTCCAAATCCAAATCGATAAGAATTCTGACAACCGTCTTCGCTCCCAACGATCGTACACTTCTCTAAGATGATGGAAAGACCGCCATAGAAACCGACCTAACTAAGACTACTGAAAACTGCTTAACAGCCCACTAGCGTTTTCTTCCCCATTCTGGACTTATTAGGTGGGCATAGTCTTCGAGTTTATATAACCCCGATTTCCTGTTTAAACACCAAATTCTAAGTGGAGTTATACACTCGCTTGTGTTCGTGTTCGCGTGCGTCTGTTGTGGTTGTTACATCCTTTTGGGTGCGTATTTGCAAACAAGTATCATTTCGGACACCCCTTCACATGCGTTTTGCAATAGACCAGGAGAGTCTTAGCATACTCAATTAAAGCTCTCACTAAATCAACACAGTGTATGAAACCGTATTCCATTAAGATGTGACCCATCGGGCAGTACCTTGCATTCCTGAAATCCTGAAAAATCCCAGTATCGTTACCCTACGGTCTGCCTGTTATTTGGTCACTTCATATATTCTTTACTGTCCCACTGTAAATGGTGGTTACAGTCCGTAAATCGGTCGGTAAGTCCTACTTTCAGTTTTCCGCGTCATTGGTGCTTCGGTGGTCAAGTTCACAGCACTACTTTTCATCACATATGTAGTCTATCCGTAATGGGATTTCGTGGTGGGGAGAATGATTGTTTCTTGTGAGGTCAACCTACGTTGGAAAACTGGTTGATCCTGGATTGTGTACATTCTAGCGCTCGGTATACAAGGTTCATTGAAATGCACCATTCGGCGTTTCATTTGTAAACCCTGAGTTGTGGTTGTATTATCGTTCGTTGAATAAGTGAGTTGCTTCCTCGCAGTCGGGTTTTTCCATGGGTTGTATCGGGATCATCTTCACTTGCATTTGGTTTTGACTTCTAATTGGTTCGTTTCCTTGGACCTCTTATCATTTATTCTTGCTCTGCTGTTACGCGCCAAGAGAACCCGGCGCAAGTGGTTGATGGGGTCGGTTGTGACTAGTTGCTCCTTCACGCAAGAAAATGTATTCTATAACGTGAGGGGGGAAACACCGTAAACAGACCTTGTGAGACGGGTCGTTGTTCGACATTTGCGTACAGTCGGCGCTCCCTGTTTGCCATCATAAAAGAGTACTTTAACAACTTAGAGGGTGCAATAGGGAATAGTCAGGTGCTGCCAAAGCTATCACTTGGGATGAACGTTTGGTGTAGTCCAGTTTCCCCGTACTCTTCTCTTTGGCACAACTGTTAGGCTGCAGTAATAGCAATTACAAATCTTTTGTCTCGAGTGACTATCCCATTATTTCTGTGCTATTTCTGTGGAATTTAGATGTACGCCTCAAAATTCACAGAAGCTACTCAAGTCGATGTTTGCTGACGATTGTGTGGTCAACATGTGTTTGGAGGCTCGGAGCAATGTGTGTTCCTATGCTTTATTTGGCCTCTTTTGTGAATGTCGCCTGCTATCTTTCTGGCATGCTTCTGAACAACAAACTTTGGGGCATTGTAGATCGTGTATAATTTATGCTTCCATCGATCGATCCACTCATGTCACTGCGCTCTTTCTCAGCATACAGTGTGGCAGCGAAATATTTCACCGATGCATTGTGACGAAAAACGTTAGCTGCAAGCATTACCACTTTTCAGCGCCGTACTCCTGTGTCCTCCGAACAGTGTTACGAAGGGATAACTCCTGCTGTCTAATTGAATACAGTTTGGAAGCTGGTCATTAAGATCACTTAGTATTCTGGACTTCTCCGCTTAGAACCTTTTCAACATACAGCACTGCAGGCAGTTGTCCGTTGGGTTCAGTTGGATTTGTCGTGCACAGAACTGCCAAGTCACTGTTTATGAGTCCTGTTAGGACTAGGTGTGAAAGTTAACATTCCAGGTATGCTGCATCACCCAAAAGAAATGTTTTGCATAGTCCGCACCGTAATGTATGGACGTTTTGTCCTCAAATCACACCGTGACTCCTACCATAAGTCTCACAGGACTATCTCATGTGTTTGTGCACGAAAACCTGATACCTGGGAGTGCAGCAGTGGTATGTTATCAAGCACTATGGATGGAGGTTTTTTTTGTTTGTTTTATCGGCCGTGATTCCTCCGACCGGGCTAACTACTCTGTGTTTATGCACCGCAGAAGTAGAAACTACAGATCTTCCCCTGTGATTTGGGCTACTGTGAATTCCTTTCCCCATCCCATCTCAGTAACAAGACAAACAGTTTTTCTCACTATTTGGGCGAAATTTCTTGATTCTTAGTCGCATAAGATTCGACCTTCTGCTTGCTCGGCTCTATGTATCCTGTTGAATCTAGTGAGGCTTCCTTCCTAGTTAGCTTCTTTACTTTCGTGCGTTCCATACACGATGGACATTATAGCGCTTATTGGAAGCGCCTGATGTTCGAACGCAAACCTAATACACGTACATTTTGTGTACACGGCATTTGCTCATTTTGAGAGAATTATTCATTAATGCGTGCACTGCATCTTTGCTTAGGTTGTTGGACCTTTGGGTGTCGCGCATGTTGGGTACAGTTCAGGGGTGATTATCGGTCGAGTGGATGAAGCGGCTGTGATAACGTTGCGGCCCACTGAGCACGGCATGTAGTGACGTAATTCTGTGGATCATAAGTCTCGAATACGCAAGTGTACAGGTGTTGTTCTTGGATAATCGGGGTCGGAGGAAATCAGGGTAGCTTCAGTTCCATCTCTAATGTTGTGTGAACATAGACTCTGTCTGTCTGCGTAGCACTTTACGCGTATAGGTTTTTATTTTCTCCTTATTCTACGAACCCGTTCAACAACACCTAGCGGAATCGCTACCTAATGGTTAGCTGAATTTCGTTCTCGCGCCCTGTGATGGAAAGTGCACATTTTTTGGCATTATTGAAGTACACGCAACCTTTTTTCGATGATCCATTCGTGCAGAAGTCCAGCTCAAATGTCTGATTCATCTTAGGGCGTAAAACATTGGCAGGTTGTGTAGGCATCTTTTCACTTATGGTGTGTGTCCTTTATATTCTTATATTTGTTCGCAGTAGTCGGTTTCGGACATTCGCAGTTGGGTGAAAAGACTTGGTTTCACTCTATTGATCTTGAAGTTGCGCGACCTTGAGACTTTGACTCACTGTTTTCCCCTGAGGAATGCCTGATCTCTTGTATGGAATCAGACTGCTTTCGAATTTCTCACTGTTTCTTGTTATTCTATAGACCAGAGTGAAAATGCGAAAGGTGAGACTTGTACATCGAGTTTACTTTGAGGGGGAATAAATATCCTGTGCAATCGCTTTGTTCGGTAGCCAAACTGGTCTCTGTGTGTTTGTGAGGAACGCTGGGCATGATAGATCAAGTGAACTATTGGCCTCCTATATCGGGTTATGTTCGAAGGTCACTTGTAAGCCGGCTTACCATTAACGAAGCAGCCTTCTGTGCAGTAGGACTGCTCGGTTAATCCACTCTTGACGGCAAATCTCGGTGAGCGAGAGTTTACTGAACACGATGCAGTCATGATTTTGTCTGACTCAGTCATATCAAGTTTGTAGCGGACAAATCAACCCTCACATATACAGTTTGATCTGTCTGCAGTAGACTCAATTCATGTTTTGTTCTTAATATGTTTTTTTAATGACAACTGTTTTAAATACATGCTCAATGTTCTGGCTGTTTGTGCCATAGGTTAGACGGCCCTATAACTTTCTGGCTTTTAATTGTACACGCGCAGAGAAACAATACACGTTCTGTTGCCGGTTGGAGTTTCTTTATCTATTCGGTTACCAGAGGTTCCAGTATGGAGCCTTTTTGTAAACCGACTGCCCTGGTGTCTGTGATTATTGGGAATCGTTCAACTACTCAATGATCAGTATAATTTTGCAGCAAGGAAATCGTTCTGTAAGTCTCCAATACGTGTTTGCTTCGCTGTGTTGGCGGTCTTCGCTGTCTGAGCGCAAATTGGTTCACTCATCCGTTGTTGGGCGGCAAGTGAACATTGAAACCTGGTTTACACGTGTTACATGTGGCATGGTATATAAATCACAGTTGGGAGCCAGCTGGATTCGCATTTACAAACAGTGCAGCAAAGAGTTGCTTTAATCGGTGTAACGGGTATTTTTGTCCGATTCAGTATTCTAGGAATACCGGGACGTGATTTTCACACAGTACTTTTTCTTCGGAATGCAATATATACTGGACTCCAATGCGCTTCTGTGGTCTTCTTTGTTGGGTCATGTTTCTCACGATTTCCTGCTTCCGAAAAAAAGTGCCTCCTTCTTTGAGATAGGTCACTTTTACTTGTCTCTTTGGGGCGTATTCTAGCTGTAAATTTCTGGCGTTGTGAAGGAGGTCGATTTTGGTCAGTCTCTTTAGGTGATCTCTATCCCTCCATGGAGGGCGATAACTGTAACCGAAAGCAACTTGCAGGAAACGATTAGGGCAGTGTGGAAACTGTAATGGCTAACGCTTTTGATCCTCCTTCTGGAATGGGACAACCATTGTCACTTTGTGTTCCTCAACAGTCTGTTTCTCTTTCGCTGAGATCTTTCTTGTTTCTTTCCGGTCTATGATGTACCGTCTGTTTATGTATCTGTCAATTTTGTTCAGGCACTGTGTTGGCCAATACACTTGCGAGTGGGTTATTATCCCATCTGATCATGGGCATTCATGCAGGATACGCTACTTGGCTTAGTATCAACACGGCTGTAGTTGGATTTATGGGAACCGAAGCATACTCTCTATTTGTGACTTAGGCCACCGAGTTCTGCCTGGGGATTACATACTTCTGAGGTGTACCGGGTGGCATGGCACCTGGGCACCGAAAGGATGCTACAGCTGAACAGTATGTACCGGAAACATTCGAAAGCAGAAGAAGCTGCTAGCACCTGACCAGTTTGTATGCTTTACCCATGTCTCTGTGCTTTGCCCGTCCAGGGAAGGAGTTTCGTAACCGAAGTGTCACTAGACGGAACGGAACACTCACTGAATTGCCCACGAGACTGACCAGAATTTGATCTTCATGTGACGGTCTGCTATTAGAGTCATCTTGCTATTTGTCAGTACGTCTTAAATTTCCCAACCAAGAGTAATCGAATTTGGAGTATGGATTGCCGATTGCTTTGGAGCGAGATAGCTGAGTGGTTGGAGGGCGAATTTACTGACCGGACAGTCCGTGGTTCGAACCCGATCTCTGCCTCTGCCTCTGCCTCTCGACTTCCCTTGTCTGGGCTTGGGCAACCTGGCAGTATCCGAACCCTCGTGCTTCGTTCGGGTGGCATGTCAGCTAGGCGCGAAAAGGGTGTTACAGCTGAACGGTTTATTGCGTGGGATATCTCGTTCCGTTGTCAATGTTTTGATGGAAGGTTGTAAGCTTGAATTATGCTAGAAAATGTCCCCTGTTATTGTCAACTGAACTGAAAGCCCGATGCCTGAAACACGAAGTTGATTTTGAACCTACAAAGTCATTCGCTTAGTCGATAGAAAAGCAAGTCCAGTCAACTAATAATATGTGGTTGGTATTTGCTAGTTGGGTGTGACTCGAAGCAGTGGATTGGATAAATCGTTTGTTTTATTTAGAAGTTGGGATGCTGTTTATGGGGGTCCATACTTGGGCAGGGAGGACCACCAATGCAAACAGTTTGAATGAGAGGAGTATCGGCTAAATGTTGAATATGTTATGGGATGGTTTCCGGACCTATGGCGTCATAACAAGCTTGGATTTTTACTGGAAAAACAGAAAAAGGCGGCTAGATGCGTCATCCGACCGAATAAAGATGAATCGAAGCTAAGCATCATCATGACTGGCAGCAGCAGCAAATAAGAAGACTGGTTCTTCATTGGCATACAACAGTTCGTGCACTCTCGCACTGTTGAGACTCCTGAAAACGAGCAGTTTCCCCTACGCGATCCCAATCATACGTATGTTGCCCAGTACTCATGGGTGTCTGTAACCGTACTATGGAACTTCATTAAACAAGAGAGATTATAATACCCGTGATTATTTAGGGCTCTTGTGCGAATTTGAAGAGTTTTTTTATCTAGGAGTAGTTCACCAATTATCAACTTATTCACACAATACTTTCTAGTTGTTCCGGTTCACAAGATTGCCCCCTCTAACATAAAGTTACTTACTTTTCATGTACACCGGTAATCTGGCTTCTATATTTTCGGAAACAGTATGTGAAACCGTGTGGTGGGTAGATGCAAACTGCTGATTATGGAGAAATCATTTAATAACTGATTGCTTTTAGTAACCTCACACTTCATACTACTTCATACTATTTCGATGTAGTTGAACCTCAAAAAGGTGAGACTGTAATGTGAACATACAGCAGTGTTTACTAAACGTTAACATGTGATTGTGCGCGACGAACTGCTACACACTGTATTTTTCAAGATTCCAAATAGTTCACGCCAAACACGTAAAAGCAATTCTACCGCATTCGTTTACTATCAATAATTGATTCAAAATTGTCTGCTAGATTGAAGGTAGACTGGGACGTTCTGACATCCCATTCATGGATAGGAACGACCAAGACCATCTCGACGTTGGATTTCTTGGGCGCTTCATACACATCACTAAAGTTATAGGCGTTCGACACTACTATATCAGCGAATGGGTATTTTGCAGACCATAAGTCTATTGATGTTGCTCCCTGCTGATTCGTTCCATAGCCCGAAAATCTATGTGTAAGTCAATAAACATCATCCTTATTGTCTTTTTTGTCCCTGTTGATGGCGTTTTCTGAGTTAGATATTAGGGGGACCATTTGCTAGAACCTTGCTTTTCGCTATCTGGATGAAGCGCATGCAAGCACGGCCAGTGGACACTTTGTCTTCAATTGTACCTTGATCGTCTTATTTTTTCGATTATTGGTCAATGTGTGCATCTTTCTTTCTGCATTCATGGGAATCGTCTTTTCAAGATTCGTCGATACGGTGGATGTTTTCGAAATCCACAACCAGAATTTATCAAAGGCGACACAGTTGCCCCACTAGCGCGTAGTGCGTCGGGAATGGAAAATTACCGTTCCTGTTCAAACTCAGGACTCGAACTGCAATATGCATTCACAAAATGATGGACAATGCAACGCGTAAAAAACGATGATTTCAATGTTACCTTCGGGCAGTTTTACTGAACTCATTGAGGAGCTGTCAAGGGCGAAGTGCTATCGGCCGTTCGCAAAGTCACTGTGTTCGGTTGTAGTTTCTACCCAGCAGCGGAATCCGTGACAAACTCACTGTTTCACGTTCCAACTACCGTACACCAATTGCCTTAGCGATCGACCACCATGTGGTTCCGCCTCAATTTGACCTTCCGTTGTTATAGTCTAAAGTGCATAATCGATTTCATCGCTGCGTGCACTTGTTTCCCTTTACACATTTGTCTGTTGCCTTTAGTGTTCTGGCTTCGTTTAGCACCGAGGATCTGTCCTGATCGGTTCGAATTCAATCACTTTATATGTGTGGCATTCTCTTCGATTGTTTATGATTTGTCCACAGATGATTTGGTCTCCTGAAACGGCACCAATAGTAGTACATCGCCATCGCAGTTTATCTCAAAGGTAACTAGACGATAAAGCACTATTCCATGGAAATGGTTCGATCCTCCCCAAGCTAATAGTATAACGGATTTGATCTAAATTTCGTTTCAAGGTTTATTCGAATTGTCACTCCTATCCCTACACTGAAAAAAATGCATGTTGAGTGCGGGTTCTACTAGTCTGTCTGCTGTTCATCGTGTTTCAGATGGTGAAACATCCAAAGGTGAGGGATTAGTAGAGTTGTGTGGTATGTTGTTGTTGGTACTTATAAATCGACTTCCAAAATTCATATTTCGGCCAAAATCATTCTTTTGTGCGTAGGGGTTTCGTGATTCGGCACCAAGTTTGGCCAACGTCATTCTTCCGGATGTAAGGTTTTCGGGACATTATTCATGCATCCATGCCGAATGTTAGGTGAATTCTGTGGCTGTATTTCCGCCTTGAACGCCGAACGAAGGATATCATGTTTGAAAAGTAGGTGGTGTTCTGTCTACGGGTAGTCTACTAAACTGTCTGTGTTAGGTAATTTCACTTTCAAGGGCCGTGGGAGTCGTATCGCCTACATTCTGCACAGTTTAGTTCCTTCAGCTAGTGGGAAGCAAACTGTGGGGAAGATTTGGGACTGTGGTGAATTTTGCATGGAGCATCTGTTTATCGTTTAATAGAAATCGACTTCAGACTATCTTTCAGTTTGCCTTTCTTACCACTGGGTCCAACTCCTTCCGTATCTGGTATATTTTCGGTTGCCAAAGTTTGTCCGGCTCCAAGTCTTATTATTGGCTATAATATGCATACTTCTGAAACACGCGTCGATCGATTGCAACTCACTAGTGTTCACTGCAACGGGAATCGGGCGATAGGTATGCCTGTTTGGTCCTACTTTATAAACGAGATGGGGACGTGGTCCAAAGGACCACCTTTGAAAGATCCACACACCTCTGACTTTCGGAATTGGAACTACCGCGGATATGGCACTGAATGGAACGGAGCGTTTGCCGCGCTAAATTTTACGTCGCTCGCAGAACTACATTCCGTCCTTTATATTAACTTTGTTTGGATTTCCGTCGTCTTTACTGTTCACAAATGAACTGATATTGTACCGTGGAGACTCAGTAATCGAGTAGATTGAACGTTTTCTTAACTGTTTCAAGTCCTGCCTCATCTCGGAATGCTTTAAGCCTTTGTCCGTTGCTCTTCAAGCCCGGCTTGTTCAATATATCCTCGTGTCCTTCAGTACATAAGCACTTTCATTAGTGCTTACCGTTGTGTTTCCTTAAGCATAATTGTAGGAGAACCTCGAAAATGTGGGAGTTTTCACTATCCAATTTACTGAACTCGGGGCTGAGTGTGAAAAAAGCTACGGGTTTGCTTTGATACTTGGGGTTTTTCTTGTGCACTTCAGTTCCACATCTATTTACTTTTGGGTCACTTGTGTACAGACATGAAACATGCTTTTGACGCCCGTTACTGACTAATCCTCCAGTGCGCAGATCGATACGTAAGTCTCTAGCGACCAGCCCAATCATCGTTTTAGTTAGAGTTAATCGTCCCACGCACGGATCCTGTTTTTCGTCTTCTCTGGGACACCTCACATTTTCACTTTCTTGGTACTCACCATCCTTGATGCATTGTATCCAAACAAAGGAATTTGATAACTCTCGAGTAATTTCGCCATGTGGTTGGTAGTACCGGTTTTCACTGTCAATATAACTTGCAAAGTGAGTGACTGCACTCACTTTCGTTGAAAATTTAGAATGTTCCTCTGACCTGTGAAGACCAATTGCATCCAGTGTATGACTATGTTTACCTCATTGATTATTTTTTTATTGGTACCACACACTTCGTTTTTGCGCCTGTGAGTGTATTAACTTCCCCTTGTAGAGTGGTTGTTTTTGACTTTGGGGTTCATTCTATGAAATTCTCATAAATGAATTGTCCACATGACGTAATTTCAATCATAACAGGATATCTGTCGCTTGATCACTTCTCATTCGCTCCTTAGACTACCTCATCTTCTACGAATTCTCACCGCTTCTCATGCAACAGGCAGAAGTGTTAAGATTCTCCCATCGACGGTGTTGCTTCGTTTTTTGCGAATTCACTCTGTGCACCCTTTTACATCCTTGAAGTTGCTTCCTCTTTTCTAGTCTAGTCATTGTTTCGGATTCGATTACGGCAGTGTTTGTCCCCGTGTTCGTCCGGTTTTTGGAAGATATACACGTGTTCTCGTTGACCATTGACCGTAGATACTATTGGGTATAGTCCCGTGAACGCCTTACAGAGGCCTCACTTTCATGATAGAGAAAGAATAAGTAAACTGTGCCGTAGTCCATTTTCGCGAAGGTCGCAGAAAGATCTGTAGGTGACAAGCATCTATTTTAGGTGCTTACTTGTGAAACAACTGGTGTATGGTTATCCGAGTTAAGGTCGAGAGCTTCTTGAACAACGAGCGTATGGGATCTTTCCCGGTTTGTTTTGGGGAAAATCCCATGTATTATCCACTCAGCTACCTGAGTTAATAATGAACTGATTTAGTATGTGAAACATGTTTGTCTTTTGATACCCCTTATTCATAGTTTTGTTATGTCCCTGCCAAATGGAGCCATTCACAGTGATCATCAGCTCCTCGTTTCTAGTGATCAACGTGTAAATCCTGAATATCACTCGTACAAGTACATCTCTGCCGTTCGGTCCTGTTTTTTTCTGAAAGCAACATTCTCAGCAATTTCTTTGGTAATCTTACATCGTTCTAGTTACAACCGACCCTTCTAAAGGTGAGACCTTATCAAATCTGCCTACTTTGTGGACGAAATAAGCTTGACTGAACACCACTCGGCTTGCACGGTCATTTTCATTTTCCTGATAAAAAACCATGAAACGTAACATTTGGAACTGACAGATTGTCTGGTCGAAACAAATGTTCTTGGGTAAATCCATGAAAAGCAACCTAAGCTTGGGCTTGTAAATGAAAAACAGCCTGGTAGCCATTTTTACTGTTTGACGCGAAAGTTGTGCATCCACTCGCTACTACTTACTACGTGGGTCAAGAGATATAGTTGTATTCTAAGGCCTCGTAGTCAATAGTGGATCCAGCTGTTTCCGAGAGAATGCTGCGAAATTACCTTGTTTCAACTGTGGAGTGAATTCCACTAGAGGATAGCGACTTGTGGTTGGGACATTTTGCGTTTCCTTATGTGACTTTCTTAGTTTGACTCTTCTTCCTAGGAGGACTGCGCTGATAACTGCACTCGCTCCATTGCTATACTTTCTGAGATGGCTCTCCTTGTTTGGTTCGCTCCATTAATCCTGATTTTGCTTTTTGGTTGTAATACCAATCGATATCCATGAGACACAGTGTCAGCGCCGACGTTGGGTTATATGACGCAAATAGAACACATACATTCACGCTATACATCGGAGGTTTTCAGTGTTCCTTCCTTTCGACCCAACTCGTCAAACTCTGTTTTTTTGTGGCACAACGTTGCAGTACGTGGCTTATTTTTGTACGACATTTTGCTGGAGAACACTTTCCACGAGTTTTACGCTCTCACTTCGCTGCTCACTCATGTTTCTCTTGATCAGGGCAACCAGAAGAGTAATATTTGTTACTGAGACGGCCAGCGATCCAATCAATCGATCTTAACTTCCTGCATTCACTGTAATGTGCAAGTTTCATACTCATGAGAATAACAGAATAAGTGGGAGCGGTGTCAGGCCAACAGGTCAGTAAAGTATGTTAGTTCATCATGCAGGCGAACATTTAGACGCCGTTGTTTCTTGTGAGCGCGGTTTTCAAGTAACATGTCCTCACGAACAGTTGGATTGTGAATTTCGATTACTGCGGCCTTGAATTCTGTTAGATGTGGTGTGATCTTAGTGAAAATCTGACTAATGAATACCGCTCAACTTGGGGTAGGTAGCTGTAGTAACGGTATTTTTCTCAGCTTAGTTCTCGGTCTGAGCATCCCAAGCTAGCGTTCACGTCAAAACAACCACCAAAGGTGCACAAGGTATATTAACTCCCAAAGCGAAGTCAGGAACACTTGTACAGCGCTTCATGTATACAGAGTAAGCGGCAACAACTTTCTGGAAATTCTGACGCGTTCTGGATGCACCACTGGCAACCGGCATCCGGCCAATACTGGGTCATTTTTGGCTGTTGGGTCCAGTCTTTCGACCAATCGGATCAGGGCTTGATGCCGGACAGGCAAGCGTCCCGAATTTTTGGCCAATCTTGCGTGGGATAGGCTTTTCGGCCGTAGCAGCACCCGACTGCGAGCGGTAAAGCGGAATCCGTGTGGAATTCCGCCTAACAGTAGCAGAGACCAAATTGATGGTTGCAGTTCAATCATATTCTTGTAATAGATATAAGAAATAGTATGTGCTAGTTCCTCGCATTTGGTATTCTTTGGAACCATTTTTCGAAGTAAAACATTGTCCTTAAACCTCTATACCCAACACAGGTTTCCAATGTGTTCTTTCGGTTTTAACCTACCGAACAAGTTTTGTTATTAGTGAACAGAACTGTCCCGAGTGTAACCCGAAATGGAACGACTAAGGAGAGGGAAAGTCCATGAAGTGACTGTCATTCAATACCCTCCTGTTACTTTTAGTAATGCTTTACTTTGTGTCATCCTAACGTAGACGAAGTTCGTAAAGGTGAGACAATCATTCATTATACATTTGTGTGGTCCAGCATTTGAGTTCTGTAGCGTCGTTTGTGGAAAGACTGTGACCTGTTTAGGTGGGTGTGATTTGAACAGTCTTTCAGCGTATCTCACAATTACCCACAGGTATCTAGAAAGTTTTCCGGAAGGCATTGATCCCATCTCCGAGAAGACTGATATAGTCGACCGTGTCGCGGCAGACGTAAGCTGGGTATATTTCAAATCAATGTGAATCATCTTCAACACAAGAGGGCGGTGAACATGTTCGCCGCCTGCCCTTGCAAACTTATGTTAGAGAAGGCCTCAATTCTCGCACACCGGAACCCGTTTGTGGGTTCCCGTATCCATCTCACCTTTCATATCTCTCTCTTACACATTGTACCATCTTTTAACCCATTGAGCATCACCCTTTCGAAGCTGTATTTTTTCATCTACCCAGTTAGTAGTTCACGAATGTCAGGTTTGATGACCCGCAGCTGCTGTGCAATGCCCCCATCGGCAAGTCACTCTAAGCATTCAAAAATCGGGCAGACCTCTTCCCAGGTCTTATTTCTTGCATTCTTGTGCGATTGATTGCATTTAGAATGGTGTGTGACCTTTTTATAATTACTAATGAATACCACTCAACTTGGGGTACGTACAACTGCCATTTTGTATGCTTTGCCCCAAAATAACTGCTTTGGTTACTTCCAAATTTTGTTTAACTGGGGAAGAAAATGCGTGGTTTTGTCTCCTCGCGGTTAAGGAGTAAGAGCAGTTGGGATCACTCGTACTCATTCTGGGACAAGACGACAGATTCACAAGGGCGCAGAATCTATAAAAATCACCGTTGCGTTTCGCCCGTATCCTCTTAACAGTTATGAGAAATTGTATGTGCTAGTGCCTCGAATTTGGTATTCCTTGGAACCATTGTTCTAAGTAAAGCATTGTCCAAAGTGGAGGAGCATCCTTAAATCTCGGTACCCAACACAGGTTTCCAATGTGTTCTTTCAGTTTTAACCTACCGAACAACTTGTGTTATTAGCGAACAGAACTGTCCTGAGTGTAACTCGAAATGGAACGAATAAGGACAGGGAAAGTCCTTGAACGGACTGTCACCCAATACTTTGCTGTTACTTTTAGTAATGCTTTACTTTGTGTCATCCTAACGTAGACGAAATTCGCAAAGGTGAGACAATCTCTCGTTTGCATTTGTTCCGTAGCGTCGTTTGTTGGAATACTGTGACCTGTTTAAATGGGTGTGATTTGAACATTCTTTCAGCGTATCTCACAATTACCCACAAGTAGCTAAAAAGTTTTCCGGAAGGTATTGACCCCCCCCCCCCGTATAACGTCGGTACGCCTGGCCGTTGGCCTCTAGTTTTCAGACCTTCTGGTTCAAAATTCTAATGTAAGAAAAAGTGACTCGGATACATGCACGCATGTTTAGGTAATGCTGACCAATATTAGGTTGGGTGGCAGTCGTAGAATATCGTTGGTTTAACACTCAGGGATGTTCAGATTGTTCCGGTGGGTCATTAGCGGACCCATTTTTGGTCACTTCACTAGCTGAAGCAAACGATTCCTGCTGCGGCCGAGCTGCATTATGATGCTCGGTCATGGAAACAACCTCTGATGTAACCGTGTGGCAATATCAGATTTGGACAAGTGGCTCTGTCTGAAGTGCGATTATTGTCTTTAAAATTTGCTGTCCAAATTACATTATATATATATATATATATGTTTATAAAGCAGATTTCGGCAACCCGAAATTCACGATCCCCAAATGGGAACAAATAGCGAAGGACCTTCAGGTGAAAGAACCTGCAGTGCAACATCTGTCTGAGAGGGCCTTTATCCTCGTAGGACGTATTTAATATCAAGTTCAGCATGCGGATCTACCGACTCATTTATAGATGTCTCTTGTTAGGTTTTCCTACAAAGGGTCAAAAGAAGGGACTTGTTCACTCGACTCGTACAGGCGTGGACGTTTTAAGCTATGAGTACAATAATATCATTCAACTGGTCGGATAAACATGTTCGAAGCAGTTGTTGAAGCCATCTGAAGTAATCGGTACGTTTCGGAAAGTACCGCCTAACAAATCAGACTACTCTGGATTAAGCGTCCCATGAAGATCAAGCTCTCTTTTATTTCCTGTCTAGGAGAAAGATTTTGGTTCAGCCCGTGAGGTTGCACAAAAGGGCATTTCGAATGCGATCCTCATGAGATTTAGCAGTTTAGACTCGATGAAATTTTCTCACTCCGTTAATTACAATTCAACTGGTTTAATCCAATACACCGTGAAGTTCGGTTCACTTTGGAGGCAGAAACCAGCGGAATGCGGAACATCTAATGGTAGAAAAAACCCAGCAATTGGACGACATATTTATCGCAGAGCGATAGGTCCCTCCCAGTACGCCAGATGTCAATAATTATAAAAGAAGTTTCATTTGGTCTCAATCGCCTAGAGCTCGAGTGATCTGCACAAAGACATAACTAGGATTGATAATATAATCTTAAGAGGCAACAGATGTGTTTGTGCGCGGAGTAATCGGTGCCAGAGGGATATGAGGTGCAAAGCGTCAGCATCAAGGACCTTAATACACACTCAGCTGCTATTTCGTTGCAAAAAGTCTTCTACCATCACCTATAGCTTGGAAGTATCTCAGAGAACTTTCAGTACGTTTAAAGCTTAACGAAGCATCTAATCCATCAGGAGTTATCTGCTCCAACTGAGCCCAAAGAACACATTTGTGGTCCGTAACTTTCCATTCTTAATGAGCCTATTCGTTTTTCCTGAAAACTACATAGGTCGCATGGCTGGGCCTCTGGTTCAGGGGACCTGTGAACATTTACCAGACTGCCATGGAACCGGATAGGCTACACCCTAATAATTTGGTTATTGCTCAGTTTATTTATCAGTCGGTTCCTTATTGCCTGCATTTTGTGTGCCTGATGCGGTTCCTTATTGCCTGCATTTTGTGTGCCCGTTTTGTGCATTTCGTCCGTTCATTACTTCCATTATTGCGGACTAATTTTACTTAGGTGTGCTATTAAAGATTGCAGTAAGACATCGCGGTATGCCTATCGCCAGTAAGTAGTGTGACAGTATGTGTGTTGACGAGGAGCCTAGCTAGATTTCATCCGAATTCATCATTTTAGATCTGTTCAGCTGAATGCACTGCACAAATGTCGCCCCATTTTTCATTGGGAACGATATCAAAGACACACAAGTTCGGATAGAAAATATGATTGGGGAAAATTCGGGGACTAACCCTACCTGATGAGCCGAAAGAAGGATGGGACATTTAATGGGTTACCCAGAGGTTTCATCGACCTTGTGATTAGTGATATGTGAAAGTTCAATACACTTTTTCGCCTACTCGCTTGATTGTCGTTCTGCTTGCACGGATTTGTTTGCCCATATGGTCGTGGAAAACGTCGCGACTAAAAGACATAACAAGTTTTCCCTTTTTGCAGGATCACCGAGACGATCACGTAAAACAGGTGGGAAATATAAATTCAACTGATTATTCTTTCCCGCTGATCCAACAATGTGTGTGATTAATTGCGATATTTATGAAATTTCTATTCTAGATCGCCACCCGTTCGAGAATTCTTGGCATGTGGTTCAACCGTCCGATTGTAGTGAAAAGCCGCTAACAGTTTGTGTTGGGCGGCTCCAATGACTTCTTGTTAATATCCAGACGAGTGTTCTCCGTCCATAATGGTAGAGTTCAGATGTAACCATGTAGTGCTTTTCACAGAAAGGACCGCCCCGTCAGCCTGACCTTTTCTGAGATAGGAAGGTCTATATTCCAGGGTGTCAACCGAATATTGCAGTTTTATGTGACCCGCGGTATTTTTTCTCAATAAATCTGTTAGTTGTCCTTCCACCTCAAATTATTTTGTTTGCTGTTCATACATATTCAAAGCGTAATTTCATCACATCAGGGAAAAAGCCTATTTTATTAAAAAACGTTCAGCTGTAGTACCCTTTCGGTTTCTAACTCCCATGCCACCACAAAGAAGTACGAGGGCTGGGATACTGCCAGGCTGCCCAAGCCTAGACAGGGAAAGTCGAGATGCAGAGATCGGGTTAAAACCAGGGACCTTCCGGTCAGTAAATTCGCGTTTTATCCACTGAGCCATGTCGCCCTCTATTTTATTTAACTAAATATCAGGTAGTGAAGCAGCCATCGCGGACATTTTCTGTCGTCTAGGGATCAACCTGCAGTTTTTTCTCTCGTGCATTTTATTTTTTCATCGGTCGTCTTCAGATTTGTTCGCCACTCAAACAACAAGATGTTGAATGATGTTAATCACAATTCCCTTGATATACTAAGATAAGTAAATTAGCTAGTTGTTTAGGTTCCCGATACGGAACTTTGAGTTTCGAGTAGGTTTGATGATCCCGAATAGTAAAAGGAAGAATTGGGTTCGAAAGTCTACGGTACTGTATGCAATAAAGTGAACAAAACCACACGAAAACCTCAATTGTCCACTTTCGAGGCATCAACAAGTTCGTAGGTCTTCTACTAACCAGCACAGTGCAGTATCGAGGTCCGCAAACCAGACAGCGGCGAGCGGAATGCTGGCTCGGTAGTGTGGATTGTGGTAGTCTGTTCTTAGGACAGTCTCGTGATTCTGATTAGTGGAATCTACGACCGGGCAAGTTGGAGCAGGCAAGAACACGGATGGGTAGTTAGGTCAGTGACACACGCTAGCGTACCAGTGTTGGACGGGGCGGCCCTTACGACAAGACGAATGGCGGGTATGGTTCATGTGCGACCAATCTTGTGACGGCACAGAAATAGCGGACTCGGGTTGTAGATGGGAGTTGTCACCTTGATGCTATCTTTTAGCAGGGCTTCCGGCTGTGTGAATCATCACTGAGTGGTTCAAGTGCTCCGAAAATTTAACTCTCCAACGACCCTGGTGGCTTCGATAACGGATTTTCTGAGAGACTGGTGCCCGCACATAAAGAAGACGACGAAGCCCGCTCACCATTGTTTAAAATATCTATGCCAACCATCCTTGAGCCCACATTCTAAGTTACATCTCACGGTTTGACCCAATACACATAAGTCTCGATCACGCCCACTGTAGCCGGACACAAAACAACCTTTCTAGATATCGATTACTGCGAGGGAAATTCTAGCCAACGCTAGATATAATATATGCCTCCGTGGCTGGTTTAAGAGCCACATAACTGCGTGATTTCGCTCACCATTGTTTAAAATATCTATGCCAACCATTCTTGAGCCCACATTCTAAGGTACATCTCACGATTTGACCCAATACACATAAGCCTCAGTATTTTCAGTAGTAATGCGCACAGGAGGTAACCAATGGGTCCAGACTTTGCATTCTAATCTTCCAGCTCGTCAAAACTAATCAGAAGTCAACTCTCATGGCATAGTGTTTTGCTAATCCTGATTGATGAAAAATGGTGGCTCCTGCTGAGTTGAATTTCGAAGGGTAGAAAATTTCCGGATATTTCATTCCGGAGTGGGATGTGCGGTTGGTGGGTACTTTTATCATCTGTTAACTAGTGATGTTCGCGCAATTGGGACAGTATCGCGTCTTCAGCCGGGGGTCTCTCATCGAGGGTAGGAAAAAGACAGTTGGTCTTTGAAACGATGAAATGTTACTGATAGAATCGTATAGAAGTCGGCTGATTGAGTGTAACGTACTGAATTTGCTTTCCATGAGATATTGTGACGAGACCTTACCTCCCTCTCTCTGTCTTTGCTGGTTATGCTTCGTTTTGACGTCATTCCTCCTTTCGGATGTTTTTACAAAATCATTGCTGTAGTAAACTCTTCCGCATTTTTCATGTTTGTTTAGTGGATGAGAATGGTAGACACCGATTTGCATATCCCACCGGTCTACCCGTATTTCGCGTTTGTTTCGTTGTAGCATGGAGTATGTCATGTGCCTTCGAATAGGAATAAATTTCTTGATACTCGCAGTTAGATGCTTTCTTAAGAAATCGCTTTATTGAGTGCATTTCAAGTCCTGGTCTCAAATAACCACCTTTATTTGCTTTTTTAATCCAAGCCATTTTATGGACCCGAATTAGCTTACTGCTTTAGATGTGGACCACTGTCCGAAAGATCTGTTGTTCGAACCTGTCCTTGGTTTTTCGACTGTTCCTTTCTAGCCTGACAGTAGCTCAGTTGGTTTCTGAACTGTTTCCATTCCTAGACAATTTGGCTTTTGATTTATGGGTCCCAATGTTCGATGTTGCTTCTCCCCGATTTCTGACTCTTATCACAGAACAAAAAAACCTCAGGAACTCCGTGGCGATTGCCTACTTGAAGTTCGAAATTCTGTCTTTCGTTACTTGACCACAGAGTATAATTCGGTATCTTGACACCGTTTTTGACAATTGAAACCTGGCATTTGCCTCATCTACGTCACCTGACCTAGTGCAAGCAGGAAGCACAGACGATTGGTCGATACATTTAGCACAGGTCCTATCAACCCTAACAATGATCGTTTTCGCTCATTTACTCGAAAACCAAATCGTACTGAACAGCTGGATTGTTTATTTTGGTTGCTGAATACGTGGTTTTCACGAAAACGCATGAATCAGAATTTGTTTGTGCTGTGCATTCACTGTCATTGTTCTCCTGGTCACCTCCAGATGCAGGGAGGACCGGTTCATTTGGGTCAACCAACCGTACACCGGAAACCCCACCGTCCAATAATTGGTTTCTACATGCAGAAGAGCGCCCCAACAAGCCACTGGAAGGTAAGATTTTGTAGGGATTCATTCATGTCTTACACTGTCAGTTGATGTTATGCTTGGCTTAGATACATGCTTGCCAGCTCAGTTAACTTTGCACTTATTGCCCTCATTACAAGTACACTCACAAACCAGTGTGATCGAGGTAGTCCAGAGATCGCGATATGAGCTGTTAGCCAAACGGCTTGTGTTCCGAATGACCCTCTGATAGTTCGATCGCTTCCGTCTAGGCTGTCTCGTGCTTATTTCCGGTTGATTGTCAACCATTTTTTGGTTGCTTAATATTTCCAATCGATAACCATCCAGTTGAAATCTTGTGCAATTCCTTTATGCACATGTGATCTTCGTCTGCGTGATCTGGGTGACTTACCAGTGGAGGTAGAAGAAGCTTTCTGTGCTCACGCTCCTTCACCATATGACTTGCCGCGTTGCGTTTGCCTATCAGAGTATCCGCACCACACCAGTCACATGGAGTTTCATTGAATACGCACAACGTTCTCCGAGTGGTCTGACTATGTTCTAAATGCACACATGGGTATCCGCACTCCGAAGATATAACAATGTAGGATTTTGGCAGCATGCCATTTTGCCGCTATTTTCGAGCCTGATTCTAGGACGGTTCGAAGCATGAAATGATGCATCGATCTCACGGTCGACAGGAGCTTCTTCGTTCTCTGGAGAATGGCAAAGCTGGTAAGCATCACAACCTTTATCACGTTGGTAGGGCACCTGGGTCGTATTCAAGTGCACCGTGTCAGGTGAAAAGTTCGTTGATGGAAGGACGCACAGTAACCCTCCCAGGAACAAATACCTCCGAATCCACTTTTCTTCATCGCAACCGCTGTTGAAAAAGTAAATCTCGGAACACTACAAGAAACACTTTTTAGCCCACTTAATGGATGCATCACCCCGCTGGAAGTTACGTCAGCTTATCTGTCAAGGGTCAATTTTACAGTGCTGTGTTGCGCTCTGTATTTATGTACGGGTCAGAAACCTGTCCGCTGAGGTTATCGAAAGACTTTAAGTGTTTGACCGTCGATGTATTTGGAGCATTTCCGCAGTCTGGTGGGATCAACAGTGCTGAAGTACGTCGGATGGTATTCGGAAGAAATAACTCACTCGCGATAGGTGAACTGATCACATTCCATAGGTTGTACTGGCTTGGTCAGGTATTCCGTATGGCAGTTGGCCGACTCCCTCGACGGGCTCTTTTCGCACAACCACCTGCAGGTTGGAAGCGAGCCAGTGGGGGTCAAACAGTGAATTGGCATTTTCAGCGAACTCAGCTGCATTGTGTCCTTGAATGGGGACCCCGAGATGGGGTACATCAATGGTTAGAGACGTAACCAGTCACGCCCTCAATGGCGCTGATGCACGTGAGCTGTTGCCTTCAATGCATAACGCCTCTCCCGATCTCTCCAAGGACAAGTCCACAGACTGTTTGCACATAAATTATGTCGTCTACAGCTTCCAATGGATAGGTGAACTGATCACATTCCATAGGTTGTACTGGCTTGGTCAGGTATTCCGTATGGCAGTTGGCCGACTCCCTCGACGGGCTCTTTTCGCACAACCACCTGCAGGTTGGAAGCGAGCCAGTGGGGGTCAAACAGTGAATTGGCATTTTCAGCGAACTCAGCTGCATTGTGTCCTTGAATGGGGACCCCGAGATGGGGTACATCAATGGTTAGAGACGTAACCAGTCACGCCCTCAATGGCGCTGATGCACGTGAGATGCATAACGCCTCTCCCGATCTCTCCAAGGACAAGTCCACAGACTGTTTGCACATAAATTATGTCGTCTACAGCTTCCAATGGGTAGCTATCTACCCCACCTCCCCAAATCATCGGTGAACGAAAATGTGGCACTCTATTCTCTCTACATCAATTACGGAGATTTTTTGCAACAGCAGCAGAAGCTGATGATGATGATGATGACTGGATGTTACTGTAAACGACTGATGTCACTAGCACTGCTGCTACACCAACCATCCACACTTGTGCATTCCCCTTAACTCGGCCTGATCGGTAGCCTGATGACATAGCCTCCATGCTTTTTTGTTTCGCGTCATGCTGTTGAAGCTGGACAGTGGGATGATTCAATATATGAAGTATCAAGCCATCACCTTTGTTGTAATATAACGATGTATTTTCATGTACATATGTTTTTACCAGTCCTGTTGGAGCTCAGCGGCGTAGCACACTGCTTGCTTGTTTGTACTGTCGCAGCTGAAGCGAGCTGACCAGCAGTATAGTGCATACCAATGCACTGGTATATCTCCTAGCTGTAGATGTACCGCGGTACAGAATATCTTCAGAGCATTCATTGTGTTCGAATTGACTGAGCAACTTAAAACAACCGTGTTTTCGTCAATCAGTTACAAAGGGAGCGGAATACTTTTTTCCATCCTACTGTCCCCCTGAGTTTGTGTGTAGTGTGAGAGGACAGCGTACTTGGATCATGGGGCGCACATTCTATTAGCGGGTGCAGTAGTCTCTTAAGAGGGACCCTGTCAGAAAGAAGATACTTTCCGTGCAATCCGCTACCCGTTAGCTACGACTTACTATAGAAGAGCCAACCTCAATAGGCATCAGAACGCTTACTTTCTCCCCTGATGTCAACCTTCTTTGAGCATTACTCTATTCGGATCTTACTTGATGGGGGCCTACAGTCACACAACTGGAAACGATAGAATGGATAGTAATATAGTGGATTCTAATTTCATTGACTGATCACTCTTCACAAATCTAGTTATTTGGTTTATTTTGGTTCAATCTAAAAAAACAGGAACCTACCTATGTGTTATGTCTGCTGATTCGCTAACTGCTGTATCTGATTGCTGCCCCGCTCCAGTGCCTAGTGCCGGAAAAAGACTCACGGAAGGGAACACGACAACTATATTCCGAACAAGCGAGTGTGTGGCGTGAGTACGTGCAAGTGCCAGAATACAACTCAAGCTAGTCATTGGTGGGACACTGTCTAACTTGGTCCAATGCTGACGCACGCAGTCTGGTCTTGGTATAGGCTGCGACTCGCTGCATACTGCGGGGGCGTTGTCTGACCTTGAGCAACGCTGACTCGCGCTGTCTGGGTTTGATAGAAAGCTGTGAGGCGCTGTATATTGAGGGGGCGTTGTCTGTCTGGTCAACATCTACAGAGCTGAGGGTCTCAGTAGATGTCGGGCATTCAGTAGTTGTTTTTCAGGAATCTGACCTTCCTGATACTATGTGTTTGTTCGTTCTTTCTCGTTGAAAATATTAGTTGTCTATTTTTCTCGCCCTTTTTAGATATGTCTCATCGAGAACTGCTTAATTACGCAATGCAACAACAACGAAGCGCGCAAGGTTTGTCAAATTTTCTGGTGTCACGACAACTGTGTTCACCATATCATCTGTTAGTTAGGTTTACCTCGCCCTCGCTCATTGTAAAAACGGTCGATCGACAAAAAAAAGCCTTTTTAAACAACCTGGAGAGAACCCCAATTCGAATAGATCACCTCCAAGTACCGTGACACTGCTTCTAAACAACTCTCCTGGTAAATAGTATCTCTTCTAGATTTGTCTGTATCGTCAGCATGTTACCGTTACCAATGCAATAGTACTCCAATCACCCCCCATCATTTAAGACCGCTTCGGCCCCCTCTCCGGTGAGATTTGGCTTGTAATTGACGCCTTTTATGAGCTCAATCTCAGCTCAAAAACACCATTTCTATCTGCGAGCTGCGAATTTGCCCCTCAATGTAGAATAGTATTGTTTAGTTGTTCTCCCCAAAGGAAGACAATCGTGTTCTCGTCAGCTTGCTGTTCCGAAGGTGGGATACCATAGGAATTTTTGACTTTTTGGCCACTCGCTGCCATCGGTATATCAGCCTGCTAGTCGCAGCTTCTAAGGTGTTTTCTGGTAATATCCTTCACAGACTAATGTACAATCGAGTCAGTCAGATTTTTGAGGGTCAAGCACCTTGCCCGGGGGTGAATCTGTAGTATCTTCATCTTACTTCAGTTTGGAGACTGTTTTTGCCTATACCCATCATCAGAAACTATGGTGTTGTGTTCCTTCGAAATTCTCATCACTCGAAGGGCTATATCATAAGGGCTTTATATGTCTCTCCACGTAGACGCGTACTGATCTGTTTCAAACTCTTGCGCGAGTTCATCACATTCAGTTGCATCATCTAGCGCCATTCCTTTTCGTCTCCTTTATCCATTTGTGCACCTTCTCCCGCATTACTCGCATTGACTTCCAAATACTCTATGGGGCCTACGTCAGCCCGCTTCTTGAATATGCCGACCAAGTTGTCCACTCAGGACGCTCGAAGGACAAACACGTGTCTGTCACTAATACCCCGAGAGTAGAAATGCTCCTGACACTGAATACGCTGACGATGTCACTCTTTTTGGATCGGACTTTTTAGAAAGAAATTAGTTTAAATAACGTGAGCATTTCTGCCAACTGGTTCTGCATGCATGCATGGAAAATGTACGGTGCTAGGGCAAGACTAGGTGGGATCCACTCCAAACTTCTGGCCAGCGGGTTAGCCGGTCGAAATGGTAGACATATGCAATCCTCTAGGCAGCTGCATATATTCGCGTGGACTGACAGATGATGAAATCTCTCTCCTAATCAGAAAGCTTGGGGCCGTCAGCCCCAACCTCCGACATATGTGGCGCCTATGTGGCAGTTTGACTGTCAGTGGTGGAGTGTACACCGCTGCTGCGCGATCTGTTCCATTTTATTGGACAGAAAGGTGGCTGCTTTCCACCGAAGGTCTTCGAGAACTCTCAGTGCTTGATCCGAAGCATGGCACGGATCTGCTGGGATCATCAAGTCAGTAATGTTGGGATATAGTGAATGTTGTAGTAACAGCTTCCCCCGATTTGTCAACCAGTTATACTCCAAAGGTTAGGACATGCACTTCGTATTTAGGGGGACTGTTTACCGCACAGAGCCCTCTCCCCTAGCAATGTGTTAGATGGAAACAGTTACACGACGACTTAGCAACGTAGTATATAGTCTTTCACCGTTTAACTCATTCAATTTGACAATTACCTCCCCCCTCGGGATAGAAACAAACAGATACGGCTCTGTCACGCACTCAGTCGTGATTGTACCCCGATGCTGTTGCCTTCTGTATGTAGTCCTCTGACTCCACACTTTATCAGACAGCTAGACAAATTTGATGTCATTGACTTGATTGATCACCACCTCCCATGCGTGGCGGTCGTTCCTTTGTTCTTTGTATTCTCTGCGACCTAGCCAGTGGGACCACCATACAGCGTACTGTACAGAGCCTACTAGCTGTAAAACTAGATGATCGGTTCGATCATGATTGAAATTCGTGATTAGCACTGGATAATGTAGAGCTAATTTTGTGTGGTCTGAATACAAGAAATGACTACAGTCATTGATGGACACGTCGCCCACTCTTATCTTGGGTGGCCAAGTGTTTATGTACTAGAATAGGCAACTTCGGTACCATATATGCGTACAGGTTTGTAACGCAACATTTCGAATTTGGATGGATTGAGGTGTCATTCACCCGTATCATCAATGTCCTACCTGGAGAACTGATTGGTTGTAGATGGTTGCGGGATTTGGGAAATTTATGCCCACATCATTCTCGTTTGAACTTGTCTTTTTACAACCCCTCTGTTTAGTCCACATCAAAGGGGGGAAGCCTTCATTAGAGCTCTTCAGCAGTGCGTATCCTTGGCTGTGCCGGGTTTTGAAGTCCGGGCATCTGACATGCGAGGCGGGTGATTTTCACCACTACATCACCAACGCACGCTGGACACATCGGAATTTTTATCACGTCCGAACAGGCGAACATGTTCACGCTTACCTGATGTGGTTGACCCAATAACACGTGGGCCAGTCGGTTGACGGAACCGGGATAGGATCGTCTTTCGAGGCGTCGGACAAAACTAATCACAATGGTCAAGCGTGAACACTTTCGCCTGTTCAGGTATGATGATTCTGGTGCGTCCAGCGTGCGTTGATGTAATGCTGAAAATCACCCGCCTCGCATGTCAGAAATCCGGAGTTCAAGGCTCAACATAACCAAGGAAATGCACTGCTGAAGAGATCCAATAAGAGCGAAACTTGAGTCCGATGCTTCCCCCCTTTGGTATGGACTGAAGAGAACAAATGTAACAGAACAAGTTCAAATGAGAGTGGACTACATCTTGGAAGTTAAATCACGCAGCACTTTGCCAATGTTGTTCATCCGTTCTACTTTCTTATTCTCTGAAGACGTTGTCTTCTTTTTGTGGGAATTCTCCGGAGGATTGCGGCACATCTAACTGAAGGGGCTGTCAGGACGCTGAATTATTAGATGTTGACTTTGCTATGCTGCGTCTGTGAAGCCCGTAAGGTTTTGCAGGCAGTGACCTAGAAGTTGTCCATCCCGTGATCAGTACCATCTTGTCTAAATAAAGAGGAACACGCTTCTGAATCATGCTAAGATTTCTTGGGAACAAGAGGAAGAACGCTCTTTGAACCACTGTATCATGATGTGTCAGTGTACAAGACGATGGCTGACTGTCATCATGGGTGTTGTGGATGAGAGTGATACGGTAGGACAATAATATGAGTAATCTGTGAGTATATTTGATCATATTCAGTAGAGATTTCATCCTGTCAGTGAAGCCAAACTATGCTGAAAAGCCGAGAAGCACTTTAAAGCCGCTTCACCCTTGTTTGGCATCATCAGCAATGTTCACCTAACGAAGATCAGAGGGTTTCGAACTTGCAACCTCCCGGCCGGTGGTTTGGTCAGAAGTGGCTGATCAGCGGTACGATTAGCTTTTACTTAGACAGGACATGGTACCACTCATCCTTCAATGACGGAGACCACATCACGTGGTCATGTATTGACTGGCTTCTCGAGTGCCGACTTCCCAGCAGGAATTTTTACACATCCAGTGAAATTATCCTTCCTCTGAGTTGCTTATTGATAAGTTATTGCCTTGTTGGTTATCTCTCTTTACGTTTGTATCCCCTTCTCCTGTGTCTTTCCTCAGTCACTCGTGCTGAATTGGCCCGTGTCCAAAATGAGCGCGATGAGATTAACAAAAAAGCCGAGCAATCCGAGAAAGAACTTGATACCGTTCGAGCCTCCCTTGCGGATCTCCGTTTCCGTCTGCTTACAGCTGGTCTGACCGACTTTCTGGAGCTTCCAAGCGCAGCTGGAGGTAGATCCACTAGTTTGAAATTTGACAACCCCTTTCCCGGTCGCGATACACGCACTGCTTTCTCTGTTGGCGGATTTCATGCAGAACCTGCTACAACGGATGTGCATCAAACATTCCTGGATAAACTGAAAAAGTTCGGGTTAGGTAGTCAGAACGATGAGCCGTCAGTGCCATCCGTTCCAGCAGTTGCACCTACAACGAACTGGTGGTAGGGTACCTCCATTAGAGAAGTTATAGGTGCGGGCTCCTTTACAGCCCAATTGTCTTTCATTTTTAATAAACTGTATCCCTTTCTCAACCAACCTCCCAGTCACCCGTTTTGTGACATCCGCCCCGGATCTCTATTACCCAGTGCAAACTTACTGCCTGTGGGTAGTGCAGTCCACATAACTGAGTGCCTAACATTCCGATTAATTGCTTTCGATTTAAATATCATTTATCCTTTCGTTTTGTGTTCAAGCTTGTCAAATCTTTCTTGGGCTTCACGTCAACTTCATGCTGTTAGCCAATGTTGATTCCCCACCAAGGTGCCTTTTCGTCTCATTCAATCTCAGCCGACCTTGCATGCATGCAGCGCTCAGCTGTTTTCTTCCCCGGCACAGCTTACCAGTCCAACTCACACATTCCTACGCGACTCTGCAGACAAACTCAGATGACTTCAATGTTAAAATAAAAAGTTTCGTAAACTCAATTGTTTTCAACAGACACACCTTGTCGTTATTTGGTCATTCGCAGCCATCACATGTGACGGGATGTACCGTGCTTTAGTGCTGAATCGATGGATTCTCTTTACTTTCTACAATCTGCAGCGTAAAATGAATCCAACCGACCACACCCGCATTTTTCAGAAGTTAATCATTGCCGTTCCACCGCTAAATTATGTGTAACAAAAGGCACGAGCGCGTCGGTTATCGATCTGCCAGTGATTGTGCGCTCTGGCGAGTCAGCTGGAAAGTATAATCACGTGACGTGCTGCTTAACAATGTAGTCGCGCGCTCCGTTGGTATCATCTTTTACTCCACAAAAAAGCTTGTCCCAAAACTCGCACCGTAACTTACTCCAGCGAACCTAGGATTATTTTATATGATTGGCCGTTATCCAGGGAAATCGGACCTCCTCCAGTGACTGAATATCCCCGGGCCATAAAAGAATGCTCCAGTGTTCTTTGTCTCCATAATACCCGGGGTGTGGGGTTGGCGAGATAGATCAGTGGTTAGAGCGCGAATTTACTGACCCCAAGGCCCGCGGTTCGTACCCGACTTCTGCTTCTCGGATTCCCCTGTCTAGACTTGGGCAACCCGGCAGTATCCCACCCCTCATGCTTCCTTCGAGTGGCATGGCAGTTAGGCACCGAAAGGATGCTACAGCTGAACGATTCCATAATACCTGAATTGACGTTAAATGGACACGCTCTAGCCTAGACAACAGTAACGGAAGTAGAAGTCAATAGGTTTTCCAGCTCGCTTTTCAGTTTGAGGTACTTATAGTACCGATTTTTCAAGAAAATGAAGAGCAAACTCATGGAGAGAAGAGACCTTTCCTAGCCTACCAAGCAATGGAGGTGCCTACACCTCGAAAATACTGGCTCAGGTAGTGTAAACTTCTTTCGTTCATTATGGCGCCAAGCTATCCTTTGTTAACTTTGTTATTTTATAACAAATGGGTTAGTTGAATCTCTATATAGCGGTTTTTTGTGGACTCGTAATAAGGGATTCCTTAGGCTGGTTAGATGTCGTCTAAGTAACCGCATTCAACTTTAGGCTTTTTGATGGCATTCTATGAAAGTTCCGGAGAGAGCCTGTTTGAGCACGATGGTATGTTTCAAAATCATCCGGTCATTTGTGGAGATAGAGGACAGAGTGCTCATAACAACGTGTGACCGATGAGAAATACAAAAGTGTTTCTATCTGTCCGCAGCCTTCGTCACTGCTACGTGGGACACTTCAGCTTCCGGGTTAATTGCAATAAAGCTAATTCTTTCTGACGTAACATGTTACTCATAAGGTTGCTGAAAACATTTTGACTGCCAACAACCGGTTTCGCTCTTCCTGAGGTTCATCAGATAGGCGCAGTTCTCGAGTTTCCGTCAACCTTATGTTCCACTTGAACCCAAATTGGTTGAAATTCTCCAGGTACACTCTTTTATACACCAATTTGGTTTTCATCAGAGACTCAGCTGAATTTCTCGTTTATTCAGAACTACAGGTTGACGGAAGCGCGGGAAGTGCGCCTACTTGATGAGCCCCAAGAAGGATGAAATTGGTCATGGGCTATCAAAGAGTTTTCATCAACCTTATGAGTGGTATGTTAGATCCATGCATTGTGTTGCGGCACATCGAATATTCTGTCTACTGAAACATGAGGTGCCCTGGTGCAGCACATTCAGTTGAAGAGTAACACCGTAAACGAGAGATTCAGTCGGGCTTGTCTGCTTTCATTACTCTGTGACTAACCAGGGAATGGGAAATTCGAATGCTCCGGGGGATATTGAGAACCCATTTCACCATCATTTGAAGGTGATAGGAAGTGGTTTGCGCGTTAGGTCAACACTTCGTTGACCCACATTTTCTGTCTCCTGTCCCATGGAAATCCTCCACATTTTGATACGGAACGTGAGGCACCTACCACTCCTTCTCGACTTTTCTCAATGATTGTTTGTTCACGCTTACTGAGGGCGTATTTACATCATCTCAACAATCTAACCATTGGCCGTTTGGCTATTGTTCTTCGACCGTAACCTTGACAACGAACGTAAACTTGGAGGTGTGTAACGACGCAGCCCTTCATCCTTAGCTCATCGTCTTGACGTAAAAACGGTGACTTCATCCGTGTGTACGTGAGTTGTTTCCAACCCTAGTCGACAGCGCAAAGCTTGTATTCTTCCTCTGCTTCCGCCCACCAGGAAACTATCAATTTTTTTCCCAAATATGCAATTCTAGGTGTGTAGTTATTCAACTCATGGCCAGCTTTTGTCTGATGTGCACAGAATTTTTAAAGCTTCATGCTGGGAAACGTCCGAGGCACCATTAAGGGCATTACAAACAGTGCAAAAATGAGCTGATTTCAAGACAAGCTACAAACTTATTACTGATCCCTAGAAGATTGCTGTTTGCAAAATTCACATTAAATTCTGCAGTAGTCATACCCTCATTTTCTACTATGAATTCACGATTTCTCTGCAGTCCGTGTATGGTATGGGAAAGCTGGTCTCATTTGTGTAAAACCGTGATCATTATACTACGCATGATTTTGACTAGGATTATAAAGTTCCTGGTTGTGCATGGGACAAGTATGTCTGTGAAACAATTTATAGAGGAATTTCTGTATTGTAATGTCATTTGCCCTACTTGTATTTTTTCGACTACGTAGAGTGACTGACAGTGATACCCCCATCTGGCTTAACCGCATGATGTGTATCTAACAGAAAAATGGAATCTGCATGGTGTCTCCTATCAATCGAGTCCCTATCACTAGGAAACACAACCAGCTGGATTGCCAGGAGCGAAGTCATGTGGGTCACCCGCTTTTGTTGGTTTTCTCTCCCATTGTCAGCTTAGAACATTGGAGTTTTCAATACACTTCAAGGAACTCACGATCAGTTACGATTTTACGTACGAGGCAGTCGTAAAACATGATGAGACAGTGTGAAGGGCTAATGATGCCACCTTGTTTCCCCATAGGGTAGCTGTTGCTGAATTGCATTCAAGATGTGCAATATTGAGGGATTTACTCGGTGATCCTCCAAGGTGATAGTTGGAGTGTCTTCGATCGTATTTGGCACTCACGATAAGTAATACTCTCGAACTAACCCGCATGGTTGTTCGTTTGAGTCAGTTGAGGGATAGTACATGATTTTTCGTTGTTGGTGATAAATATCCTACTCAGGTGTCTGCATGGCTGATGGAACAAGGACCGCATACATTGAAAATATGGCGAGTGATTTTCTGGCCAATGGCGTAGCAGAGTATCAGGGAACCCAACCCCATACGGTGATGCAGAGCTGAGGTTACTGGGAGTCGTGATAAACTAGACAACATAACCGAGTATAAAGCAGTCTCCCGTATTTGTATTTCAGGGTCATGTGTGTCCAACAACTGACCCAAGGTCCTTCGCTATTGAACTACACGATTGTGAGGTTAAGTCATCTGAATCACAATTGGATGAAGACGGTGTTCACTGATGATGTAAACTATGACGTTGCCCGGCTTGCTGTCGACAGGCTATGGACGAAGAACAGTTCAAAGTAGCAGTTGCACCCTATTTCACCTAACCAGATCAACTGGTCCGACGAACGCAGGTGTTAGTACAACGATCTGCGACCTCGGTTCAATGATGAACTAAATTCTTACAAGAACAGTCCAGATAGACTCCTTCAACTCAAACTCTGGAAGCACCATATGAAGCCGATTGAAACGCTGATATCAGTCTTGCATCGACAGCAGAAGACCAGAATGAAATTTCATTGCTTCAGTTCAACAAATTGCCTGGTCTAGACGGTTCGCCCCGACGGCTCCTGAGTTGAAGACAGAATGGAGAGCCTCGATGGAGGCTTTGCATTCCAAAAGGACAGCAGAATCTTTCGGAAACCAGGACAACAGTCTGGTAGTCTTGGGTAAGACAGTTCCCTCATGCTGGGGTTGTACCAATCATGTTTGCACTTTGGAACAAACGCTGGAACCGTATCACTCCTTTCGGCGACCAGCAAGGGTTGAGCGTTTGCCCACAGACATTGAGTGTGCTGGGGATATCGCTGTTCTTGGATGAGACGTTATGGAAATGCAGACTATTTTAAATAACCTAAATAATTCTGCTGCACGGTTTGGCATCCGCCACTGCACCACTCGGTAGGATGAACCGATCGATATGACATAAATTCATCTGGCTTGGAAGCTTCATAAGTTCGGACTGGTAAAGGACGAAATTATTTGCAAAATCAGGAAGGTCAGAGTGACATTTGCCATTCCGCTATCTGTGACGCTGGCGTGACACCAGTTTGGCTATCAAGTACGGTGTACATTGCTGCCCAACTCTGGTGCCGATTAAAGATTCTCGATCATCGGCGTCCCCGAAGCTTTGAACAGATCTCGAAGGGACATCAGATCAATAATGGTGAGGTGCGGCAGATGGTTTTCAGGAATGGTAGCTCTCCCTCGATAGACCACGTGATCAGGCTCCATACATTATCATGATTGAACCATTTACTTCATGCTTCCGAGAGCCGTTTGCCTCACAGAGTTCTTTTTGTCGAGCCATGTCCAGGTCGGCAAAGAACTAGGGGCGGTTTATCTCTGGCGTGACATTCTCTCTTCAAAATTGATTTTAGTTGTTTGGTCCTTTTGTTGTTCTAGCTGAGCCGTGGTCTTACGAGCCAGTTGCTCATAACTTAACTCAATTCTTCATCTGTGGCACCTTTTCAAGTTATAACTACTGCTAAGTCATAATAAAGCGTAAGGTTGACCAAATGCCTCAGGGTTGTTCAAGTCATTTATATTGGGCACTTTCCGAACATAACTGTCTTTTAGCTCTTGTCCACTAGTTGGTGCTTCTAGACTGTGTGTAGACTTTCAAAGAACAAATTGAGCATGTTAGGAGTCTGTATTGTGTGGTTGAGTGCTCGAATTCGAGGGAACACAGGGTCTGCTTTCTTAGACGTAATACACTACTCATAAGGTTTCTGAAAACTCTTCGGCATCCCACGACCGGTTTTGCCCTTCTTGGGGCTCATCAGATAGGCACGATTCCCGAGTTTCCGTTAACCTTATGTTCTACTTGAACCGAAATTGAATGGAATTAGCGAAATACACTCATTTGCATACAAATTTGGCTTAGACGGGAGACACATGATGTTTCCTTAGGTTTACATTGTATCTTCTCTGTTGATCGTGCTAAATTTTGCTCATATTTTAAACTACGTCAGATGGTTGACTCAGGTTATAATGGTTCAGCGCCTCACCTCGCCTCACGATATCTTACTACCATATAGTATGGGCGAGAATTCCGCGGGATCGGCATGCCTGATTTGGCTAAGCAATTAGTCTTTGGTTAACCTATTCCCGGACACCTTACTCATAAGGTCTGTTTGACTGTTTATGCTTGAATACCAATGGCTCCTCAGGTTAATTTAGTGTGAGTCGGTCCACTATAACTGACTATTCTGGTGATTATGCTGACTGTAAAGTTCGAATTTCGGTTTTCGCCTGAGTTTATCTATCTGGAGTGCATCGCATGACACGACGTGATGTATAGATCAGCCTCCATCGGGTGATTCTCACATGTAATTTTAGTGATTAGGAAGCTTACGTGACTTATCTGACCGAAGGACCTTGATGCATGGACTGGTTCAGTGAAATGTTTGTATTCACTGTTCATGAGAACGTTGATAGCTCTCGTTACGTGGATAGTCCATGAATACGTATCAAACCTTTGAGTTGCACTGAACTCGGCGTACACCGGAGAACCTAAGCTGACGTAAATTCACCAATCGTGTTGACGAGGTTGGTGAATCTCTATTGCCCCATTTATTTGAATGTGAGATCTGTTTTGCGTCCATCGTTTTGTTCCAAATATGGCGTTGAACTAAGGATATGGTGTTCAGGTATGTTTACCACGTTGCCATTCCAAGGTGCAGACACTGTTCTCGTTCGCTTTCGCTTGTTCGTTCGTTTGCTTGCTACACCCAAATAGTCGATCAATAATTGTGAGTGACATACCTTGGCACAAGTTGTGCCGCCAACTTAGGACTTGTTGGCTTGCTGGTTGGGGAGTTCCTTTGAATTTTGATCCTTAACTCAGTGCATAGGGCCAACAAGAACATCTCTTGGGTCACGTAACGAAAGTCATTACTCCCCCTTGCTCCCACTGCCCTTCTTTCCGGCTTGTCATTATTTCAGTGAATGCCACCCACGCAACTCGAAATAGGTACGACAGCTGAGACTTTAGCGGTTTGCGCATTCTCAGACAGGAACATCGTGAAAGCGCGCAGTAGAGTCTCGCGGTCATTATTTTCACCTCAATCCACGAGTTATCGCAAGCTGTATTGCACTTAAATGTGTACAAATCAGCTGTGTGCGCAGCTCCTCTCCGTTTTATACCAACGCACTGATGATGTCACATTGATTGTGACGAAATTTTCAGGCGCAGTCAACAAGTCGACCATCACACTACAGATGTTTATGAGTATGGCGCATTCTGTGTTTGAAGTTGACTGAATTTGGGGGAGTTTGTAAAAACTTCTCCTAAGTTTTTCTCAAAAACAGGGTTTCCAACGCTGCTTACGCTCTCCCCGATGTCGCCATGAGAAAGCAAACACCACGTCGATTGGAAATCTCATCGTATTAAGATAAGCGGACGGAGTTTCATTTTATTTCTGGTAGCTACCAAGTTATTTTAAGTTTTTTTGTAGAACCTAATCGATGAGTGTCATTTCAACTTGTGTACTGTACAGTGTACCAATGACAATCACTAGCCATATTTTTGAGCACAAGAAGAGGTGATGATTAGCTTGAAGTTCTACTGGCACTGAAATATCTGAATCTATGACCACAAAAGCCTTACTGCTCTCTCCTATTTACTGTAATTTCGGATCCAAAACGTCCATAAAAGATGGCTTATTGGTAGTGCAACGCAACTGTCGGTGCAGTTTGAAACCCCACTCTACGACACTACAGGTTGATAGGTGTCCGACAATTCTCGATGCGTTCCGGTTGAGTGCGTGGTTGCGCGAAGGCCACTGGTCAGGTGTAAACAGAAGCTGGCTGCCTTTCCGACCCACACGAGACACAGTTGTCATAGTTATTGTTTCCCTAACATTCGGCATCCACCCTGTCGATCACCCAATCAGTTACGGCTATCCTCATCCAGATAAGGTATACATGAATTGCAATATCCACAAGAGATGCATCGTAAACATTCGTTCCCGAAATGGTGCGCTTATAAATCAAGTACGCACTCTAAAATGAATCGGCTCTAGGCAACTCGTTCGCGAGTTGTGGGACATTCCGCGATCTTTTCGAAGTTTCTTGACTTGCGTGTTTTCACTAACCTTTAAGTAGTTACAATCTTAGTAAGTCTCATTTGAACGGTCCTACTTCTCCCTGAAGTGACTATTTTGGTTAGTTCGCAGTATTGGGGAGAAATAGTAGACTTGAATTTTGAACTTTTCAGAGGCGAACCAGGTTCAGGATTCCAGTCATCTGACATGCGAAACGAGCCTGTTGACACCACTTCATTACGGTACCCTAGGTACACCTGAATTATTGTGCCCAAACGGGTGAGCACGTTCACACTTGAGCCACGTGTATGGTTTAACTGGGGCCTCGAACAGATACCCAATAGGTCTCCACGTTCGTTTTGTTATCTTTTTCACTGCAAATCCGGTCAGTAGCCTTTCATCTCGTTGCTATCTGTTTGGACTCTGATTTAACCACTGTCAAGTGCAGCAGGGAACCAACTGCAACTAACACCGGAACTCACCAAATCAGGATTGTACCAAATTTTTTCTCATCACCAGAATTTCTGCGTTCTCCACCCACTGGTCTTATGTGATCATTCATTTCATCAAGCACTCAAAATCCAGCGTTAACCTTGGCATGCTTGTCGACGTTTGTCGCATTCCTTTTTGCACTTTACCAATTATGTGTGCTGCGATTCCGAATTCTCTCAGAGACTCATGTGATCTGCCCTCCCGAGTGTCCTTATTGATGAGGAAACATCCATATGGTTTTTGTCGCCTTTCCAACTGCAGAATGATCTAAAATTGAGAAAATATCCAACATCATAGTTGTTGCGTTTTTAGATCAGCATTGCGCTACCTATTAGAACAAATTGTTGAAATATTCCTTACTCCTCTAAAGTCTTCAGCGCTCTATGTCGAACTGGTTTTCAGTAGGCCTGAAGGCAAGCAGACTAAGACTAAGACATGGTGTAACCAGTGCTCACGAGTGACAGTTTGAAAAGTAACGTGTCGAACGATTCCTACTTTATGCAAAAGATCAGAACCCGATAAAAAGAAAAAGAATATGAATGAATACTCTCTACTTTCGAATGCGCGGCATGAGACTTGGGGGGAGGTTTTCAACACTCGTTCATATCTAATGTCTCTCGCTGATGAAGTGCTCCGTTTGCCCCAACTTCATTTAAGTTGTGAACAGATACCCAAGTTGCAGCGTTTTGCAGTCTTCGAAACTATATGAAAATGAACAACGCAGCATCTAAGTGTGATCAAGAGGTTTACTTCGCCGATCCATTCTTAGATGGATTTCCAAACGGTAAACGAAAAATTAAACGGGAACGTTTGATTCTGTCCAGAGTGTTGGAAGAGCAAGCCACACACTTCTCCTTATAGAGAAGCAGTATTACGTCTCATGATATCAGGCAACAAACCAAAAACACTGTTATCTTGGCATTGTCGTGCAAAATCACACAGAGCTCAACAATGTGCCGAGGGAACGCTCGGACGCAGCTTAATTTAGTTTGTGACTTTACTGCTTTCCCGCTTTCCAAAAAATGAGTCTGGTCAGAGCACGAGGCAAAGATTTTCGGAGCACTGTTTTCCAAGGGTGATGAGGTCCATCCTCAGGTGGGTGTAGAGAACTATTGGTTTGATCGCTTAGCACAACACTTCCAAGTAGCAGATAACTTGATTTATCAAGATTATCCTGTACCGACTAGTTTGGCATTTTATCATTCTCTTCCTAATTTCCCGAATAGATAGATTCTTTGTACAAGTCAACTGTGGTCTGAAGCTCATGCTCACCTCAGACCTATGACCCATAGTCATTTTCATGATCAAGAAACCTATTTGTGTGAATCGACGTGCACGCTACTCAGCCACCACTGGGCAAGTATGTATTTAGTTTCCTCTTCTGGGTGGCCCGTTTTGATTTAATTGTACACAAGTTTGTAACCGGCCTAGAGGAACGTTGACGCGTAAGACTCTGCGGGGAAGTGACCCCTCACTCTAGGGTGTCTTTGTTGACAAGGTGACCATGTTTACGGACAAGATGCTGAGATGAAAGAAAAACTACGTGATTTGCGAAAATAAACCCGTCATGAACTTACAGTTCGGAACTACATGTGACGGACCAACTTTGACTTCTTGTCCAATTTCGACACTCAAGTCGTTCTGAGGGAAAATTGCTAACAACTCTTTCTCATTTTAGCTGTCAGAAAAGGACGAGATTACCTACTTAGGTCGTCCCAAGAAACAGACGACTGAGGCCAGTTATGCATTGAATTTACCATTTCCCATTCCGTTAAAAGAAGATCGTCTGGAAGATGAGGAAACGTGCATGAAACAATTGACTATTCAAGCTACTCTGGTTTCTTCGGGCCGCGCTGTTGTAACCGACCCCAACCATATAGTCTTGCTACGCAGTCGAGTGAGTTTCTTTCCGTTACATTGTCGTGTAAATTTGACACGGTTGGGACACTTGGTACAGCTGATAACCGTTCACTTTTTTTATCGAGCACTCTAACTACGAACTCATAATCCATGGGGACCGAAACGACTAGATGAACCTACGGCTATCCCTCCAAAATGTGAAGTTAAGTTTGGAAGGGATCAAGTTTGAGATTTTTCTTGCTACCCCAAGATACTTTTAGTCTGGCCGGAAAAGTCTTGCCGGCTTTTTTGTGCGTCTTTCTTCATTTGAGAAAATTTATCCTGTTGAATAATACGCAACCAGTCGCATGCATATAGTTAGTGAGAGAAACAGAGGAATGAATAAACAGACAGAATGTGGCTACAAATTCACAGCTGTAATCTTCCTTGTATTTTCACATTTTGAGAAGCTTAAATGGAGACTGAAATATGCGTTATCTATGAAGATGTTAATTCTTCTCTATTTATGAACACAGGTGTACAAACACATGCTCGAACTCGTATCATAAGATCAACCATTCCTTGAATAGCTCGATGAGTTCAGTGAAGATGTTGACTTCATTCAGTGCTTTTCAACCGACAGTTGTAAATACGCTTATGGCTTGCGAGATAAGGAGGCGTGGGAACCGTTCTGTTTGTCGAATACTTGCAGGTTGTCCCTCCTAGGACAAGACACATCAATGGTATCATCCGATTTTTGTTGATGGAGATCTGAATGGTGCGTGAGACACCTTGTGACCAGGCATAGATATTCGTTCGTGAATAGAAACGGACGACGACGCCCAACAGGTGCGCCGGCTATCCTGTCAGTTAAAGAGTGCACGAATCACATCCGTGATCACCAGTTTCAAGTGGACTGTAGACGTCCATTTTCATCTCTCTGTCATCCTTACGAAAACTCTTTGTGCACTATCAAATGAAAACTCGTCCCTTCATCGGCCTGGATAAATGAGTAAATCATGGGACAACGAGTCATGTGCGTTCACTAACTATCGCTATACTACTTATCGTTTCAGTCCAGCTGTTTTCCTTTGGACTACCCAACCATTTAAATATTGCATTCTCTTCACTTCCGAATTATGTTCCATCCCGATTTGTGAACGTCTCAACTAATAGAGATTCAAGCCCTATGTTAGAAACAGTGTTTGTCTATAGCCTTTGCCTGAGCGTCGACGGGATGCAGCGCAGTCTTACCAACGAGTATATCACCCGCTACACAAGGCTCCGAAATCCGCAATTGAGGTTGTCACCGGTGATCTCAATGTTCGTCTGCCTCAAATTAAAGCCGCTCAGACGTGTTCCTGGTCGGTTCGAACGACAACCTGGTTATATCGATTGGTTAGCGCGCTAGGGTTTGCAGTCAGATAGTACTACGGATGATCTAAACTCACCGGAGAGGCCTCGACTATTTGTTGGTACTGATGGATTTGCTGAAATTTCCCTCACATCACTCTTGTGCCAGTAGTTTCCGGTCGCATGCCGACACCCACACCAAAATGGGAAGCACCAGCTGACTGGTGGATCGACCGATAAGCATATTCGGGTCGTCGTTCGAGATATCGGGATGTCCAGCCCTACTGATAGAGTATGGACATATGTGCTTATGTAGGGGGATGACGCAGGTGCGTCCAGAGTCGAATGATGCTCTCATGGTAGGCCCAAAGACATACACTACTGATGAGCACAATTAGGAGCGAAGCTCGAGGCTAGTCAGCAGAAATGTTCAATCGAGTGATGTGACTTCACCCAATTTGCCTCGCGACATATGGTTTCTGTGCTATTGTGATTTGGCTTTGTAGATGTCCCACAAACGGTTGTCAGAGGCACAGTCCGTACGGAATGAGATCCAATCTCTGTTCCAGTAACGGACACCATATGCCAATTTGAGACTATACTGTTCTACATCCGTGTTGGCAGCGTCAATCCAGGTTCTCAGCTGCGTTTGGAAACGGCAGAGATCTCTTCGGCATGGCATTGGAACAATTGTGAATGTAGGGTTGCGGTAAACATATCGTTGAGTGTATTTTGGGCACGGCCACTCAAGACGCACGTGACAACTTAGGGACTCGAGTTTGTACCGGACCGCTACAGGGATTCGTATAAAGCCTGAGTTCGACAGTCTGTCGTCCGACAGGCATGTTATATCTAGCCAGTGACTGCACTTGTTCATTTCATGACTGAAATCACAGGACATAATGCTGACATTCCAGTATAGGATGTGATCAGTTTTTGTGTTGAGGAGCCCAACTAGTTGGTATTTGGCCCTACCGATGAGCTAGTGTGGGGTGTTCCGCTTCCCAAACGCTGGAACGGCACCGCCATCATGGTCTTTGGACTCTGAAATTAATCTGTTCTATCAGCCAGTGACTGCACTTGTTTATTTCATGACTGAAATCACCGGACAGAATGCTGACATTCCAGTACAGGATGTGATCAATTTTTGTGTTGAGGAGCCCAACCAGTTGGTATTTGGCCCTACCGATGAGTTATTGTGGGGTGCTCCGCTTCCGAAACGATGGAACGGCACTACCATCATGGTCTTTGGATTCTGAAATTAATCTGTTTTACCCAGTCATTTGAAACGGATTCATTCTCCGAATAGCTTTGGTGAATGAGCGCTCCATAACTTAGTAGAATTAGATATTCCACACAAAGCCCAATCTATTCAGCTTCGTTCGCAGCGATTCCCGTGCCAGTATTCTCAAAAAGGATGAGTAACATTGGACTGCTTCTGGTAGCTTAGTTAACCTGAGCTGAATTCTACTACTGGTGATGTTATTTTTTCGCCCATGGGTTTAAATTTTGCTATTCTATTATAAAGCAGAAATACTTGATCCCAGGAAGGACCTTTGTGATTATCAGGTCATCATTGAAGATATCTAAATTCTCGTTTTTTTCATTTCAGGGTTTTTATGGCTACGTCCCGGATGAAGAACATGGAACACTGGATCAGCAGAATGAACATCAGAGGTCAGTGGTACCGTTTCTTTTGTCTTCTACAATTGAAGCCAATTGAAGCACATTAAGACACTCTTCCATACGGTGTAATGATAATATCAAAATGAAATACTTCAGCAAACAGTGTACTTTTATCAGGTAGCTCTGACTTGCGGTCGACGACCCTTGGGCCCACATTGTCCCTTTTACGCGGTGTACGGCAGATGATGGTGCATTCCCGTCAGACTTAGATAAACAGCCTGGTATCATGCAGATAGACCTTCTGGTTTTGAACTTAATACAACGTTCGCCGGTTATGTATTCCACGGTACTGACCAGATCTGAATTTGTGGCATCCGCTCATAGATTTTTTCACTAACAGTGGCCGTTGTTTGGTTCTTGCAAAACGCCTGTTTTGTCAGTGGTTTATCTTCCAACGTTGCACTCCATCCTGGAAAGTGAACCAATGTCGAAGTGCTTGAATGGGTTTACCCGAAAAAATGGACAAACTGTACACTACTGAATATTTCTAGTAGATGAATTTCTTCGGAAATAAACCTCATTGAGATGGTTGTTAAACGCAGATTAAACGGGATTTTATGAACGCTCTTGTTAGGTTAAATTTAGGTATTTAGTTATTCAACTGGCTGAACGTTTCACCTCTACATGCATCTTGGTTCAGTTAGTCTCCTCATCCTGTTAGCTGAACTCACCTTCTCACAATCTTCTGCTGTACGCCACAAAACTCCAAACGTGGCTCAACAAAGCTCACGTACTGGTTGCATGCATTTGCCTGTGTTGAATCCATCATCAAGCGAGAGGCTCTAGGTTGCTTTTAATCCTGTCCTTCATATAAAAAATGCCCTTCTGTGTTGAAGCCTGTATATGTCTTACTCGGAAGCCTCAGGTTAAGAAGATCTTTGTGCACTGGAGGGTGAGTTTTCAGCATACAAAGTTATGACAGAGTCAGATAACCGCATGCAATACGTTTAATCAAACAGGTAGACATGAATACGCTGAGGCAGAGGGTGCTATTCAAGCCCAGAGGCTTGGAATCAAATGACTTATTACCAAGGTACTACCAACAAGATATCAGGTCACATCAGAAAGACCATAATTATGGTTGGTTTTAACAAAAGCGGACAACAATCCCAATTTCTCTTATGTTTTGTGGAAGTACATTGGCGCGAGATAAGGTGATTTGATGTGGACGGTGACTATCCAAAAGAACATTGAGCAAAGATTTTGAGATAGAATCTTGGGGTTCGCTGACCGGAGCAGTCCGCTGTTTATAGAAACATGAATCAGTGAGCGGCAAAAAGGCAGCAATCCTTCTGGAGGAGCTCGGGGAATAAAACACCGGAACAGTTCATCCATTATGGGGGTTGGATGTGGTGTTGAGCCTTATTAGCATGTTTTGTGGTACGAAGAACATTCTCGGTCTGCATGGGTAAAAGGTTAATTGTCCGGCTGTGATGATGACTAATGCAGTATGATGGGACCGACTGAGCTATCCCGCTAGAATCAACCACCGCTACTTTGAAAGTAGAATGTTGTAAACTGGTCTGGAAAGTCTTACCCGCTTAGCGTCTGGGCTTCTGAGACCAACTGAAGAGTTTTTCCAAGCCCTTCTGTAAGTTCAGTTATGATTCAGGAGTTCAACCGGTCAAAAGCCGTCTTCATGTTTATTTTGCATTGGAGAATCTGGAATAGGCTGAAACAGAGGGAGAAAAGGCGGAGAGAGTGTACATTAGTGTCAGTAGAGATGAGAGCGAGTTATCATTCTCCTCGACACTTAAATTGCTGCCAGTAAGTGAGGTAGTTCTGGATCATTGGAAGCGTATTTCGTTCAGTTCTGCCTTCTGCAAGCAGCTTCAGAAATATATCTCGACCTATGCTACCAAACACACTTGCTGCAATCACATTCGTGCAGGCTTATCATCTCTATCGAATGAGAAACAAACCGAGTAGACCAGATATGCAACAGGATCCAGCATAGAGCGAGGCTTTTGATAGGCAAGCTGGTGTCAGTCTTCAGCAAGCAGGGTAGTTTACATTCTTTGGAGACTAATTCCTCCCAATAATTCTATTAGGGCAAAGATACACGCTCTTGGTCGGTTCACTGAGGACGTCAGTGCCTCCTCTGAGTAGCACGGATGACAGAAGGCCGGGAGCTTAAGTTTTATCATGCTTAGTTTTTAAGTTTCCTGTAAACTACATCACCTGCTATAGTGATGATATAGTTGCGCTCCTCTGAAGTGTCAAGTACATTAATATCAAACATAGACAATATGGACATTCGTTTCTACAAAGATAGGTATTTGCTGACTCAGAATTTGCCTCCATAAGGTGCCCGAAGAAGCGTTTCATCGAACTACAGCAATTTGGAAAAGTTATCAACCAGCAATCCCAAGCCACTCAATAATTGCGATGTTATGTTGGTTGTTGCATCGGTCGAAATAGACTGCTTTGTTCCGAAGTTTATGCTGCTGATACTTCTGATGGATTGAGTAATTTTGACAAAATCCATTAATCTGGATGTAGGCGAATGCTCTTATCTTTTCTTTAATCTCTTCTCCGAAGACAATTCAAACTGCAACAACGGAGTTCACTGTCAAGGACGTATGAATTTAGTCCACAGTCCTTAATAAGGAGTACTTTCGGATTAATTAACGCTAAACCTTACCTCGTGAGTTATCCCGTGATGGATGTGTTGGTTACCCACCCAAGGCACATGCATTTTTGACGGCTGACTACTAAACGCTAGTAAGTAGTGTAAAGAATGCTCACATTTCTTACCTTCGGAACGCAAGCGGTCAGGCGCACTAGGGGGATGACTTAGTCAGCGTAAACGCCGTTGAGCTTGTTGAGAGTAGTTAGTGGAGCACCGCTGCCAAGCGCATCGCCCTGAGTTGGTATTGTGCGCTCCCAGATTGTTTAGGTGTCCTTCAGGATGACACGGAACTGTGCTTTCTCACCTTGGAGCATAAGGCCTAGGAGGTCCAGGGTTACTTGTTTAACAGTATTGGACTGAATAAAGGTTTTGAATATCCACTTTAAGCTTTCTTCAGCCGTTTCATGTTTCCATTTCTTGACTGTTTTTGAGAGCAGATCATTTTCGAAGTGGTATGAGCAAAGTAGTATGGTTCTGTTCATAATCGTCCAACCTTATAGTGTGCTATAATTTTTGCTACTCTTAATTGTTTGAATTATAAATTGCACTCCAATTCCTGCAATAGACAGTTGGATACGGACGAAGAATCCCTAGAAGAATGTGACACACTCGAAGATTCTGCCACCCCCGTCACTTCCAAGTGTACTGAATGCAAACAACTGTTTCTAACTGATGTTGAAGTAAGTATTTACTCCATCTGTGATACTCAGCATCTCTCTCGATTTTTCGAAGTTCCCTATGTCACTTTCAGTATCATTTGAAATTTTGCGGTTCGCATCCTTATAGGGGTTATTTTCCTCCTCTTTACCCTATCATTATTCAGCATACGGTGTCACTCTGCAGTTGGTTCGCGTAGTAGTTTGAAGTGTACCCAGTAAATACTTGAAATAGTGAATACCTATTTGTGGTTGTTGGTCCTCATACCAAGGCGTGAGCTGAAGGCATTTTTCATTGTCAATAAGTTTTAACGAATGTCCTGAATTTTAGTCGGTAGCTGATCATAAATACTGCCAAAGGAATGTAGTTGATGTTGCTATACTTATGTCCTAAATCATGTTTGTCTGTCTGTTTGTTCAGCTTGAGGACGAACATATTCATTGATTTCGACTCTTTGATTGACTAACTCAACATTCGGGCCCATGAGAAGCTGCGCTTTGGAATGTAACGTCCCAGAAGGTCACTCCTGCGCACCTTGCACTTCAAACTCTCGTTTTTATACCGGTTTTCGAATCCGAAGGCCCACAGCAATCCGAATCCCGTGAAAAGTTGAAGGAACCGGAATCAACCTAACCACTGTGGTAGCATTGTTAGGACTATCTCAGAAAAGGGTGCGGAATAGGATCGATCGTAGAAAGAGAGATAGAACTTACTATTGCTTCTAGTAAGTAGCCCTCTAGACGATAATAAGTGCTCTACGATAAATCTGATATTTGGCCTAAATTCATCATTGTTTTCGAAATGTTTGCAAGACGGCTTTTTCAGATGTCACTGTCGTAAAACCCACCAACTGCTTCTGTCATTGCTTGGAATTTGGTATTTACTAGTAACTTTGAATCATATGCGGTTACGTTTCGTGAGTGGATAGGATCCCTATTGGATTTTCACGGTCGATCGATGTACCATCGTAGACAAGTTTTTTCGGATTTACGCCACCTCGAGCGTGTAGCATATCGGTATACAGTTGTGCATATCCCGCACTATTGACCAGTATTATTCATCTCCTTCGGCCATATATGGTACCTAGTCGGAACGCATTCCATTCCGTTTGTTTACAGATTCTCTTCCTTTTCCACGGTCTTGGTTGCTTGGACATAGTTCTACCTGACTCAGAACAATCAGAGACCGACAGCGACCTCACGAATCCAGTGAGTCTTCTCATAACCCCTTGCCTTGTTACATTTTTCCACAGCTGCTTGTTGTATTTCATGTTTTACTCCAGAGAGCGAGGACAGTCGTCGATCAAGGAGAGCGGTGCAATCAAACTGAGAAACGTTCTAATCTAGCGGCCGAATGACATTGTTTGTAATATTGTGACATCGTTTACCGGCTCGATATTTTTCAGCATCATAAGACGAAAAGAATTATATCGAATGAAGATTTCGTATTGTAAATGAAGCCAATCTAATCTGAAAACCCGAGAAGCACCGTACAGGTTTTTCATCCGTATTAAGAATGGGCAACAGTGCGCCTCTCATTAATCTCTAGGGCATCTCGAACCAGCGACCTAACGGCTAGTGGTTTGAACGCCTAACCGTACGGCCACGAACGGCTGATCAGCAGTGTGATTATCACGCACAACAGGATATAGCGCCATCCATCCTTCAATAACGGGATCCGCATGACGTGGTAGTCACATGGTAGTTTCATTTTCTCGAGCTACCTATAGAGTCAGAGGTCGCGGGTTAGGAACTCTATGGAGTTTTGTGAGATGCACACTGCTGATGAATCCCGATAAGGATGAAATGGTTCTCGGCATTTCAGCATTAAATGGTTTCACGTACAGGATGAAATCTCCACTAGAAATTGCCAAATCCCCTCACACTCCCAAGAATTATCCTTCTAGAATGACAAATGATCTATTTCGGAAAACTGAGTGGCAGCTCCAGAACACAGAATGAACATATGAGACTGAATTCAAATATCACGTTATCAGCACTTTAGTTTGCCACCCAGGTGGCTACACCCAAGACACCAGTGTCAAGACTATGGTTCTCAGGATTTATTCGTGAAAGTGATGTTTCCTCAAGCAAATTCACAAATTGCATGCAACTGTCCGGGTTTCCTCGCCATCATTATCCGAAAGTTACGGGATTCAGAAGTCTGAGCTACGAGAACTTTACGGAACTGCATGTGTGTGTGGTTGGATGTTCCATACAATCATGCATTGAACTCAGCAATGGATAGACAATCCATATTACTACATTGTCTGCCAGATTTTATCTAAATTTCACCTAGGATAAGAAGCTCATCACCATTCAACTCATGGCACGAGATCGCATGCACCAGTATTTAGTAGTCTCGCATTCCAACTCATTCACATGTTGGTGGTCCCAAGAGTTTTTCTTCGGAACAATACATTACTCATAAGATTGCTGAAATCTCTTCAACAACCCACTAAGTGTTTTATATTAGAGAGAATGAACGTCATGTATTTCCATCGGTCGCTCGTGGAGCAGAGGTTACATTATTGACCTCACAGGTGTGTCAGTTTTGTCCGTGTAACCATGCAATTAGGCACTAACACCATTTGTGTCAACCCTCTACTTGGCACGCACGTATATCCAATGTTCAATGAGCATTGGATTTATAGGACAGTGTTTAGAGTTAGCGTCTACACCGTGTGACCACTCCTTCCATGTCAGTCCAACAGTTTACTAGCGGGAGAATCTGTCAGCTAGAACCAAAACAAACCACCTATAGCCGGAGTCTACTTATAAGTAAACTTCACGTTATGCCCCCCACCCCGTATACAGTGTGACCTGCTAGATACATCAAAAATCGGCTGACAGTTAAATGCTTGACCATACAGTCTACACCAAAAAGCGTGTGCTACCATGAATCTTTAGTGGTTTTCACACTGCTTTTGTATCTTATGGAACCATACTTGCTAGTGATGATACCTTCACAGTGCAGCATTCGTTGTTTACGGACATATCGACGTGGCCCTCCTCTCTGTTTGCAGGTAGATTCAATAAGAACGGAATTTAAGGGAGACGTTGAAACAGCTAATCAGGAAAATATACGAAGTTTAAGCAGTTGCCATTTGTAAACAATTGTCCTTATGTTTAAAACTGCCTTTATCTAGACATGACACACTTTGACACCCCGTGACCGGTTTCGTCCCTGTTGGAGCCCATCACTTAGGCACGTTCCCCGACTTTCCGTCGATTGCATGTTCTAATTGAACCCAAATTGGATGGAATTCGCCAAGTACTCTCACTTTCACCCGAGTTTGGTTTTTACGCGAGAGTCATCTGAATCCAGCTATGTTCCTCGCCTTTGGGGAGAGCCGTCATAAACGAGGTATTCAACTGGAATCAGTTGAGTCTCCCATCAGAACTAGATTCGGGTGAAATCGAGAGTAATTGGAGAATTTCATTCGTCTACTTTTCAGTCGACTGCCATCCACAGAATGTGGGATAGATGATAATTACTCTTGTTAGTCTAGCATTCAAATTTTTGAGATTAAGTAGACAACAACGAGTCTTTTCATCAAAGCAAGAAGCCTTTGCGGTAATCCTCTTTTGACAGTGTCAGCGTGATAGATGCTATGATTTCTTTCCCAAGGTACGCGGGAATTCTACTGTTTCTACAATCCACCCACAGTGCTAACCTACTGAGTTGGGGAAGGTGACCACTTTCGCTGTTACAGTGAATGAGTTGAAACCAGCTGAGTAGATAATAACAGCACTGTTCGGGCTAGATTTATACACCGCCCGGAATGCTTTTGTTCCCCAATCTCGCTCATTCAATCGGGTCTTGTTAAGAAGCACACTGTTTGGTTAGGGGTTCATTATCAGGGATGGAAGAATTACTTAAGAATTCTTTGTATAATTCACAATTTTGAGAGTATTTTGAATCACTCATCATCGAAGTTGTGTACTCAACCACTTCAACGAGGTCATGTCGACGAAGCTACCTGGAAACAACAGATACTTTGAGAAATTTGAGAGTTACAAGAAAATGACGGATTAGATGTAGTAAAAAAAGCATTATCGCTGTCAGCCAGTAATTGATACCTGTTGGTCTTGGCCATGTGATCCCTTAGCCGATCATAGGCGATGATATAACTGAGGATACAATCGTTGCTGCTTAACCCCCGTGGGAGTTTCATTACGTCATGAGATGCGATAGATTTCCAGGGAACTGCAGTTTTCAGCATTAGCCAGCGTTTTTATTTGATTCTGCACGTTATATTTCTGTTCTTTCGAATGGACACGGTGAGTTTGGAGGGCTATACAGTTCTTATTTTGTACTTATTTTGTACGTCTTAACTTAGTAAATGGAGTAAGCGGTTATCAATAATCGGGCTCTCTTGTCCATTTTGGTGTTGAAACAGACTTATCCTACTGTAATGAACCGTACCGGAAATAAACTGCTGTGTGTGGCAAAATTGCATCAACCACAAATGCCAGAATCTCAGGTGTGCCGTAATCGGATACAGAGAGGAATTAACTAGTAACAAACTTCGAAACAACGAAGGCTTTTTCGGGTCGTAGTCATAACTTGAATCCATTGTATTCTCTGTTTCCATTGTGAAAAGCACTCATTAACCAGAATGCGCATGAGAGCGAGGTGTCCATAAGTTCGTCGTTATTTCTATTTACTGTTTATTTAATTATTTAATTTGTTCAATTGCTGTTTGGATGTCGGTCAGGCTATTGTTTTTCTGTTTATTATTCTTACTTGTTGGTTACTAGCTGTGGACAGCGGTGGTTATCGAGGCTGACACACACTGAAGTACCTGCACGCCGTCCATTCTATCGTTATCAGTGTGTAACAGTTCCAGTTCCTGTTTCCTCTGGTTTCAACCATTATTTCACTTGTTTCTGTCCGCAGTATGCGTAACTACAACGAATAACATCATTTACGCTGGTAGATATGTTGGGAAATACAACCAACTGAAGACTGTGTAAATGATTTCAAAAGAAATATATCCTCCATTTTTATAAGAGTGGTCCAAATGGTTAGTGACAAGATCTCCGGTTAGTGTTTTTTGTTCGAGTGATGTTCACTAATTAATGAGAGTCTCAAATTAACTGTCAGGGATGACGATTTTTGGGTGTATTCAGATTCACCTTTGTGGTTCCTTCGCCAATACCTGAGCATTTTTGGTTCTCCATTTTTCAGCTCCGCTTGTGGTACTATTTGTGCTCCGTTTCTCGCTTGCCATCTCCTCCGGTACATCCGACACAAGCACGAACAGAACTACCTCAGTTTATTCATTTGGAGCGCGATCTTCTTCGGCGTTATGCGGCTTATCTATATTATCGCAGTCGTGGGTGGGTTGTTCGCCCTGGTTTGGCTTTGGGCGGAGTTCATTTCCTTCTCTATGCACAAGGTCCTGCGTGGCGCCACGCTGCATTCGGTGTGGTTGTAGATCGTGCAGAAATGGATGGTCAGCAGATGACGTGTGCTGCGTTGGCTGTCCACGTCCGGGTCGTACATTCAGTGGGAAAGGTAAGAGAAATAATATCTGTGCGTATTTCCCAATTGAGATTTTGTCCTCTAAGTGAAGCTAATCTAGGTTGAAAAGCCGTGGAGCAATACACAACTGTTTGATTCGTATTGGGAGTCATCAACAGTGCACATCTAACGAAACTCAAGAAATGTCGAATCCGCGACCTCCCGGCTGGTATTTTGAACGGCCGTAAGTGGCTGGTTAGCTATGTGATTAGCTCGCAGTTGGCGAGAATATAGCGCCGCTCGTCCTTCATTTACGGGATCCACGTCAAGTGGTCACATATATCGACTGATTACTCAAGCAATGACTTCTTAGATGGAATTTTTCCTCATCTTGTGAAACCTCTGAGCGCTACTGTTACTCTTTATTTACGTTAGTCAATGGAAATTTGGCTTATTCCACAGTAATTGTGATCTGTTCGAACCCTGTGCATATTTTGAGCCGAACCCGTTCTTAAGACTAAGTTAAGCGTGCAGTGCATTCACCCCTTCCGATCATATGGCTCCCAGTTGTACCTCCTCCCAGTTGTACGTCTTCCAAGACGTATCCTCATGTTTTTGTACTAATATTGAGTGCACTGCGATTTGCGTTGGGCCTGGCCTCGCCTTTGTATGTTGTTTTGCTAGTGATTTACAAGAAACCGTTCCGGATGGCCATTTCTTTCGGTTGGCCCGAGAATATCAGTTTCACCAACTCAATTCTGGTATCTTAGCTCTTTGGAGTCCTTCAAAATGCACGTTTCTATGATCTTGAAAGGTACCACCCACGGGTGAACTTTTGGTTTACTGCAGTTACTAAAGTGTTTTGAAGGTCACATCCCGCACTAGTGGTATCCATATTTTCGCAATGTCGTTGTGGAGCCTGTTTTGGCCAATGTCGGTTCCCTTAGTTTTTTAGCCACTGAACCTATCCGGTTGCACATCTATTGAAATATTTTTGTTCGTAAAAGCGTGCTACAAAAATGGCGTGTTCTTTTCTTGTGCAAAATATAAAAGCCGTCATATTCGGCCTTTCACGACCGTAAATCTGCACATCTTCTATCAGGGAAAGACGTGGGTTCCGGTCTTTACGGAGAGTTCTTATCACCTTCTTGGTTCACGTGCGATTTACCAGGAAACCGGCCGAAGTGTGGTTCGTTAATCCAGGTGGTCTCGATCGCCGTTCGGGTTACATGGGTTGGTTTCGGGCTAATTCATGAGCGAATACACTCATTTTTATTCCTTCTGTGCTTTCCTGATCACCTCCGTGTCATTTGGTACCGTCAGTCTGGATAACGAAAAATAGGAACTGGCCCGGTTGTTGACTAGACTGATTAGCTTATACCTAGCACTTCGCCAGCCTGTTAATCATTTAGCAAGTGCACATTAAACCTGCGGTGAATACGGTTATCAACACAGCCAATTTCCAGGCAACTAACTAAATTTGGGACTCCGCTAACTAGCTGCTATTGGTTATCCGGAGTAGATCCAGGTATTTCGTTCTGTCGTTTTGCACTTGAGGTGCCCATGAGGTGAAACACCAGACACTTGGATGTGGCGGAATATTAAGCGGCTTTCTCCAGACACCTAGTCCAATCTCCTCTATTTTATCAAGGTCATACCAGTTTTGTCTACTCAAATCACTTCGTGACAACTTTTTACCCTGGTCGTTCCTGGATTGAAGCGCATGTGAACAGGTGATTAAATCTAAGAAGACTTATTGAAGTTTCTATTCACACCACGTTGATGTGAACAATCCTTCGGGTTTGAAGTTTTCAACATGGACGGACGATGGCATATTTAACGCACTTGTTTCACGTTTGGCTCCCTTGCTAACCCAACAACCCCACTGGACTCCTCACTAGAGATTTGTACGGGCTGAAATCCGTTGCCAAACCATCTGTGTAAATCGGTTTTCTAGTCAACGAAATCAAGTGGCTTTTTGTATACCGTTCGTTAGTTGTGACCTTTCACAACGGTTTCACTGGTGTGATTGTACCCCGTAAGAAAGTAATTTGTACTCTCCAAGTCAATTTTCTGTAAACGTGACACAGCTAGCCTAGCTGTTTAAGAGAGTAATTCGTCTCAGGCATTTACTTTTCACATGAACAAAGAGTTACCTGCGCCTTTGTGCTTAAGTCACCAAAAATGTTACAAAAAGAACAGAAAACTACCAGCTGTTTGCTGAGAACAGAAGGCCGTGTTTTTCGATGGGTTTTGAATTTAGGCTTGTATAATCTGTCGATTTGTTGGGAGAAATATCCGGTGGATTCGTAAAACGAATCCTCGTACACGGTCCCCATCTTACGCGTCACAGACGAATGAGGGGTTCTTAGTACACCAATGGAAGGTTTACCAACTTATTCGCAACTGATCACATCTTTTTAAGCGACCTCTATTCAAGTCCCATCACAGGGTTTTCAAAAGTCTAGATTAATGAATGTTTGACCACTCGAACTTTGTTAAGATGTCAACTAATCAGTACCAGCCTCAATACTGTCTCTTATTTTGTCTTTCGGATTTTCACGAAAAATGTTCGCGGAACGAAACAGTTGAATGTCTCTGCATGCACACACACACACACACTTGTGACTTTCGGCTACACATTCAGTAGCCCTTTTGAAGATAAGACACTATTCCGCAGAGGGCATACCGACTGAACTAATGTGCGACTCAACATCTCGGATAATCAGAATGGTTCTTTTATGATCCAGAACTTCCGTGGGGGGGGGAAGACACTTCTGAACACTCTCCTCTTACTCTTCAATGACTCACCTTATCACCTTGAGGTGTTTCGAGCTTCAACATCACTGAAAATAATCATTTTCCAAACTATTACCGAAATCTGTCTCCGAGGTGAGCAACCGAGTAACGGTTTCACGGAGGGTACGTTTTCATATTGAGCCTAACCGTAATAAATAAGGAAATATCATTTGCATGCTGGTAGGAATCGTTACCCAGTGTACACCGAAAGCGTAACTTTTATTTGACGATCTATACTATTGCTACTATTTTCCGCCCTTTGTCATTAGGTGGTGCCAATTGAGGACAACATGTTCTATTTAGGGTGCTAAGCAAGGGGAGGCATTTCTACACAAGACTCGTCGCGTGTACACCATACGTTGCGTCTATTTTTCTAAGTATTAAAGTTTCAACATCGTTCATGCTCGATTTCCCACGTTTACTGGTCCCACTTTCCTTCCTCAAACATTTTAGCGCCTGATTCTATGTAGAGTGAGCCTACCTGACGTTGTCAACTATAAGGATTCCCCTTGGGATGCCATTCGGAAAGCCACCGTCGTGGTTAGTTCTTTTTTTTCTTTTGATGGTATGAATGTCGGTCGTTGTTTATTGGCCTGCACAAATGTTACTTGAAACCAATCACTGTTGAGGTGTTCCATATGGTTTTGGGAAGAAACCTCTCCCGCGATAGATGAATTACTCACGCTTTATAGTTTACGATGCTTAGGACATGTACTCCGCATGTCAGAGAACCATCTGCCCCGCAGAGCACTTTTCACCCAGCTCTGTTCTGAGGGAAGGCGGACGAGAGATAGACAGTGTATGACCTAGCAATAAAATATGAAAACACTAACCAAGAAACTGAATCGGGTCGATAGCTGCTGCCTCCCGGAACCTACTCACTAATGATTAATGACCGTAGCAGAAATGGCCTAATTGCGCTCTCAGTGGCTCTCGTGGATTAAAGCGCAGCTACTCAATTTTCGTACTAACTATACGTGTCATCTCCTCCACTTTCTGGCTGTATTTCTCACGCCTTCCCACTTTCCGGTGGTCAAAAATATAGTAAATGCGACCGATGTATCCTTGGTACACGGTTTATAGCCGGTAAATTGACTGAATTTAATTGTCCAATCATTTTACCGACATTAAAAGTAAAGTTGCCACGAATACCTAAGTGCAGCGCATAATTGTGGGGAAAATGAATTAGTAGCTTGGATGGAGGTGAGACCATTGGGATTATAAAACTCCGGACAGTCTTCTCTTAACAAATTATGCAAGTTCCATGAACAGCTTACCGGCACTTTGATCTTTAAAGAACCTATCACAGTGGCGATCCAGGTTCCTTTCTCTAGTTTAAATTTGGCATATTGTTTTATCAAATACTTTGGCTTACTTTGGCTTATTTCACAAGCGGTGCGTATTTTACTCACCCAGAGCGTCGGTTTTGTCAACAACAATTTTCCACCATAAGCGACAGCACACAGCCAAAGTAGCGTTCAACGTTTGGGACTGCGTATTTTGCCGCTTCCGAAAGACCTCAAGATGACAACTTCGCGGAAAATTTTTACTTCTTTCCTCGTAAACAAAAGGTCACCAGAGGAAGGTGTGTGAAGTTCGACGTTTAACTAGGATTTGGATCTATGACCGACTATGTGTGTGTTTTCAAGAAATCTGAAGAAATGTCTGACAGGTTGCGCGGGCAAGTGTTTACTGCATGCTACATATGGAGCATCCCCAAATGCTACCGGTTGGGGACAACTTACACAACGCATGAACCGGGATTCTGCGCATCCAAAGGGTTGTAGTTTCAAGCATCGATAAAGCTTTTTCTCTGAATTGCCAGTGCCACTTTTTATACCCTAGTGCTTGGCATAGTACACTTATGCGGCGCCTATCTGATGAGCCCAAAGAGGAGCGAGATCGCTTGCGGGCTGTCGGGAGGTTTTCAACAGCCTTATGAGTAGTGTGGCTGGATGCTTACGTAAGTTATGAACACCTAGTGAGCTACAAATAACCTTGATTCTTGATGTTTTGCCACACTAGATGCACCTGTGAGGGATATGTATGTGGTTACTGTACGCCGTTTCTGTTTTCTGTGTCTTTGCATACATATGTGATAGGATGAGGTCAATGCTAGTGTCGAGTATGTCGGAACTATGGAAATGTTGAATGTCGATTTGGCGTTGGCTAACATGAGATTGCCTTCAAGATGTCAAGTGATTTTGGCACCCAAAAGTTCGCGGAGGAATAACATTACCTGAAAGTAATTTGTTCGCATCAAACAATCACCAACAAATAGTCATTTGGCTTTTCACGAATAATCCAACGTGTTCGGCTATTTGGTTATACTAGGTCCATATTTTTTGAAGGTTCTATTGGATCGCCAATTACCTGGACCGTATAACTGTTGCAAACGACCCTCATGTAATCCTTTCTCCATGATGCCGTTTTCCAGCTTCAAAGTTGAATGGAAATTGCACGCTTCACTTAGGTTTAATTGTAGTGTAAAAAGCGCTGCACACAGTCTATCCTGTTCCATCGAAATCTTCCTTCTAGTTACGGTGAATTCGTCTTGTGTGCCTGCGAAGCACACAAGTGTGGAGCTGTTCGAATGGGCGAACTCAATAGTGCTCACCAATTTCAAAGGCAGTTCAACTCAGTCAACTTGGTATCAATGCGGGCGCAGTCATTTAGGTGTTCTTGTAATTTGACCATGTCTATGAACCCTCCTCATTGTGGTCAGTGATGCCACAATCGTAATTTTGCCCAATTTTTTCGGAAGAAAGAATTTCATCATTCCACAGGACAGCACCAAGTTAGTTTGAATGTATTTTTAGTCAACAGCTTTGCTGTTAACTATGTTTTGTTCTAAAATAACAACCTTAAAACTGAGGCATGGTTCGCTGACGGTTCTCACCGACATACTGTATAAGTTCACTTTTTTACTGCATTAAGTATTGATATCGTAGAACTAATCAATTCATACTAGGGAATGACCCACAACTGGCAGCATAGATGTTCGATTTCGACTTAGGTATCTCTCACTCCGTACAGTTATACAGCTATTTTTCTGGGCCTTTTGCATTCATCTTTTCCGGGTTTTGTGCTTCTCAAAACAGGCATTGTTTGAATGTTGAGTCTCATTTTGGTGCATTTCGCTTCAAACTTCAATTAACATAGGCATGCAAACTTTCTTTTCTGCAGGAAACGCTCGTCGACCATTGGAACCCAAGTTGCCGGTGACTGATACATTGCCTCGATTTGTACATTCATCCGTGAGATACTAGATAATAAATATATGTAAAGTACTTGGTTGGTGTTTTGAACAACCTACCGGCTTTCGTCAAATCAGAGTAGTAGCATCCATTCGCCTTTGGATTTTATCTAATTAACTATCTAGCTTGACGATTCCTATGGAAGCAGACAATGCTTAAGGACAGATTACCTCCATTTGCAGTCAGCTTTAAACGTCGTATTAAAATAAGGTTGGTTCCACTCGCTGTAACGCTAGTCGACAAAGGATACGGAGCTGAACTCAACTTTCCATCTCAAGTCTTTGCATAGAGAAAATCGTCATAGAGACTGAAATTCCCCGGTTGGTCGTTCGAATACCATCCGCCGCTCTCAGAAGGACCCGACGATTACATACGTGATGCACTACTCATAAGGTTGCTGAAAATTCTTCGACAGCCCACGACCGGTTTCGCCCTTCTTGGGGCTCATCAGGTAGGTGCAGTCACCGAGTTTCCGTCAACCTTATATTCTACTTGAACCCAAATTGGTTCCAGGTGAGTCTCTCGCAAAACCAAATTGATTTGCAAATTAGTTTATTTCTCGAAAAACAGTCCAATTTGGGTTCAAGTAGAACATAAGGTTGATGGAAACTCGGGCGCCGACCCGACGACTACTCTGAAATCGTCTCGGTTTTATTTGTTGATCATGCTGTCTTAGCCAAATATAAATGATGTAAGCCGCATTTTTTAGGCGGGGAATTTTTGGAACTCCCATTTATATTTTTTTTGGGGGGGTGGGGGGGGGGGGGGAAGTGTGAGAAATGAATTCATCTCACAATGGTGTTGTTCTCACTACCTTTTTCACATTAATCGGTGATTACAATGTGTTTTATTACCGCAGCTTTGTTCATCGGGGATAGCGAAAAGTAAAAAGAGGTAGCAGTGCATAGGAGGGCAACGGTCAAACGAGCTCACTGAAGTTGAGTCATTTTGAAATGAGACATCAGCTCACCGATTGTGATAGCCGTGATACACGAGCTTCAGTGGGCCATATCGATCATTTTATTAGGCATTCATTTATCTTTTCTTTACAGTTTTTAGCATGGCTATGTTTGTTATCAGGAGTTAACATTTTCTTAGCTTCCTTCAATCTTGGACGCAAAATTCACGGACATTGTTAGTATGAGCCTACAGTAACAATGTGAGAAAGAACAACAAAGTGGCTAAGCAGTACAAGGTGGAACCAATTCCAGGGTAGATATAGGCAACACATTTTATGCGCACTGGAACAAACTTATTGTCCTGATCAAAATGGCTCCGCTGAACGCACAAATTGCGAGGTTCATAATACACGACATGATTGTGACCCATCTGACTAACAATTGTTCAGCTGTAGCACCCTTTCGGTGTCTCGTTGCCATTCCATCCGAAGGAAGCATGAGGTCTAAGATACTGTCGGGTTGGTCAAGACCGGCCAGGTGCAGTCGAGATGCTCAGATTGGTTTCGAGCCACGGACCTTTCGGCGAATAAGTTCACGGCTGTATCGGGCCATCTTATTGGGTCGCAACTAATCACTTTCCATGACATGACATGATGTCGATGATGTTGGAGCACATGCAGTATTTTCCCTCATGTTTGGTTCTTGCTTGATCACTTCTAGTAATCCCACAAGGAGTGTCCAGTCATTCTTTTGTTCTCTTCTTTTTTTCCACTGTGCACCGCGTTCACGAGTACGGTGATTCTGGTCGTTACTGTTCCTGCCACCGACAAAGATGAAGAAACATGCTAGAAGAGTGATGAAGATAACGTGGGGGAGCAACTGTGAGAAGTTAGGATGGTTGAATGCAAGCCATTGGTTTCATGATTTAGCCGTATAGGGGATTGTCTCAAATCTCCGACTAGATAGATCTCTGGTTCGCAGTGCTGTAGGACCGCATACACTGACGTGTGTAAATCGGTGAGTTTGACTTACCATTTTTTGTCGTCATAGCTTGTCTGCCTGTTGTGTTCTTCCACCTCAATCATAAATATTGCGCAACATGATGGTAGTGAATTCGATTACAAAGAATTGCAGATATTTCGGATTATGAAAGAACGTACCGATTAATTACGAGACATCTGTCACACACGTTCACTGTAGTTTGAAGACATTGGTGTTCTGTGAGTATCTCATATTCATTCCCTAATTCTGTGGGGCGAGCATTACATCACCCGATGTGTGTTCTGTGATAGGGATAATTTCAAGTAGCTTGCTCTTGCTGTCTGCAACTGTAAACGATACGGATTGGTAGAATTCCCCAATTTTAATCGTCTATCCAGAAACGTCATGGAAACTCTTCAATAACAAGCGATCAAAATCCAATAGCTACACCGTTTCCGTTTCATTTTTGACTGGTTTCGATGCAAATAACTGGACGAGTCCAAGCATCCTGAAGCGCTGCTCCCATAGCGAGAAGGCAAGGATGTTTTATAAGAACTTTATTGAAAACCAATGGAAACCAGTTAATTGGTGAGGAGCATCGCGAAGTGAGCATCCTAAACTTTCAGGAGAATTTCCGTTAATCTAAATAAGATTCCATTTGCATATTATTAAATTTTTAGTGAATACGGATCCAAAAACGTGGCGGTTTTTGACACACTGGATCAAGCCTTTTCACACAGTTGAGGACTGATGTAATATTTTCATTCACCTCATATCCGTGAACTTTCCGTTGTAAGATGTTTAAATAGCGCGTTCAGGATTTGTGCATCTTTATACAGAAATCGATAATCCACGAATCTGGGCAATTCATGCGTAAAACACTCAACGGAACAAATCCAGTCTTAATCAAGCTTCAGCGCAACCTGGCCAAAGTGAAATCCATCGTTTTATTCACCAAATCAATAGACATCAGTCATACACAATGATCATCCACACATTTCGTGATCGTAATTATTGGTTTTGAATGGTGTACGTTTGTTAAAAAGACACTGTTTCACTTTTGCCAGTTTAAATACTTCGGGACCTGGAGGTAGCGAACAATTTACATAGCAGTTGACCTTCTTTGGCTACTCAGGTTGAACTATCTTGTGCCATGAGCACAACGAATACAGCACACCTTGCTAATCGAAATATCAGTTTCTTCGTGCGTGGTCAGAGATGAGCTGAGTTTCCTGAGACCATGCAAATTTCCCTTAGAATTTGTGTTCTAAAACAACGCTCTCGTCCAAGCTGCTATACTCATATATCACAACCTACAGGCTTTCAAACACTACGTATCCACTCGAACATGAGAGCTCCAGGCACTCACACTACTCATCTCGAACTCCCGGTTGGGTCAATCGTTGTTACCCTTCCTGCAGTCTGCTTGGCAAGCATCCACGCTTTCATAACTTGCTGGTCATCGCCCCCTTGACAACGCCGTCTTCCCTCTATCTATTATGTAACCTACCCCGTCCAGAATGGAAACCTCAGTCGACAAAGTATTTCGTCACATCCTTTACCTAATTGTTTTTATCTGTCTGTTCCCGATGGCATCTATCTCTGTCCTACCCCATATTGGTAATAACGACAAACCCGACCTTCTACTAAACACTACCGTCTTTGATTTCCCCCACCTCCCACCCCCATGGGAACAATTCATTATACTTACCCGTCATAAAATTGGCTCTAACTCTGTCATCGTCATTTATTGGCCAACTATCCACATACCCACGGTAAATGAGCTACTGGAGTGAAAGATAAAAGCGGTGTTTATGTTGTAACTCACCTCCTCTCGGCATTCTGACCAAATGGATTCCTCGAACGAAGACGTACTTGGTATCAGTCAGTTTGTCTTAAAGAAGCCACGTTACACACGATCACAGCCAGACCATAATAGTTTCAGACCTAAGCATTCGACGACTCCTTTTTCGAGTGCTGTATGCTATAACCTAGTGTTCACTCCTAACTTTTGCGATCAACTACGCCACCGAGTTGCAAATGCCTCCGCCACAACTGGTCTTATAGTTCGAGTCCAAAAACTTGAGCTTTACGAAATTATCTTACAACACTACCTAATCGTCTGATCGAACATGTCCAGATTTGACTGGCTTCTAAGCCGCACCGACAGGAATAACCAGGACCCAAATTTTCACCCAATCTCACATTCTATCAAGAAAGATGTACTAAACCCAAGCTCGACCCATTTTGGCCACACCAAGTGAGAGTCTGCATCATGATATTCCTCTCCGTTGTTCACTGGAATTTATTCTCTGATCCACTTAATTCGTAATTTTATGATAACCACATTTATAATGTGAGTAACCTAACCTTTGCCGTCCCAGTCATGGATATCATGTTTCTCATTTGATCTACATCCATCTGGAATGATCCCCTTAGTGAGAGCTTCACTTTCAGTTCCCTAGCACAACGTCATTCAAATGGTGCAACTTCAGACTTTACCCGTGTTGCACACAAAAACTGCTTTTGGATTGAGACCTAACGGCATGTGCTCCTCTTCCCCTGGTTACCTGTCTTCCCTCCAACCATTTTCGTATTTGTCAAATGGATTACTCATGCACTTTCGCCTTCCTATCTTCGAGAAACATCTATTAAGGATGACCATAGGCCTAAAGTTGAATGCTCATCCTGTCGTTTGTTCCATCTCTTCCCGTCAATAGCCAATAACTTCCGCCTGTAGTGACTGGTGCACGCAGCCTCAAGCATGCGGATCGTTTCAGCTGGTCGTTCAAACCAAACCTGATGGCCTAATCAGATCCCGAGTATATATCATTAGGGTCGAACTTTTTATCCACTTACCACATTTGAGCCGCCTACCTCATCTCCTTGAATTTCTAAGCTGGTACGCACGACGTACAGCAGCATTTCCGGAACTTATCCTTTACCAACTCACGGACACATCTACGCAACCCTGAAATTATTGAGTTTTCCCCCCTGACTGTTGTTACAAAGTTAGTTTAAATATCGTTCATCCTTGCTGTTCAAAACCGAACTCTGGGCATTCTCCCAGGTGTTTGGCTCAGTGTTCAGTCCAAGTACTGTTAATCTGCTATCTCAGTTGGATGTCTGCTTCAAAACCATCATTTACATAGCGACAGCGTAGCTGCTCGTTGCCGTACTCTATCTTCTTATTCCAACCCAAATTAGGTCTCACCACATCCATCATTTGTGAATATTCAGCACACCTTGTTGGGTGTATAAGGATATCTGAAAATTTCCAGTCGATATTCCGTTCTGTGAGTGAAGTTGAGCGATGCCGAAGGGCTGAGAATCATCAGAAGTGCTCATCTTAGAACTCTCCAAGGAGATTGGAACTAACAACTTCCTGGCTTATAGTTAGAGATTGGACCGTTCAGCCACTAACGGCCAGCAAGCTGTGTTCAGGTCGTACTTACACTTATCCTTTAGTCACGGAATTCACATAATCGGTTCACCTGTTAACTGCTTGCTCTTGTGACGCCTTCTCACTTGGAATGCCCACTTTTCTCTCTGAGAAGCTAACGGGTTGTAAGAAGTGTGAGGAGATTTACCGACTTTCAGTGAAGAGTTCATCCTGTCAGCGAAGAAAGTCTATGCTGAAAAGCTGAGAAACATTGTATATATGCTTAATTCTTATTGAGAATCGTCAGCAGCGCGTATCTCAAGAGACTTACAGGAAAAAATCTGGATTGAGTACACCAACTGGTACACGTCCCGGTGTGAGAATAACAGTTGGTTTAGCACGCAATCAGAGCACACTGAGTCAGCCGTGCTCATCCACTAAAGTATCTAGTACACGTCATGACTATTTGGCGTGACAGATTGTCGCTCAACCGACTGGAAGTTTTTTAGTTAGCATAACCTTGACAAGCTGTCCCTCGGTGTTAATTTTGTATGTCGAACACACGTTTCTTTTCCGGCGGCTGCCTTTGAAGTTTGACAGCATATAAAACTGAACATTCGGTATAGCACAGCTCTGCATTTTTTCTCCTCATTCCTCCTATAGTTGTAACAGAGGTCTAAGGTTACAAATATGACATGTGCTTGGTTCTCTCCTATGTCCCGCTCCGACGTGTCAAATGTGGATTAGTTTGAGCGTAACCAGTTGAGCGCTCCGGAATACCACCCTACTGAAACTTTCGAAAAAGCGCTGTTTTCATTCATTTCTGCTGAATTCGGCTGAGTTAGAGAGAGACGACATTCACCAACGAAACCACTTACTTAACAGTAGATGTGGCGCAGGAAATAGGTGGCTGTTCACTTGGAATAGCGTAGAAAATGTGTACCAGTTTTCAAAGTACTTGCTTGCTGATTTGAGTGTAGCTTCTTGCGAGCTGTCGTTCTGTTTTCTTACATACGCTCGAGAAGAAAATCATTGGAGTTAAGGTCACTCGGTCAATACCTCTTGTAGAATGTCTGTCTTTTGTAAAAGAGAACCACAGGTCGTAGAAGCACAAGGATACAGCAAGGCGGCCGATATTTACTGAGCAGGAGAACGTTGAAAGTGAAACTCTAAATTTTCACTTTCATCTTGTCAATTTTGTCGACAAAAAATGCAATCCGGGGAGAGATGCTGATCGTTGCTTTTTTATTATACTTTCGCACAACATTTTTAAAACAGTAAATTTCAAATGGCTGCAGCAGATGTGTGCATACGTTCTCGTCTTTCGCTGAAAATTTGTTACGTGTATATCAAATTTGAAAAGTTGCACGTACATAAAAGAACACTGTCCAAAGATAAGCTGAGTTCCCGTCCATCGAAAAGAATTTTCCACTTTTTAATGTAAAACAAGATGGCCATTTGTTTGTGGAGTGGTTCTCCAAATTATTCAGTTGTACCAACCTTTTGGTGCCTAACTGGCGTGCCACCGGAAGGGAGCACGAGAGCTGGGACACTGCCAGGTTGCCCAAACGTAGACAGGGGAAGTCGAGATGCAGGGGGCCGGGTTCAAACCACAGGCCTTCCGGTCAGTAACTTCGTACTCTAACCACTGAGCTATCTCTCCAAATGAACAAGATAAATGTTTACCAGGACCTCAAGTTTCCGTAGGTTCTTTTCCAGTCACTTCGACGTTCTACTACTTGCACCGATAAAACTTACTGCTCAATGTCAGCGATTGTGTTAAAGGTCAAGATGTGAGAATTTCGGAAATGTTTGAGACTAGATACAGTATTATTGAATAGAGCTTCTGACAACAACAATGAAGATCGTGGTCTTGTAACTTCCGGACGTCCGCTCACTGATGGTCCATCATTCATGCTTTCGTGATGGATCTCTCACGAGCGAAGCTTGATTGTTTTGTAGGTTTCCTTTTATATGAATGATGCGAAAAACCGTCCATCAAATGTAGCTAAATGTGTAGCTGAAATCAAGTGGCCCTCTTACTGTGGGGTGAACTGTATTTTCATGGGCGTTCCTACTGTTTGATACTGCCCGTATGGTACGACCCATTCCATGCGCGAAACTATTTCCTGTTAGATCTACGTGCAGTAATGTAAAAAAAACAAGCACCAAATCTGTCCATTATGTTGGCATGATGGGTATGGGGACAATATTGTGACGTAGTGTTTGCAGTGATATACATTGCCAATCACTAGTAACTCATACTTGTTTCATCCTCACAATATATACTTAAGCGCTGATATTCTCAAAGATATCTTTACTTCTCGGTCACGCAAGTAAGTTTGACACGAACCAGTTGTGACCCGCTTATACAAATATCAGTCTAGGCAATAAAATCCAGGGTAACACAAATGACACACTATGATATTCTGTGTGGCACACGGAATGATGGCCTGCACTGATTTTTCGGATAGGTTTACTGCATATGTTTATATTGATTGGTGCCTGCTGCTAAGTATCTCCAACGGCGTCGCCGTTAACGCAGTTTTTGTTTGCATGACTCGTTCATCCATCTTTTAGTGTGCACAAGTTTTCTGCCACCGATTTTGTGAAACTTAAATGAGACGATTTTACTCCTATCGATGGTTGTCTCGATTAGTGAGAGAGGTCTCTCGTTCATCATTAGCATGTCTGTGCCGTTGCTGCCTTCGTTTTACCTAGAATCCTGGTCGGGTTAGATAATGTTTTCTCACTCTACGAATGAATGCGCAATGTTGCGGAATATGGGTAGCCCGGCGAATCAAGAACCAAGCAACAACTCGTTTCATGCAAATCTCTGTTGAACTGTTCACCGAGATTGGTAGTTCATTTACAAAAGTTCCGCGATAATTCGACGAAACATTGGCGTGCCGTTGGTTGATTGAGAGAAGCATAATTCCTTAACCGTCGAAAAACAGTTGGCTCATTTTCCGGGATTTCACAATATATTTTGAGAAACTGCCTATATAGACACTTCTCTTGTCACACGCAAAAGAATTACCGTTACAAAGAGAACCTGAAAAGCCCGAACGGTTGCCACAAAGCTACCATCGACCGAGCATCATAGGATATTAGAGTAGGGAGGTGAAAAATTCGCCAGTGACGAGGTTTCTTGTTCACAGTTTCTTCTTTAAGCAAGTCACAGGCAGTTCTCGGCTCAGACTAGTTTATGAAAACTACTCCCCAGTTCTTTGGCCTCACCGAGTGGCGGATTTGTTGTATTACGCAAATGCAGACTGCGTTTGTGTTGTGGCGTATCTGCAGCCAGGAAGAAATATCCCGAGTACATACAATCAATGGAAAACTTATAAACTGGTAAGCATGTGCGAAAGGGGTGCGGATGCTTTCAGTAGGAGGGAACCCGTGGACGAGCAAAGGAGACGATGACGTTTAGACTAGAGTACAATTTGTATGAAGTATCAATCATAAATTACAATAGTCCTACTTAGAATCGACTAGAACCTATCGCTTGCACAATTATTTCCACGGATTCAACTGATTTTCAAGGGCACCAAATCAGTCCTAACTTTGCAACATGGAGACAGCATCGTAACCGCATTTGTTAGGTCATGAAGAAACAAACGGAGAGACTTTAATGTTTCGTTAAATACTGGCTGTATCAGAACACCAATATCAGCAATATAGTGTAGCTCCAGAGACCTGAACACTGTTCCCGAGGTTGCAAAGAAACAGGCGTTTTGTAATTTGTGTGAGTTAACTCCTATCGGCGTCTTTCGAGTGGTAGCAGCCGTGCGAGAAAAGGCTGATTCACATCGACGAACACATTCATTTCCGTATTTTTTGATCAAGTTGAAAGATATGGAATTATGTAGCTGGTGCTCCAGTTCCACGTTCTCAGGGAGCTCACGGTACCGACCGAAATCTTCCTCGCTTCGCTATTTTTTTCTCGAAAAGATTTGTTGTTACGGTTGTGAGTAGAACGAAAACACTGTAGTCAATCCATAGTAGGTTTATACGTTTTCAAGTGTTCTGCTCTTCCTTTCGCGTTTATCTTACACTTTGTTTTGATCCAAAGTTCCGTTATTTACTTGGCCACCTGGACACCTATTATTTCTAGCAGTTTTCTTCCTGATTTGCTTGGAGTTTCCTCAGCATTCGTTGAGTTGTGGTATCACATCTTGGATTCTAACCAGTTCTTATGGCAACTTTGTGTACTGCGCAATTGATTCCTTATTATCGTTGGTCCGAATCCTGATAGTGGCTTGGTTTCACCCGTCCGGTTTTGCTTTCTCTTGGTACATTTTGCTGGTTTCTTCTCTTATTTCTGGTGGAGTTTTCAGCCTCCCCTCAGAGGTTTATAGACTGGGTAGATGGGTTCACCAATTGATTATCACGCTTTCATAGGTCACGGTTCTTTGTCTTTGCTTGGGTTATTATACGGATTTGGTTTCAGTTGAATTCGTCTCCCTCTCCCATGTACGGAGGAGAATGAAAACTAGCTGTGTCACTTAACGACCAGCTGATGCTCATGCACTCCGGTGTGTGGCTTCTTCCCATTTGTCCCACTTAGTGTTTGTCGTAATACTTGCACTGTATTTATATATGATGTCTTCCAGTGTTTCTTTTGGTTTTGATCTTGCTTTCTGAAGCTTATTCTTAAGCCTAAACTTTTTCGTAATTTCGCCACCTTCTTTTAGTTGTTGCAGAAATGTTCTTTATATAGGGCAGCGTAAATCTTTGGTATTCCCATTGCGTCGTGGAGTTTATCAACCGGCATTTTTGTTTCAGGGATTTCCAGATAAAATTTCTCTGATAACCGATTCTCTGGAAGAATTTGTCTGAACCATTTTTCCGTGACCTTTGCTTGCGCTTTGTTTTAGTGTGTTTTGCTCAGCTTCAACAGCGTTCGTGTGAAGCTTTGTTTGTGGCCGTTCGTATGGTTACCATGATAGTCCAGAATTTCGTCCGTCTTAATCATCTTCCTGTCAAACTCGGTTTGTAGTTGTTCAATCGGCAGCCTAGCACGGCCAGCAGTGCTAGTTTTCCATCCCTCTCTTCTTCCACTGTGGATTCGATATAATCGAAAGCGCTGCCTAATGACTGAATTGTTCGTCTTTTCAAATGATGCTGGAAAAGTTGTGCACATAGAGTATCCATAATTTCGGAATTATATCGTGGGGCACAAGTCACTCCAACTTTTGATTTCTGACCTGCGCGCTGCCTCCTAAATTTGGCGATCTCATTGATACTGCTCTCAATTCTTCTCAATATTCTTCGGTATAATCAAATTATGTGGACCTGGGTAGCTTACAGATGGTATCATATTTCAGGGATTCGTTTAAAATTCTGCAACTGTCCAGTAGTTCAGAAACAGTTGTCTACAAAAACATGAGGTCCATGATTGTGAACAGTGAGGTCGTGATTTCGTCTTCTTCGATTCATATGTCTTTTGATTGGTCCAAAAACTGTTTCGGATGGCTGGCTGAGCATTGGGCTCCACTGATGCAACTTCGAGTTTTTTTCCAGTTTTCCTGAGAAATTGTGTGCGAGTGTTTCGGGGAGGGGCGTCCTGGACAGTAGTGGTATTGTTTATTTCTACGTTCATGGGATTCCATAGAATCGAGAAGAATGGAGTTTTATACCATCATCCTCCAGTATTCTTCCTCTGTTGTTATCCATTGCATGCCTCGGGGTCTTTCGAGGTTTGTGTTGATTTTGTTGGCGTGTTTGTTTGATCGTTTTCCATGCGGTGAATTGTGTCAGTGTTCTTCATTACTGTCTGTTCTTTGTTTAAGCTGTTTGATTTGTCTGAGATGAGTGTCTGGCATCTCTTGCCGGCTGGTGGAATGACGATGGCTCAGTTCTTGCCAAGTTTTCTATCACATTCTTTTCATCAGTGCCAAAACTACCGACCCTTCTGTTGCTTGAAATGACTGGAACGATGGTCTTACGGAGTTGTTGAAGGGTATGTTCATCGGGTGCAATAGATTTTATTGTTGCCTCAAGGATGGCCAGATACTCCAGATCGACGCAAATGGAGTTGAGCTCTTGTATAAGAACTTTTTGTTCCACCCGCATGCGTTGTCTACTGACCCATAATTTGATGCGCTTGTTTTCGTTATCGTAATTCTTAATCACTCCTGGGAAGTTATCTCCAAGTTTGGCTTTCTTGTCTTCGCTGCTTGATCTAACTCTGTTCTGTTGATGTATGAGTTGCTGTAGAATTTTTGATCTTATTGTTCTTAGTCAGGCGTTCATTTTTTCATACTTCTATGAATGGCCAACCAACCCATCCCAACCCTTTGCACTACCATTCGTTTGGTATGCTGTCTGGTAAGTGTCTAAGTATGTAGGCGACTTGGTGGTGGTCAGTAGGCCACGCTGCTTGGGAGAACGCGTTTTCACATGTATTCATGGAGGAAATTTAACTGTTGTCATGCGGATGTTTGCCGGCAGGCGACAGTCTAGCACCGAACAGCCGTCTTGGGTTTATAAAGCCAGAAGTTGCAATTTTCTGCACCCGAGTTGGCACCATCACTGTTTCAAAATATTTCGAACTTGGCAGTGAAATCCACGATATTATCCTCAGTTCACTCGATGCAATAACTGAAATGGGCTGAATCCTAAATATTCGACAGCTGCGTGATTGATCATAGTTCACATCATTTGCTCAACCTATGCCACAAGAGTAAGGCTCCTTCCTGATTGCACCCTCGAGGAACTGGTTTGCCTTACGTCAAAGCTTCAAAGATTGCCCATAAAAGCGAGGCCAGACGAAATAAAACAATCCTGAACATCCACGGTTTTGGCCACAAAAGGGTATGATACAGTGAGGAAAGCAGGGAAGGCGCAACAGAATGGAGGCATAAATACTGCCCGCAAGTACAGAGCAGAAGTTCTGCGACCAACTTGAACAATAAACTCAACCCAATTAAAAAGAGATGATCGTTCTTACAACCAGCTAAGAATATTTGTAGATGGTGCAACAATAGAGTTATAATTGTTCACCGATGTCACCCTTATAGTGCTAAGCAGCCACGCAAGCCGAAGGAAGCTTAACGAATGTGATAATTCTGGGTTACCAAACCCAGACAGAGCTATTTGAAAAACCAGGATCGGGTTTGAACCAAGAAGCTTCTGGTTAGTGATTTCTCTCCGTAATTACTGACTGATTAGGTGCTTTATTAGGCTTGCTTAACTGCGGACTTGCTTTTAAATGAGACTGTGAGTAAACGGTACCTCCAAGCAAGAAAGATTTGAGCTTAGATCACACGGAGTTTTCAGGTGGAATCTTTCTACTAATGCAGCCCTTGGAAAAATGTCACTTCAGGCGACCTGGAATCTGACACAGCAAAAACATTTGGGTGCCTATTTTGTGACTCGTGGCATTGTGCTACCTATACTTTTGTGAATATAGGACGAGATTTTTGTAGTAGCCCTTTGGTTTTCTCCAATCTTACTCGCATCAGTGCGTATTTCATATATGGGCTGGATATGCATGAAGTGCAATCACTTTTTACTCGATTGTGGAAGCTACCAAAGCCGAACCCCACGTGTCGGCGTAACGTTAACCAACCTGTTCGGTTGATAACCACACGCAAACCAACCCCATCCCAGTTGAATTAGGAGAACTGTCAAGCAATCACTAGAGTAAATAAGATCGACTCTGACAAGCTGACTGTATATATCGGACTACTGAGTACCAAGGATATGCACCAGGGTAGTGAGGATCGCATTTAATTGTCGATAGCGCTCTCCATCCAGATGGAGCACCGCGAAACATAAACATTCAAACCTTTCGTGTACTGTGCGACTACCATAACACAAGGGGATTCCCGAGCAACTTTGTTATGTGACGTCCGAGCAAGACCCTACGTAAATGTGACAACGTTGTTGTGAGATATCTAGTGTGTCCTAAAGTTGACAACGTTGTTGTGAGATATCTAGTGTGTATTAAAGTGAGTCGAATAGGATACAGGGTACAGTAACCGAGAGCACATACTAATGAGAATACAATGCACACAAGAAACACATCTACAAACCCAGATGGGCTTAGCATTCCGGAGCGAAATTGCATCACTGCGGTGTTTGTCTCATGGAAATGACAGTCATTCAGGAGGACTTTTTTGTTAGGTAATGGGGTCGTGCACTGAGATTTAATATACCGAAACCTAACACAACTTCTATGTTGAACCTGGAACAGTAGTATCCATAAGATGTGTGCCACAAGTATTTTAACTTGGGAACATTCGTTCTGCACGATCAGGTTCCACTCCACGTGGCATCATTATCCGGCTGTACCACTGCATGCTAAGTAAACGGCATACTCGATGATCGAAATTAAAGTCATTCGCCAGAAAATTCAGTTGCATACTACTTTATGCATGTTGAAGTCAGTGTCGTCGTCAACCACCACAGTATCATGTGAACCCAAAAATTGCTTCCTCTGGTTGATTGCAACTTCGTCAATAAAGATATCATTTAAAGGTTTACGTAAAACGTGCTACAGCTAACTCAGAAATGGCGCACTGTTTCTACAAAGTAGTGAATACATTGAAGCATTGGTTTTCAGCATCCCCTCATTTCGGGAATGCAATGGGTCATTTGCTTCTGCTTCAATTTTTGATTGTAAACAAGAAAAGACCTTTGGAATGTTCACTAAAAGAATTTATTCCAAGGGCAGACTGAATGCGTTGAACTGGTGCTAGTCATTATACATCACGTTAGACAGATTGTTTGACACTCTTTGAGACTCTGAAAGTTGTTCTCGTTTCCACCACAACCACTGTAATAGAATTTGCTGCAAGACCCTTTTGATTTGTTGAAGAAGTAGCGTAGGACATGACTATCACAAGGCCCGGCTTTCTTTTGGAGACTGCAATACCCTGCGAAAGAAGAGACATAAAGATTATGAGCACTGGAATTAGTGTCAGTTCGAAAGTGGTAACCATGACCAGTGTATATCCTTGACAAGGCAGCTTTGGTAAATATCCCGGACCTATGTTTACATCCCGATCCGGAATATCACTGAAACTTTCATACCCGACTACATTCACTGTTTGAAAGTCACGAAGACGAGCATTAACATCGTCTGAGGACCACACAACTTGAGTTGAGCAGTGTCGCGGTTAGCTTTTTCCTATTCAAATTCATTTAAGTGGAACAACGTCAGTTTGTCTGCGTACATTGCTGTTGTTTGCATGACACGTCAACGTTAGCCAACAAATTCTGCTGTTAGTTTCGTATGAGATAATAACATCCATCAGACGGGTATTTTTAATCTAATTTTCTGCAAGTTGTGAACGAAGGCAGTATGACATTTCATCAGGGTCCGGCTAATAAGTCATTCACCAAACATGCCTTGCCGAATGCGCTGGTTGTCAGCACTTTGGGGCATAACTGAGTTTCGGAGCATCAGGAATGAAACTTAAAGTGCTCTCACTCATCTGAGTCTTACTAAATATAATATTTGGACTTGTTTAAGGTCATAGGGGTGCCGGTTTGTCGGATGGACATGCGCATCAACTATTTGTGCATCCCGGCGTGTAGGTACATCCGTAAGTCATTTGGACTATAGACCCTAGTCAGTTTTTCAGACTAGTTTGAGAATGTTGCACTCACTCGGAATTCTTAGAACCCTTTCAACCAGTGTGTCCAAGAACAATTCCGAATGATAGCACACAGGTTATCTCCCAAAGCTGCACCAAAAATAGCAAGTATGGGTTTCAGGTCAATGAATGGATAACAGTGAATATCACATTTGGTCGGGCTTTACTGGTGTGTTTTTTTGGGCTACATCTGGTGAAATGTAAGAAACGCGAGTGTCGGTGAGTATATTCTCTAGTGGAAGTCATGTAACCTAATTCTGAGTTCATGAGTTTTTCCTAGAGACTGATTAGTATTACCTAACAAACAGAATAGTTGGTGCTAATGGCAAACTGCAATGAACAAACGGACTGTCTGAAGCTCACATCATGGGCAATTTTGGCCGATTATTGCGAACTCAGTTGCGAACAACTGAACGATTTAGAACCTCTGTGCATGCAGAGCTTGCAGCTCGTGGCAATCACAGGTAAGCAAAACATAGGTGACCAACAATTGCTAGCTATTAATTGGATTGGTTTAAATGGCTGCTACATCATATATAATTATTCAAACGTTCGGTGGATTAAAGCAGGCACAAACAGTAAACTTTTTTACCAGCCATTACTATGGTTTAACTCCCCGCACGTTGCAGACATTTGTCGCCTATCTGTGGCTTCTTAAATCATCGGCTGCCTTGTCTGTGTAATAGCTGGTTTAATCTGCATTTCGGTACACATTTTGTACAGAACTGTCATTCATCTGTTGATAAAGAAACAGCAAGAGATTGCCAAAAGTTAAGTTTCGTTTAACAAGCACTCATAAGTGCGACGCATTTGAGTCTAAACACCATAAAATTTGACATGAGAGAGTCTAACTAAGAAATGGTTGCATAAAGCACTGCCAACGATTTTTCACCGCACCATTCTACCATCTGCGTTCCGCATACAAAGATTGGCAACCTTGTAAGCACCATCGACAACAGAGTCAATTATAATAGATACGGCAGGACTTACATTCGTAACAGTGAACTGCTGTCGCAACGACCGTAAGGACGAAGAATATGCGATTCATCACTGAGAAACCTAAACACTTAATTCTCAAAACCGAAAGGTTTTATACTCTTCAAAAAGTATCGAGAGAAACGAGATTAACACGGTAGGTGTATTTTTACGTGGAGAAACACAAGGTCAGCTTCGCCAGGGTTCGGATATGCTAATTACAGACATCCTGGAATTTTCTTAATGAGGCTCAGACCTCAAGGCCACATCGTATCCTTCATTGTCTAATTAATGCGCATCATCCGGTGTCATCGTCGACCATCCTAAGTTGTCGATGGTTCTTTTGAACTTTGCTAGCTACAGTACTTCAAAAAAACGGTTCATAGTGAAATGGATTTAGATTGAAGAAACTTTCTGAGCCAAAATTAACTTAACAGTGAAGCAGTAGTAGACAGTCGCAGGCAGTTGAGCACACTCTAAGTTCAACGACGCATGGCAGTGCGAAAATGCTGTGACTAATGACTTTACCACGACAGCAACGTGCAAATAAAACTCCTGTAATATGGGTGATACATGCTTGTGTGTTCATGAAATTTATCGGTCTTCTTCAACGGTACTTCTGTAGCACTTGGCGTCCAATCACTTCAGTAGCCTGATTACCGCCCTGCGATTAGGACTCCACTATATAATGAGTTAAAGCGATTTGGTGACGCAAGAAAATTATACGCATACTGAGTGTCTTCAAAAATAGATTAGCTTATGCGCCAATGTGGTTTTCCGACAAAAAATACCTAGAATGGTACTATGGACAGAATACTAAACGGCAGTTTTTCTGCTTTTTAGTCCTGGAAAGATGAATAAACCATGTTATGCAGGTAATCGACCATATGGGCTTGGAACTCTTTGAACCCAGGAAACAATCGGATTCTAGAATGCCAACTGTTGGATGATGCTTTTCGGAACTTCCCGCAAGATGTAGCACTTTTTTCACGAGTTCCTCAGCTTCAAAAATGACGAGAGTGGAGAGTGTGCATGTCCGGCTTTGGGCAGGTCTTTTGCGTTCCTGTATCACGTAGTTTGGTGATACATTGGGTAAGTGTGCCGCAGCGTTTTTTATAACTGCAAATACCCAATCAAAGCGAGGTTCTGTAGTTTTGCAAAGTGAATTTTATGCACACGCTGAAGAGCAGACATTCCCTGGGGTACACTGTGTTGTCTGTAGCTCGCAGCAGGAATGTATAGTTCGCCGTAGTTGTTTAGTCATGAACACACCAACTCATATTTTTGCAGCTTCAGTTTGGAAAGATATGAGGTGATGCAAGGAAGCTGTCGAATAGTGACCTAAAAGCTTTCAGGTCGACTGTTTTGCTCCTCCACTGTGATTGGGCCGTTTCCTCCACGCTTTTAATTTTCATACAAATAAAGCAATAAATTAATCACTTGGACTTTGACCCATTCTATCGGCCGCTACGAACAGAAGAACTAAATGATCGCGGACTCTGAACCACATGGGAAATGAAACAAACTGATGACAACCATCGAACCAATCAGATCAAAGAAAGGAAGCTACCAAATCTAGAGGGCAGGTGGAACACTCAATAAAACCACAAAGCATGGAGGAAACGGCTCAGTCACAACTGACGAGCAGAATAGTCGATTTCAAGACATCCAACGAACAAATCAGATGCAAGCGAAGAGGATTACGACGCCAATCAGATTTCCAGTTGACCAATCAAATTACGCGAGGACCACCTCGAGACCAACCAATTAATTCAGGCAATTAGATACTTTTAGGAAACTATATATAAGCATGGGCAGAAGGGGAAAATTTCCCCATTCAACCACTCTCTGACGATGTCATCTCACTTGGTGACGAAAATTTGCAACCAATTGCCAAGGTCGATAAATAGACCAACGACCAAGTTGATTAGCGCTTTCAGGACTCCGAAGTTTGATTTTTATTTATCCGTTGAACAGAATTATCCGTTGAATAGCGTATTTTGGATTCGTTTCTGATAAGCTGCTTTTTGTGCTTTATTTTCAAGCCAACTTCGTAGGGCTTTCTGTTTGTTTGTGACCATCTCGTAAACGGTGAGTTTTTGGGCAGTGTTGTGGAATATAGGTAGCTCGGGTGCGCTGATTGATTGTTGGTCTGTTCGCCGAGCTTGGCAGTTGGATTGCAAACGTTTCATCACCAATCGAGGTGACATCCTCAGTGCAGGGTTGAGTCAACAATCAACGGTGAGTTTTTGTAAAAGCCATACTACTTTATGAAAAACCTGGACAATTCCCAAAGGTTATCCAACCAACAATATTCGGTGAAACCTTGCATAAAAATCTCAGGTAACATGTGAGATGTTTATTTCGAAGTGTGTTGCGCATGGTCTGAATGCATGGAAGATATTTTGAGGTTTTATCTGAGGTTCCGTGAGTGGAGCTTGCATGCGAACAAGCAGCAACGCTACAGCACTTCCATCTTTATCGCAATTAACCAGAATTGTTTGCCGTATGAACTTTGATGATGATGAGAATGCGTAACCTTCCGGTTAGTAGCGGGATGCTATAACATTCGACCAGGTATTTGGTGGACCCACGTAGACACGATAAAAGCGGATCATGTTTTAATTGCACAGTTCACATCACGTACTTCTATGTTCACCAGTCCCTTTTAACGTCCCAGATTACAGAAACATGTGACACCTTTTTTATTTTTGGGAACATCACGCACGATTTATTGGTTGTTGAGATCAAGCCCATGAGCTGACCTCTCGTTTTTCACCCTTTTCGCACATTTCAGCCTTCATTTTTATTTTAATTATTCATTACAAATTTTTTGAACCAATTTGTTTTATCGAGAAAATCTTTTCTTTCAGTGTACTTGAAATTTCATGCTCACACCTTATTCCACTACTGCTTCAGGTCTTTTTGGTTTCATTACCGCTGTACTTTTTGGACCTTTCCAGGATGTATTTCCCAAGTTTGATCCTCCATTTTCCGCCTATCACTCAATGGTTCCTTGGGTTCACTCTTCTGGAGTTTTCAGCCAGTCTTGCTGATAACTTGGTCATGCTACATTCAACTGGGGAGAATTTGGCTACTTATGCACTTTTATTTAATACTGCGTACAACTGAACCTTGTCACTGTGACTACCTTTTAATTTAGTTTCTGACGAAAATTATAAAAGGACTTTGTTAGATCAAGGGAAGACTGCCATAAGTACATACCTGTTCTCAAAAGGACAAACTAGATGCTGAATAATCAATCCTAACAATACTCATGTTTCGATCAGTTGGTAGCTCTGAAATGTCAGAGAGAACAAGAAAACAGGTGTTTTGAACCCCTTCTAAAGACTTATGTAAGAAATACGTATAAATGTTGTTTACTTCGCAGGAATCAAATCATGGAAGTCAATGTTATAACTCGCTCAACTGATGAACTCAACAATCCTAGGGAGAGCTGCACGGTTGTACTACTGGATGAACTAGAAGCCGGGCATGTTGCGTCTTCATGCGGAAAGAAACTTCCGTACCACATTATTCGTTCCAGTTATCCGTAATTGCTGAAGTGTTGGGGCGTTGATCCGGAACAACCGGGAGATTTTGATGTTTAGAATCAGTAAACTAGAGTCGGTTATTGCCCACTGTTCGCCTTGGGATCAGCAGAAACACAGAGTGAGACTGCAGATACGATCCGACGTTTACGAGTTAGCGTACAACACAGAGGAGTCTGGCCTCAATCTGATATTGAGTGAGTCGGAACAAAAGTGGTATCATCCAGTAAAGCACAAATCTGACGTTTTTTTTCAAAAGTCAAAACTGCGTAATTAGATAATGTGTCGCGCCTTCAGTTTAACTGTCAATTTGATTTTTCCAGATCTATTTGCCTTATTAAACTTCGAAATTCAGATGAGATGCTGCGAGTCTACCTTTGAGAAACTGCAGCCTCATTTTTATTGGAAGTGTAGTGTCCACATCGTGAGGATGCAGGGATAACCATTGCATTACTTTTATCGGAATTGGACGAGGCGCGGTAAGAACTTTATACCCTCTGGATGTGAGCCAACCCTCTGCTGAATTTTGATGCGCCTTTGGTAGGAAGGAGCTGTATGGATGACGACTCAGAACTAGCTGCTGAATTGTACGCAGAGGAGTGAGATCCGTGACTGTACACACATATCTAGTGTGTACAATGCCGATTATTATGCAGCATTGAGGTAGACTGATCGATCAGGTGTGTGCGTGTCCCATTTGTTGTGACTAAGACAGTCCAGTGTAATGTCCATATTTTCATTCGACCCCTCAAAGAACCTTTTGAAGGCCACCAAAGAAGTTTAGCTCTCTTTCGAATGGTTAACCGCCATTCACAAGGCCAGATTATCGAGAGCCTAAGTGAGTTGCTTTGTGGCGTTTTATAATGGATTTCATTACAAACGAATGCAACAAAACTGAGGTTCTTCAGTGCCGCCAGTTTAACCCGGTCGGGATCTAATCTGGTTGCCTACGCACAATCCTCGAAATCCTCCAGGAAGGTCCACACAACCTCATCCTCAACAAGCTATGGTCACGGAATCTTCATCCGTATCTTGGTCACTGCACCAAAAGTTAGGATGAAAGCTCTTCGTCGCGAGATCGCTTATTAGCAAAGAGCAATTAAACAGTTAAAAACTATTGGACAGGAAAGTAAATGTCTCATATGCGCATAGTTTTTGAAAACTGAACATTCTCATGCGTTTCCTTGAACTTTAATATAAACAAACACTGCAAAACATTTCCACAATTCCCGTAATGAACTTCGCTGTTCATCAGACGCGAGGGCGGAGCTTGAACACCAGACCATGGATTACTCGAAGGCTTCATCACATTACACATATTTCACTGGTACAAATGGACAAAATGCAGAATAGAACCAAATATTTTCTGAATACTTTTCTAGACATCGAGGAGGCCTCGCCTGCCGTGTTGCTTTGTGAATAAAGGGTTATGTGATCTGGTCATCAACTTCAAGCCGAAATGTCTTGACATTCAATAGTTTGTGGGGATTTCCTATATATCGCCTGTTGCATCCATAGAAGAATAAAGCTGTCATTTTCAACGACTAATTGATGGTTCGTAAGCCGTCGAATATGGGCCTATGTGCTGGGCATCATGAGACAGTATGTACAGCCGATTACACCATAGGAAATGCTATTAGCGAAAATCAGTTGTATATGTAAATGTATGTATATGTATAGGTTAACTGTTGATTGCTGACTGCCAGCACTGATTTCAGTGCGCACCTCGTCACGCTGGTACGAGGGAAGTGGCTTAGCATTTGTTCAGGCCACAATCGAGAGGAATCCGGGACCACATTTGTCCTAGACCAGTTCACTTTCGAACTTTTGTAACGGTGAACCAGATAACTGAATCGAAGCCTCAAATTACTTTTGACGTACGTTTATGTGGCTCGTAAAGCTCGAAGTCCCTAAATTGAGACTCATCAAGTGGCTTTCGTCCGATGACATCGATTGCTACTCATTCCTACGTCTCTAATAAATGAGAGGGAAACAGGATAAACTGGTCAAATATTCAAACACGGTAAAGCACTGCTTGTGAAACTGGTCAAAGGACTTGGAACGCCAAAATCCTGACTTGTTTTCCAGACACCGATCCTGCTCATCTTCCAACCGTTTGTATGCCATCGCTAAACGAAGTAATGCGCCGGATTCTGCCCCAAAATCTGAAAAAGTTGATTGATAGCCGGATACAAGTGTGACCGTGTAGTGACTTTGACAGTGATCAGGCCCTCAGTGATTTTTTAAGGATCATTCAGGAGTACATGGCACAATTACTTCCAACCAAATTTAATTTATATTCTTAGTATCACTTAAAGCGCGACCTTCAGAGTGACTATTGTGTGGTAGATTGAGTCCTTCCGACGCAATCACGGGAATAAATCATGGTCATGCAAACCAGAGAATGTAGAGATTCGATAGCAAGTTAGACGAAGAGTCGGGAACATGGCTCCTCAGAATAATTTCAATTCAATTCCACTTGTAAATTATTAATTTGTCAATTATTTTCACTGGGTTTAATGAGAGAAGTACATGGTGATGTAAACGTTTAGGTTCACGAGTAGCTAGTATCTGCGATGGATTAGCATGGCCAGATCTGCGACCAAGGAATCATCAGATCTTAGTAAACCGTGACCCTGTACACTGAATGATGATCTGTTGGGTCAAATGATAGTGAAAACCCCACTATGCGTTGTTACTACTGTTATTAGCTTCTGTCGCCGTTGCTGGACGTTATTTGTTCCACACCGTATATTGATCCCGCCCGTCTTTTGCCCTCTTCATGTGTTGCGTCCTAGTTGTATCACTGCATTCGGAATTCTGTCCGTCAATTCCTAACCGATGTGTCGATTCCCTGATATCAGTTACGTAGCACCCGTGTGGAAAACTGTTGTATCGACATTGGCATAAGTGGTGATATTTCGTAAAGCTTCTCACCGACCAGACGTTTGCTCCAAATTAATACATCATCAGGTGTATTTGGTATATATCATTCAGTTTGTAGAACAACCTGCGTATAACTCGACGACTCGTGTTGCTCGGAATGTCAGTGGGACTTGGTTACCTTTATTCGAAGACATTAAACGAGTCTTCATTATCCTCCGCACTTTCACAGAGTGTCTTTCAGATTATAAATTTGACGAGTCGAAATATCGTTTGTGAAGTGCGCCTTTTAACTCTGAGGACGGTTTTTAATCGTTTTCTACTGCCGTTGACATATGTTTCCTGTAGTCCCACAAAATTTGAAATCCGTATTCACCAGTAACTTATTTTAATTATTCTCCTCCATGTTCCAGAAATGTTCTAGGAAAAACGGTGTCCATTAATAATGTTTAAGGTCATTTTTACATTAAGACCGATATCAAAGTAGTTATCCGTTCATCAGGCTCTGTCTGCGTTCGGCGTTTTCACAATTGGAAGCGGAGGTTCATAGTTTGAGACACGCAGTTGTAACAATCACCACGTTTTATACCAGTATACCCTAATCATTTTTGCATCGGCAATAGCAGGTAGCGGACAAGAGGCGATCCATTTTCACCCTTTCTGTGGCACATTTGCATGACTTATTTGTGGTGACAGTCGCAAATGATGAATAACTGGAGTGCTTCACGGAAATGTTCCGCCAAATGTACACTTCGATTCGAAGCTACTCCTGACAAAGCGTTCTGCTTATATGCACATTGTCTTTTATTTGCGATTTATTTCTGATAGCAAAGGGCTTGATCTGATCTCGAGAAGAAGAAAACTGTAATTGGGGTTCAAATCCTAACTAATAAGTCACAGTCGTTCTTTTTTGGCGCAGTGAATTGACCCAAAAATTTTCGCATACATGAAGTCACGCGTTTTCTTGCATACCCGTCTGAGGGAAGCCGCCGAGAGCGGATAGTCACTCACATATCATGCGGCTTTTTCACATTTTAAAAACGTACTCAGGTCTGACTTATCGCTAACCCATTACAATTCTAATTTGTTGCATACTATGGCAGCCGATGCTTCATATTATGGAACTTATTAGGTCCTTCTAGGGCAACATTCAGGTGGTAGAATACGGTACTTATACCAAAGAGATATTAAAGGTTGGTCTAGCACTTTGTGCCTAAACAACCCCTGATAACGTTTTGGATGTTGTGACAGATGGAGCAGGTTGAATTCCACCAAGCTACAGCGTCAGAACGTGATTTAATTGTTCCTGCACGCCTTTGACTGGTGGGGATCTTTGGCAGTGCTCACACACATGGATGGACCCCACAAATCGGATATGACTTTTGTATGTGTCTTCTAATCCATTTACAACAACATTTTGTAGAATCCCATACGGTTTTGTCTGGTAAGCACAGTCAGCGTTCAGGCAGTCCGTCTTCTCCAAATCTCACATAATACAGACTCATTATATATTGATGTAATAGCAACCAAACATCCACAGATTTTTGAAGACAGGTTCAGATGTCTCGCTAGTCTTCAGTGAAGGACAGCCACCCATGAACGTATCAATTCGTGAGTACTCTCTTTGAGTCACACCCTTAGGTTTCACCATTCATTGCCTCCCCCATCCGGTCACGCTCTATCCATGATCACCTGTCGCTACTTTAATTTTCAGCGTGGAGCTAGAACACAGGTAGTTTTGTCCGCATTCACTCGTTCATCAGTAGGAGTCAACCAAGATAATAAATATGAGGCTAAGTGGTTTCGGATATGGGGACTAAAATACATGCTAAATCCGTTTCTTGTTGACATTGGCCTGCCCATGATCGCGTCAAGCAGGGCTGGTTGCGCGTTTGATCACAGGCGTATCACAGACACAGCCCACCAGGCTTGAATTTGTAAGATATGGAAAACACAAACACGACAGTGTTGTGTCTTAATCGATGCTTATTCCAAAATTGTCATTTTGATGTAAAGTCAGGTAAACACACCTGTTGTATTTCTCCGCCAAATGCGACAAGATAGGCATTACTGTTGGTGAACATAGAGTGAAAACGCGGCTAGTGCCTCAACAAACCGTTCTAACCAATACAATACTCTAGCAGCTCCACGCATGGAAATCATCATCTCTGCACACACCACAAGCACCACCAGCGGCAACATCAATACCAAAACTTCGATCATAAGCGTTAATTTGAAACTACCGAACGATACGTCGAAACTAATCCGTCACTTAGCACCACACTGTAGTCTTCAGAGAAGCCATTTGCCTCTGGTGGAAAGTGTTGCTGTTCTACGCTAGTTGCTGAGGTGAAGTAAGACAGTAAGCCCCGAGTTAATTCAAAGCTGCCTTTATTTGGAAACTTTGCGTTTTATTGCGCATAGAGAGAATGGCCGGTAAAGCCGCGCCTAAATTACTGATTTAACTTACTGACTGAGAAAGACGATTAAGACAAATTATACTAATATTATTTATTTCCTGCAGATAGTCAGAAAACACATCAAAATTATTCAACCGAATAGAAAAATCGGCGCAATGTAGTAAATTCAGGACACGCAGGCAAAGTTAGGTTTAGGCATACACCAATATTTCTAGTGAGAGATCAAATAAGCCACTTAAACAACTGCCTATAATCGACCAATCGATCAGTCATACAGTCAAGATACCAACCAACCAACCAACCAACCAACCAACCAACCAACCAACCAACCAACCAACCAACCAACCAACCAACCAACCAACCAACCAACCAACCAACCAACCAACCAACCAGCGTGAGAAGACTTGAAGTTATTGTCTGATGAAAAATAATTATATAGCTTGGTGATTGTGGAATACCCGGAAGATTTCTTTCACACGCATATTGAATGGCTCATGATAGTTGAAAAAATCGCACGGACTATCTGAAGTATTAACCTCAGGAGTTCAAAATACTATCTGAAATATAATGAAAAGAGTTATATCAAGAATTTTGTGCGGTTATTGGCTGTCGTCCTCGTGCATAAAACTAACTGTTTTCCACCGCGGATTACAACTGTCTGACTGAAGCGGCAAATAATGGTGAGAGGAATACTGAAGGAACTTTGGTAAAGCATTCTTCCCACAGAATTCCGGTGAACAGGAGGCAGACGAAGAGTAGTCGTATTCGTTGAAACAAATCACTGGGCGTTTTCATCAGCAACGCAGTTGTGAACAAAGAGATATTTCAGCACCGCAATGCATTAAAGAGTTGACGCCGATAATGCACATCATGTAATAGTCGCACATAAAGCAAGCCTGTGTGGCGCACAAACATCATCCATTTTACTGGCTAGAAAGGGTGGATATGGTTACATACTATCCGTCCTGGAAGCAGTGAGAGAATTAGTGTACTGAAGAAGATGCAATGCGATGTAATGGTTTAACTGGACGTCACAATTATTCATTTAGCTGCAATAGTTGATCCAACAATGATGCATACTGTATTCGCATTTTTCAAAGAAAACGTCATCTGCACCTAGGCAGCCGTCTCTCATACCTAGATTAAAACTCCTGGAATATGATAAAATAGTTTGGTGCACGAGAGGAATTAATGCACTTATGTGATCAGGAGAATGTTGATATGCGGTTTTGGAGTCTACTTAAAAGGTTGCGAAGTGTTTCCTACACAATGCTGGATAGAGGAACAGCGAAGTTTGCACACTAGGACCTTTCGTGTGGAGATTTCTTAGGATTGTTTTGAAGCGGATCGGTTCAAGCAATCTTCGATCACATATGGGAATCTGCATCTTGTTTATGGGTGACATCCAATGCGAGTATGTTTTAAGTGCGGCTCACCTTGAATACCCGCAACAATTGTTACGACTGTAAATAAGGCTATGATAAGACCATAAACGATGCCATGAATGTGAACAAACGTGGCCTGTAAGACGTCCATTTTTATACTCTGTCAACTTCGCGACGACGGGCGCTACATGAGCTCGATATTCGGGATCAGGTTTCTGACTCCTACAACTTATTTTCAAATTTCTCACAGCGTTCAACAGCTTCCGATCGGCATGTTGTGTGTACTTAGTGTCCTAATAAGAGATACTCAAAAAAATGAGTAAGAACTACGGAATGGGGTTGTAAAAACTTGCTAAGGTAGCTAGGAGAGAAGTCCTCTTATCAGTACTTCACTGCAACTTTTAATAGTGTATCCAGTCGATCCGTTGGTGAATTCACCATTGCAAATGTTTTTTGCGTTTTGGTTTTCTTTTGAAGAAAACCAATTAATAACTGGTATACTCACTTTGTTCTTATCTCTCTTTGTATCTATCCCTTAAAAGGCCCGCTAAAACTCTCCACAAACACTGAGTTGTCATTGGTAGACTAGCATAAGGTCCGCATCGTTTCCTCCCCTATTTAGGGGCGATCTATCAACGGATACTCCGTTAGCCCCGACGGTACTTTATTACCAGAGGATTAATGTGCCTATCAGAGGAGCACAGAAAACACTGATTGTATTTATGGGTTAAATTATTGAAATGAAGTACTGATAAGCGAATTTCTATTCTAGCTATCCTAGCAAGTCCTTACAATTCCATTCAGTAGCTCCCACTCGTTTTTTCGAGTATCTTTTATTAGGACACTAGGTACACACACATTGCGATGCCGATCGGATGCTGTTGAGTGCTGTGAGAAATTGGAAAATAAGTTCTCTGAATACGGCAAACACTACTAGAAATTTACTTGAAGATCGGCGTTTTCAAAAGGCCCCTGAGTACTGCGTATTTGAGGAAGGCGAACGGTCATGTTAATTTAGGCATTGAGTGAATCAGACTTTTCGATTTTGTCTACTTTGCTGAATATGAGTGGGATGGACATGCGCATAGCTGAAAAAAAACACTTTCCAATTAAATTTAACCACACCGTCCATGCGCTGATGCAGACGACCATGATAGCAGTAACGAAACTACTATCTGCTATGTGAAAACATACTTTCATAAAAAGAGCTACGCAAGCATCGAACTGTCATTTTGCGTACCGAGAGAAATAAACTTATCAAAATATCCAACAGGTATTCCACTTAAAGATAAATAATTTCAAACTACTTTGTGCCCAAATGAGTAGCCGTGAAATTCCAATGTAGCTGATAAAAACAAGCCAGCTTATTAATTAACCTGTAAATAAGTCCTGTTTATCAATACAATTTTCAATTAAGAATTCGTAATGTAAATGAAGACAATCCATGGTGAAAATCTGGGAAGCTCTGTACCACTGTTTCATTTTTATTGGAAATCAGTAGTGAGCGTCTCAAGAGGCTCCATGCGGCGATTTAGAACCCAAGACCTCCAAGCTTGCAGACTGAACATGCCACCGTTTGGCCATGAGTGGCTGAGCAATATTATGATAAACTCGTCTTTAGAGTAGATGTAGTGGTAAACCTCCAGTTACGAAACCAAATAAATCCCAGGAAATTCAGGAACTGAGTAATGCGGATGTTTTCCAATAAGAATGAGATAACAGGTCCTCTCGGACCTTCGCTATAGATTGTGTTATATAAAAGCTCGGATCTCACCTTAGAATACAAAAATGAACAGTCTATCTATAATCTATCCATCTATCCATCTATGTATGTTCTTAATAATTGTTCATCGATCGTAATCCGCTAGCAGGATTTCAGACGTGAAATTGTGCATTCATACACATCTTGCAGTCAAAAAGGCGAAACTGGGCGAACTGTCAAAACTAGCAGTTCGTCTTTTCACGTATCCAACGTGTAATCGTAACCCTTTCAGGTATACGTTACTTTTACAGTTGCCGAAAAGTAGAACGGGTGTGATGGCAACTTGTGGACTGTGACTATCTGATGAGCTGCAGTCAGCGCGGAACCTGTGGGGAGCGGCCCAAGAGTTTTCCATAAAATCCACCTGTACCTACTATAAACTTTACTCTGCTGCTTGGTATTCCGAGCGTACACGTAACAGACGAGCCCTTAAACGTTTCAATAAAACTATGTTATCTTTGCAACGATTCTGAAACAATGTATTCGATATAGATACAATCAGAGCATTGGCAATCATTATGTGGTCTCCTCCTTCACAAAACCCTTAAAAGAAACGGTATTTTGGTTGTGATAGGTGTGAAACAACGTACTCAAAGTAGATATATTCGGGGAAGTAACAATCACCGTGTGATCAACTAGCTCACCAAGCCGAACAATTCTGCCGTCCCTACGGGCGAAATGATTGGGCTGAGCTGCTGCATTTCACATGCAGTGAAATTTATGCCACTGTTGAACACCTCCCAAGTAGGATGAAGCTCAATCGTTCAGCACCGGGTCGAAGTTGTTAACATGTAGCATAACTTATGAATGGCACTTGATATTGGCAAAACGATTTGTCCGTTTGAGTACAAATGCTCATGCCGGGTGCCCTTTCATAATGTGTTGGAATGGGTGGATTTGAGTGTTGCCATTTTTACCTGTGGCAGGACTTCACGCTTCACTATACCTGGAATAAACAAGCGAAGATGAAATATACCCCAGAATGTACGTGTGTCGTGTGTTTCGCTGTGCAAGGTGGGAGAATATTAGATTTGAACTTTATTTACTTTTGTAATGCAGAAATCCTCACGCGTCTGTCATCACTCGTTTGTATCAATTGTTACTTCTGAGCTGTGTGCATCAATATATCGGCTCTCTCATGCATGCCAGGTTTCATCTCAAACGAATCTCACTGAACGGCAAGGTTTTATCAGTTGATTTTAGTGGATGTTCTTCAACCAATGACAAACGGCTTGTTTATAAGTGTGTTAATTTTGGAATTTATTTTTCTGTCGTATTGCACTACCACAGTAAGCATCATTCTGTACAACATGTGTAATAAATTTGAGTGGGCGATTAATTGTTGCTAACCAAACTAACCATAATTTGTGCAATAATATGCGTAGATCACAATCTAATGTTGCGAGCCTCTTCACCTGATGACTACACAAAAAGGACCACTTCAGTTGATTGCCTCGAATTTATTTAGAGATGAACTGATCGCGTGATATCGGTGGTTCAGGTGACGATCGCCTGATCATTATCTGTTGGGAGTCTTGAAAAATTGGCATATGCACCAGAGTGTGAACATTGAATTCGCTTGAGATAAGGGCGAAAATGCGTGATGAAAAGTTAGTAGACTATTTAAAGAATGGGGGCTTGAAGAACAGAATTATGTTGTTCGACATTCTAGCCAATAGGGCTGGTGCTGCGCAGGAGCTTACTGCTTGACACTAAGTATAATAAAACATTACAGGAGTGTATGTTGAGGTAGGGTGGAGCAAAAACTTCAAGCCATTGTCTATTTGCCAGAACCGACTCGGGATTGTGCAAAAGGGGCTGTGAGTTAGGTCGTCGCTTATTCAATCACCGTTTCATGCGGGCAAGCCCTATTCAAAGAGCAAATTATTTCTGGCGATCGTTCCGATTTTCTCATTTCCTAGTCACCCACCGTTTGTAGATACTGTTTATCCACCGGACGATTGTCGAATACCACGTTGCTTGGACGTTGCATTGTTCTAGTCGGATCTAAAAAATTGCCTCCTATTGATAGAATCCGAACTGAAACGCTGAAAACATCTGTTCAGATACAGTTGCCATATCACACATTTATTGCATTGTAAAACTCACAAGCTTGTATTCTCATCTCATCCATGCTTACGGAGGCAAGAAAATTTGATTCAAGTGACGACTCACGCCGTCACATTGAGGTTTCTCATGTGGACATTTGGTTGGTATTTGGGACAACATGGGCAGATGTAGCTAGTCAGTGACCGCGCACGAAACAGCCACGGAAACAGTGATTAACCCATGAAACTGAGAGATAACTAGTCTACCGAATTTGGGTACGTCGTACTGTGTGGATTAATATAGGTCATATACTCGGTTGGCCGTCACAGAAGCATCTCAGTCAGCTCTACCCCAACGGGCTATTTTTCAGATTGCTTGGACTTGGATGAATATTCATACAGGGGTTTCTTGAATCTAAGCTGTTCAAGGAGTAACAGCGTTATTCAGCCAGGTTGTAACTAGATACAAGAAGCCATTCTCGTTGACATCGATGCATCAGTTTTCTGCACGTGAGTATACTTGTTTCGTTGCATCCACCACGTAAGTAATTATGCGGTAATGTTCAGCGGAGCAGGTAATCCAGGACGTAAAACTGCTTTCGAATTTGTCAACACTAATGTTATCGATTTTCTCCGACCTCGCTGGAGAACAAGGAACGTGGAAGAATAAAGTACGTTTCTCCAGCTTAAACTGTGTTCTGTAGTTATCGAAAACAACAGGTATCCTTGAGTTCACAGTTTCCACTTGGTGGCATATTTTCGCTTTGCCAAGCTGGTTTGACTGAGCAGCACATTGACAAGCAGAAATGGTAGATTGGAACCCCAACTCAGCTGCGTAGCTCTGTCGAGGGGTATTTCCGGGTACTCATTAGAAGAGGGATGAACGCTTGTTTGAAACATGGACTCATGTTTCCTGAATTTTGACTGGTTTGTAGTTCCGCCTAGTATAACTGTCTGATTCTGCAAATGTGACTCGTGTTACTTTTCGAACCTTCCACGACTCAGTTTACCTTGTGTTTATCCGAACCTGGAGGTCCACTAATTGTTGTGTTTGCAGGCTACTCGTAAGTAGCGTGGTCACATGATTATGCACTGGATTGATCACTTTGTCGATACTGTACTATGTGGTTGACGGGCGAACCTATTCTCTCTGAATTTACAGTTAGGTGAGTGTTCAAGTAAGATGGAAGTTGTCAATGTATTTCCGTCACAATGAATACCTCCGAGGACCTGCGACAAGGGTATACTGTGAGATATGGCGGTCTGACTTCTTTAGAGTATTTTTGGACCTAATCTAGACAGTCAACGTATGACTGCGTATGAATCTGTGCAGGTTGTTAAAGTGTGAACCATAATGTGAGTACATAGGTAGCGCTCTCTATTGAGTGGCCAAAACAAATGTTACCACGACAAATAGGGCAGGGATTATGGCCTTCATGGTTTCTGAACGTGCTGTTTCGGACCATGCTTTTGTGCTTCGCAAAAATCACAAGGTATACGGGTGACTTGCGCCAGATTTGTTCTATATCCCACAGTGGGACATGGAAATAGTTCCAGGGTTTAGGTGTGCAGATTACAAACACTTCAGTTTACTCTGAATGACTGCCGCGTAAGAACGTCCTACCACGAGCTTAAAATTTTGGTGAAGGAAGATTTAGCTAAGTATTTAGGCATCTAAACGTCTGAGCTTCTAAGAAGCATCTAAGTATTATGCTTTGTGTAGCACCAAAACGCAATTGCATTCCTGTAAATTGACTAGCGAGCGCTACTAAGCATGATATACCGCAGTTTGTCTTCCCGATAGCTTACAACACAATGCTAAACTACTCGCACAATCCGGAGCCACAAACTAACGGTATCATTAATAGGTCAATTCTCACAAGTATGCTGGTCGAGCGGTATAATGTTAGTATTTCAAAATCTGTAACTGTACGCCAGAAGAAGCTAGGACCAAAGTATTGGACATTGCCGTAATATGCGCACGTATTTAGAACGCTGGACATTGTGTTCAGCACCACGTTGTGCAGATACTGGAAAACACGTGGTCAGGCATGCACAGCTTATCGACACATGGTGCTGCACCTCTGTGTCGTAGGTGACAAACACTCTCCCTTTGTCGAGTGAGTAAGCACACTGCTACATCTGGGCGGGCAAGGGCTTTATGGGATGATTGAAGCTATCGAACTATACGCAGTTTGTATTCGGTAGGTAGCAGGAACAGACGGATGAGGGCATTAGATGCTATATTGAGGACTAGGTCTAGGAACAAATGGGCTGACAAACATCATGAAGTAGGCGGAACGTGAAACCAACAATAACACAATCGGTAGGAGCAAAAAAGCGGGCAAGTACAAAATGGTATACAAGCGCACGGATAGGAGCAGTCAGACAGTGCAAATAGGCCGTGGAAGAGATAACCGCGTGGGATTTTTCTAGAATCCATCGTTGGTTACTGACGTTGGCAGTGCATCCACGACTCGGATAAATCGCTGCTTTGTTTCTAGGAGTCTTCCACTCACAAGTCTGTGTCGTAAAATAAGCATGATCAACTAAGACCCGGTAATTGCAGCGATAATTCTGGCATTGAGACCCATCACTCCCTCTGAAAACGGGAACGACATCATATTTGTGGCGTTCTTCTGATACCTTAACCACCTCCCAACCCGTCTTGAGATGGCAGGTTATGCGTCGCTGAATCGTATTGTAGTCTAGACGGACTCCTTTCTTTCTTCTCGACTAGGGACGAATATAGTTTTGGCTTCCATTTTGCATCAGGTCGTGGCCTCGTTAAACGAGACTGCCTTAGACCAACCGGTTTGTTTTCCATTTGTGAGTTGTCCAGACAAGTGCAGCCGACAGAATTCTTTGATGGTCGAATTTTGCGGGCAATCAGTATCATAGTGGTGAATGCCTTTAAGTCGTTGCCTTACGAGCTGTAACACGCGCACAAACCTCGGCATGATCTAACTCCATACACATGCTCCAAACATGAGGGAAGATTTCGAACAAGAGATTAGTACCTATAGTTAAGTGCTGTGGCCAGTATGAGTGTTAGATTAGTTACTGCTTGGGTGATAAATTGAAATTTTCATTGGTAAACAAACTCTAATTTTGGGATGATTTATTCGTTAAAGGTTTGTAATGGAATTTAATGCCCGTGAATCGGTCGAGATCCTGGCGCGAACAGTCTGGACGATTTCTGAATAATTGGTAACCATGCACCTACTCAGTTGGAATTAGGACGAGTCAGTTAACACTTGCAGCAACCATGACTTGACAGCACGAAAATTCTACGGGATAAATTTTTCAATAACACTTATGTCAGCTGCGCCTTCGTTCGGAACATCCACTATACAGAGCGAGCGTATTGGAGTACAACGATGGTCAGACTGGAGCCTTAATTGTTTGTTGTGATACGATCCTAAAACTGTTTCGGAAAATGCCACCGGACAACCTATGACCAACATCAGACAGAGGCCGTTCTGTAGTTCCTCCACAGTGAGGAAAAAAACTGGGAGCAGCCTACACGTCTGTATCGTCTTTGTTGAATTTGGAAGATAGTGATCGACAGAAACGACTATTGTTTTTCCACTTGATTAAATATACTGAAGGCCAGAAGGGGCTACCAAATTTGCGATACCGTCTAGGTTTCTTTCATCATCCTTGTGATGGCTTGGCTTTGGACTGCATGTCATTTCCGGACAAACCGATTGATCACTACTGGCAGGCGATTGGTGCTACGTTATTTTCCTACAGCGGGTTCATTATAATGCTGATGGGCATAAAAATATACTATGGTAAGGTGGATTGAAGACGGTGATTTGTAGACTCATTTTTAGTTACAACAAATGAGGTTCAGACAGTCATTAACAATTCCACCAACACACTTGCTCCATTCTTGACGAGTATTTGGACAACAAATAAACAATAGTGACACTTTTTTGTTTCACCGACTTGATAGGAAATCTCCTTACACTACCAACAATCTATAATTAGCTCAGTGGAAGAATAAACTTCACTCGATGAGTGAAACTTCCATCTGAGAAGTCGTTGCTTGAGGAGCCAGTCAACACGTGTGACCGCGTGATACGGATCCTGTGATTGAAGGATGAGCGGCGCTATATCCTGTGTAAGTGCGAGTTAATCACATTGCTGATCAGCCACTCGTGACCGAACGGTTAAGTGTTCAAACTACTAGTCAGGAGGTCGCGAGATCAAGACTCTCCGGAGTTTCGTAAAATGCGTACTGTTGATGATTCCCAACAAGAATGAAACAGCTATACAGTGCTCTCCGGCTTTTCAGTATAGATTGGCTTCACTTACAGGACGAAATCTTCACAAAACCCAAATTTCCTCACACTAACAACGGAGCTAGAGACGCTGCAATATGACAGCTCAGTGTGTTGGAGTTTTTAGATGTGGCGAGAAATACATTTGTCCCAGCTGGCAGGGCATATCAAAACTTGTGTGGATGTTATTGTTGGAATGCGCACATTGTGGGACTTCGGGTTTATGATTTAATTTTTAAGTGGAAGCAACCTTTTTGAACCAGAATGCCTTTCAGACATGCATTATTTCTGTATGGTTTGTAGATGGAATGCAGTAGCTGGCACGGTTGATACTCAAGGATCAAATTGTAGATTCCCAGCCAGAACAGATAGGTCAGGGGTACAACACTAGCTTGCCTACGGAGAAGTGAGCGAAGAGGACCGATTGGAACATTCAGATTAATTGAGGCATTAGGCGAATCAGGGAAACTACTGACAATTGCCGGACATAGGATAGGATGGAAACAGGTCTGAAGAGAATCACGTGGGCAACATTCTCACAAATCGTGAAAATACTTATAAGCAACCAGGCTCAGTAACACGAAATATGTTTAAATTTTTGTGTGTTTGACAACCTGGCCCGCTTGCTCTTGGGAGTCATGTAGCCAACTTGTGCTATCGCAATCCCTGCTGTTTGTTCTTCTTGCCCGAGAGCAGAGCAGAATTCAGTTGCTTCTACACGCACAGATAAATTGGCAGGATTTCACGGATTAACATCAGGTGAAATGGATACCAGTGTTCAATATGTCTCGAACAGGATGAAACTCAGCTGTTCAGCATCAAGAGGATGTTGACCACGGCCGGTATAATTTTGAACATTAAATATGTACGATCCTGTGCTAAGGCCGTGATCTCAAGGCAAAAGATTGGTTACTTAGCCTAAACGCACGATCTGGGAGTCCTATCCGACAAGTAACGGGCAGTCTAATTCAACGTAGGACGGTCAGGAACAATTGCGGCGAAACTGAGTTGTTCTACGAACTTCACCTGCGTTTGTTCGGTAATCGCAATTGGGCAGTCAAGCAGTATATTGAATTCAGATGTGGGCAGACAGTACAGACAGGTAGACCGTGGTTCTATAAGAAAATAACAGTAAATCGTGTGCAGAAGTAAAGGAAGGCTTACGGCTAGGTTGAACCTTGGGCAACCTTAGCAACACAGGAGGGTACAGAAAAGGCCAGTGTGCTATCGGACAAATTAAACGGGACAAATGTTGTTCAGTTCAAAGTTGAACAAATGTTCCACAACAAGCCCAGAAATGTGAGCAAATCGACTACAGAAAACAGTTACTATAAAATCGATTTTGTATAAATTAGAACAGTTCGGTCTTGAAACTGGAGCAGCTACCGGAAGGGCAATGAATTGGTCTGAGGAGTAGGGAAACACAAATAATTACGTCACGTAATTAACAACATGTTTATAACAAGGCGAATAATCTTTGTGAGCGCAAGTGTTTAGCCGGGTGACTGCTGGAGGCTCACTTTGAATGGTTGATTTTCCATCGATGTCCTTCACAGTGGTAGGAATCCGTGCGTTTAGACACCTGTAATAAAGAGGTAAATAGGGAGCGAATAATTCAGTAGCGACATGTTTTCTAGTGTGCAGCGGTGTCAGAGTTGACAATCGTTAACTCGTGTATTACAGGGAACCTAAATTAACAGCCAAACCTAGTCTGCCCAGTGTGAAACGCCCGAAGTGTTTTGATCAGCATTTCAACCATCTCGTATAAGCTAGGTTTCAGTCCTTTTCCTCCAACTTGCGCAGCACCGGTTAAAACCGCCTAAATACTGCATCCTTATTACATCGCTTTTATACCAGCAAAAATATGGGTGTTGCTTCAAATGATCTCTCAAGAAAACTCGTTACATTTTTAATAATACTTTGCAAGTAACCGTATTAACATTTCATAATCAGAAAGAATGTGGAATAAGGTTGAAGGTACCCGGAGACTGAACCTACCTGATGAGCCGCAAGAAGTCAGCTGTGGGTTGTCGAGGGGTTTTCAGCAACCATATGAGTAGCACGATGTGCTTGAACATCAGTGACTTTCACTGCTGATATAGGCAGTTATAGTTATAGGCTGATATAGGCGGTACTTCATCTTCGTGTGCTTCACACATACGGAAGTTTTCAACATTTGTTGAACGTATTCGATCGCCAAATACATTTTGACGGGACTCTTTTATTCGAGGTATATGGTTTCCACTTTCCTACAGTCACCAGCAACTTTCGATTGGGATTGTCTAAAATACTGCTTGCTAAACCTCCCAATTTACCTGGTAGCCTGACCTGCGTTATTGGCTGGGAACAATGACAATGATTTCATAGGGATTGAAACTGGTTGCCTAGAATAAGCCGATCGGCTTTCGAGCAAAGACTCCCCAGTAAATGCTTCTTGTGAACATTTTGCACGGTCTGTTAAATTATCTTTGAGAGTTGCAAGCTAAATCCGTTGTGCCTGATGATGTATGGATCAGATGGACAGCAAGAAGGCTTATTGATACTCAGCCGTAGTTAGTGGACACATAACTAACATCTGGCTTTTTTTGTTCGTGTTGCACATTACTTTCACGTTGAAAAAGCTAAAGCTACGAAAATGACATTACTGACTGTATTCACTTTAGCACAATGAATTCACTCTGGGCAATGGTACAGCACTCCACTACCGCACACGAATAACTTGAACACCCACTGACACTAAATGACGTGGTGGGAGGAAGCGTTGTCCTCAGTTGTACAGAAGTGACATACCAGAATTCCGAATACACTAATCGATTTGTACACATCCGTTATGCTTCAGTCAAATCAAATGCATTTCGATACACTACTCCTTGGAGCTTTACATCTCACACAAAGTAATGTCTCACAATGCATCGCATATGAACCCGTACGTTTCAACAACCGCTGACCAATCTCTACTACCATTGTGGTTGAGATTGATTTCCAACCAGAATTCAGTTAGACTGCATCGCTTTCATTTCGAATGATCCTAGGAATGAATTCATATCACATCTCTTTAAAGGGCGATAGTTGTGAATGAAAGTGCACGCACAGTGGGAAATTAACCCCTCCAGATTATCGTCCAATGGCTGTCTTGGCACACAAACACTTTCCGTGATCACGTGAGTTATGATGGCAAGCGACATTCAGTGGTACTGATGTATGCAAACAGCAACCTGGACTGTGTAGGCAAAGGGTCATGAAAGAGCAGACGGACAGGGATTCTCTGTGCCACCCATCAAACAAGAACAATGAAGTCATTGATGCACATTTACTGGGAGCTGGTTTGATCAGACTGTACAACTAGCTTCAAAATGCAGTGATCTTTAGTTCGTTTGTTCGTTCGTCCAGCTGTAAAACCCTCCCGGCTCCTGGCAGCCATGCCACCTGAGGAGAGCACGAAGGTTGTGTTACTACCAGGTAGCCAAGATCAGTCCTCATGCAAAGGCTGGTTTCGAAACACGGACATTCCCATCATTCAGTACGTTCACGCGTCAACCAGTGAGCTAACCAAGCAGAAGTGACGAATGACAAGGGCGAGTGATGATATGCTGGACGTGGATCACTCGCCGACCGAACTTCCATCCATACACGATTTTGTTGACCGTTCCTATGAGCACACGAATTCATTAGCGGAGTTCAGAAAAATAAGGGCGATGAGTGGAATTCATCACTGCACAAAATAAGTACTTCACATATTTGAGGTCACAATTAACCAGGAGCTGGGAGCACAAATTTTGCAGCAGTAAATACGTACGACAAGTGTAGCAGTGTAGACAGTAGATCCAGCTATCGAAATAATGCATGACGGTAATTTATTCTAAGCATGCCCGAGTAGTGAAATAAACGGTGATTGGGTTGAGGGGTACTACTATTGGAGGCTTGTGATCAAAATCCCCAAAATATCTACTTTGAACTGACGGCCAGTGGAAGAAGAACTGTGCTACACAACGGCTAGAGTTTGAAATCACCCAGCAGTTTTGCGCTAGAAATGCAAGGACGAACACGATGCGTTTTGACTGCTACGGAAAAATTATAACACAAAGATGCAGACGGCCAATTTGTTCGTTAAAATTTCAAGCACATGATATGAATTTGTAAGATGAAAAGTAAATCACACTAGACCGATGGGATTGTAATTTCCATACCACAAGGTTGAGACGCTTTTCACGCCCGTTCGATGGGTGGAAGAACATGTGGTGTGGAGGCGCATTTGGTGCATATACTTTGTGAGGTTTGGCGGAGTATAAAAGTGAACGTTCGGTGGGACACGGTTGTGCAGGTTCAGCGATCATGAATCCGACAATCCTGATTGTATTTGTTGTCGTCGCAGTTATTGGAGGTATCGAAGGTAAGCTCTACTCACTCTGTACTTGCACGGTATATCTCGTTTGGACAAATTGCATGGATACACGCAGAGTCAAATGTTGATTGATCCGCTTCGATCCGATCCGATCTGGTCTGATGACATTCTGGGGAGATGCTGTCGTAAAATTCCATGGAGCATCAGTTCCACCGATCCGCATATGCAAGTGTCATTTTGTGGAAGGCTCTTCGTGATCCCATGTTTTTTCGAGCATATATAGTCAAAAATCTATATTTGCTGGATGGCAGTGAGTTAGCCCTAAGCGCTCCGAGACAAGGGGTGTTGGATTGACCCGTTGGAATTACGCATAAATTCGTGTATTTACCTGACCCAAGAAATTGCTCACTCAGTGCAGGTGGCGTGATGAGAAACAGCACAGTTGAGTCATGCACGGGGACAGCATGCGTATTCATAATATAGAGGAACTTGGAACAATTTGTTGAGGACACGACGCTGCCTTACCACTCCGTTGCGACAACTGTAGAACACAGTCTGGGCTTGAAATACATCGTCCCATCAAATACTGGTCTGTAACGTCCACCCTTTTCGGACCAGATATACTAATGCTTGTTGATCAGGTGTTATGAGGCACGCAGGCTGCTTCCTTTCCGCTCTCAAAAAACGGTTTGAATTCTGAGAGGAAATCAAGGGAAAACAGGTCACACGGTGCTCTCCTCTGCCCATATTCACGTGTTTTGCCAATCCGCTTCCACGGATAGGTGGAATCATCTGCGCTGTCTCAGCATCTTAGGATATCAGGGCTATGTTTGTGGGACTGAGATGTCATGTGTTGTCGATTTCTAAGCGTCTGCATTTTTTCCTGTTTTTTTTTTCAGAACGGTGTTTTCTCCCAAATGATTCCGGCATGTGTTTAGCTTCTATGCCACAAGTTTTCTTCAACAGCACATCCGGGGCATGTGAACACTTCATTTATGGTGGTTGTGGTGGGAATGAGAACCGGTTCGAAACAGTGGAAGAATGTGAGCAAGCGTGTTCGGAGTGATGATACGGATTGACTGTGATTGTTTTGAAGCACTTGTTTCTTCCCGAAATATACTCAGCCGCTGGTGTTTCCATGACCGTTTTCTGGCTCAACTGATTGGGTTTAAAATCAGATGGTTTGTACAACATTCAGTTGATAGATGAAGTTATTTGACGTTTCGCAACCCGATTTTGTTCGATAATGGCAAGCAAATCTGGAGAAGTTGCGGCCCGTCACTGTGTGAGCTGGGTAAATTTGTGAAAGGCAGATATCTTGAGGTTGTTGCAGTTTAGTTTTCCGGCAGATCACCTGAAAATTGCAAGTGGAATTTGGATTAACATGATCACGCATATCACAAACCTAGACAGCAGCTCTGCTTATAAATCGGATATGATGCGAAAAATCCCGCATAAGAAAATGACATGTATAAGCATATATACATTCGAAAAGACAGACTTGTATGTGGTTAGATAGATTATTGGACAACTTAATAGATAGATAAGTAGAGTTGTATGAAGATCAATAGAGAGACTGATAGATAGATAGATAGATAGATAGATAGATAGATAGATAGATAGATAGATAGATAGATAGATAGATAGATAGATAGATAGATAGATAGATAGATAGATAGATAGATAGATTGATAGATAGATAGATAGATTGATAGATAGATAGATAGATAGATAGATAGATAGATAGATAGATAGATAGATAGATAGATAGATAGATAGATAGATAGATAGATAGATAGATAGATAGATAGATAGATAGATAGATAGATAGATAGATAGATAGATAGATAGATAGATAGATAGATAGATAGATAGATAGATAGATAGATAGATAGATAGATAGATAGATAGATAGATAGATAGATAGATAGATAGATAGATAGATAGATAGATAGATAGATAGATAGATAGATAGATAGATAGATAGATAGATAGATAGATAGATAGATAGATAGATAGATAGATAGATAGATAGATAGATAGATAGATAGATAGATAGATAGATAGATAGATAGATAGATAGATAGATAGATAGATAGATAGATAGATAGATAGATAGATAGATAGATAGATAGATAGATAGATAGATAGATAGATAGATAGATAGATAGATAGATAGATAGATAGATAGATAGATAGATAGATAGATAGATAGATAGATAGATAGATAGATAGATAGATAGATAGATAGATAGATAGATAGATAGATAGATAGATAGATAGATAGATAGATAGATAGATAGATAGATAGATAGATAGATAGATAGATAGATAGATAGATAGATAGATAGATAGATAGATAGATAGATAGATAGATAGATAGATAGATAGATAGATAGATAGATAGATAGATAGATAGATAGATAGATAGATAGATAGATAGATAGATAGATAGATAGATAGATAGATAGATAGATAGATAGATAGATAGATAGATAGATAGATAGATAGATAGATAGATAGATAGATAGATAGATAGATAGATAGATAGATAGATAGATAGATAGATAGATAGATAGATAGATAGATAGATAGATAGATAGATAGATAGATAGATAGATAGATAGATAGATAGATAGATAGATAGATAGATAGATAGATAGATAGATAGATAGATAGATAGATAGATAGATAGATAGATAGATAGATAGATAGATAGATAGATAGATAGATAGATAGATAGATAGATAGATAGATAGATAGATAGATAGATAGATAGATAGATAGATAGATAGATAGATAGATAGACAGGTATATAGATAAGTATGTAGATAGATATATAGATAGACAAATGGATCGATAGATGGAAGATAAATGAATAAATGGCTAGCTAGTTATTGGATAGGAAGACGGATGTATTTCTGGATGGATGGTCGATGGACAGTCATTTTACTAAATGTGCATGTGTATAAAGGGTGAACTGTTACTTCGATACTTGAGAAGTGTGTGTAGCTTATTGGGAGATCGATTGTTTTTGCATAGCCAGGTGTGAAGGCATTCAGCCAGTTGGATACGCCGTTGTTCTCTTGAATGTGTACTTATTTTTCCGAATGAAAGCACCTCCGTTTATCCTTTTCTAAGTGAACGAAAACTCGACTTATCAATGTTTACACTTTACTTGGTCAGAGTGATTTTGATTTTTGTTCTTTATCGTGACTACTACATTATGTTGTAAAGTCGGACAATTCTATTTACTTACTTCATATTTTAACCGACAATATTACGGAAAACTTAGGAACTGCACTGATGAAATGGCTCAGTTCATTGTGATTGTACTTTCAAATTTTGATGCCGCTACAACTCACAAGTAGGGGGAGCATAGGAGAGTCTGGTGCGGTGATTTCTCTTTGACTGAATGAAACTCTTAGGGCGCAAGAACGATTGGCAATCAGTCAATCAATCAGTCAGTCAGTCAATTAATTGGCAACAATCAGTTTGGCAATGAACTATTCAAATAGAAAAAAATCACAAATGGTGAATGCAAACCATCGGAATAGAACTAATGACGAGGTTGTCAGGATAGGTCTATTGCAACCTTATTGCAGCATGCCCTGCTGAATTCAATCAGCGACCTATTTGGAGGATTGCTAGTGTTTGATTCAACAAGAGTGGGCGGAATGTGTTCACTTGGCAACGACACCATGACTGTGTATTCTTTTGGATCTTTGTAATATAAATGTAGAGAACACTTTCGGTGGCCGTTGCAAACTGACAGTTTAGAGAACGTGAGCTGGAGTTAGCGAGAGTCTTAGATGCACATTCTCGGCAGGTTTTGGATACGGCTATCTTGAAGAGCAATTTTTTCACGGAAAAAAATTCGAAATTCTGACAAAACTTTTTATGTATGGCTGGCACTAAGGGCTGCTCAACTAGGTGAACTGCATTCTTTGGAGCAGTGTGCCACTTGTGTGTTTCGAAGCCGTTTCCAAATGTTCTCAAATTCAGTGCTAGACTCCCACAAACATCAATCGTTACATCTAGCTTATTTCTGCTCTGGGTGAACAAATTTCGCCGACCGCATTTTTCCAACAGATATACACTCACTGATGATACATCACTCGTTTGCTCCGCCGTTCATCCGTCTCACCAATATGATCCCGTGGGGATTTGAGACAGGTGGGTACAATACTTCTACAAACGGAGCTACTGGACGGAATAAACTGTGGCAAGATTCTCAGCCACAAGGACTAGTGTTTTCGCTAGGACTCATCAACTGGTCCGAGATGGGTGTTCTTGGCCGGGGTAACAACTGTGCGAGATATTTGGTGGATATTTGACTTGGTGCGCTGAGCGTTGCCTCAGAATAATGGCTTCAGGATGACATAGAACCCGTTTCGTCTGACTGCATTCAATTATGCATTATAGGATCTATGTAGATCGGTTGTGATAGAACGACCGCTATCATTTGAACATATCCACAATAGTTTGCAGCAATGGGTAAGAATAACTGACAGCGTGTGTTCAGCGTCATTTCAATTCGATGAAGTGTTCCGTTATATAGGAAAATATATCTGCCGTGGTCTCTAGTGAATCCAGTCAATCCGGTTGTTCCCATGATCATCTGTCTGTTCGGTTGCACACAGCCAATTCGTCAATTCAGTACTGGTATTTGGTTCTGTCTCAGCCTCATTCTTGTCTCACTCCAGTTCAAATAAGCTAATCACGCAGGGCTAGATCTGCAGCGATGGCATGCCCGAAGAGAACGTGCATCTACAAATTCTGATGAACAATGTTATTAACTGGCGACAAGTAAACAAGTCGGATGCTTTATGTGTGTAATGTTCCAACGTACTTGGGCATCAAATCTCACTGATTTTCAGTCACGATTGCAGTCAGATATAACGGGATCCCAAACCTAGAAAGCTGACTTGGGAGGATGTTGGGAGTTTCATTCTTCAGCATTTAGGCCAATGTGGGTGGTCCACCACAGGAGCATTCGAATGAACACTAAGATGATGAAAACCAGAATACAGGCGAACAAGATGAGTTAGGATGAGACAAATATTTGAACCCATTGTCTGCTTGCCAGAACTAACTTATTGAGATTGTCGCCGTGTCCAAGCGCTGTTGGATGCTCTGTGTCCAACGCAAGTTTCTCGATCACCACGTGATAATTTGAATGGAGCTTGTAGTAGTGGAGCTTGGATGTAAAATAATTCATCCAGTTAACAGAATCCAAACTACTAATCAGCAAATTCACATGTGTATGCACTGGAGCAATCACGCCGTCGATACTGTGGGATGCGTGCCGGATGAACCTGCTCTCTCTCGATTCAGAATATAATGAGCACCGACATGCGGGGAATGTTCCCGACAATTTTCGACATATTATTGTGTGCCTTTCAGGATCTGCGAAATGGGAATGCGGCAGAATTAACGGTTAGTTTACCGCAGAGCAAAGAATTCTTCGGAAATATGTCAGGGTCAGTAGCACAGCCCGTCTTCTAATTTTCATGCCTGGCAACACATATGTCACCGCGATGACGATTTTCAATCCGCGCTCGCATCCTCACATTTCGAATTACTGAGTTAATTAAGCACGCTATGGAAGAATCAGTGTAGGATTATTATCCGAAGGCAGGGGTTCAAAAAAATTTCATTGGATGTGAGGCAGTGAGAGAGCTCATGAATCGAAGCTCGGTAAGTACGGGTAAAAATCACTAATACATATAAATTGACCAGAATGGAATCCCATATATACTACACTAGCCCGCTTTTTTGAAACATACCCCTCGTCGGTTTGTCGTGGCCTAAACGAGACGACCGGCGTTAGGGGTGCGTTTTGAAAGGCTGATGCGCGTGTGCGGTGCTTACTCTGTCTGAGTGTGCGTCTGCCGCTTGTGAGTACGAAATATTCTAGCTCACAGGCCTGCATGCACACGTGTAGAGCAAGGGTATTTGTGGCATATTCATCTGCATGTGACAAGCATCCTGGTGTGGTCACCAGAACTGTACTATACGCGCTATGGAATCACTAGTGGAGATATTCTCGGATGTCAGGAATTTACAACTATTTACAACAAACCGATGGATTGTGATCCGAAGCCCAATATCCAAGGTTGCACATCGTCAATAAATCAATGCTTGCACATAAATCATGCAACATGGGAAGCACTGCTTATCACATTGTTATGTCTGCTGATTCGCTAACTGNGGTGATTATATAATTTGGACCATTTTAGTCCATCGCGTTGATTTTATTCACAGTTGAACCGACCATGTGACATAAGTGGTTCGAGTGATCACCACGTGATAAACACCTCTTGAGAATTTCGAAGAATTAGTATATGAACCAATATAGGGCAATCGAATTCGCTTAGAACAAGGGTGGAGAGAATGGAGTGGTTTGATGTTTAGGATTAGTTGGAGGGAGGCGAAGAACGGAATTTCATTCTTCAGCATTTAAGCCAATGTGGGCGGTCCCTGACAGGAGCATACAAATGGACACTAATTTAATGACCACAAGAATACAGACACACAAGATGAGTTAGAATGAAGCAAACGTTTGAATCTCTTGTGTGCTTGGCAGAACTAACTTGGAAATGTGCAAAATGAGCTGACGCTGAGATTGCCGCCGTGTCCAACCGCTACAGAGAACAGTTTAATCCGGCAAACATATCGTACCGTATCGACGGAGTGATTGCTGCTGTTCATACACATGTGACTGTGCTGATTATAAGGTTGGATTCCGTTAACAGGATTGATGTGTATTTCACGTGTCGAATGAATTATTTTACATTGAAACGGAACAATTCAAGCTCCATTAAAATTATCACGTGGTGATCGAGAAAGTTGCGTTGGATACAGAGCATCCAACAGCGGTTGGACACGGCGACAATCTCAATAAGTTAGTTCTGGCAAGCAGACAATGGGTTCAAATATTTGTCTCATCCTAACTCATCTTGTTCGCCTGTATTCTGGTTTTCATCATCTTAGTGTTCATTCGAATGCTCCTGTGGTGGACCACCCACATTGGCCTAAATGCTGAAGAATGAAACTCCCAACATCCTCCCAAGTCAGCTTTCTAGGTTTGGGATCCCGTTATATCTGACTGCAATCGTGACTGAAAATCAGTGAGATTTGATGCCCAAGTACGTTGGAACATTACACACATAAAGCATCCGACTTGTTTACTTGTCGCCAGTTAATAACATTGTTCATCAGAATTTGTAGATGCACGTTCTCTTCGGGCATGCCATCGCTGCAGATCTAGCCCTGCGTGATTAGCTTATTTGAACTGGAGTGAGACAAGAATGAGGCTGAGACAGAACCAAATACCAGTACTGAATTGACGAATTGGCTGTGTGCAACCGAACAGACAGATGATCATGGGAACAACCGGATTGACTGGATTCACTAGAGACCACGGCAGATATATTTTCCTATATAACGGAACACTTCATCGAACTGAAATGACGCTGAACACACGCTGTCAGTTATTCTTACTCATTGCTGCAAACTATTGTGGATATTTTCTAAAGAACAATGGTTTTTCTATCGCAACCGATCTACATAGATCCTATAATGCATAATCCAATGCAGGCAGACGAAACCGTTTCTATATCATCCTGAAGCCACCATTCTGAAGCAAATATTCAGCAAAGCAACCCAACTACTCAGAAAATAACGCGCACAGTTATTACCCCATCTAGCAATCCACATGATCGTGGAATTCTTATTCGTGTCATGTTTTCATTTGCTGACATCTCTCTATAGCATAGTCCGTGCGCAAACCGAACGTTGTGATATTGCAACATCGCAGGTAATGCATGTTAAGCCCAGCAATATGGCAGATCAGGTTAGCACATTAGGGTGTTTTCGATCGTGTTTGGGCGTGAGCGGAAACTCGAATGGTACAACATATGACACTGAGAAAGCGACTTAAACGTGCCGAACGAAACACCCAGGACACCGCAATATCATCCACCAAACCAGTGGGGATTTTCTTGTGCGGATAGTCTGGGAAAATATGGGTGTGCGGTTTGTGACAAAACCAGCGTCGACTTCTAACAGGGGCTTCTCAGTAAAGCCGGAACACTGCAATTTGTAATCTCACAAGGATTAGTTATTATTTCCTTTTTTCCGCTTCTTCCTACGCCTGTTCTGTGTCCTCTGGTGGCCTCTAGTCCACAAACCAGGGTATGGAAAACAAAAAATCATACGGCAGTCCACTGGGGTTAAACCATCACGTCTATCCGATAAAACAATTTCATGACGCATTTGCTGACCGTGTGTAACACTCAGTGTCACGAGGGACAGGTGTATATTGTTTGTGGATTTGGAGACTAATTTTGCAATCAACTCAGAGCCAACACTAACGATTTGTGAATAGTATTAAATTCAATCATCAGAAGCTTCCTGACCTCCTGGGGAAACTGGAACTTCTGGGTAGTGATAGTAATTTCTAAACACTGCTCAAGAACAGATCACAAACTTGAAATGAATTGTCAATGATTGCCTGAAATTCCTCAAATAAAGACCTAATGTAAAAATACAAGAATATGTTCACGGTCTTCTTCAATTTGTTGTGGCGGAACACAATTTCATAGCCCTTAGATTTACGAATTCGCACTTCATGTCAGGAATGTCCTCGGACAATTTCATGCACCCAGATGCCCACATATCGCGTTGGGTCATGCCTGATTCACTCAAAATTCTTTCATCATGTTGATCGATGCGTATGTCGTTGCAGATTCGCTTGGCCGACATACAATAGCATTATCCTAACCGGAATGAATTTCCTCGGCTACATGTTCGGTGTCCACCGAAGATTTCTCAAATCTTATGGACTCATTAGAATCTCCCACCAAGTTGCTTTGTCCAATTCAGGTATTTTCCTCATGTGGCAAAATTTGAAAAGTGGTTTCGATTGATGTTCATCAGAGGTTGTGCAGTTGCCGTTTGCCAAGCCGTTTTGAGACCGTACGCACACAGATGTTGAGCACCAACCCGACTATCCTAGAATCCAGAGACATCATTGCACCACAATCCTCTCGCCTTCGATTAATAACCAGCACGATATGGATGCAGATGAGATGGATGATATGAATGAAGACTTCGTGATTAACCAAACTTGTACGATCAGATCATAAATGCTGTAATTCTAATGCTAGCGAAGACACAGGTCCCTCTTGGCTGAGAATCTTGCCACAGTTTATTCCCTCCAGTCGCTCCCCTTGTTTGACACTCAGAATGTAGAGGAATTCTAACCACCTGTCTCAAATACCCACGGGATCATATTGGTGACAAGGATGAACGGCGGAGCAAAGGAGAGATGTATTATCAGTGACGGTATATCTGTTGGAAAATATCGGTCGGCGAAATTTGTACACCCAGAACACAAAATAGGTAGATGTAACCACTGATGTTTGAGGGACTATAGCGGCGATTACGGGTGCATTTGGAAGACGGTTTCGCGACACACGAGGAGCAAATTGCTCCAGTGGATGCATTTGATCTAGTTGAGCACCCCTTGAATTCCAGCCATACACGGCAGGCTTTGTTAGAAATCCAGCGTGCCAAGTCCTGTTCCGTGAGACAATAACTACCCAGGACTACCGAATGAAGAACACAGCAAGAATGCACGACTAAACACACCCATCGCGAGATTTCCGTGGACGTTTTTATCTAGGAAGAGTCAATATTACATTTCCTCATGCAGCAAATGCAAAACTTGATAAATAGCACGACCGTGAATGCCAGGAAAAATCACACTTTTAGTTGTAGTCAAAATCTGACAAGACCTAGTTGCTGTTCTAAGGATTTGACTCAGTTACCACTTACTGGCTAACTCCTTACTTCAATGCAAATAATATGAATTCATTTTAATGCAGATATGCCACGAAAGCATCGGCAAACAAATTTTCCACAACCAAATCCCAGTCAATACGGATTTCATGTTTGCCGGCTTTCTGGTTCTGTGTGGCCACACACTATTTGGAAGGTAACTGATGTTCGGAAAATTAGCCCAGCTACGGAAACACGAAAATCACTAAACATGGAAAACAAGCATTACAAATTAATCCATCCTCATAATTTACCCATTGTGACACCGGCGATTAGTAGGTGGTAATGGAAATCCCCTACTTTGATGTGGGCACGCTGGTGCTGGAAATTGGGACGCTAATAAATTAGATGTGATATTTGTACAGAAATGAATATGAAAACGAGTACAGGAATTTGAAATGGCACTTCAAAGCTTATGTGTATCGGAGACCACATTCCCAAGCATTTTGCGTGAGTACAGCGCTAGCCAAATTCTCGAGAACGTGCAAGCAACGGACGCAACTCGCCACGTTATGAAGTTTATGTCACAGGTTGTATAGTTTGTTTTCCAGTGTCACCTGCTTTGAGGAATGTCTAATTAGGCATTCAAATATGTGATTATTTCGAATTTGTGTGGTCTGCTTTGAGGTGGTAATGAGCACCCATAATTGGTAAACCATTTAGATGTTCTCGTTTTTGATAATCAATGTGCAGTTGAGCTCATGCTGATAAGGCTAGCTCGCTACTCATGTAGCTGGCTACCTACCTAGCTACCTGTATATCTATCAAATGGTCAGCTAGTTTGGCAGTTGAGTAAACGTGGAAATTATCAAGCGATATTTTGTTCACAAATTTACCTAGCCCCCACAATGACGGGCTGCAACTCCTCCAGATTTGCGTGCCATTTTCGAACAAATTCGAGTTGCAAATTGTCAAATAAATTGGTATATCCACCGGGCGTTGTACACACCACCTAATTTCAACCCGATCAGTTTGAGCCAGAAAACGGTCGTGAAAACACTAGCGAATAAATATATTTCCAGAAAAACCAAGTGCTTCATAACAATCACAGTCAACCGGTATCATCACTGCAAACACGCTTGCTCACATTCTCCTATTGTTTCGAACCGGTTCTCATTCCCACCACAGCCAAGATAAATGAAGCCTGTGCAAGATGTTTGTCCCGGCCTGATCTGTGCAGGTTGAAATTTGCTGAACACCCCACGCGGGAAGTCGTCATTGCCTATTGTTCATCAAATGTACTTTACTAGCATGGATTGAGACGTGCATATTCATACACAACATGCCCTGAACGATACAAATACGAGCCAGGCGTCAGAATAGGCTATTTGCGATTTCACATATCCCAAGCGCCATCAGAACTCCGTCAAATGAAATAAATTTGAATAGGCGAATAATTGTGGTTAACGGAACTATGAACATTAGTCAAAGCTCAGAGGTTAATTTTGATAGTTCTTCTCGTGGTGATTATATAATTTGGACCATTTTAGTAATGTGTGCCTTTCAGGATCTGCGAAATGGGAATGCGGCAAAATTGACGGTTAGTTTACCGCAGAGCGAAGAATTCTTCGGAAATATGTCAGGGTCATTAGCACAACCCGTCTTCTAATTTTCATGCCTGGCAACACATATGTCACCGCGATCACGATTTTCAGTTCGCGCTCGCATCCTCACATTTCGAATTACTGAGTTAATTAAGCACGCTATGGAAGAATCAGTGTAGGATTATTCTCCGAAAGCAGAGGCTTAAAAACTTTCATTGGATGTGAATCAGTGAGAGAGCTCATGAATCTCAGCTCGGTAAGTACGGGTAAAAATCACTAATGCATATAAATTGACCAGAATGGAAACCCATATATACTACACTGGCCCGCGTTTTTGAAACATACCCCTCGTCGGTTCGTCGTGGCCTAAACGAAACGACCGGCGTTAGGGGTGTGTTTTGAAAGGCTGATGCGCGTGTGCGGTGCTTACTCTGTCTGAGTGTGTGTCTGCTGCTTGTGAGTACGAAATATTCTAGCTCGCAGGCCTGCATGCACACGTGTAGAGCAAGGGTATTTGTGGCATATTCACCTGCATGTGACAAGCATCCTGGTGTGGTCACCAAAATGGTGGAGTATCACGCTATGGAAGCATCCGAGGACAGTGGTTCTCTAAAGTCAGGAATTTGCAACAAATTCTGTAAACGGAAATCTGAAAGAAAACATATGATCCGAAGCCTAGTAATCAAGGTTGCACATCATCAATACTTGCACGTAAATCAACCAAAATGGAAAGCACTGACTTCCACATTGAGCTCCATAACTGCAGAAGTAAACGCGATTTAATGTAAACAATGTAAAGACAGACAATTACGTACGTTCTGAAGGGTGCTGTAAGATCCGGGCGGCTATGGATCTCAGAGGACGATTGCGACTATTAGATTATACGCAGTTGGTAGCCAGTAGACAGTAGGAGCAGACAGACTGGGGCAGCCGACAATGTATTGAGAACTGACAGGAACTGGTTCTACAAGCTACGGGTTAGTAATCATCGTAAATTAAGCGAACGTACAATCAATGATGACGCAGTCAGCGGGAGCGGAAAATAGTCAATGAAGCGGCAGTGATTTCTAGAAGCAACAACAGATAAGCACTAAACGATGTACAAACATACATATACGAACAGCCTGTCAGTGTGAGTTGGCCGTATAGGGTGATAACGGTGCAGAAACAACCAGTTCGTTTGGGAGGTAGTGGGACTGTCTTTCGGTCGGTGGTGCGACGCGGTAGCTTGTGTTATGTAACAAATCAGACTGCGCGGTTAGGTCTGTTTAAAACAAATCTTGCTGAAGCGTGAGCAGACCCTAAGTAGGTGCGAAATAGGGGGAAACGAGCAGCAAGAAAACAAAATGGCGTTAAAGTAAACGGGCGTAAGTCACGTTACTCGTCACGTTACCCTGTTTCCTTTTTGCCAATAGAACGAACTAAATATCCTACTAGATATTTCGACATACGAACATAACGGAGTATGAAGAGCTTTGTGTGTTGAAGAAGGGGTGAATTTCCCACGAGAGTTGAGAAAACTATGAAGAGGAGAGCTAATTTCTAGTGTGGTGTAAGCGTTTGAGGAACGTCCTTCAACTGAACAGAAGAAACGAAGAATATGGATTTTCACGGTCGCGAAACGCAAACGGCCGCGCTGCAAAATATTGCAGAAGCAGAGCGATGAGCTTCAAGCAGCGGAAAGTACGTGGATAGGTTTGTCATTGAAGGGCGAAGAGATTTGAGGTCCCCGGCGTCATCGAGAACAGCGTCTATATGCAGCAGTTTACAGAGTCCCTGGCTGGCGTGCAGCGGGGCGATCACGTCAGTGACGAATAGGAGTTAAGTAACAGTCGTTAAGTATGTTAGATAGGTGAAAATTTATGTAATGATGAGTCACGTTATACTGACCGTACGGTAAATGTGAAATGCAACCGCGACTCTGTGGTCCTCTTGAAGTGCACAAGGCAGTTGTCTGCATAAGATTTTCATTGAATGGCATCACTAGTATATTATCTAGTCCATTATATGGCAGACATCTAGAAGACATGCACATACAGTTGTTGGTTGTACGACATTTATAATAAAAATATAAGCCACCAGGAATTTAACGCTAGACAAAACCATGTTAGTGAACAAGTCAAATTGATATAAACGGAAGTTTTTCAGAAGGACCCTGAGGAAGGTAGAGTAACTGCTTAGTAATGGCTTAGTTTGTGTCTGCTAATGAACGACATGGCGGTGAAGGGCTCTCCTACTTATAGAGGTAGCGGTGGAGACACATTTACCGATAGACACAGATTTGGATGTACGGATGTAGGAATTACAATCTGCTTGAACCTAGGTCGTTTTGGCTTTAATACAGTTGCATACACGCAGTTTCGAAACGATTGACCTCGCGACAATGCTAAGGAAATGCTTGAGCCTGGTATTGATGCGCCAACATTGACGTGGCTCAATGATCAACCAGGACAACCTGTGGTGAATAGGAAACAATTTTTCGGACATTACGCTATAGAGAGAAGTTGTCAGTTGGGCAAACTCACAAGTGACACAGGAAAAGTTTACGGCAGTTACCTTGGTAAAAAGTAGCATGGACATGTGGTTACGCGAGAAGAAATACGAAGATCAATTTTGATATACGGAAATGCCCTTGTCTCACTGAGGACAACACAGTTTGGGAGAATGTCACCTGTCAGGTATGCCTGAACATCATCATCATCATCATCATCATCATCATCATCATCATCATCATCATCATCATCATCAGTATCGGCTGCGTGACATCAGTGTTCAACACGGATGCTTCGCTGCCGTAGAATCACGATTTGTTTGGAGGCCATAGTGTTACGAAAGGGATAAATTTGAACTTTGAAGCAACTTACTGCTTGCTTATTACAATCATTCCGAGGTACTTACTCGCTCGGGCAATCTCGATATTTACTGTGTGTGCCGCGGGGACACAGCCAGTTTGGTTCAATGGGTCGCTGAGATGCGCAAATTGTCTCATCATGGAAGGGACCAGTTTCTCCGTGACGGACCGCTCTGGTAACCAATTATCATAAGCTCATACACTACTAAACTGAAACGAAGACCCGCATTGGGCAGATGAAATTCCTCGTTTGCTTAGAACAGATAAACCAGTGGAAAAGCTCCACAGAAGCTTCCCGTCATTTTCCCATGAAATAAAATGTCGACTTCCACGCCTTCTGGAATTCACATGAACGCGCGTACCTGGATGATCAATAAAACACTTTCGATGGTTGTATATGTACAAGTATATATGTTTGTATATATCCTCACGCATAAGGATGTCTCATTTGAAGAACCGAAATTTGGACATTGGTTTGAGTCCGATTAGCGCAGAAATTTGGAGAAGTTAGCGGGCCCTAGAATCACTTATTACGTTAGCGATGATTTTGGTTTAGGGGCGTTCACATAATTAATGTGCTTTTTTAATTCTAAAACACTCAGCGTGCGCAAACCGCCACACCAAGTTTAACTCTAATATCTTGGTGACGGATGCCTGATCCTAGCTCACATATATACAGAGGACAGATAACATGAACCACCAAAAAGGCCAGCGATGACGGAAACAAAAATGCTGTGAAAAGTGTTAGAGTCATTTTTTCAGATAACGTCCGTCGCTTCGGATACACGCAAAGGTAACTTGCGACTGTCTGACATCGTGGGTGCCCATGTTCGTACAAGACGACGCTTAGTGCAAAGTTTGGACCAGTAAATACGTATGGCAAGCGCTAGTGTGGACAGTAGTTCCGGCTATCGAAATCATGCTCACTTAGTGAAATAAACGGTGATTGGGTTGAGGGGTACTACTTTTGGAGGCTTGTGATCAAAATCCCCAAAATATCTACTTTGAACTGACGCCCAGTGGAAGACGAATTGTGCTACACAACGACTAGAGTTTGAAATCACCCAACAGTTTTGCGCAAGAAATGCAAGGATGAACACGATGCCGTTAGATTGCTACGAAAAAATTATAATACACAAATGTGGACGGCCATTACGTTCGTAAAAATGTCAAGCACATGATATGAATTTGTAATATGAAAAGTAATTCCAGATGCTGCACGCGGAACCGATGCAGGAGAAACGTGGTCACAAGTCCTAGGTGCTCGGCCTACACGAGGATTGATTGGGGAAGAGGGGACCAGGCACCACGCGACGGCCGATGTGGAATGAGTTTATTTGTATATGTGCAGTTCATGGTTGTGCGACGGCTGGGATACTATCAGGGCGCTCTCATCTAGACACGAGGAAGATTAGGTTTTTCAACAAAAGTCTTGACACGAAAGCCTACCTGCAAGGCAGCGGTGTTTAACGGAAAATGCAAAAGCATTACCATTTCTACGGAACAAGTCACCAAGCGATCCAACTCGCAGGAGACTGTGTTCGTCAAACGTCTAACCATTGACCAACCTGGTATGAGAGATTCTGTGTGTCGCAGGAACACCCCTCAGTATAGCTCAATGGGTCGCTGGGGTGCGCAAACCGTCTCATCACGGTAAGGACTAGTTCGTTCGTGACGGAACTCTATGGTAAGCAACAATCGTAAGCTTATACACTACCAAACTGAAGAGAAGACCCGCATTGGGCGGATGAAATTCCTCGTTTGCTTACAATATATAAACCAATGAAAAAACACCACAGGAGTTTCCCGTCATTTTACCATGAAATAAAGTCGACTTCCAGGCCTTCTGGAATTCACATGGACGCGCGCACCTGGATGAATAATCTACTTTTGATGGTTGTATATGTACATATATATATATATATATATATATGTTATGTATCCGCATGCTTAAGGATGTGTTATTTGAAGAACCGAAATTTGGGCATTGGCAGAAATTTCTAGATGGGCAGCTTATAGGATTACTTATTAGGTTAGCGATGGTTTTGTTGTAGCAATAATTCACTTAGGTAATGTCCTCGTGTTAATTCCAGGACTACTCAGAGTGCGCAAACCGCCACACCAAGGTAAGCTCAAGTATCTTGGTGAAGGATGCATGAATCTAGGTCGTATATGCACAGGAGAGAGGTATCATCAAGCACCACAAATGCCGGGGATGAGAGAAAATAAAATGCTGTGATAAAGTTTGTCAGATCACGTCCGTCGATTCGGATACACGTAAAGGTAACTTGCAACTGCCTGGCAACGCGAATGCACAAGTTTGAACCAGACATCACTTAATCCGTATTTCCAGTCGTCGAATCATGCTCACTTAGTGATTGGGTGAGGGATGCTACTTTTGGAGGCTTGTGAGCTAAAACTCAAAACTTCTGCTTTGAACTGACGGCCAGTGGAAGAAGAACTGTGCTACACAACGACTAGAGTCCGAAGTCACCCAGAAATTTTGCGCAAGAAATGCAAGGACGAACACGATGCGTTTTAATTGCGACGGAAAAATTATAATACACAAAGATACAGACGGCTATTTTGTTCGTTAAAAGTTTGAGCACATGATATGAATTTGTAAGATGAAAAATCATTCGTATCAGACTCACGGTTTTTAATTACCATACCACAAGGTTGAGGCCCATTCCACCCCCGTTGGATGGGTGGAAGAACATGTGGTGTGGAGGCGCATTTGGTGCATATACTTTGTGAGGTTTGGCGGAGTATAAAAGTGAACGTTCGGTGGGACACGGTTGTGCAGGTTCAGCGATCATGAATCCGACAATCCTGATTGTATTTGTTGTCGTCGCAGCTGTTGGCGGTATCGAAGGTAAGCTCTACTCACTCTGCACATGCACGGTATAGCGCATTTGGACAAATTGCATAGATACACGCACAGTCAAATGTTGACTGATCCGATCTGATCCGACCCGATCCGTTCTGATGAGATTCTAGAGAGTTGCGGTCGTAAAATTCCGTGGTGCATCAATTCCACAGATCCGCATATGCAAGTGTCATTTTGTGATAGACACTTCGTGATCCCATGATTTTCAAGCATATATAGTCAAGCGTCTTCATTTACTAGATGACGGTGTGTTAGCCCTAAGCGCTCCGATACATGGGGTGTTGGATTGACGCGTTGGATTGGGGCATAAATTTGTATAGTTCGCTGACCCAAGAAATTGTCCTCTCAGTGTGGACCTCGTGTTCATAAGCAGCACAGTTGAATTACGTACGATGGGCGTGTGTATGCTTGATGGACGGAAAGTTTCAACAAGTCGTTAAAACCACTCCGTTGCAGCAACTCTAGAAGTCAGTCTGGGCTTCAAATATGCCGTCCCATCAAATGCTTGTCTGTGACGTCCACCCTTTTCCGACCAGATAATCTAATGCTTGTTGATCTGGTGTTATGACGCACGCGGAGTGTTTCCTTTCCGATCTAAAAAAAACGGTTTGAATTCTGAGACGAAATCAAGGGAAAACAGGTCACTGGGTGCTCTTCTCTGTCCATATTCACGTGTTTTGCCAATTTGTGCGGTAAAATCTCCTTCCACGGATAGGTGCAAACATCTACGCTATGTCTCAGCATCGTAGGATATCAGGGCTATGATTATGTGGTGCTGAGATGTCATGTGTCGTCGATTTTTACAACGTCTGTATGTTTTCCTCTTGTGTTTCAGAACGATGTTCTCTCCCAAAAGAAACCGGGATGTGTAAAGCCTACATGCCACAATTTTTCTTCAACAGCACATCCGGGGCATGTGAACACTTCATTTATGGTGGTTGTGGTGGGAATGAGAACCGGTTCGAAACAATAGGAGAATGTGAGCAAGCGTGTTTGCAGTGATGATACCGGTTGACTGTTGTTACTTTGAAGCACTTGTTTCTTCCCGAAATATACTCAGTCGCTGATGTTTCCATGACCGTTTTCTGGCTCTAACTGATCGGGTTGAAATTAGGTGGTGTGTACAACGCCCGGTGGATATACCAAGTTATTTGACAATTTGCAGTTCGAGTTTGTTCGGAAATGGCACGCAAATCTGGAGGAGTTGCGGCCCGTCACCGTAGGAGCTAGGTAAATTTGTGAACAAACCATCGCTTGATAATTTCCACGTTTACTCAACTGCCAAACTAGCTGACCATTTGATAGATATACAGGTAGCTAGGTAGGTAGCCAGCTACATGAGTAGCGAGCTAGCCTTATCAGCATGAGCTCAACTGCACATTGATTATCAAAAACGAGAACATCTAAATGGTTTACCAATTATGGGTGCTCATTACCACCTCAAAGCAGACCACACAAATTCGAAATAATCACATATTTGAATGCCTAATTAGACATTCCTCAAAGCAGGTGACACTGGAAAACAAACTATACAACCTGTGACATAAACTTCATAACGTGGCGAGTTGCGTCCGTTGCTTGCACGTTCTCGAGAATTTGGCTAGCGCTGTACTCACGCAAAATGCTTGGGAATGTGGTCTCCGATACACATAAGCTTTGAAGTGCCATTTCAAATTCCTGTACTCGTTTTCATATTCATTTCTGTACAAATATCACATCTAATTTATTAGCGTCCCAATTTCCAGCACCAGCGTGCCCACATCAAAGTAGGGGATCTCCATTAACACCTACTAAGCGCCGGTGTCACAATGGGTAAATTATGAGGATGGATTAATTTGTAATGCTTGTTTTCCATGTTTAGTGATTTTCGTGTTTCCGTAGCTGGGCTAATTTTCCGAACATCAGTTACCTTCCAAATAGTGTGTGGCCACACAGAACCAGAAAGCCGGCAAACATGAAATCCGTATTGACTGGGATTTGGTTGTGGAAAATTTGTTTGCCGATACTTTCGTGGCATATCTGCATTAAAATGAATTCATATTATTTGCACTGAAGTAAGGAGTTAGCCAGTAAGTGGTAACTGAGTCAAATCCTTAGAACAGCAACTAGGTCTTGTCAGATTTTGACTACAACTAAAAGTGTGATTTTTCCTGGCATTCACGGTCGTGCTATTTATCAAGGTTTGCATTTGCTGCATGAGGAAATGTAATATTGACTCTTCCTAGATAAAAACGTCCACGGAAATCTCGCCATGGGTGTGTTTAGTCGTGCATTCTTGCTGTGTTCTTCATTCGGTAGTCCTGGGTAGTTATTGTCTCACGGAACAGGACTTGGCACGCTGGATTTCTAACAAAGCCTGCCGTGTATGGCTGGAATTCAAGGGGTGCTCAACTAGATCAACTGCATCCACTGGAGCAATGTGCTCCTCGTGTGTCTCGAAACCGTCTTCCAAATGCTCTTACAACCGGTGCTAGAATCCTCCAAACATCAGTCGTTACATCTACGTTATTTCTGCTCTGGGTGAACAAATTTGACCGATCGAGTTTTTCAACAGATATACACTCACTTATGATACATCTCACTGTTGTTCCGTCGTTCATCCGTCCCATCTTCCTGCTTCCGTAGGGATTTGAGACAGGTGTGTAAAGGCCATCTACATCTTGAGTGCTGAACAAAGGCAGCGACTGGACAGAATAAACTGTGGCAAGGACCACAAGGACTTGTCTCTTCGCTAGGATACGTCAACTGGTCCGAGGTGCATGCGTTCGGCCGTTGGCTCTCGAGTGTGTCTCAAGTTATCGGAGAACACAAAACGATCGGTTTATCGGTTCATCTGTACTATCGATCACTCGGTGGAATTGAAATTCCACAGATAATTAAGTACCAAATGAATTGTCGAAATTCGCTAGTTAGGTTAACCGAAGGAATCGATACTCAGAACTAGAATTGCAGCATTAGTGATCGTATCGTACAAGTTTGGTTAATCACCAAGTCTTCATTCATGTCATCCATCTCATCTGCATCCATATCGCGCTGGTTATTAATCGAAGGCGAGAGGATTGTGGTGCAATGATGTCTCTGGATTTTAGGATAGTCGGGTTGGTGCTCAACATCTGTGAGCATACGGTCTCAAAACGGTTTGCCAAACGGCAACTGCACAACGTTTGATGAACATCAATTGAATCCACTTTTTAAAGTTTGCCACATGAGGACAATACCTGAATCAAGCAAAGTAACTTGGTGGGAGTTTGTAATGAGTCCATAATATTTGAGCATTCTTCGGAGGACACCGACCCATGTAATCGAGCAAATTTATTCCGGTTTGGATAAAATCACTTTAGGTCCACCAAACAAATTTGCAAGAACCAAGTGATCATCCAACATGAAGAAAGAATGTTGGATGAATCAGTCATGACCCAACGCGATATGTGGGCATCTGGGTGCATGAAATTGTCCGAGGACATTCCTGACATGAAGTGCGAATTCGTAAATCTAAGGGCTATGAAATTGTGTTCCGCCACAACAAGTTGAGGAAGGGCGTTTTTTAACATTTTAACATTAGGCCCTTATTTAAGGAATTCCATGCAATCATTGGCAATTCAGTTCAAGTTTGTGATCGTTTCTTGAGCAATGTTTGTAAATCACAATCTCCATTAGAATTCTCCGGTTTCCCTGAGTGGTCAAGAAGCTTCTGATGATTGTATTTGATACTATTCACATGTCGTGAGTATTGGCTGCGATTTGTTTGAAAAATTCATCTTCAGAATCACAAATAATATACACTTGTTCCTCGTGACACCGAGTGCTACGCATACGGTCAGCAAATGTGTCATTAGTGTGTTTCATTAGAACCACGTGAGAGTTCAACCCCAGTGGACTGCCTTATGATTGTTTGTTTTCCATACCCTGGTTTGTGGACCAAAGGCCACCAGATGACATAGAACAGGCGTAGGAAGAAATGGAAAAAAGGGAGTAATATCTAATTCTTGTGAAATTATAAATTGCAATGTTCCGGCTTTACTGAGGAACCGCTGTTATAAGTCGACGCTGGTTTTGTCACAAACCGCACACTCATATTTTCCCAGACACTCCGGATAAGAAAATTTCCACTCGCTTGTTGGATTATATTTCGGTGTCGCTGTGTTTCGATCGGCCCTTCGTACTCGTTTTCTCAGTTTCACATGTTTTATCATTTGAGCTTCCATTCCCGCCCAAAGACGACCGGAGATACCTAAATGTGCCAACCTGATCTGCTATATTATTGGGCGTAAAATGGATTGCCCGAGATGTTGCAATGTCACAAAGTTAGGTTTGCGCATGGACAATGCTACAGAAAATTGTCAGTAAATGACAGGATGACACGAACACGAACCACGATCAAATGGATTGTTTGACAGGGAAATAACCGTGCAAATTATTTGGTGAGCAGTTGGCTTCCTTTGCTGAGCATTAACTTCAGAATAGTGGCTTCAGGATGACATAGAACCCGTTTCGTCTGAATGCATTCAATTATACATTATAGGATCTATGTAGTTCGGGTGCGATAGAACAACCGTTGTCTTTTAGAACATATCCACAATAGTTTGCAGCAATGGGTATGAATAACAGATAGCGTGTGTTCGGCCTCATTTCAATTCAATGAAATGTTCCGTTATATATAAATCTGTATCTGCGGTGGTCTCGAGTGAATCCAGTCAATCTGGTAGTTCACCATGATCATCTTTCTGCACGATTGCACACAGCCAATTCGTCAATTCAATAATGGTATTCGAGTCTAACGCCGTCTCATTCTTGGCTCACTCCAGTTCAAATGAACTAATCACGCAGGGCTAGATCTGCAGCGACGGCATGCCCGAAGGGAACGCGCATCTACAAATTCCAACGAAAAATGTCATTAACTGGTGACATGTAAACTAGTCGTATGCATTATTTGTGCAATGTTCCAACGTACTTGGGCGTCAAATCTCACTGATTTTCAGTCACGATTATAGGCAGCTACAACGGGATCCGAAAACTAGTGTGTTGACTTGGGAGGATGTTGGGTGTACGTCAAATTGGCCACAGTGCACACAGTGTGGAAACACACCATGGTCAGCGTCGACATACCATCGAACACGTTCGTGTTTGCTTTATTTGCGCAATGTTTTCAACGCTTGTTTGTTTGATTGATAAGCCACCCGGCAGAGTAATCATGTTCAGACACCTCATGCTATCCACCTCATTGTTGTGCATCTCCAGTCTTCAAATCCTACGGGGCACTTCGTGTCAGACTTTGACTCAGACCAGATCAAAGTAATCAACATTCCCTGATCTGTGCAGGTTGAAATTTGCTGAGCAGCCCACGCGAGAAATCGTCATTGCCTATTCTTCGCTAACTGTACTCTACTAGTATGGATTCAGACGTGCATATTCACACGCAAGTTGTCGTGAACGAGAAAAAAATGAGCCAGCCGTCAGAATGGTCTATTCACCTTTTCGCGTATGTCACGCGCCATCAGAACTCTGTCGAATTAAATAAATTTGAACAGTCGTTTAATTATATTTAGCGGACTATGCACATTAGACCAAGGTCACAGGGTAATTGTGATGGTTCTTCAACTGATGATTATATAATCTGGAACATTTCAGTTCATCGCGTTGATTTTATTCACAGCCGAACTGATCATGTGACATAAGTAGTTCGAGCGATCACCACGTGATAAACATCTCTTGAGAATCTCGAAACATTGGCATATGCACCAATATAGGAGAATCGAATTTGCTTAGAACAAGGGTGGAGAGAATGGGATGGTTTGATGTTTAGGATTAGTTGGAGGGAGGCGAGGAAGGGAATTTCATTCTTCAGCGGTTTAGCAAATGTAATTGGTCCCTGACAGGAGCATACAAATGGACACTAAGTTAACGACAACAAGAATACAGGCGCACAAGATGAGTTAGAATGAAGCAAACATTTGAAGCTGTTGACTGCTTCCTAGTGCTGAGTTGGAAATGTGCAAAAGCAGCTGAGACTGAGAATGTCGCAGTGTCCAACCGCTGTTGGATGCTCTGTATCCAACAGAAGTTTCTCGATCACCACGTGATAATTTGAAAGAAGCTTGTAGTGTTCCAGTATAATGTAAAGTAATTCGACGCGTGAAGTGCACATCGATCCAGTTAACAGAATCCGAACTAATAATCAGCACAGGCTCATGAGTATGCACTGGAGCAATCACTTCGTCGATACCATAGGATGTTTTTGACGGATGAGCCTGTTTTCCCTCTAGATTCAGATCAAAGAGGACATCGATATACGAGGAATATTCCCGAGTTTTTTTCGGCATAATAATGTGTGCTTTTCAGAATCTGCGAAATGGGCATGCGGTAAAATTGAGAATTATTTCACCGCAGAGCAACAAAGTCTTTCAAAATACGTCAGGGTCAGTAGCACGGCCCGCCTTCTAATTTTCATGCCTGACAACACATATGTCATTGCAGTCACGATTTTCAGTTCGCGCTTGCTACCTCAGTAACTGTTATCGTTTACTTTTGATGAGCATGGTCACAGACATAGAAAGTGAATGCAAGCGATGAATGCAAAATTGTTACAGTAGAATATGAGATAAAAGAGAGCAATATCTCATTCGAAGTCATGCCACCAACAGTTCCAGTCAAATAAGATGAATCCCAACGTACGTAAGAATTCTGGTTAGGAAACATGCGTGTAATGTCTAACAACCGAAGAAAGGATAAACAAAACTCAATGCTCTTTAAGGCGCGATAAGCGTTAGCACAGTGAAGACTCGCACATCAGGCACAAAGTGTCCGTCATACTGGGTCTGGTGTGAGATTCAATGGCAAGAATATACACTCAACGCCATGTGCCACGCAGAAAGGTGTCGTACGTACGCAGAGAGCCCACAATGGCGAGGTAGCATAAATCACTGACTGTGACCTTAGGAAGTCCCAGTCCAATAACAGCTTTGGCGGATTGAGGAAAGCAGATCCCTCGATAAGAGATGATCATCGGTTGGTGGACCAAAAAGTCGACATCACAAACAATTGCACGTAGGGCTGAGATTATGGCGAGGGAAAATTCATCAGCACCATACTTCTGCTTTTTCTCATTCCACACGGTCACTCCGCCACCATCCGACACCATGCTGCCGTCCATAACAGTTGCTCGGCGCTCTCGAACGGCGATTAGGACGTCGAATTCGGTGCTCTCAACTCCTCAAAGACGGTGTATCCCAGGCGACGGAGGCCTTTTGCGAGTTCCCTTGCAACTCGATTATGACGAGCACATCTTGCGTCATGGGTGATCCAGCATGACTGCAAAATATGCACCAAACTCTTCTGTTGGCCACAGTTTCCACGACATAAGATCGTCTGGTCACCATGACCATGTCGAGCGGTTCTGTCGTTCTGGGCAGGTTGCGTCGGATCTGGATACCGCGGATAAATGTCCGAGGAAACACCCTTTCTAGAAATACAAGTTATCGATTAGAAAGAGGCGAAGCGGCTAACTCTCGTAAACCGCGACCGTCAACGCTGTTGTGCAAGCAGCCCCAAGCAGCCACCAGCTCTTCCTTGGTGTTTACGCATGAACCATTGACATGGATCGGAAGGCTGAGATTCCGAACAATCTTACCAAATGCGGAGTCGTTGAACACATTGAGTAGTACTCGGCACTGAGTAGAAAGGAGCGTTTCCATACGCATTCTCCGCTGCATCGGGATTGTTGCACTCAGACTTGGGATACCAAGTCCCCCATGTTGTTTCCCGGCATGGATGTAGCTGATCAGGGTATCCTTCGGTAGACGTAGCCAGCCACGCATAGATTGCCTGGTGTAGTTGTCCAACCTTTTGAGCGTGTTCCGGTGGACTTGGCCGAGCACGAGCGAATATGCCAGCCTCTGTATCAGGTAGTTCCTTGTGATCTCCATTCTTTGATGCGGCTTCAACGGGGCACGCGTCACCTCGTCGAACAGTTTGAGCAGATGCTGTCGATGGTTGAAGAGTCCTTTCCCCTTGAAAGCGAAGGGGATGCCCAAATATGTTGCGGTGTCCGTCGGACCCAGAGGAGTGTTGAGTTACTCGGCGAAACAAAATGGCTCGACTGAGACTGCTGTCGCCTGATATTTCGTGTCCCCACAGATCAGCATCGCTTTCGTCCTCCCGGCGTTGATCTTCACACCAGCTTCTTTCAACTCAACCGCAGCAGCTTCAAGCTTCTCTGTGAGGCAAGCCTGACACACGAGCACACACGACTTAGTCGCCAGCGAAGGCAAAACCATCTACTAGGTTGTTATGGAACTGGTATCTCAGTTGCGGCATCGACAACCCAAGAACCTCATCCATTGCCATAATAAACAGTAATGTTGAGAGTGGATCTCGTTGCCTCACACCTCGGAAATGGGGAAAACTGCTACAGCATTCTCATGGGGCGGTGCGATGTATTGAACTAGAGGTGACGGTGCTCCAAACGCCTCGGCAGATCTGACGATTGTGTCATGCGAAACCGAATCAAATGCTTTCGAGATATCAACGAACGCCAAGCTGAGGTTAGAAGCAGTCGCTGAAGAGTGACGAAGGAGGGCATGTAACAGCGATGTAGCTTCCAAACAGCCGTCTTGATGTAGAAATGCAAACTGGAGTGAAGGCAGTTGCAATCTACTACTCCAGTGATCAGCAAACACCTTGTGAAAGCATCAGACAAGAATGAATGATACAGAGATCAGTCTCAGTTGATCCGGTGAAGTAAGTATGTAAGTAAGTTGAAATACCCAGCAAATACGTTGCACTGAACCGGCGGAGCATCCTGGGCGTGAGCTTTTCCAGGCCGGAGACGAATTGCCCATTAAACGGATCGTACGGCCGACTTCCTCTCCTGTATTCTGCTTAATCAAGCTCCAATCGGATGGTACTACAATGCGACTTGGCCGGCTGTCCACGTGTTTTGGGCTAAGAGCACCTGTTTCTAGTACTTATCGGCGTGTAGAGGCAGGCCGCAGTTGCCTTTGTATAGATCTTTCCATGACCCATCGAGCACAGCAGACGCTGCATCTTTCCGTCTTTGGTGGTATAGGGTCTGGATGGCAGCGTAGTTGGCTCGATGGATCTGCTTCCGGTTGACCGGCCACCGATGGGCTAACTGACGACGGCGTCCGAATACAGTTTTCTAGGTGTGTGGAAATGTCCTGGGGGCGTGGATATCCGGAAGCGAAAGGACTTGCTCCGGTGTCATGATGCCAGACTGCAACCCTCGGGCAAATCCTAGAAGGTCAACACTAGCAAGTGAACTGTCAGCATGAGATTCCAAGAGTTACACTGACACGGCGCAATCCACGGTTTGTTTAAACTAGGCGCCATAGTCATGGGCTTCTGACGAGTAGGCCGCTATTTGACCGGTGGTTTGGTCAGGTCCACCAGATGATGATCCGTCCTGTTGCGCCTGCCAGTTAAGCACCCGTAACCGTGTTGATGCTGAAAGCCGATCGATTGGGCGAGCTGTTCCGGTAGACAGCACGAAAATTGTTCCAGACTGGAGGGGTGAATGAAGAGACTTGAAATGAAGGGAAGAATAGAATGATGAAAATTAGGATCACCATGCTGAGGGATTGCCAGCTTGGCAGGTCCAACTGCGTGGAAGAGTGAAGAGTGTTGATGCCTGGACGGGATAGGCCGTCTGAGACGACCTGGAGTGTACCGAATGTTGGTAGTGAACTGTGAAATGTAGTCAAGATGGCGTATCTCGCGTAGTGAATGTCGATCAGGCTTGGCGTTGAAAGCATACGTAAGTTTGTAGTCGGTTTGAATGGTGAACGATCTACCTTCTAACAGGTGCCGGAAATGACGAATAGCAAGGTAAATTGCGAGTAATTCACGACCAAAATTACTGTAACGCGTTTGCCTGCATCTACTGCGAGATAAAGGCTAGTGGTTGAGATGCGTTGTTAACAACTTGATGAAGTACGGCGCCGAAGGCAGCGTTCGAAGCATCAGCTGTCAAAAACAATTTGTGCTTTCGTGAGTATCGAGGAAAGATAACTTTGTGGCGTGTGGCTTGTTTGGCTCTTTCGAAAGCGGCAATCGGGGGCAAGTAACGATTTTTCTTTGGAGCCAAGTAAATCGGTCAGTGGCTGCAAAATATCTGCACAGTGAGGATGAAACCCGATAGTAGTTGATGATACCAATGAAACGACGAAGTTGGGTGAGAGTGGTGGGCATGGGAAAAGACTCTAGGGCCAAAATGCAATCAAGCAAAGGTGAAATACTTGTTGGGTCAATGTGGTGGCCAAGAAAATCTAGGCTAGTAACACCGAATAAGCATTTGTCAATGTTTAAACGTATGTTGTAAGTGGAAAGACGTTCAAACACTGCCCTGAGATGAGCTGCATGCTCCGTTGGGGAGGTGCTAGGCGATTAAAACATCATCAAGATAAGCATACACAAAAGGCAGAACACGTAAAACTTCGTCCATGAAACGTTGAAACGTTTGAGCTGCATTTCGAAGACCAAAGGGCATACGCGTGAATTCGAAAAGGCCATACGGTGTTGTGATGGCTGTTTTAGGGATGTCATCCGAGGCTACGGGTATGTAGTAGTATGCACGTACAAGGTCGAGTTTGGAGAAAATGTTTGTGGCATAAGGTACTTGCGAAATCGTGAATATGTGGGATGGGATACCTGTCTGGGATAGTAGCGATATTGAGAGAACGGTAATCTCCACAAGGTCTCCAATCACCTTAGATTTCTTGGGTACCATTCAGGAATCTGACCTTCCTGATACACATTGAGCCCCATAATTGCAGAAGTGAACCCCATTCAATGTAAGCAAATGAATGGGAGACAATTTCGTACGTTCTAAAGGGTATTTTACATGACCCTGTTTTCTTTTCGCCAATAGAACGAACTAAATATCCCACCAGATATTTTGACGTACGAACGTAACAGAGTATGAGGAACTCCGTGTGCTGAAGGAGGAGTGAATTTCCCACTAGAGTTGAGAAAACCATGAAGAGAAGTGCTAATTTCTAGTGTGGTGTAAGCGTTTGAGGAACGTCCTTCAACTAAGTAAGGGAAACGAAGAATATGGGCTGCCACGGTCACGAAGTGCAAATGGCCGGGGCGCAAAATATTGCAGAGGCAAAGCAATGAGCTTCAAGCAACGTAAAGCACGTAGATAGGATTGTCATCAAAATACGAAGGGCTGTAAGGCTCCCGGCGTCATCGAGATTAGCGTCTGTTTGCAACAGTTTGAAGGCCCCCTAGTAGGTGTGCAGCGGCGATATCACCTCAATGTTGAATACGAATTAAGTACCAAACGGTAGGTGTGTGAAGTAGATGAAAAATTATGAAATGATGAGGCAAATTATACTGGAGGTACAGTAAACGTGAAATTCAACCACGACTCTAATGCCTAGCTGAATTATACAAGGCATTCGTCCGCATAATACTACCATTGGATGGCAGTACCAATACGTAATCTAGTCTGATTTACGACAGACATCGTAGAATCCCTTATCCGGAAGCCATACACACAGACGTGATTCGTAGGATTGTTTTAATAGAAATGCAACTGCGCAGGTTTTTGAACCTAGAAGGAGTCCTCGTTAGTTACGAAGTCAAATCGATATAATCGCATTTTTTCATACGGACGCTGTAGAGGTAGGAGAAGCCATATTGTAACCGCTTAGTCTGTAATTGTTAATAAAGACCTTGGGGCGGATGCTTTATTCCTTATAGAGCTAGCGGTGGAGCCACACTTACTGATAGACACAGGGTTGGAAGAACGGAGGTAGGAATTGCAATCTGCTTGTACCTAGGTCGATTTGGCTTTATTAAAGTCATACGCTCGACAGGATTGGAATCGGACCATGCTAAGGAATTGCTTGAGGTGGACACCGATGTGCCAACATCAATGTGGCTCGATGATCCACCAGAAAAACCTTTGGCGAATAGACAACATTCATCCGGACATTACGCCATGGGGAGAAGCTGTAAGTTTGAAAATGTCAGGTGTGACTCTCAATACGTTTACCGCAGTTATCCTGGAAAAAGTAGCATAGACATGTGTTTAAATGCGAACCATAGAGATCAATTTTGAGTACCGAAAATGCCCTTGTCACGTTGAGGACAACATAATATGGGAGAATGTTGCTTGTTCCATAAGGTCCAATCTCATCATCGTCATCATCATCATCAACATCATCGAGAGCGTGACGCCAATGTTCCACACCAATGCTTCGCTGCCGTAAAACCGCGATTTTTTTGGAAGACCTGTTGTTTAGAAAAGCACAAATATGGACGGTGAAAGGACTTAGTGTTAGCTTTTAAAAAAAATGATAACGCTAGATTGAGTATACAATAATAGAGAGGTCAGATGGTACAGACTGACTAATAATTGTTCTCTTTAAAATAGTTCGCCGTTGGCTCAGGTCAGCGAATAAACAACAATCCAATCAAGGTTGCCCAGGGGTCTTCTGACAGTTCCCACATACAATAGATTCCGAAGATAGTCTGAAATGTTTGGATACCAGAGTTAGCACATCAGACTCGCGAATGACCGCTGTAAGCTCGAGCGAAATCGGAAGAGAGAGTCGAAGCACGTGACCACGTTTGCATTGCGTGAAATTGTACAAGTGCGCGTTTTTGTAGTTTTTCGTATTCAAACAAAATACGTAATGTTATAATGGAAGCAAAATAAAGGTACAAAACAACACAACCTAGGTCGATTTGGCTGTATTACAGTTATATTCTCGCAGTTTCGACGTAACTGAAATCGCGACCATGCTAGGGAAATGTTTCCACCCGGATTTGATGCGTCAACATTGACTTGGCTCGATGATCCACCAGAGCAACCTGTGGTGGAGAGGTACGTTACGTACGTACCGTACGTTACGTCAAGGGAGAAATTGTCAGCTCGGCAAAGTCGGGGATGACACTCGAAAGGTTTACTGCAGTTATCCTGATAAAAGTGGCATGGACATATGTTTACACGAGAACCATAGAGAGATCAATTTGGTTCACGGAAATGTTCTATTCTCACTGAGGACAACACAGTATGGGCGAATGTCACCTGTTCGATATGCTTGAATCTCATCATCATCATCATCATCATCATCGACTGCGTGACATTGGTGTTCAACACGGATGCGTCGCTCCCGTAAAACCGCGATTTGTTTGGAAGAATCATTGTGAAGAAAAGTATAAATGTGGACGGTGAAGGGACTTAGTGTTAGCTTAGTACAAAAATTTTGAAACGCCTACACCTCCAAATCCTCACTTAGGCAATCTCGATAGGTGCTGACTGCAAGACCGCCACTGCCACCGATTGACAACGTTTAGTTGCACGTCTCCAACCAGGCGCACTGAGGATCACGCGGTTCCATTCCTGGACCGACAGCACCCAGTCGTTTTGTGATTTATTTCGCAGCCCTCTACCGGGTCAAATGTTATCCACCTCTCTTCTTCCGCCACTCTGAATTGGGCATAGAAAGCAACACTCTCTTTTGCAAACTATGGTTATGTATACGCAAGACGTGTCCCAACCAACGTAACTTTTGGTGCTGGACACATTCTTCAATCGTTGTACCCGTTGCACAACCGAAAACTCGCATTCTAATTGCCTCGTTACCGGTACCAACCCACACGTGCTGTGTTTCTGAGAAAACGATTGTCGAACACCTGAAGAATTTTCATTTCCGCTGCTCGAACAGGCCAAGTCTCACAGTAATACAAACTTTCAGCCCGCGCTATAAGCTGATACGCACGTCATTTGAGATTGGTCGATACACCACTTAGACTGCATGGGGGTCTCAAATTAGCAGACGCGACTTGAGCCTTGCAGATTCGTGCATTGACCTTATCTGTGACACTCGAGTTAGAACTAACACAACTTCCAATTAGGTAAACGCTCTGCAGCTTTCACTGACTTTCCCTCGATCGGAAGTGGTATTTTCAACAACTGCATGTCCAGGAGCATTACCATACACTTTGTGGTTGCAAAGTGCATACCAGTGGACGAGATGACTTATGCCAGTTCATCAAAAAACGTCCTCCAGTTGTCCTCCCCTTCGAAGAGGAGAACGTCATCGCACGTTTTCCAGATCGACAAAGTTTTCACAGGCTATCTGAAAGCCTGTGTTTTGGAGACTTCCGGCGTTTGTCTCACTAATTAATCGATCATGAAATTAAACATGAATGAGAGTGTGTGCATCCCTGATGGACACCACTTTGGTTCTAAAGAGCCCGCGGTTTACTCTAGCACGTCCGGAGGTTGAGATTACGGAGTTTATTATGATCGCGAAATTTTGGGGCATTACTTAGTGGGCAAGCGTATAAATAGAACAGACCGGTCAACCGAGTGAAATGCGCCTGGGACTGGGGTCACTCTGATGCCTCTGTGGTTGCCACAATCAATACGATCCTCTTTTTTGAAAATGGGCACTATCGCCCACACTACCGAGTTGCCCAAACGCAAGCAAACAAATCAAACAAGCGCTGACTGAGGTCTTTTTTCCAAGCTTTGAACTATGTGGGTGGGAGGTCATTCCGACCAGCTTTTTGGTAGTGCTTAAGAGAACGTATGCAGTCATAAACATCCTAGGCCGTAGGCGTTTCATATTCACCTTCCAGAGTTCTAAGTCACCTGTGGTCTCTAGACGTGTACTAGCCGGTGACCAAGAGAGTTGTTGTTAGATGTATTCGGCCCATCGGTCGAGTCTTTCTTCTATATTCAAGATGTTTACTCCATTCCGATCATTGATGGCTTTGCTCAGAGGTGGTTTTCGGGGACCGGTCGCATGGATCAACCAAAATAATCTTCAGAAATTACATGCTTTCTGGGCCTCTTCCATTCCTTTGGCTTTTTGTGTCCACCACACTTCAAGGTCGAGTTGCACGCTAATCTTCACTTGACGTCTGATAATTCGTCGCATCAAGTTATGTTCTGGGCCTGCTGGGATATTTCTCCGAATTTAAGCAGTGCCACCGTTCGGTCTGATATCCAGTGCACGAGCGAGCCTGGTGCAGCCGTGTCACGGGCGAAATTCTCAGCACTATGCGGAGTCCAAGTATGAGTTTGCATCTGATGGTGAAATTTTTGGAAGCGATTCTAAAAGACGATTCTGGTAAGTTCGTCTAACATACGGATCTGTCAGTCTTTCTGTTGCCAAGCGATATGTCTGAACCTCACACGGCCCTGAGAAACGTGGTGAGAAGCAACTTTGGACGAGCACGTGGTCAGAGTCCACAAGTGTGTTCCAAACTGACCGGCAACCAGCTATTGGTTCGCGCCATCGGTAACTGATGTCAATGTGGTCGATTTGGGTTTGTGGCCGGCACATCTTTGGGAGACGCCATGTGGTCAGATGACTCCGGCTATTTCGGAAGTCAGACTGTATAAAAGCAGCCTGCGATCAGCATACAGCTGAAGCAATCGTGTAGCATTTTCCGTACGTACCGAGTTTAATCTATGTCGATCTCCTAATTGAGTCCCAGATACACTAATTCTGCCCACTTGTGCATTCATATCTCCGGTAAACACCGCGATGTCTGAGCTTTTAGCTCGCTGTAACGAGGCATTCAAGGTGTCATAAAAGCTTTCCTTGACGGCCACGGAGCTAAGTCAATTGGGGCGCAGACAGATACGATAAACAGACATCTATCAACCTGCCAGTTGTGAGACGCCTTCATAGACATTGCCAGACGAACCGCACAGAGGTGACTATCATCAGGTGTCCAGTCAAGCAAGGATACTTCCGCCCGGTGACTCAAAACGATACCAATTCCTTCAAATCCCGCAGCAACAGCCTCTGGATCGCCAGAGGTGGGTAGCCGAAAGCGAGTGGAGACTGATGGCGCGGTTAGCTCAAAAACTGTGCTTGTATATTGAATTCTTGTTTCCGAGACACAGGACACACCAATGCAAAGCGAGTCTAGTGTGAGAGCAAGAGGAGCTTGTTTTCTTGTTTGCTTCGCAGTGCTGATATTGAAGTCAGCCAGATAGACTTGATTTCGAGCAGATGTTGCGCCCAAATCGACGCATGGTGAATGGGGTCATCATTCCTAAGTGTTGGGCCTTCATGAGGAGAGTTATTAATGGAGTGGGGAGAAGGGGAAGAAAAAGCACATGAATGAGAAAGAAGGGCGTCATCGGCAGTAGTCTGTTTTTGCTTATCCGCCCTGCTGTATGCAGTAGCTCGGATACTGTCAGGGCGCCCACACCTAGTGAGGAGGACGATTAGGTTCCTTAACCAAAGTCTTGGATCAAAAGCCTACCTGCGAGCCAGCGGTGTTTGGTGGGAAATGCAACTGCAATACCATTTCTACGGAACGATTCACCACATTTTCCAACCCACAACCTGGAAGCTCAGGAGATTGTATCCGTCACGCGTCTAACCATTGACCAACCCGGTATGATAGATTTGCGACGAAGGTGAGATCCAGTATCTTGGTGGCGGATGCTTGAATCTAGCTCACATATATATAGAGGATAGGTAACATCAAGCACCTCAAAGGCCGGGGATGAGAGAAACTAAAATGCTGTGATAAAATGTCAGAGTGCTTGTCAGATCGCGTCCGTCGATTCGGACACACTTGCGACTCTCTGGTTAAATGGGTGCCCAATTTCGAGCAAGACGTCTCTTAATACAAATTTTGGATCGGTAAATACGTATGCCAAGTGCGCTAGGGTTGACGGTAGAGGAAGCTATGGAAATTATGCATGTGGGTAATTTCTTTCAAATATGGTCGATTAGTGAAGTAAACGGTTATTAATGCAATCGCCAATACTTCTACTTGGAGCTGACGGCCGGTGGGAAAACGTGTGCTAAACAAAGACAAAATGTTGAAATCACCCAACAGTTTTGTGCGAGAAATGCAATAACGAAAACGATGCTGGTTGATTGCTACGGAGAAAAATATAATGCAAAAATGCAGGCAACCATTTTGTGCGGTAAAAATTCAAGCACATCTTATGAACTTGTAATATGAAAAACAATTCACATTAGAATGACGTGTTTGTAATTTGCATACCACAAGTTTGAGGCGCTTTCCACTCTCGTTCGCTGGGTGGAAGAACATGTGGCGTGGAGGCGCATTTTGTGCATATACTTTTTGAGGTTTGGCGGAGTATAAAGGTGAACGTTCGGTGGGACACGGTTGTACAGATTCAGCGATCATGAATCCGACAATCCTGATTGTATTTGTTGTCGTCGCAGCTGTTGGCGGTATCGAAGGTAAGCTCTACTCACTCTGTACTTGCACGGTATATCGCATTTGGACAAATTGCGTGGCTTCACGCACAGGCAACTGTTGTTTGATCCGGTTCGATCCGCTGCGAACTGATCCGATCGGATGACATTCTAGAGAGTTGCGGTCGTAAAATTCCGTGGTGCATCAATTCCACAGATCCGCATACGCAAGTGTCATTTTGTAGAAGATGCTTCGTGATACCATTTATTGTCGGGAAGTTAAGCATCTATATTTGCTGGATGGCCGTGAGTTAGCTCTCAGCGTTCCGAGACAAGATTTGTTGGATTGACGCGTTTGATTGATGCTTAAATTCGTGTTGTTCACTGATCCAAGAAATTGCCCACTCAAGTGGCGTGTTGAGAAACAGCGAATTTGAGTTATGCACGGGGACATTGTGTATTCTTGATAGAGAGAAAATTGGAAGAAGTTGTTGAAGACATGACGAGATCTTACCACTTCGATACAGTAACTGTATAACTCAGTCTGGGCTTGAGATATATCGTCTCATCAATGGTGGTCTGTAACGTCCACCCTTTTCCGACCAGATAAACTACTGCTTGCCGATCTGGTGTTATGACGCACGCGGACTGTTTCGTTTCCGATCTCGAAAAGGGTTTGAATTCTCATAGGAAATTAAGGAGTAACGGGCCACATTGTGCTTCTTTCTGCCCGCGCCGCATTATCTTCCGACGATGGCCTGAAATCCCACGTTCACTTGGTATTGCCAATTCCTGCGATAAAACCTTCTTCCATGTATATGTGGAAACATCTATGCTATGTCTCAGCATCGTAAATATCGGAGGTGAGATGTCCTGTCTTGGTCGATCCTTGCAATGTCTGTATTTTTCCCCTTGTTTTTCAGAGTTGTGTTTTCTCCCAAAAGATCCCGGGGATTGTAAAGCATACATGCCACAAATTTTCTTCAACAGCACGTCTAAGGCATGTGAAGACTTCGTTTATGGTGGCTGTGGTGGGAATGCGAACCGATTCAAAACACTGAGAGACTGTGAACTAGCGTGTTTGGGGTGATGATACGGGTTAACTATGATTGCTGTTAAACACTTGGTTCTTCCCGAAATATACTCATTCTCTGATGTTCCCATGACCGTTTCAGGCTGAAACTGATCGGGTTAAATCGGATGGTGTGTACAATGCGCAGTTTATAGTTATTTGGCATTTTACAGCTCAATTTTGTTTGCAAGTGGCCAGGATATCAGGAGAAGGTTTGAACTGTCACAGTGTCGGCTGTGTAAAATTGTGAATGGAGAAATCGCTTGCTATTTTTGCCTTCATGCATCTACCAAACTAACAGACTGTTCGATAGGTATATTGATGGATATGTAGCAAGATAAGTGGACTGATGAATCGCCGGATGGATTGATGGAAGTTTAGATGGTTAGAATGGTATATGGATTGATGGTCATCTGGTTACCTATTTTGATAGATAGGTAAATAAATGGACACGTTGGTAGCCAGATCGGTATTTTGATAGATGAATAGATACATACTTAGGTGATAGATAGATTGTTATTAGATACATTGACAGATAGGTTGATAGATAGATAGATAGATAGATAGATAGATAGATAGATAGATAGATAGATAGATAGATAGATAGATAGATAGATAGATAGATAGATAGATAGATAGATAGATAGATAGATAGATAGATAGATAGATAGATAGATAGATAGATAGATAGATAGATAGATAGATGCAGATAGGTAAACAGTGATGTATTTGCTGTAATGATCCTCTATTGTCTCATTTCGAAAATCGTCGATAACCAGGACTACACCAGATTTATTCTGAACAGGCCGATGCGTGTCTGCTCAGTGACCTCGATTCAAGGCTGTGTTCCTCACCTCCTTGTTCTCATTTCCGGTGATTTCCATTGAACAATCGAATATAGCTCTTACAAGTACATCTGTTTCGTTCTGTCATGTTGCAATTCCTTCAGAAATCGCATCTTTTGGGTTACAACCGAACATCCTAAAGGTCCAACATTATCAATTCTAAGCACTTTGCTGACGATATAAACTTGAGAGAACGCTACTCGTCTTGCATGGTCATTTTTATTTTTTTAAAGAAGTAACTCATTGAAAGTATCATTTAGAAGTGACAGATTTTCTTCGGAAACCAAACCTTCTCATGTGAATCCATGAAAATCAGCCTAAGCTTTAGGATTTAATTGAAAAGGGTAGCCATTTGTACTGTTTGACACGAATGTTGTGTATCCACCCACTACTACTTACTACATGGATTAAGTGGAGTAGTTATATTCTGAGGTTTTGTTGTCTATAGTGGATTCCCTTTCACTGACAGAATGCCGCGAAATTATCTCACTTTAACTGTGGAGTATATTCAACTGAACTAATTTCCACTAGTAGATAGAGCTGTATGGTTGTGACATTTTGTTATGCTTCGCGAGATGGCTTTCATTGTTTTTTCGTCCCCATTCATCTTGATTTTCCCTTCTTTGTTTTAATTCAAATCCATGCCCATGTCACCATCGACTTTGCTCTATGTGGTGCAAATAGAACACCTACCTTAACTCTATACACATCCGGTTTTCAGTATTCGTTCCATTTGTCTCAACTGGTGAAGCTGTGAATTTTGTGGCACGATGTTGCCATGTGTGGCTTATTGTTGAGGAAACTCTCAACGATGTTTACGCCCTCACCACATTGCTCACTCATGTTTGTCTTAATCAGGGCAACCGAACGAATAATATTTGGTACTGAGACGGCCAGCGACCCAAGTAGTCGATATTAACTTCATCAGTTTTGACTGTAATGGGCAAGTTTCATACTTATGGAATAACAGAAAAGGTGAGAGCGGTCGCAGGCCAACACCATATGATAGGTCAGGAATGCATGTTCAGGTTCATCATACAGATAAACATTTAGGCGCCGTCGTGTGTTGTGAGCGCGATGGGGAAACAATATTTTCCCACGGATGGTTGGAACGTAAATGACGATTACTGCGGCCCTCAATTCTGTTCGACGTGGTGTTCGCTTTTAAGGGACTTGACTAATAAATATTACCTAACTTGGGGTACGCAGCAGCGACCGGAATAATGGACTGATGTTCTGCACGCTTTGCCAAAATAACTACTTTGGTGAAGTCCGAAATCCGTTTCGCCGGGTAAGAAAATGCGTCGTTTTGGGCCTCTTCGAGGGTAAGAAATAGAGGTCGTTGCGATCACTCGTACTTAGTGTTGGACAGAACATCGGATTCATTAGGGTGCAGAAGTTATAAAAACCACTGTTCATGTGTATCTTCGTGGCAGATATAAAAATTGCTTGTGATAGTGCCTTGCATTTGGTATTTTTTGGGACCACTGTTTTGAAGCAAAACGTCCAAGTAGCAGGATCATTCTTAAGCTACGGTACCCATCACAGTTTTCCAATACGTTCTTCCGTATTAACCTGCCAAACAAGTTGTGTTATTAGTAAACGAAACCGTTTGATTGTAACGCAGAAAGGAGCGAATAAGGAGAGAGAAAGTTCGTGCACCAACCGTTACTCAAGACCCTCCCATTACTTTTGGTGATGCGTTACTTTATGTCATTGTAAAGTAGACGAAATTTGTAAAGGTGGGAAAATCACTCGTTATGCATTTGTATGGTTCAGCAATTGAGTTCTGTAGCGTCGTTTGTGAAAAGACTGTGACCTGTTTAAATGAATTTGACTTGAACAATTTTCCAGTGTACCTCACAGATACCCACAATTAGCTAAAACCTTTTCGGAAGGTATTGACGCCATCTCCGAAAGAACTGCTATTCTTGACCGTGTCGCATCAGACGTATTCTAGATATATTTCAAATCAAGGTGAATCATCTTCAACACACGAGACTGGATCTCACCGTGTGCAGCGGTTTGTGTACCCCGGCAACCCACTGAGATATACGAAGGATGTCTGAGCGATATTCGCACAGTCTGCGATACCAGGTTAGTCAATGTTGAGACGACTGACGAACACAGTCTCATGGTCCTCCAAGTTGGGCGTTTGAACAAGTGTGGCGGCTAGTTACTTAAACACCACTATCTTGGGTTCAGGCTTTTGAGTCAAAGGCTTTGGTTGAGGACCTTAATAGACTGCCTGTCTATGTGCGGGCGCCCTAATAGTATCCAAGCCCAATTACAGGCAGGACATTGACAACTAACAGTGCTCTCTCTCCACATCGCCTGTCACTTGGTGTCATCAGCAGGGCGGCAGCATACAGCCGAGCGAGTAAGAGAAAACATGATCTACTACTGACGACTCTCTTCCCTGTTCCACCCTACCCCAAACAACTTTGACTACTTTCTCCGCAGGTCTCAGCAGCAAGACTGACCGCTTGGCTTGCCGTGCACCACGCTCAGTTGCAGATTCTGTACGTCCGAATGTCTTTCTATGTAGGCACCTGTATTGTCCGCACACTCAAGCAAGCTGGACAAGAGGTGATTCTTGCTCGAACGCTGGATTTCCTTTTGCATCTCCAGACGGGAGCTGATCGTCCAAAGCCACGAGATGGCACACAGTGTGCAGCAAGACGTACGACTTGCTTGGACACAGGGTCAACAACTTCAGGATGAGAAGTGAGGGCATAGATTATGTGGTGTCCTATAATCGGTGCCAGCAGATGAAAGGGGATACGAAAGGTGCATTCCACTCCAACGGACCCATTTCTGTCTCCGAAATCGACGAGTTCTGATCTCTGACGCATGTGCCCTTTTCCGGAAAAATCGTGATGATGACAGACCACCTGGAGCGGTGAGTCCAGGCAGCTGCCGTGCCAAATTAGCGGGCGATGACGATCAGCAGGGCGGTGATATATCACATCGTGGCCAACCACCGGGTGCCCAAAAGGATCCTAACCGATCAGGGGCCTTGCTTTGAGGGCAGTTCAAGAGAGTCTAACTTTCTAACTAATAATCTAGCTAGCTATCCATCCATCCATTCACCCACAGAGTTATGTATCTATCTATCTATCTATCTATCTATCTATCTATCTATCTATCTATCTATCTATCTATCTATCTATCTATCTATCTATCTATCTATCTATCTATCTATCTATCTATCTATCTATCTATCTATCTATCTATCTATCTATCTATCTATCTATCTATCTATCTATCTATCTATCTATCTATCTATCTATCTATCTATCTATCTATCTATCTATCTATCTATCTATCTATCTATCTATCTATCTATCTATCTATCTATCTATCTATCTATCTATCTATCTATCTATCTATCTATCTATCTATCTATCTATCTATCTATCTATCTATCTATCTATCTATCTATCTATCTATCTATCTATCTATCTATCTATCTATCTATCTATCTATCTATCTATCTATCTATCTATCTATCTATCTATCTATCTATCTATCTATCTATCTATCTATCTATCTATCTATCTATCTATCTATCTATCTATCTATCTATCTATCTATCCATCTATCTATCTATCTATCTATCTATATATCTATCCGTAAGTTTGCGAGCTCAGACTTGTTTGTTTTTATCAGTACAGGACGGATTGTCACAATGTACATCCTGAGCCTATTTTGAAGGCACCGAAGTGGAGCTGAACAAATTGCCCTCATAGTGAATGCAACTACCCAGCTCTTCAAGAAGAACGGTGTTGATCAGATAAAAAGTGCATTCACGCCAGGTTTTTGGTAGGGATGAGAATCTGCTGAAATAAACCGAGACGCTCAAACTCCACTGCACGTCGATCAGACAGCCTTGGATCGATATCAGTACAGCGCGAGAATACATTGAATCAAGCTCAAACGGTGACAAAAATACCCACTCGTTTATTTGCCAGAAGCTGTTGAGTTCCTTGTTGATCGAAGCAGCGCAAATCAGCCAAAACCATTGTCCAAAACAACCTTCGCCGTCAAACTGAAAGTCTGTGCTTTGGTGTTGAAGACCACGAGCCCCCTACACGCAAGTTTTACCACAGACCGCGATGTGACCAAAAATGACAGCGTACTAGAGAAGCCCATGGAGTACCACCAGTCAAGCTGACCACAGCCAGAAAAAAAACATTTTCGAGCATTTATGTGGATTTTGCTGGCCAATTAGCGGACAAATTTCCTCGTCGTTGTCTGTGTGTTCAGTAAGTAGCTCGAAGTCCTCGTTATGTCTGAGACAAGAACGATGCCAGACATCACTAAACTGCGGCATTTGCTTGTAATATTCGGTATCCCGCATTCTAGTGTGTCAAACAATGGTAGCCAGTTCAGATTCCACCAATTTGATGAATTCGGAGACAAGTCATCATTCATGTGTTTTTTTGAAATTCATTTCGCTGTTGTAGGTCCCTTACCACTGTAAGCATCTTTCTGTGCAGCATGTGAAACAATATGTGAGACGAATTTGAGTGGGCGACTAAACGGAGCTAAGCAACCGCACCATGATTTGTGTAACAATATTCATAGGTCACGAGTTGATGTCATGAACTTCTTCGTCTAGGACTATGCAACGTATACCACTTAAGTTGATTGCTTCGATTTTATTCTGAGATGAACTGGTCGTGTGATATCAATGGTTCAGGCGACGATCGTCTGACCACTACCTCTTGAACATCTTGAAACATTAGCATATGCACTAGAGTATGGACATCAAATTCGTTTGAGATAGGGGCAAAAATGTCGGGCATGATACGAAGTTAGTTGACCATTTGAGGAACTTCGGGCCCGAGAACACAATTATGTTGTTCAGCAGTTCAGCCAATATGGCTGGTGCCAGTATATGAAAACATAACACGAGTGCATGGTGAAGTAGTGTAAGGCAAATATTTCAGGTCATTGTCTGCTTGCCAGGACCGACTGGCATTGGGTAAGCGGGGCTTGGATTAAGGTTGTCGCGTGTTCAACCTCTTTTCGATGTGGACAAGCCCGGTTCAAAGAGCAGATCATACCTGGCCATCGGTGCGAATTTTCGTTCCCCCATTCATCCACCGTTTGCAGATGTTCTTAATCCACCGGAAGTTCGTCGATTACCGCATAATATTTCAAAGGGATCTTGCATTGTTCCACTCGGATTTAATCTATTTCCTCCTACTGATAGAATCCAAATTGAACCACCGAAAAGCCTTAGTTCACGTAGAGTTTTCATGTCTCGCATGTCTTGCATTTTCAAACGTACAAGCTTTTATTGTCATCTCATCCGTGCTTACGATGACAAGCAAATTCGATTCAAGTGGCGACTCACACGTTCTCTTTGAGGTTTTCCATGTAGGCATTTGTTTGATGGCTGAAACAGCTCCATGGGCTGATGTAACTAACCAGTGAGCGAGCAACACACATCAACGGGAACACTGATTAACATATGCCATTGAGAGATAACTAGTCTACAGAATTTGGAGGCGGTTGGTGGTATAAAGCCAGGATTCCTTTCTTTGAGCCAAACATAACGAGGAGTACCTTGTGATTGGTCAGTAGTTTGAATCGACGACCGTAAAGCATTTTACGAAACTTTTTGACGTCAAGCACGATCGCTGAAGCTTCCTTTTCTATCTGACTGTAGTTTTGCTTCGACGATGTCAGGGGTCTGGCCGCGTATGCAATGGATTTCTGGCTGCTGTCAGGAAATACGTGTGAAATCACCGCACCGGTTCCATAAATCGAAGCATCCGACGCCAAAAAGATTTCCAGAGATGGATCGTAGTGGGTTTGTGGGAAATCGGAACTCATAATGGTTTCGGCAGAATCAAAGACGCAATGGCATTCTTCTGACCTTTTCGACTTGTGATCTTTGGTAAGTAGGTGGTTTAGTGGGCCTCGGTGGCGGTGCGTGACAGGCAGGAACGAATTATAGTGACCAACGAGACCGAGGAAAGACCTGAGGGACGTCACGTTTGTGGATGGTGTCATACGTTTGAAAGCTTTGATGTTCTCCGGGTCTGTTCGGCGGCCATTTTGGTCAATGATAAAACCAAGGTAGTGTATCGACCGAATGAAGGAGGTAAATTTCTCTTGAAGCACTTTGAAGCCATATTCTTGAATACAACCGAGCACGTAATTCAGATGTGCCACAATTCGTGGGGGTTGGAACTCATGAAAATGAATCCTACAAATAGGCAGCAACGCCGGAGGCATCCTTCAGCATCGTATCGATGATCTGTTGAAATATGGCTGGCGCTGTTTTGGCATCGAATTGTAGTCGAGTGTACTGGGACAGACCGCGATGCGTATTGGTCATCAGAACTTCTCGGGATTCTTCCCCAACTTCAACCTGGAGGTGAGCATCCGCCAAGCCAATCTTCGCGAAACATTTACCCCCCGTTCAGCTTCGCGAACAAGTCCTCTGGAAGAGCCAGAGGGTACTGATGGATATCTAGTGCAGCAATGAAACCGGTGGAGGAATCTGCACACAATCAGATGGTCTCGTTAGCCTTCTTTACCGACATAATCGGTGCGGCCCATGAAGAGTAGTTGTTCGGTTGGAGAACACCAGCATTCTGTAGTCGGTCCAATTTCTGGTCAGCGACAGGTAAGACTGCATATGGTACTGGGCGTTTTCGCCTGAAAACTGGTTTGGCACCGTGGAGAAGGCACAGTCTGGAGCTTGCGTTTGCGCACCATCTAAGCTCGTCGGCGAATGTGGATTCATAGCCTTGTGGGAAGTCCTCAAGTGAAAGCGTTGCAATGTGGGTTGTTTAGAGGGCACCTCTGGGTGCTGCGTGTGTGAGGTTGAAAATAGTATTGAATGGCTTCTCCAGCAGATTCAGCTTTTCGATCCAATTCAGCCTCATGAAATCAAGTTTGGGACATGACGTCAGGTAGCACGTGGCTTGTGCCGTCGAGCCATTGAAGCAATCAACCTCGCCAGTCAACATCAGTTTGCCACCAGAATTATTGCGGCTCAATGTTCGGTCGGTTTAACAAGTGGTTTACTCACTGAGCAGCGTGATGTCGGGGCTCGTATCAAGCTGCAAAAGAACTGGGATGTTGTTGATACGAACAGTCCTTCGGCAAGGAAAATCAACTTTGAATGTCACCGTCATCGAGATGGTTCGAGATTAGTGGCCTGCCAGGCGGTGCGCGGGCGGCTGCGGGTTCTGAAATGGAGACGAATCTTCTTTATGGCCGCAAAGCCTGCACCTGGAATATTTACGACGCCTAAACCGGTGATAACGAGCAAAATGCTGCCCATCACAATTCCGGGAACTTGTGGGAGACTTGCTGTGTTTTCGGTGGAGCTTGTTGTCAGATTTCCTAGGCGAGCTGGAGCTGGAGTGCCTTTACACAACTGCTTTAAGTCACAGGTGACTGACCGACCAGAGCCGTGTCGTGCTTCTCGTTGCTGAGGCGTTGACATTCGGTGGCGAGGCTCTGCAACGTCATATCGGCGTCCTGTTCAATTCGGTTAGGCAGCCGCGTTCTGAGGTCAGCATCGTGGGACGAGTGGAGTGAGGCGCTTAAACTGATTCTGCGTCATTGAGCTGAGTTCAAAGCGCTCACGTTCCCGATTGACAACACCGACAATGATCGTCATCACTCTTGACCAACTTAGGTCTTTGTTAACGGATATTTCACAATGATGTTTGATCGCCGAATATTGGAGACAGTGTTTTGACAGTTTCATCAAAGCTAGGGGCGCGTGACAACTTGGGAGAATGAAACTTGTGTACCATTCGTGCTCTGGTGTACGAAGATTTTGCAGCAATAATCTGCTTTTCCATCCGTCGTCAAAAATGTCTTCGCAGCGCTCGAACCAGGAGTTAAAATTCTGGCCGGAAAGAGGGTCTAGAGTGAACTCCGTGATTGAAGCCGCGGCTGCATCGTTTGAGGGAACAGAAGACTCTCTAGTGCCAGGTGCTGCTGTCTGGTTACGTAGTCTCTGAGACAGTGCTTAAATGAGCTCCAGTTGCACCTCTGCAAACTGCTTTTCTTACCGCTGCAGTATTTATTGGAGCCGATTAAATTTGATTGACATCGTGGGTTCCCGTTCGACAATTGTACTAACGGTATTTTTCTAAGCTTGGTTTTCAGTATGAGCCCCCCAAGCTAGCGTTTACGTCAAAAACAAGCCACCAAAGGTGCACAAGGTATATTAAGGCCCAAACCGAAAACAAGAACACTTGTTAAAGCGCTTCGTATATAAGTTATAAGCGGCAACAACTTTCTGGAAATTCTGATGCCTTCTGAATGCGCAATTGGCCACCGGTATTCGGCCAATACTAACTGATAATTGGCTGTTGGGTCCTGACATTCGACTAACCAGATCTCGGCTTAATGCCGAACCGGCCAGCGTTCAGAAATTTGGCCAGTCTTGCGTGGGATATGTTTCTCGGCCGTTGCAGCACCTGACTGCAGGCGATAAAGTGGGATCCGTGTGGAATTCCTCCCAACATCAACCTTTAGGAAGTTAGTTTTCTCCGATCCCGATGGAGTACAATGCAGGCGGAAAAAATAATGTAGGTTTCTCCAGCTGTGGTTATCGAAGACAACAGGTACCCTTGAGTTAACAATTTATCCTTAGTGGCATATGTTGGCTTTGACGAGCAGGTTCAACTCAGAAGTACAGGTAAAAAGGGTGGTCTGGGACCCCAACGCATCTGCGAAAGAAATGCGTAACTCTTTCGGAGCGTAATTGGGAGCACTAAATATGAGAGAGATAAATGCTTGTTTGAAGCATCGATTCATGTTTCCTGAATTGTGACTGGTTTGTGGTTCCACCTAGTATAACTGTCTGATTCTGTGAATGTGACCACCCTCCACAACTCAAGTTACCTTGTGTTTTTCCGAATGTGGAGGTCCACTGATCATCGTGTTTGCAGACTACTCGGAGGTAGCGTGGTCACATGATTATGCACCGGATTGATCACTTTGTCGATACTGTACTATGTCGTTGACGGATGTGCCTATTCTCTCTTTATTCACAGTTGGATGAGTTTTGAAATAAGATGAGCGTTCTCGATGTACGATATAATTGGTGCTCACGGAAACCCGAGAAAAAGGCATACTGTGAGACATGACGGTCTGAGTTCCTTAGAGCTTTATTGGACCTTATCGAGTCAGACAATTTGGACGGCGCATGAATATGTGCAAGCTGTTAAATTGTGAGCCAGTGTGAGTACATACGTAGTACATCTCTCCTTGGATGGCCAAAGCAACTGCTATAATGATGAGCAGGGTAGGGATTATGGCCCTGGTGGTCTTTGAACGTGGTTTCCTGGACGGCTAATTTTGTGCTTTGCAAAAACCCACAAGGTATGCTGGCGACTGGCGCTGGATTTTTTCCATATCCTGCAGTGGGGAATGGAAAATGTGTCAGGGCTGGAATGTGCAAGTCACGAGGCATCCCGGTTTAACCTGGATGGCTGCCGTGTAACGACGTACTATCACGTGCTTATAATCTTCCTGAATGTAAATTCATTTAGGTATCTAAGCATATAAGTTTCTAAGCGTCTAAGATGCATCCATGTATTATGCTTCGTGTAGCACCCAAACACAATTGTGTTACAGCACACGTTTCTTATAAAACCTTGAACAGAAACATTTGCTTCCAATCATGATACAGAACGAATTGTCTTCCGATAACTCAACACAAGCCGTATAACCGACAGCCACATCAATGACCATTTGGGTGAATTCACACACGTATGACGGATGAGCGTTATAATGTCAATATTTCAACAGCTTTTGCAACCGTCTATTAGTTTGATGTTGTAAGCCGGAAGAAGCTAGAACTGGGATATTAAACATGACCGCAATATGCGTGAGCGTTTGGAACGCTGAGCGTTGTATTCAGCAACACGTTGTGCATATAGTGGAAAGCACGAAGTCACGTATACACAGGTTATCGGCACAGTGTGTTTTGAATGATGAGCACTCTCTTTGTGTCAAACGATTACTATTTTTTGCCTGAATAAATCTACTGAAAACAAAAAAGGCATAGCATTGTCAAGAGAATGGGCAACCAAATGTGCGACACCATTTCGTTTTTTATCATCTTTGTGACTCAACATGACGGCTTGCCTTCTAACTGCATGTCGTTTCCGGACAAACTGACAGATCCAGAATGGCAGGCGATTAGTGCTACGTCATGTTCCTCGCGCGGGTTGGTGATAACGATGAAGGATATGATAATATACTCCGGCAAGTTGGATTGGGCGGGGCGATATACAGAACCATCACTAATTACAGTAAATGAAATTCAGGCAGTTACTAACAATTCTGTCAACACACTTGCTCTGTACTTGAGCAGTATTTGGATAAAAATAATCAATACGGACGAGTTTTTGTTTCGTTAAATAGACAGAAAGCAAGAAGTGTTGCAATATGATAACCTAGCAAGTTGGAGTTCTTTAGATGTGACGAGGAATGTCTTTCGGTGGAGGGATGCATTTGTCCCACCTGGCAGCGTATGTCAGAACGTGTGTTTGGATGCGCACATTGTAAAATGTTAGGTTCATTAAACTTAATTTTCATATGGAAGTAATCTTTTTCGTACTTCAATGCCTTTTGCACATGCATGTTCCTTCATATGGTCTGTAACTGGAATACGTTAGCTGGCACGGCATATAATTGTCGATCATATTTTGAAATCCTGGCCAGAACACAGTGTTCAGGGGTGCAACTCTGGCTCGACTACGGACAATAGAGTTGAGAAGACCGATTACCGAATTTGGGGTAATTAGGCGAATTCGGGAAACTGGACGCGGGATGGGATGGGAGCAGATCGGAAGAGAGCACCAATTGAGCACCATTTCCTTCAAGTCGTGGAAATAGACTGAGTGGCACGAATGTATTGTGTGTGTGATAATCTGGCCAGCGATGTACATGGGCACCATGCAGCCAACCTGTGCTAACGCAGTCGCTGGTATTTGTTCTTCCCGCCCAGGTTTGGAGAAGCCTTCAGTTGATTCTCTCCGCACAGTTAAATTGGTACAATTTTACGACAGTGGAGCATCAGCATTCTCCTTCTGTATTGCTTTTGAAGATGATCGTGGAGATGAGCATTTTTGTATGAAGCCAGTGCAAATATAGTGACGTCAGTGGGGTTGAAAACAGCCATAGCATGACCAGTAAAACTTGACCTATAAACTATGCTGAATTGAGTTATTAGGTCCTTGTCGACCGCGAGGTTCAAAAATACCAACACTCCATCTTCTCCCTCACATCTGTTAATCCTTATAGACAGTCTTAACATGATTTCAGAGCCAGCAGGCTAAGTGATGAACGACTGGGTTTACTGTAGTTATCCTTACGATTTAATCAGACTCAGTACAACAGTACTTACACGGCTTCATTCTGGAGGCGCGAGACCATGAGTTAATTGTACTGTCGTATATATTTGCGAGCTAGAGCGTTGTTATCTTAGGGCAAAAGATTCCGACCAACATTGAATTATGAGTAATGCAGGTTGGCTCCTCACAGGTGGTAGAAAATTATTATCTCTTAGGAAAGGGGAAATAGTTTCTTTCATATTGTCCGTCGATTTTGCTCTCTCAGTTTGGCTGTACACGGGGAAATGTACACTTATACACAACTTATGGTGGATGGGACGGAATTAGGCGAACTGTCAAAAATATTATCTTGTGTTTTCACGTATCTCACAAACCACCTGTGTCCTGGTTGAAGCACACTACCTTTGGGGTTAGTGGAAGCAGGAACCAAGGTTGACGGCATATCATACACAACAACCAGCTCGTGAGCTCCAAGCAGAGTAAAATCTTTTATGGGCAGTGTGAGAGTTTTCAAGAAAATTATTGACAAGGTTCGTCAATAAAAAATACCGCTATTCCTACTTCAAACTACTGCTTGGTATCGTGATCACATGAGAAGTAGGAAGTCTGGTAAGCAATTCAGGTTTATTTCAAGGTTTTGGATCAACATTAGATGCATTTGACGCCACTGTTCAATATGTCTCACACAGAATGAAATTCGGCGTTTCAGCATCAAGTGAATATTGAACATGAGCGACATAATTTTGAACATCACATGCTTATAACGCAACCAATAATCTTTGTGAGCGCAAGTGATTATCCGGTTCACTCTGGTCGGTTCACTCTGGCAGGAATCCATGCATTTATGTCAGGAATAAACAATCAAACATGGCATGAATTATTCAGTAGTGACGTGGTTTGAAGTGTGCAGCTGTGCCACAGATGATTCGTATATTGGAGGGGACCTCACTCAACAGCCAACCCTAGTCTGCCCCCTGTGGCACGCCCACATTATAGTGATCAACACTCCAGCCACATCTTTTAAATTAGGATTCAACTTTTGTCGTCAAATTGTGCAGCATTGTTCATCGATTAAACACACGGAGTATAGCATCCTTGGTAACTCGCTTCCATACCAGCTGAAATATCGGGTTTTTCCCAACGATCCTTTAAGCAAACTGCTTACCTTCATAATAATGTTTCGCAAATAATCTTAGTAATATTTCAACAGACCAGAGAGAATGCAGGATGAGGTGGAGGAAACCTCGGAGAGTATGCCTACCTCATGAGTCCCAGGAAGCCCGCCTTGAATGTCGAGGAACTTTTCTAAGCAAATTCATGAGTAGCGTAGTGCGTCTGAACATCAGTGAACCCCACTACCAATATAGTCAGTCATGGGTGTTTTTCATCTTCGTATGCTTCAAGCATGTCGAATTTCGCAGTATTCGACCTATGATGACAGGGGTCATTCGGCGATATAAGGCGTAGGCAGGCAGAAAAATGGACTGTGTGACCCGTTGCGGAGGGTCATGAAGAAACCAAGGGACAGGGAATTTTTTCTCGCATCATGTGGATTACACACAACGGAACGTGCCCCCAATTGAAGCATGAAAACAGGGAAGTTACACATCATCAAATTCACGTGAAGTACGTCGACCGAGTCGAAACATTCGCCAGCGGTACAAAGATGTGTGTGAATCGTTTACACTGCACGCTTGCATTTGTTTTGTAAGTACTGTACCATCAAGTGAACGAAATGGAGAGAGAACTTACCCTTCGGGACTGAAATGTGCATTGTTTATTCATTCATCCCTTGTGGCTGTGAAATTCTAGCGACCGTGGTGAGCAGAGACGAATCCCTCAGGGTGTCATATTGAGTTGGAATACCTGGTGGCCTCAGTTAGTGAATATCGTGACACGCTCGCAGCTGCACGAACAAGCAGCGCACACTTCTGGCTAACTCATCGACCATCCGCCATTTGCGTGCTGCCTCGCGTGGGGTTGACGGATGAAATAGCATGCGTTCGGTCTTCATTGAGTGAGTACAACTAACCGGATCTGACGGCGATCAAATCCAATTGTCTTGATCGATCTTCACACCCCGTTGTGGAGACTGCGGGAAGAGCGACTTGGTGATGTGAAGGTAACAAATAGACTGAACGCACTCAGAAGCAACTAGATTACCAGTGCGTGTTTAAATGGAGCTGGTCGGATCAGACTATGCAACTGGATTCGAAGTGCAGTGACGTTTATTTCGTTCGTTCGTTTGTTCACGCTCCTGGTGGCTAGCATCCAGGCCATTTGAAGGAGGTACGAAACATGTGATATGACCAGATTGCAAAGAGCAGCGTGGTTTGGTTCGAATCACAGAAAATCCCATCAGCCAGTACGTTTGTGCTAGCCAAGCAGAACTAGGGACTAAGAAGTGTGAGCGGTGATATGCTGGACGTGGATTTCACGCCAAGTAGTCTTTCACCCGTACACCTTTATCGAAACCGGTATTGATCACGTGAATATATATTAACAGAGTTCAGATAAACAGAGATGATTGAGGAATTCATTGCAGATTAGAAATATGTACATCATATTGGTAAAGTCAGAGCTATCCGAGAGTGTAGGGCAAAGTTGGAAGGCTTTTCAAAATGGAAATATAAAGAAGACCAACGCAAATAAACAAAATCCTATCATTGTAAAGAAAACGTTGTAAGCTGCAATACTGTGGGCTGTTAAAACTTAAAACAGATGAGCTTTGCATACAGTTCATTACAATCTATCCAATCTCGGGATGAAAATGTAGATAGAGCGCCTTAGGTTTTGATATCAATTCGAAAAGTGTAGTTATAATAATGAGTGAGGTAGCATTTGCGCGGGTTCACCTGAGAAAACTAGCGAGATCCATTTCGATCTCAGAAAAATTTCGCTCACCCCACTGGGGAAAACACAGTATGGGTCAGCGTCGTCTATTAGATGTCTCTGAATCCAGTTTCACACATAAAATGAGGACAGGTAAAATCACACAGAGGGAGATAGAGCTTGGATGAGACTAACCAAAATGCTGTGATAAAGAGTCACTGCGTTCGTCAGAACTCATCCAGAGGTTCAAGTGTGTGAGCTCATTCAACAGTTTGGGGCGAGAAATGCAAAGACGAACGTGATGCTGATTGACTGTTAGAGAACAATGCCATAAACGTACAGTCGTTTCCTTCGTTGAGAGACTTTGTAATACGGAAATCATTCGCATTAGACTGGTTCGCTTGTAATTTGCATACCACAGATTTGTGGCGTCTTCCCCCCCCCCGTTTGCAGTATGGAGGCACCTGTGGTGTGGAGGTTCATGTTGTCCATATACTTCATGAGGTTTTTAGCGGAGTATAAAAGTGACCGTTCGGTGGGACACGGTTATACAGGTTTATAATCATGAATCCGATAATCGTTACTCTCTTTGTCGTCATAGCAGTTGTTGGGGGGATTGAAGGTAACCTTTAACCTTTATAATCGGATAGAGATGGATATATAGATATGATTTTTGCAGCATTTTTAACTGAATACGCATCTTCCTGTGTGTATATCTACTAGCATTATGCTTCTGCGGACTCAAGTCCAAGTTTGTACTCCTCAAAAGAGAAACCGACTCAATTTCTCATCTTCTGAATTTCGCTTTTTTCCTGAGTAGTTCATCCTAATCAGTGACAATCAAATATTGGGTACCTTCTTGAGCACCGCTTGCGTTAGACGTCAATCGCGGGTTAGCAATTGGTTTGCAGTGTTTGTTTAAAAGCATTCAAATCTGGCTGTCGACCGAGGCAGTCAATTTGGACTTCGGAATTTCTGCAGACCACCGGACGTACAAACTTATTTTCACGGTTAAAATGACGGTAATCAAGTAAGGCCGCCAAAACAAAACGTCATTTACAGGTTCAGCAAATTTTCAAGACTCCTCAATACCTAAAATCTATTACAGAGTAAACTTGTGTGAGAGGTCTCGCCTACTACTGGTTTCGGTAGCTGTGATCCCTCGAGGTTGCACAAAGAAATAAGACCACTACCACCCATTGTGTCACCCTCTAGAACATCAAAGAATACCCTCCGGAAGAGATGGGAAATAAGTCGAAGTATCTTACCGGTAGATCCAACAATGAAACAGTAACCCAGAACATTTTTGGGACAAGCTGGAGGACATACAAATCGAAAGAGCACTAACATCACCAGCCAAGACAACTGTGGGCAAACTTTTGAGTGGACCTGAACTTAAAAACGGATCACGAATTTTGACGACGTCTATGAAATGCCCAAGCTGTGCCCGATCGCCTATTCTGAATTTAACGGACAATATTACGGACAAATGAGAGTTGCACAGACGGGGTCACCATATTAAGGATTGTCCGTTGAGATGCAATGAGACGGCTGGATCCAGACCTAATTAAAGACGTCTATCGAAAGTCATGGGTGAAAAATACTTTTGTTGTCATCAGTACGAAGGAACTACAGCGACTAAATTAATGATCAAACAATTTTGTCGGCGACATTAAATTTAAAAGGGATAACGTTAGAAATTTGGCGTTCCTCAAGGCACTAACCACCAGCATGTTAAATAGACAGATGCTAATCAAGATTTATAGGAAAGTTAATCGCACGCCCCAACTCCTGAACCACAATAAATGGAACCTGAGCTGCTACAAACAAAGCTACAATCCGACACATTTCAGACGGAATTGAACACACTGGAAAAGTAGGGAATTCAGAGATGAATGAGAAGCCTTTCACAAAATTCTCCAAACAATCTACGGTTTTCCGAGAAATTTAGTCTAAGAGCCCTGTGATAATATGGTCTGGCCAACTATAACAACAACAACAATCTTGCGCAAAGCGACAGCACAATACGTCAGTACCACAATCCCGAAAACACCAGCGGAAAACTGGAAATAATGAAGGAAGCCAGTGATACACACAAAATCCACTGCAGGGAGTTTGACAAACAAAACTGAAGCAGAAGGAAAGCTAACTACCACCCTGAACGAACTCAAGCCTGACGATAAGCGGACTGACCAAATCCGTACAGGAATAGCGTAGATTAAACCGGGCAATCCCTATATACCAGAAGAGGAAAAACAAAGAACGAACGCCAATTATTGGATGCGTGGTACTCAAAAGGAAGCCATCAACATACACATTGTGGTCGACCTAGTCTAGCAACTTCTGGTCCGCCAGAAAGGTTGGTGCACTCACGCACAGATGTTCACAAGAAGCAAGATTAGTAAACAGTAGAACTCATTAAATAAACACAAATCTCTGAATAAAACCAGTACTGTATTGGGTCACATCCAACCCAAACACGAGCAGTAACTCAGAAGATCTTAGAAAATAAGAAATTGGAATAGTGTCTCGATGAATGGTAACTTGTCAGCTGATCAATGGACAATGAAACAGAAATGGCAGAGGCCAATCAAATTAAAATTTACTACAGCTCGGTGTTTAGTCGTTCAATCAAACGACAGGAAGACAGTCTGGAACAAGACGCACAATAAAGACGAAATGGACTAACAGGAATAACGAAACAGATCTGCTGAAATTACGGCACTTAACGAATCAACCAGATCTACGATAATCAAACCACAAAGCAGCACTAGCCCGACACAAATAACCAAGTCACGTACTAGCCAAACTCTTACCATCCGCGCACGTTGAAGATCTTAAACATTTTTACAGACCATGTAAGCGACAGCAGAATCGGAGGGATCAAACACCAAGCTGCGAAATGACGATGTATCCTCGCATGGTGACAAGATGTTTGCAGGCCTATTGCCAAGCCGAACGAACAGACCGAACACAGCGTGATCCAAAGGCTAATTTCAAGTTCATTTTCTTCCAACCCCTCCCAGAATTGCCAATAGTTGGACAAAACTGGAAGGAGTGTTTTATCTGATATACCTCTGTGGTTGATTCTCAGTTAGATTGAACTGCGTGGGTACACTCTAACCAATCACAAAGATTATAATTACAGTGCAGGTTTTCGACAGGTGATCATGCAACTCGTTGACCACATTAAGTTCAAGTAACTTGTTGTTGTCTAGTCAGTTTTGCCTTCTAAGGTAACCGTCATCAAACCCACGCCCCACTGTGTCTTGAATCATCTGCAACACAGCCAAGATAAGTAGGAGATAGTCGTGGTACGGCGGAATTAATTGGAATGGTTTTCTTGTCATAATAGCATTTATTTGTCGAGGTGTATTTAATCCATGTTGTAAGTTGCTGAACAGTGTCGGTACTTAGCTTCCTGCTCCGCACTCTATGGTATATTAAAAGGCACGGTAGCTTCAGATAGCCCTTTATGAAGACAAAGAAAGATTACTGCAACCATATTTATAGGGTGGTCACACAATGTTCCACAGGGTCGCGCTACAGTCTTCGTGAGCGGACGAGAAGCATCAAACTATAGTTGCTCGATACGGATTGCCTGAGGTTCGCACCAATCAAGACATGTCTTCGTTTAGTCCGTAACCCGCATGTAACACATCCGTCCAACTGACGTATTGTTCCCTTATTAGGGGTGGCTGGCCTCAGCACAATCTCACAATCTAAGCACCACATGAAAAATCGAATAACTCGGAAAAGACGTCAGGTTAAATAAGTTGCAGTTTTTGATGAACACGTTATTGTGTCAGGTCATTTATTATGGGTTCACCTTATCGACAGGTTTCACAGTCAAGTTATATTCGGTTTTGAGATAGCGGTGATGATATTAATTTTAGCGTTTATGGTGGGGTGGTCGCAAATGGACTTCTTAGCGTTTGCTGCGCTTCCGACCTCTAGGTACCGAGAGTGGTGAACGTGGGTCTCACAGGGCTGTGGGTCACAAATTGCTTGGATTGACGCATCAATTTGACTGTGTTAGAGCTCGTTCGAGTGGTGGTGAAGGAGCGATTCCACTCAAAATTGCTTTACTAGACAAACGATTTATGGATGTTCAAACTGACTGGTCCAGGGGTTTTGCGTATTCATGAAATTTCCTTTAATTAGTTGACTAGCCAATGGTTTTCGCAAAGTTAACCAGGATTGTGTTCTACGGTTGGAGGCGCACCATTAACCATCACGAATATTATTAATCTGATTGGGGCAGAAGCCTAAAATTAAAGACGGACAGTTGACTACGTTGGCCAAAACAACCCACCCCAAAGCGATAAGTGGAGTGATAGCACAAATTCCGATATCGCAAAGAAAGTTGGGCGAATCAATAATCTCTAAAACGAATGTCAAAATGTCGCGATGAATTAGGCCGACATGCATCCAATTATAAAACTATCTATCTCTCTATAAATATATCATTTATCTATCTATCTATCTATCTATCTATCTATCTATCTATCTGTCTATCTATCTATCTGTCTATTTACCTATCCATCTGTCTATTAATCCATCCATCTGTCTATCTGTTCCTTTCTCTAGGTATTGAACTAACTATCTAACTATCTATACACCTGTCTATCTATGTAAATATTCATCTATATATCGATATATCTACGTATCTATTTACCGAGCTATCCACCTATCAGCCTCATTGGTTATCTTCAATTAAGTCAAGTAAATTCCTGTTTAACAATATGCGCATATATATACATATACATATATATATATATATATATATATATATATATATATGGAACGTGTACCAGAATATTGCCCTGATCTTTACCGTGAAACTGTGTGCATCATACACGACTTGTACGCCTAGTTACTGTTTTTTTATCTACGCTTGTGTTTCCGATGTGCGCAATTTTATTTATCCAAATTCCACCCAAGACTTTGGGGTGATTTGGTAAGAAACATAGCTGCAACAATGCCAAGCAATTTTCTCGTCCCAACATTCCTAAATCCATGTAGTGGAGGGCGGTCATTTATTCAGAGTTCCTTGCCATTTTCGAACAAAATCGAGTGGAAATGTCACGTCACTTGGTCTTTCGTCGAGAGGTCAGAAAAACCATCTGATATCAGCCCGGTCAAATTCAGCCAGAAAAGGGTCATGGAAACACGAGTGATTGAGTATATTTTGAGCAGAAGCAAAGGCTCAATGACGATAACAGTCAACCTGTATCATCACACCAAACACGCCAGTTCACATTCTGCCACTGTGCCGAATCGGTTCGCATTGCCGGCACAACCACCATAAATAAAGTCTTCGCATGCCCCAGATGTCCTGTTGAAGAAAACTTGTGGCATGTGGCCTTTACACGGTCCTACATACTTTGGGAGAAAACATCGTTCAGGAAAACAAGGGAGGAACATATTGGATATTTTAGGGATTGAAAAAGCATACCGACAACCATAACACTGGATGCCTACGATGCCGAGACTTAGCACAGAACTTTATACATGTTCATAATGAAGCATTAATTGAAGGAGACTTTATCACACAAGATGCTTGAACTGGTAGGCAGGGGTTTCAAGTCGTCGTCGGGAATATTACAAAGCGTGAGTAGAGAAACAAGCCGTGTGGCTTGTTTCTTTGCTGATATTCCGCCGAGAAACTAATCGGTTTTTGAAATCGGGACGGAAGCAGACCGCATGCATTATACCACCGGTGCAGGGAACATAACATTATATGATGGGGAAAATAGTGAAGGTTTGCAACCAACGTGAATTCCGTTGGCTACTATGGGGAGCAAGGAGGTGTGGATTTCTAGTTCCAGATTTATTTCAAAATGTAATTTTCCACTTGGAATACACAGTGTTTTCCAGGGTTGGTGCTAATGGGGTACAACGCTCATGAGTGACGTATGGAGCGCACCCATATGGCAAACATTTATCGGCCATTTGCGCGCAGATCGAAATGCTTATGTTTAAATAATATGGGTTCTAACAGCGTTTCAACAACTAGCATATTGACGGTGTTGCAACGTCATGCACCGGAATGGCAGCACATCATCATGATTGAAATGCTCGCTGCAAATTTCCGTCTATCAAGAATACACGCGGCTTCCATACACGATTGAACTGCGCTGTTTTTCCGACCACACCGTCACCTGCACCGAGATGACAGTCTCTTAGGTTAGTAAGTCACACAAATTCATACACCTCTCAAAGTCACTCCAACTCTGCTTGCCCCGGAGCGCCTAGAGCTAACTCACAGCCATCAAGCGAACAAAGATGTCCGTCCTTGGTTTCTAAAGAAATCGCGGCTTCACGAAGCGTCTTCTACAAATTAACGGTTGCGTATGCGGATCTGTGGAGTTAGTGTACCACGAAATTTTATGACCCGAACTCTGTAGAATTTTTGTCGAGTTGAATCTTATCGGTTCAATCAATCCATGCAAGTTGTGTGAGTGAGATTTACGGTGCGAATGCATAGAGAGTAAATGTTACCTGCTGATACGACGACAGAGAGTAATGATTATCGGATTCATGATTTATAAACCTGTATAACCGTGTCCCACCGAACGGTCACTTTTATACTCCGCTAAAAACCTCATGAAGTATATGGACAACATGAACCTCCACACCACAGGTGCCTCCATACTGCAAACGGGGGGGAAGACGCCACAAGTCTGTGGTATGCAAATAGACCCACTCAACCCCGCACTGATGATGTCACCTCGATTGGCGATGAAACGTTTGCAATCCAACTGCCAAGCTCGGCGAACAGACCAACAATCAATCAGCGCACCCGAGCTACCTATATTCCACAACATTGCGGACTCCTGAACTTTTCTCCGTAATTTTAAGCCTTTATACTTGGATATTAAGCTGTTTCACGTCCAGCCACTTGAATCTAAATTCTGTTGTAAATCTCTTCAACCCAAATGAGTTGACTCACCAGTCTTTTTCTAATATATTTATTAGCAAATATCCAGTTTGTTGGCTTCCATGAATGCTCATCTGGATTACACGGAATCCCCACTGGCTGTTGCATGCTATCGAGATTTTCTATAGGAAACGCCAAAAGATAACTACCAAGAAATATGTTTTTGGCAACTTGGACTGCATCCTCTCTTAGCACCTAGCCACGTGATACTGCTTAGTTGGAACGATAAAGCAAATCTTTTTTTAACCAATTATTAGTGGCCGAGAAATACGTGCGAATGGTGCACTTAGGCTAGAAAAAGTTAGTTAATATGAAAAGTTAACAACCTGTCCAACTAAATCAACAGCACCTTGAAAATCTAACGGCAAATAGTCAAAGTTCTCAACAAGTGAAAATGGTCTAAACCAGAAGCTAGTTTTCTCAGGTGAACGCGCGCAAATGCTACCTCACTCATTTTAACAACTACACTTTTCGAATTGATATCAAAACCTAAGCCGCTCCATTTGCATTTCCATCCCGAGTTTGGATGAATGGTAATGCTTTGTATGCAAAGCTCGCCCACATTAATGCAGCTTACTATGGGCTCTTTACTATGATGGGATTTCGTTCACTCGCGTTGGTCGTCTTTATATTACCATTTTGAGAAGGCTTCCAACTTTGCCCCACATTCTCGGATGGCTCTGAGTCAACAATGTGATGTACTTATTTCTAGTCTGCGATGAATTCCCTAATTATCTTTGTTTATCTGAACTCTGCTAATATATATTCACGTGATGAATACCGGTTTCGATAAAGGTGTACGGGTGGAAGACCAGTTGGCGTGAAATCCACGTCCAGCATATCACCACTCACACTTCTTAGTCCCCAGTTCTGCTTGGCTAGCACGAACGTACTGGCTGATGGGATTGTCTGTTGTTCGAACCAAACCACGCTGCTCTTTGCAACCTGGTAGTAATACAAGCTTGGCACCTCCTTCAAACGGCCTGGATGGTAGCCGCCAGGAGCGTCTTATAACTGGACGAACAAACGAACGAACGAAATAAACGTTACTGCACTTTGAAGCTAGTTGCACAGTCTGAGTTTGCAAATTGCTAATTTGAATTTAGACATTAACGTCACTTTGTTGGATTGCTCAGACGTTTCGAACGAAATTGCAGCACAAAATAAACCGGTCTGAATCTTTGTTGCATGTCCAATAAAAAAACGTTGGCATCGCTTCATACTGTGGCTATTTTCGGCCTAGTGCTTTAAAAAATAAAAAGAGAGTAGTTTGTCAGATGCTAATTCTTCCAAGAGAGCAGTGTTCGGAAAGTTGGACTCCTTGACTTCGAGCCACGCCAAGGCATTTGACATTCATTTTCGACCAAAAGTGCTCTAAGCTTTGCAGAATGACTAGTTTTGCCATATAACGTACATGTGGCCACCAATGACTCCCCTAGACGCGTGACCTGCCGGATTGTCATGCGCTGGTACATACCTCCACTGGGATAATTCGGTTTTTTCGTGAATGAATCCTAGCCTATTAGCAACGAAAGTGTTATATTTGTTATGCAAATAGTGAAAAACGATCTTAGAATCGATTAACAAATAAGTACTGTCTAGTTAATAATTCAGTTCCCTGAAGACATGGTGCATTAAACTTGGGAACAAGACGGCAGCGTGCAATTTAGTCGCCGTATATTAACAAGCCTTATTGGGGAAACACGGGGATTAACGTTCGGAAAATTACACTATATCATCGGGGAACTGCGCATACAACGTAGATAAACGACGGATTCGCGTCGTCTAGTTAATAATTCAGTTCCCTGAAGACATGGTGCATTAAACTTGGGAACAAGACGGCAGCGTGCAATTTAGTCGCCGTATATTAACGAGCTTTATTGGGGAAACACGGGGATTACCGTTCGGAAAATTACACTATACCATCGGGGAACTGCACGTACAACGTAGATAAACGACGGATTCGCGTCCAACTTCGGAGGCATCAAAGAAGGTACGCAGGTCATTGTAACGTACAACACCAATAATCATGATACAACGAGGCATTTCCAATGGATCAACTACTTTTATATAGTGCTGCGAACACTCGCACAAAACCTTCAAGGCTGTATCAATGAGTTTCTTCCAACCACATTTCTTCTCCCACAGTTGTTTTGCTGATTGTTCGAGTTAAGTAGGACAGGGTCACAAATCCCAGCGGGTTGTAAAAAGAGATGATGCAAGAAAGTGTCACTTTTTGACGCTGGGCGTGCAGGCAACTCGACCTTGAATTGGAAGCAGTCAGTTTTATAGACCGGCACAGACCCAATATCTTGTACAAACTCGAATCGGAAACTTCAGGCCAGTTAGCCCGGATGACCCTCGCAGATAAGCGCGCTATTCAAGACTTCCAGATCGTTGCTTATCAAATTATGGAAATGAAACCCGCTCAGGTTCAGCATTAAACAGAGTTCATAAACTTGGTTTTTAGCTATATTTAGGGATTCCACTGATACATGGCAATCATCCGTGTAAAGGTCTTCATTTATTGCCGAAAATGTCCTTTGGTCGGAAAAAATTCTGTTGTCATCAGCAACATTAAGTATTGTAAAAGCGGCGCAAGATGGACAAGAGGTGCACGTTATGATGACAGTCGTTTGGGGATTTCTCCAGATCGTCGCCCGTGTACCACAGAAACCTGAGTGCCGCCCTATCCCCCGGTGTATGCATCTGTACATCTGCAGACAAAGCAATTGCATGGAGTCGGAAGCGAAAAACACCGGGGATTTCATTAGTAAAGACAGGTCCGGGAAATAAGCAGTTATACAGGAAAACGCGGTGGCTTTACCCAGGCATTCGATTTTTGAGGACGGGTTGATGCACACTGAAAAGTAAGCTTTCTGTTGAACCAACAAGCGATGGATTTACATGCCACATTCTTTCGTATGCCGAAAAGTCTTAATATAGTGTCTAAGGACGCTATCTTCCTTTCAAAGCGACCTTTGAAATTACTGAGTTGTTTCTTCGCTACATACAAGTTACCGGGTAGGTTATTTTAGTGGAACATCCAAGGCAGCGGCACCTGATAATGGCGCTCCATCAAGCTAACAGACTGCTCGGTGGTTCTGACTTTCGATGAGATCCGATTCAAACATCCTAAATATGTGATCCTCAGCACTGAGATCTGAACAGAGGTAGTTCACAGACATTCGTTTGGATCCTGCAGGGGTGGCTGGTCCGAAAACTGCCCATCCCAAGGCCGTTAAATATGAGTAGGAGTGTTTCGAAGAACTCAGACGTAGCTCGATAACCCAGTGGGCCACCGCGATATTAGTTCTAATCAAAATCGAAACGCCACTTCTGGGAGTTTGTGCGGAATGAACATCCGTTTCCTTAGCAACAAATCATCCGTGATTGAAGGCTTGGTGGTGGGGAGTGACCCGATACTATAGACACAGTCGATATTCACAAGTACGAAGCGGGCAATGGCTGTATGGCAAACCTACCTGTCATGGTATCCTTGATGCGGGGACCATTTACCGGTGATACTTCAACATGCGTTGATTCCTCTTCTATCGCTAGCCACTTTGCTACAACGGTCGTTAAAAGGTTATTAGGAGAACTGTTGTCAAACAGGGCATGAGCTAATACTGTGTTCGTTGGTCCAACCAACCAGACGGCGATGAACCCAAGGAAGCTGCTGAAACCCACAACTACCATTGAGTTGCTTTCGGCATCTTTCATAGTCTTCTCTCCCATTCACTATGCGTCAGGTAGCAGACAGTGTTGTCTTTGGTTGCAGTTTGAGATGTTACAATGTGTCGGGATGCGATCCTCAAGGGCTTTATGGTTAGATTTCAGGCAGCTGAAGCGTAACCAGACGTATTCCAGTCAACTCATCTTCTTAGCCTGAGAGAAGGTAGCAACCGTTTCACAGTCTGAAAGGTTATGAGTCTCTGAACAGTGAGAGAAGCAGTACCTGATTTCGTAGTCACGACTATAATGCGGGCTTCTCTGGACGATAGGTTCTCCAAGCTTACTTTGTTTACTTGGTTGTTATATTTTCTACAGTTGGCAATATTTCCGTGGCAATTGGAGGCAAGGAAGGATACAGGTTATTGAAATTCCGGCTCTGAACCCGAGCTCACTTTGTCGTCTACCGCTTCGGCCCATTTTTTTTAAGATGCCGAGGTAGGCGTAATACTCTGCGCTTTTGAGATTTGTTGAGCAATTTAAATCTGCGGTACAATGCATCTATTTAAGTGCCAGGTCGTGGTTAACAATATTCTTTACCAGTCCTCGTGAGGCATCGACGTCCACAAAAGCAATGGACCCAAAAACAGTAGTTCGTTCCTGAACGATACTGCTATGGCGTGTGGCCCGCTAAACTGCATTCTAGAACCTTTTGGTAGCATGCTGTATCAGGAAGGATCACGTGATGCTTGATAGTCTCTCTCGCATCCCCACAGCAATAATGGAGAAAGTACGTCAACTTGTTGCTCCCGTTAAACAGGCAGTCAAGTACACTCATTTAAAGGGCTACAGGAAATTTGGCAACCAATAGCGGATTCTCATTTGTGACCCCTAAAATAATCTCAGTCCGAAACCCAGAGGTTCGTGGAGTTTGTATGAGTTTATCAACATATTACACCCTCCCTTCTGGTCTGCTTTCTTTCGTCAGCTCGCATGTCTTCCTCAGCAGCCTTTACAAATCAGTCCAAATCAGCTCCTCTACCCGAAGCTTATGTTTGCACATATTATACCTCTAGCTCGTTCGCAACTTTGGGTAAATTCTCTGGGTTGTGAGGTTTGGGAGCTAACCAACCGGGATTACACTTGTCTTCCGACACTGTGGTCGTTGTGTGAGACTCTGTACCATTGGTGGTGACCCACCGTTCCAGCGACGAGGTGTGGTTTATCTGTTGGGTTTCGGGCTATTGTGATAATCGCTTTGGCTGCTTTCACCACGGACTCTCTTCCATTGGGTTGTCTCTTGTAGGCCCCTAAAGATGTTATTCTTCTGAAAACGTTTTATCTTCTGGGTCCACTAGTTGTAGCTTTTTACCCGTAAACAAAATCGCGCAAACTGAAAATTCAGCCTGGTTATCACTGGTCATATGGTCAAATTCAAAAAACGTCACAGGATTGAGTTACTGCAAACGAAGGGGTTTGACTAAATTTGATCACGTCCGACATCACAATTTGCCATGGATTGTTCGAATGTTCTCAAAGAGGCATTGATTTTTTCCCATGTCTTTTGTCAGAGATTCGAAAAATCGTCCACCTTGTGACATGATACTTGTTACGGTTGATCATTCTGAATAAAAGAGATTTTGAAGGCTGCCCAGACGTTGAATATAACCTATTATGCAACGAATGAACAAAGTGCATTACTTCATTTTAGATACACTCGGTATATACAGTCGATCGGCTGTGACAATGTGTTCAATTTTCATCACGAATTAATGTTGGTCTCTGAAGAAAACTCCGAGTTTCACTGGGGATTCTCTTCTATGGTTGACGCGATTCTGAAAACCAGTGAAAGCTGGATCTCTTTCGGTAGCCTCCTTCAACTGTTTCAGCTTATAGTCCTGGACAGAACGCGCACCAACAGCATAGAATACTTTGATTCGTTGAATTGTGATCTTTTCTAGGTCATGAGCTCATGCGCTCTGGATAGCTTACCGGGGAAGGACGCTTAATTTCTTTGTGGGAATGACAGTTCCTTGTTGTACTTCTGCATTTCTATCATCATTCTCAACAAACGTTTTGACGTCAAGAGAGCCTTGAAGCCCGTAATCACCTTATCTGTTCTGCCTATTTTTGTTCAGTTTTTTATACGTTCCAGCTGACAAAGTCCACTGGCCAGCCTGCTTAAATAGCACTGCTCAAGCACCTGATTGTATGCAATAACTGGTTGAAGTTGTGGATTATAATAAGCTAAAGAATATGCATCAGAAACTGTCTAAGTTGTCTGCTGCAGTATCATTTTTCTTTTTTTTCATTTTCACGCCAGTCTCATGCGCCGTTTTTAACCCCACTTTTGACCCGTGTCGTTTCCAGTACAATTAAGAAAGGTTCTCAATGGTACTCATCAATGAAATAACATCAGTAGAACTCAGCTCAACACAAAACCGTCTGCTCTCCAATTTTCCGCATTGCCTCAATAAATCCTTGCGCTATACATTGGTCATGTTTCAGATAGACATGTTCATTTAACTGGAAAATTCTTCGAGGTTGAGAATAGGCAGGCTCACAGCACATAAAATGCTTACAAAATGCAGCTGTACAGTGTGCCGAAAATTTTCGACGGGAATCCAACCACTAGTTAACATTTCGCAGTGATTTAGCTTGCGTAAATAGGTAAAAAAAATCGACGCTCTAACCATGTGCTTCGTGTGGCATCTTCACTGAGTTCCTGCTCCGACGTTGTCCTGCAATACAGCGGGTACTTCTGCGGTGAGGTCGTTGTGGCATCTCAATATCGGTTGCCGCGATCGGTTTTTCTACTCAACTAGATCATCCAGTTTGATATTTCTAAAAACAGAGGAATAGAGTAATGTGGGTTCTAACACTAAACAGGTCTTATTTCCAAAGCCAGAATGAATACCTAGGCCATTTACAAGTGCATCTGACTGTGTGGGACGACACTGGGGAGCAGAATACACGTCCACAAGACACATAATTCGAACAGAAAACATTTTCAAATTGTGGAATACACTTAATTTTCCACGTCATCCAGCCACGCAGTGTTTTGCTATATCTCTCTTACACATTAAGCTTCAATGTTGCGGTTAGTGTTCTGAGTACTGTAGTTTGCTCATTCATTACTCGAAATACACTCATTTGCAAAAAAATTCGTTTCTCGAGAGACTATCCTCGAACCCAGCTGAAGTTCTCGTTTATGATGCTTTTATGCCACTGACTGTGCTGCACCATGTTTCAGTTGGCACGATATTCGAGATTCGCGATACATGCATAGTTCTAATACGGATGGATGGTTGTGTTCATTTAAAAAACGGTGCTCGCAGAGTGTGCAACAACTACAGGGAAACTAAATTGAACCCTTGTGAAACAGCCTTGTTGTGTCGGTTAGATTGTTTTAAGAAGGGACATGAAGACGGAACCCGAGAAAAGCAAAGTGGGGTACCGACTAGGAAAGATTTTTGTGGACATTATCTTCTCACCCCTTCAAGTGTTAGAGCGACGGCACGTCTACACGGGCCCAACAAACTTGCTGTTCCTTAACTTCAAGAGTATGTTCGGTCTGCTGACAGGTTTGTTTTTGGTAATGTGTTGGTTTGTTCTTTTTTAAACAGGCTTGCGGAAGAAGATATGACCTTGAATTTCGTAAACTTCGTGCTCTATCTGTACTCACACTCTTGTGGGCACGTGAGAGTTTATGGAAAGCTTTTCAAGGGCGTTTGCGCGACTACCGTTGTGAAGTGGGATACAGAATTTGGGTCCTAGCAAAGTTCTATTACTTGGACCCAAATTCTGCAATCGTCTGTGCTCCAGTAATCTCAAAGATAGATTGTCGGTCCACGCCCAAAATATGTCAGTGTACTTATTCTCTTGCTGCTTTGCAGCTGAATACATCGGATGAACTACTGGGCAATTCAGCCAAAGAACGAAGGAACACAATTCTGCCTGGCTAGCTTCTGGAACTAGAAGGACGATAAACAGCTCAATAGTACAACACCTAGCAGATGCGGCGCACAACACCATACCCAGACAAATCTTCCGCATTGTTCACTAAGCGCCAACTAATCAACCCAGATCAGTACAGCAACGCACAATCGCAGTGGCTTAAGCTATGAACATACGACATCGCGACCCGATTTTTTGTCAGCCAAAACGCTTTGTTTTTGTACTGTAATTGCCATGTTCTAACTCATCTCCCCCTACACTTATACCGTGTGCTGAACACACAACCACAGCACTACCCGCGCTGACAAACTCAACTCACCGTATTGGTGACCTGAACTAGTTGTTCTTTGATAGGTAGCCAGTGTCGTCTCACTCAATTTCCTGTTCATGTACAACATGCTCATTCAAATATGTTAACTACTGCTCTCTTAACCTTTGCAACTGTATGATTTGAAAAGACCTTGCCGAAAAAATGTTGGTCAACCCTGCTGTGTTGTTAGTATGAATGTGGATTTGCAGAATTACGGTGAACTAAAATGTTACTTCTTCGATGAACAGAAACCGCGACATCCAATTAAACGTGCCTAATTAGCCCAAAACTGAACTGCTTCCCAACAGATGGTCATCGAGATTTTGCAGCAGTTCGGAAACGTGTTGGACAGGAGGATGAATGGGTATATCCTCGAGTAATATGTATGATAAACGGCTCCATAGGTGGTGTTACATGCTGTTGGATCATTTCGTCTAATGCATGTTATAGTTGTACGTATGAGCATGCCTTCACTCACGCAGTAGAATGGCCGTGTGGTCAAACATTGTGGTTACATGTGCGTGCGTTTTGCAAGAGAACCTACACAGCCGTTTGGTGATTCACATGGCTTGTGAGCAATGAAAATCCCGATTAAAATAAGTATAGTACTAAGAAACCCTCAAGTGTCTGATTTCCAGCAACCAATCAGAAAGCGAAGCACGGGCATGTATAGCAACAGAACGGTTAACAAAAAACGGAATCCAAGAAAAATCCTGTGCATTATTGCGACAGTTGGACTGGTCGTTACCAGTTCCAGTCGCGTAACTTTCTCCGGAGTCAGAATCTTGCGCTGCTGAACGTTCCGGTGCCTTATTCGTGACGAATTGGGAAAACGGAGTTGAGCGCCCGCCATCATCGGTGGAACATGCAATCTTTGCTTGTAATGTGTAACTAACATAATAGTCCTCAATTATTTAACAAATTCACTACCAGATCTGTCCATGATAGATAAGTATAGGCAACTTCAATGTGGTATGTCCTCCACCCAAATTGTAGGCAGAACTACCCTCGAGAAACCTGAGGTCCGCTTGTTGATGAACATCTTACGGCTTCGAAACGACGAGGCGTTTCATGGTCGGATTTCCACTGGAGCTAGACCAAGACGTAACGGCGACTAAAGCATGTTGAATGCATTCAATACAAACCAGGTTCTGAATATTTGAAGACTAAATATACCTTGGGACTTGGCAGGTGAATTGTGAGCGAATTTCGTGAACCTAAATAAGCTACGGAAGCAAAATGTTTCCCTATTCAAACTCACCACCCAGGAATTCCGACTATTTACGGATTACTGTGGAATACTCTGAGCTGAATGCTTGCGAACATTCACTGTCCACGCATATTCATTTAATGTTGGTAGTGTGAGCAAACCTGGGAATTTACAGTGGAGATTGTATGTTCTGGTAGTCCAAAATATCCTGAACACCTAGATCGACGCTGCAGTTTTTCCATTCTGTTTTGAGGTCATCAGCCGTGGGCATCTCACAAAAACCCGAAGCCTCACTCTCCTGGTTAGTAGTTCAACAGTTTCACGATTCGACCACAAACAACTGTTCAGTGGCCTGAGTAACTTGCACTCAGATACGATGTATCGTCTCTTGGTGTCAGTTTTCACGTAAGGGAGTTGCAGGACGAAAATTGCTTCAAGTGAGCCATGGTGGTCATGTGACAATGGAAGTATATTCAGCATTCATTTAAAGCTGTCCCAAATCAAAGGGTTGCATTCTATGTATGCCAGTTCTGTTTTGAATTTTATTTACAAATTCAGGTCCTCACATAGAGTATAAAAATGAATGGTAAACAGGACACGCTTTGCAGAATTTGGTGCACTCTATGGTAACTGTGAGTGCGTTTCGGTGAACAGCCGTGCGGCAGATCCTTCCGGAAACCCAGTGTAGACCAACCTCTACACCATTCAGTCATATTATAACATGTGGAAGCTTTTCGTTTTACGTAAAATCTAGTTCTACTCATCGGTCATCTGCTCATGCTTGCATTACCTGCCAGTTTCGATCACCGATAGTTATCGCACACATAAACTTATTAGGAGAATTCCTGGTAGCGGAATAACCCTGACCAAGTTCGTGCACATAAATGTCATTCCATGTTGCTAGCTGTTTTGTAGCATGTGGCCCATGAACATGCTTCTGCATCTCATTGCGTCCATAACATCAAACATTAAAATCTAGTTCAGAATGCTTGCTTCACTTCTTTACTCTTGATCTGTTTGCGTCCACACACTGGAATTATTGTCAACATCTTCCATAACTGTTTTGTTTGGACTAACCCAATGTGTCACCTTCATTTCATTGCTTAAGGTAGTGTGACAACGGTGCATGGTCCAAACACACGAAGGCTTTCGGAATTTTCCCCAATACTTGTGAACAAATACCAATCAAGGGATTTTATATGATGAGTACTGGAAGTGTGGTTGACGAGACACATTTAACATTCATCAGTTCATACATTTTTCCTTGCAGTCTTCTATGTGTCTGAACCTGTTCGAGTTTCCCCCGCATCCACTGTAGAAGAACATAATGCAGGCGCCTTTTTCCTTGTCGAAGTAGTAATGTGGCCATTTATGTTCACAACCACCGACAGCCACTTGGAGACTGCAAAACCCTGAAGAAAGAAAAAAAATAGGTTAACGATATTGGGACTAGTACGAACACTTGGAAAGCGCGAAACAGGATAAATGTAAGGGTGAAACACAAGTGATGCGTAGAAATGCCGAGGAGGTAATTACAATGTTTCTACAATGTTTGTATGATATTACTCAACAATGTTAATGCTGATGCACACAGGCATTTCATGGACCGATGAAGTGGAGAAGCAATGAGTAGAATGGAGCGCGTGAACGCTGCAACGACTGACAAGGTACTAAGTAGATTTACTTCAAAAATACTTCCTGGCTCAGAACCTTTGTGAATACCTCTCTTGGTTTATAAACCATCGAGATTGAAACCTTGAATGGGACGAGTTTTCTTGCAGAAATAAAAGACGATGGAATTTCGACTACCAGTTGACGTGTTCTGGAATGTTGTATTTTTATTTGCTTATATGTTGTGTCGTCTTTTGGGATAAACGTGAACTTGCATGTTCAACGGTGCATATATGTAATGCGCGTTACTGTCGACTTGGTTAGATAAAAGGGACCATTTGAAACCCACAGAGTTGGCAGATATTCGATTGACGTTCGGCATCATTCATGAACCCTACCAGGAACGCACTCACATGACTAGTCAGTGGAAGTCACCATCCTGTGTAGCCAGAATGATGACGGCTTCATACCATCGTCATGCGCGACGTTCAAATAATTCAGTGGAGAGTTGCAGACGGTATAAAGTACATCACTGATTCTTTTATTCGGAACTGAGTGCTAACGATTCAGAAACGGCCGATGAACAATCAAACGATATAAACATTTGAGGGGCGCCCACAACTGAACGATCGGTTTGACCACCTCGGTACAGACACCCGTACGACCAAGTGAACCCATACAAAAATTTTCGGCTTAAACGAATCAAATTCACTTTCAGGTAATATTCATCAGTCGCTTGGAAGAGGAATAAAATGTTAGATATCAAAATTTCAACGGATCTATGGATATACATGAAAGCGTATGGTTTTTCTAGCCAGGATATTTTGTGATCATTTTTCAATAAAATCACAGAATTGTTTCATGATTAATAGACTTCACGTAGAGATTCGTGCCTTGTGAGGCGCCACAATTAGAATATGTTCTCAATATGGCTTACATTCCCAGCTGTGAACGACTACTACAAAGAGAGAGAGAATAAGGATTGTGCGATGCATTTCCCGTGAACCATTACAAAGAATCCCTCGCAAACTTGTATTTTATACTTGGTGATTCTTCACAAATTATGCACGACACGTTCACAAATTGTTCGGCGACTAAGGAAAACGTGTCAAGTTTGGAGTATGCAAATAATAATTAATTAGCCAAAGTGATCGGAATTAGCGTTGGCGCACAAAGTACTTCAAATTTCGATGAAACCACATGTTTTATTCCGATTATTTTTTCATATGGCCCGTTCCATTGTTCGTTTCATTAAAACTTCGATGAGGATTTCAATCACTAGCCACACGTCTTGTCTTCCCACACCATCTGGTCTAGTTCACGCACGCTTATTGTGAGGGAGTTTGGAAATAACTGCGAATTGCAGGCTGCTGCCAACTGCGCTGAATGTCCTGAATGAAACCGTGACTTTGGTGAAAATATGGTGAATGTCTGTTCAACGTGGTCATGATAACAGCCAAGTACACTTGTATTTCGAGAATTTATCCCAAAACTAAACCAGTACACTAAACTCACTGAAAGACTTTGTTGGGCTCACAAACCACAAAATGCCTTTTCCAATAACCATACTCCGTCTGAGGTCGGTTTATTTGATGTGCACCCGAATTTTTTCGTCACCGATTCTTATTGGTTCGTTCATAGTTATCATCCTGAGATCCATCCATGTAGGTTGATTCTTGAGCTTGAAGGTTCCAGTGCCTCGGTCACCATTTAACCTGGACGTGGCCCATTTCGCTTTTGCAACATAAACCACGGTGGATGGTTACTGAACCTAAATTGACAATATTGAAAGATGGGTGAGTGGTCATTACGGGCGGGATGTGAATTAGCTTATTTTGCACTTGGCATTCTGAGATGATGGGGAGCGTAAGGAATAAAGAAATTATGTCAGGGAAAGTGGAAGGCTCTTGTCGAAATGTACACGCGTAGTTCACTATTGTCACCATCGCCCTGATTCGATTTGAACAAATTATCTTATCTCCATAGTCCACGAAATGGGGTGGCCTTCATCAGATCCGCTATTTTTGCGAATCGCGTTCAACTGTGTTCGGGTAGAGCATGAGGTCTGCGGGAACTCCTGAATTGCAGCTACCGTATGACCGCGAACCTACTTAGGCAACTGGTGTCTTATATAGCTCGTACGCAGTGCAAATCCTGATTAAAATAAACAGCTCGGTTATTTATTTGGAATCGAAGTTATACGGAGACTGACGATTCTTTGCGTAGTCGGGTAATGATATCCCCTTCTTTGTGTATGTACTTTTTCAAAGAACGTCGGGGAAAATGAAACCTAGAGCGGCCAATGTTCGTATTTCGCTGGTTTCATTGCAAAAGTGTTGTGGACCACATGCACTGCTGGAGGAGTAAATTAATGCAACTCCTGAGAGGGTCATTGATCACCAAAAGCTATCCTGGTAGTCTCACCAAGCTTTAAAGGAAACCGAGTCAGTCTGCAGATTTGATAGGCAAGTTCGCTATTGGAGACCTCTGAAACTGTCTGTTATTCTAGTCTCTTTGTGCCCTCAAAGAACACTGACGTTGGCTCTTCAGAGGGATGACCTGTCCTCAAAAGAGACACACTTTGAAGCAACTGCGCTTATCCACAAGAAATTCGCATCAAAATCATAAGCAAATCGAAGTAGCTGAGGCTACAAAACCTCGGCAAATTGAAGGCAGCGTATTTGTGTTTGAAATCAACCATTTGTTCCACAAGCAGTGTAATATGGAGGATATCAGGCTGAGTTCTTTCGACTGGCTGTCATCCCCTGCACAGCTGAACATCTAGGTAATCATTGACGCCACAGGAGATCTACTCTTTTTTATATGTGGGCCCGAATATGTCAACTAGTGATGATATGATCAGTTACAAACAGTCCTTCGTCCTTGTTTAAGGTTTTTCCGATTAGCGGTGAGGTCATAAAATGGTAAATGACTTGCATCGCAATAAATGTGTACGAAAATGCTATTAGAAATGCACCCTGGGATATTTTTTTTATCCAAACTGCTAATGAGCGCACCACTCCTGAGGTCAAAGTTTCCCTTCATTCCTACGTTTTCTCCGGCCCTCGACCTGTTTTACAAGCCTGTCCATGGATGTACGCGCAAGGGTGACGATGGTGGTTAGGACATGCTAAATTTCCCCGGGTGAAATGTGTGTACGATCGTACATTTGCATCTGCGTTGAGAGAATATATTCCAAGAACAAAAATGGATAATGGCGTTGTAAAGTATGATGTGCTAGTTGTGGGCCTCTCAACTCATTCGACGTTGAGTCGCGTATGCTGCAAGATATATATATATATATACCCTACGTCAAAAGAGCATGCAACGACAAAGCTTTTACGGGACTAATGTCCACAGTTATAATTGAGAGCGATAAACCTAAAGTGTTGTTGGATTCAATTTCAATAAACCTCAGAAAACGCGATGCATCGATGATCATTATTCTCATTGGAAACTTGTGGCTTATAAGTCGATGCCGACTTTCTCGTAAACTTCGAAGGCTGACGATATATAAGGATGAGCATGATGTTTTGAAAACTTACCACCTTGTCAAGTAATTTAGTAACCAAAGGACGAAGGGGCAAACAGACTGCGAATATACTGCACCTAAAAATGTAAGCATATTTCGATAATACCTAGGCTGAGAAGCGGCAGCATTAGCGAATCCCTAGAGAAAATGATGCGAATTCTAATCAACGGACCCGAATTCAACCAAGAACAAAAAGTAAGATACAAAATTGATTCGGCTAGGGAACGGTGAACCAACCGTTTGAAACAACTGAAGAATGATGGGCCACTTACCAAGATCAGGTTCCAGCTTTCCAATGGGACCGGTTTTCATTACGAAGAACTCCACGTACCACGTGAGTGCACAATGGTACTTGAAGGTTTTAGAAATCATACGTTCAGGTCCATCTCCATACGAACCAATCCTTGCTTTTGAAGTAGCTGAAATGATGAAAACCCATGCTTTTGGTTCAAAATTTGTATATCGTCGATGTTACACCGGTTTTATCTACGAGAATTCCACCCATATGGAGATAACGTTTCAACTGATTGATTCATCGGAATTACGTTTCCTCATCCATAATATGTACCTGAAGGAAGTACCTTTGCGCTAGAATTTCGTAAACAATTCAACGTTCACAACTTATATCGACGAGTCCATGGGATTGTGAAGGTCTCACTGATATGGCCCGGTTGTTTGTACATTTATGAACAGACTTGAACAAGAGGAGTTAACTGATGGATTTGAGCGCCCGTATTCTAATCTGACACATCTTGATGGCCTTTTCTTATTCTCACATCAAGTCTTCCATAAGCTGCTATCCGCTTAAGGAATCTTAGCGAAGCTTATCCTGCCACTCTGTTTGCCTTCAGGGGTTAAAACGACACCTGTTTTCATTTCCTAGATGTTGGGCTCACTAGGTTACAAAATGATTTGTCATGAAAATTGGTACATAGGAAGCTAATATGGAATAAGTGATTTAAAGAAATTTAATTCTTTTCTTACTGAGTGGGGAAGGAACCCTGATACATCCCTAACCAACCTGGCTAGACAACTATGCCGTGAGGGTACACTGGGAACCGATCTGAAGCACATCGTCAGGATGCAAACAGTAAGTGAGGATATGGCCACAGAACCTACCTGATTGACAATAACGAGGGTTGCGAATGAACCAGTTTAGCTGGACCTAACATACAAAGTCTTGGCGGACAAAGTCATTCGCCACCTCTTCCAGTCTATTCAAATAAATTTACCAGAGAAATCATTGGACATATGATTTCCTATGAAAACTCCGCTGGATTTTAACTAATTAACACTCATAGTCTGGTCACCTATACCGTTCGCTGCTTTTGTAGAACAGACTATGCGCACGACACCGCTGATTACCAAGGGAATAGGCGAGAACATTTCACGCAGAAATGCCAGCGGACCAATCAACACGGTCGAAAATTAGATCGCTTTACACATCCTTGAGGGTGATCACATGATCAAACCCAGCGAGATGAATCAAATTGTTTATAGTATCCTTATGTTGGACATATCGCTCCGGATGCCCTGTCAAATGAGTTACTAAAATTGCAAGTTTGTGTGGTTTTCTTCGAAGTGGTCATTCCGTAAATCTAGCGTGCAATTTCCTAATGCCCTAAGGAGAGATGCTATATCAAGTCGGTTTTGCCTGTGTTTGTATGACAAGAACCAAGATATGCTGTATTGTACCACGTGTTCTACAGAGTCCATCTTAAAAGCCAATATCAACCGCTTTTTAAAGAGTATGATCATAGACAAGCCGCGGGCGACAGATATGCGAAGATACGCACGAGAACACTTAAAAATAGTCAGACATTCCATTCAAAGACGTCGCATTATCAAATTTTGAGCCAGGAGAAATGATCTCTAAAATTAGTAAGAATATGTTACATAGAAACATACGTGTGAAAACTGCTAAATGAAGAAGGGAAAAACAACGCTCAAAACTGATCAAGATGCAGAGATCACTGGCACAGTCATCAGTTGCAAGTCAGGCATATGCCGTCTGCCATATAGCGTCAGGTGTGAGAATCATTTACAGGAAATTTTACTTAACGCCATATACCATGTATAAGACTGTCATAATTATGTGGACAGCTCAAATTGGTGAGCAAACATGAGTGACTAACTGTGATCTTAGGAAGCCCTAGTCCATCGGAAGCCTCGAAAGATTGGAAAAGCAGATACATGGAAATGGACCAGTCATCATTTCACAAACTGCAAGACCAGGGTCACAGTCGATGGTGAGCAGAGCTGAAATGATGGTGGGTGTGTGGGCCAATCGTCAGCACCGTATTTCCGCTTCGTCTAAATCAACAGACATTTTGCTGCTAACGGAGAACAAGCTTACGTCTATCACCGTTGCCCGGCGCCACCTAGGGGCGATTAGCTCAGGCTTGCTGGGAGATTTCGGAGTAGGTGCTCTCCACTTTTCTGCAACCTGCACGGGAGCTGAATACCGCGGAGTAGCAACCGAAGAATCACGTGTTTTGGGAACACCAACCATCGATCCGAAAGAAACGAACTGACCAACTGTTACAACTGACCAACTCTGTCCAGACTGTCTCCAAAAGCAGACCCCAGGTTTTCACGCAGACAACGTATGCGGACGTGATGCCATATGCGCTCCCCATCCTACAGCGCTTTAGGGATCAAGCACTTCGTGTTGGTTACTGGCAGGGATGTATCTGATTAAGGTATCCTTCGCTTGTCGTAGTCAGCAACGAGCATCTAACCTTCCAAGTGTGCTCCAGTGAACTTGGCTGGGATTGGCCGGTCTATCCATGATATAGATGTAGCTGGCAAGCCCCAGATAGCAAAATTCGGTCACAGTAAACAGCGAGGGCACCGGTACTGAACTAAGGAGGCATTCGGAGCGTGAGCTTTTCCAAACGTGGAGAACTAGCACCCAGCAGGTGGATCGTGCGGCCCGGCTCAATTGTGAACGACTTTCCTCTGGACCAATTTGCACCGGAAGTCTTTACCTAGCCATGCTTATCCGCATTATGCATCGTGGTACGCGGGTCGACTTTGTTAACCTGGGCCCGTCTTCGAAGGAAACCGGCAGGAACAATCAGTGGGACAAAACAGTCAACCACATTCGCCTCAGCAATCATGGATGTGATTCCAGCGGTGAGCCACCAAGACGCTCTCCTACTGGCATGGATTGCTAGAGTCATTACACAGGAACTCCAAGATTCTCACTTGTGTGATGTGGCACTGGTGATGTGCCACTTTCGGAGGTTATTTTACTCCACTATATCCCATCGACGTGTCCCCGAATATACACCTAATGGAGAGGCGACATGTGGTCACTTTCCATTCACTTATACAAAATCAAATAGTGCACACTCAACTCAACGTTTTGGTCAGCTCCTAGGTAGGAAACGAAAATAACTTCAGAAGGAAGTAATATCTAATCGTAAATTCGAAGCAGAGTTAGCAGTGGTTGGAGCTTCCTTTAAGAACATTCACAATGGTTTGCATCTGGATGCAATAAAAATCATGCAGAAAACTCTGAAGACACAAGTAAACATATGCCCCTAGTATTGCGAGAAAAAAATGCATTTCCTATATGATTCCAGGTTGGGATTATGCGTGACACTACATAAACAAACGGATATACGACAATAAATATCCAGACATTGTCAGTTAATTGCAGGTGACGGGGATCTTTTCAGAGGTCTTGTGTTAGAGAAGCTCATGCAAAATATTGTAGTTAATTTACGTGGATAACTGTAAGTTTTAATGCAAGGGCATTAATGGCACTTCTTATATTTGTCCACAAACTGGGCATTTCTGTTTGCACACCCGTATGAAAGGAATATGGAAAGCGGCTGTATCTTACAATGCCATATAATTTATGCCTATTAGAAAATGGTCACAAATTTGAATGATCCGATTCGTCACATGTGAATGAGACCAAGTAGATCACCTCGTTTGATCATAATCTTGTTCTCGGTTAATGTCATTCACGTGTTAGCTAACTACGTGAAGCGTCTGGTTCACGCGGCGAGCACGTAAAATTGCTCACAAAAACGGAAAGACGGCGTTACCTGTCATATGATTTTATGTGAGTAGTTTGAAAAAAACAACTTTAGGAGCGCAAGTAGATTGTTTATCATTTTGCAGAAGCAGTACAATCACCCCGTCCGAACTATAGTATCTCAATGTTCCTGCATAGTATTTGAGCGTCAGTGGAGACTAAGATTTTCAACGATTTCTAAGTGTTTTTTTCGTCCCTGAAATAGCACATGTGCTCACATGGCTGACTCTTGTGTTGGTGCTAGATATCCGTTTGCGACTACATCAGTGCAGGGCATAGTGTTTACATTCTGTGTCAGCACTGTTATGTTGGCCGTGTCTAGGATCCATCCACTGACTTTGTCAAGGGTACCCACAGAGTAGAGAGTGCTTGACGCTTAATCGAACCGGCTTGATAACCGCCGGGTATTAGTTAGTTATTATCCCAATTTGGGTGGAGCCCAACCAACTGTTTCCTTTCATGGGGTCCTTATTGGACTAAATATTGATGGGGCACCACAAGCGAATTCCGAGTAAGGGCATGTGGCATAAATCCGTCCCCATTCTCAACCGGCTTCTGGTTTGCTGTAGGTCTTCTTCCCTAGCAAACCTATTACAGAATGAGAAGGGCATGTTTAATAAATTCGACTTTATTCTAAATATAAGGTGGGCGTTTAAGCCATTCAAGGCAGTCACTGCTAATAATTCTTTTGGTCAGGACGCATGTATCATTTACACGACGCTGAAATATTTTCAGTTTATGCGGTGATCCGTCGAAAATTCTCGCAAATGGTTGGGATTCGGCGGTGGTGAAATTGGTTTTGCTGCTTGGTCGTTTGTTTAATGAGCTTTGCGTCTGGATTCCAAGCATCAGTTCATGAATCATCCTCATTTTCACCCAGGTCGAAAACCTGTTAGCGTGAAAACCTGTTAGCGCTTGAGTGATATGATTGGTCTATCCGAATCATTGAACAATGACCATGAAATTGTCCAGGTTTTCACGAGCAGTTGGCCCATGCTTCAGTGTATTCTCTTTGTCTGCCTGCAGTCATATAACATTTGAATACTATCTGTTATATTATAACGTGTTTGGCTAATTAGGGACAGCGTTTTTTCCGAATCAATCGGTCCATTTAAGGTCTTTGGTGCATTGCGTTCTGCGTTGCATCGAGTTGATTGGTTGTCGCGACGCCTTCTTTTTTAATAGTTTCTTTGCTGAATTTGTTTCGCCCTGTTCTTGATTTGCAATGCGTTTCGGTCCGATCTTCTCGAGATTGATTATCCGATTACATCGCCTTATTTTCTCCATTTAAACGGCTAGTATGCATGCGTCCGCCGGTTATTCTCGCACTTTAGTTCATCGGTTAGGAGGCTTTTCCAATCAAACTGATCTGCGTTTGAATCGGGTTTTCCTGCCTCAACGAGTTTGTCGTCTGGTTGGTTTGCAGCTCTGAACTCTGCAGTTCTGGCTGAGGAATTGAAGCACTCTTGGTGTGTTAGTTGATACCTTCGTCGGTGGAGCACCACGCGTCGGTAAATTCACGTTGTTTCTTCGTTCTTACTTGAGCTAATAAGCGAACGCCTATCTAGTCGAACTCGTGTCCTGCGCAACATGCAAGTGATCTTGATCTATCGGAGTGTGACTCGTTTGCTTCCATGCCGTGCAGTGGTATTTGTCGTATTTGGCATCTCGGGTGATCTCCAGATGTAATAACTTGAGTTTCCGTTTCTCTGGAACAGTTTTTCTACAGTTCTTCTACTTTGTTTGTGGACTCTTTGGTGCCGCAGTATGTCTTGATCCCCTTAAAAATGCCCAAATACAGCTAGTTGTGACAATTTGGATGGTCGCTATGGTAGCTCAGAATTTTATTCGTATGCGTCGCATTTCTGTGGGCCTTAGCTTGTAACTGTCCGATCGGCTGTGCAATGGTGAGGACAAACAGAAATTCCAATTTTCAGTTGTTCGTTTATCGTGAAATTGGTACATTGGAAAGCGTTGGTTTCTTAGTTCACGCATTGAAGTTTGGATGATTTCCCCACGCAGGGGGTCCACTTTGTGAATATTTTACCTGGCAAGAAAATTTGCTCCAGGTTTTTTACCTGGCAAGACAACTTGCTCCAGCATTGTGATTTCTGCAGTAGGTCCTGAAACTGGTGGCCCCACTGGTGTCCTCCTAGCTGCTCGTAATATCCCCCTTTGAACTCGAACTGTGTGATCAGTCTTCAACAATTGTCTGATAGGGGTCTTCTTTTTCCAGCGGTCCAGTGGGCCTGCCACCGTTGTCCAATAATTTGGTCACACTTGTCTCGGAAAAATCGCAGTTTACAGGCGTGATTAGTAAGCTCACATCAATGTGACCATTAATTTGTCATTCGATGCTTGCGTCCATTAGTTCTTACAGAAAACGTTTCGCATTGTTGATGGAGTGTCGATGAAGTGGCCGCTAGGATTTTTCGTCGAGTGCGACAGACTTCATCGGCGTTTCTAGGCTTGCTGTGTGCTCTACATTACAGACATTCCCAAACATTGCCAACGCATCTGCACCGGCCATAGGCCTTGAAACAGGGGATGCATGGGAGAGGCAAACACGTCACGTATGATTCTTTGAACACTCCCTTTCTCCCAGTGACACACGGTCATTTTTTTCAGGTCAGATGCTTGGGTGTTGGCCATTGCTACCGAATTATGTGATCATTTTGACCTTGAATTGAGGGTTGATGACAGACATATTTTCCTGTATTGTGAGTAGCCGTTGAATTTGCTCATCAGATTTTCGTGCAAATTGTAATGGGAACCAAAATTCCGTTTGACTACGACAGGCTTATGCATTAATTATTGCTCCAAGTGCACAATGCGACCTTGTAGAGGGCGGTCTACTCACATTTGCTTATCTCAACTTTCACGCGACTTTCACCATCTCGCGATGACATTTCGCAAACGTGTCGCATATACTTTCGGAAGTTAGTGGGAGTATAAATTAGACTTCAGCCAGAGAGGTTTGGTAAGGCTCACGAGATCATGAACGTCATAATCCTTTCTCTGTTAGCTGCTGCAGTCGCAGCTGTGAAAAACGAAGGTAATATATATTCTTTGTATACCTACATTGCGCATTGCATTTAAACAAGTTGCGAATTTTCAAACGGAGTCAAAAGTTAAGTGATCCGTTTCAATTTGATTGCTGCTTTGGGAGATCCTGTGAAAGCGCGTCATTTGTCCGTGCTTGTCCTGTTTCCCTGCATGTACTGATTTGCATTTACTTTCAATACGCGATTTGCTTCGATGCTGCTTCAACTCACATTATTAAAATATTGTCCTTTTGGCCATTGCGCAAACGGTCATATAGTTCAGCCATATGTGTGTTCATATGTTTATTTGAACGCAACCCGCAGGTTTTTTTAATTATTGTTTGCACTGAGGATCTCATGGTTGACAAACTAATGGGTTCACGAAAGCGGTCTATTATCAAATATGTAAGAGAGACTGGTGAACGTGTGCGTCCGTTTTTTAAAAGGCACATTTCAAACTCTAGGCTCGTAGGTTTTCCATTAACGGACGTTTGCGGAAAGGCTCAGACCATCACGAAGTCACTTGGTAGAGTGATTTCTGCATGAGCATTCCACTTGCACGAACTTCGACTGGTACATTCAGTGGCATTCCGGTTTGATTTGACGGGGGACTCAATTAAAACCCAGCAAAATCTCTTGTGTATGATAATCATAGGCAATCTGGGTTCATTTAGTAAACGAAAACTTCGGAATTTCCACCACCTGATGATTCTGAAAAAAGACAAGACCGGTCATGGGATATCAAAGTGTTTTAAGCAACTTAACGGGCAGTGTATTACGTTTATACAAAGTTTTCTTTTCGTTTGTACTACGGTAGTTTTAATTCAGGCGCTCTTTACACTCAGACGACTGTGCCTCCGTTCGCTGTTGTCATGTGTTATGCAACTTAATTTATGCGTTCTGTCAGTTCTAACAACCGATATAATTTTCTCGGTTTTCTTCACTCATTTTTGTATTTTTTTCCAGCTATATGTAATCTTCCAATGGATGTTGGGCCTTGCAGGGCTGCCAAGCCAAGTTTTTACTTCAACAGCCAATCGGGTGAATGTGAAAGTTTCAATTATGGTGGATGTCATGGGAATGCAAACAGATTTGGCGATATCGAAGACTGTCGAAATACCTGTTTGGAATAATCTATGCAGAATTGTACAGCTTATACACACTTGGTTTCTGCTCAAAATATATCTATTAAGTAGTGTATCCGGAACTTCCATGTTGCTCACGTCAGGTAATATTGATGAATATCTTTGTCCGCCTTCTACCGCTGTGAACGTAGCCCAACTGGTGCAGAGTTCCTCTGCCTACTGAGGCAGGTAGTGAACATAAATGTTATCGGAAACTGTACAGAAACTGGAGAGCGAACATCAGCTGGATACAGGAAGAATGCTGATAAAACATTTCATTCTACAGATAGATAGATAGATAGATAGATAGATAGATAGATGGATAGATAGAGGTAGATGGATGGGTAGATTTACAGAGAACTTTAATTAGACTGGTCTTCGGAAGCTTCTTTTTAGCTAAATTATCAGGGGTCAGAGTGGCTGTCTGAGATCCAGCAAAGCGGAACGTTTGGACGGCTGGGCGCAGTATTTCAAACACAAATTCAGTTGACCACATGCTTCCTCCAATCCATACTGCTGAACTCCACACAACCGTAGACCGTGTACATGCAGCACACCTTAGCTGCAGAATTGTCCGAGTTTATATCTCTACTCATGCGTCATCGTGGTACTAGCGCCGACGGCCTTACGCCTGGTCTGCTCGGTGATAGCGTTGAATTCCTCAAGCAGTGTCTATTCAGTCTATTTGGGAGACAGACCGATCCAGATAAAAAGGGGAGTTGACAAAAATGTCCACTTTCAAAAGTGATCTTCTCAGTGAATGTGGTAACAACAGAGGTTTGACTCCCGTTGTAACAAGACCTCTTGCGTCACTTATTTTTTGATGACTTAGACGATCCGCGAATCCTTGAAAGTGAAAATTGAGCGAAATTTTGACCGGGTAGAGGCTGCGTCGACCACACGCCATTAGGTGTTAAAGCAACGCCATATTTAGAGACGACCCACAAACTTGGTGTTTCTTGACTTCAAGCGTGCGTTTGATTCAATCGGTTGATCAGTAATGTTAACGCTACATGCTCAACATTATTCAATCCTTATATTCACAAACCTGGGCATGCGAGAGCGTAAGTTGAGCCTTCCAAAACTTTCCCTAAAAATGAGTGCTTGACAACCATCTCCACTCCCTCCATTTTTCTCAACATTGCCATCGATGAAATAATGTGGAAAAGGCTATGAAGTCTCCAAAACTCCAGTGTTCAAACTTTCGCTGGTGAGAACCCTGTAGGTCTGATGTGCGCAGACGACATCGCCCTAATGTTTGAACACGAGGCCGTAATATACACGTTGTTGAACAGACTGACCGCCTTCATACAGTCTTTCGGTAGAACCAGTCTTTCGCCTAGAACCCTATGAGAACAAAGTCATGCTTCATAATGTGCGTTCTTGAGAATACCCTTACAATTCAAGCCGAACCAACGGCGGCTGTAGGGAGCTTTACGTAATTTGCTAGTTGTATTAGCTCCTACGACAATGTTTCGGGTGACGTCAGTGCACGAAACTCGAAGGTCAGAATTACGTTTGCCAATTTGGTCATTGTTGGCGTCAGAAAGACATATCACCAAGTCTCAAGGCTCGCATGTACCAGATTACACAAAGCACGTTATTGTCATATGGTTGCGAAACACGTTCTCTGAGGACATGACGTAAGGCTTCTTCAGGAGTCTAGCTGTTCTGGTGAGCTTCGAAAAGAGCAAAACCGGCCTTAGTTTGTCCGGCAGCCTTGAGCTTTCAGAGTCAAAAAATTGGGTTTATGAAGCAATAAAAAGATCTTTTGCAAGATGTTCAACTTGTGAATATTATTCAACGGCCAGCTAGTGAGGCCAGAATGGTCATTCCAAAATCTAGATGGCTACTGAGCATCTAGTTTTAATCCGAGGAAGACTGTCATGCACAGTTTGTAGGAAGCACACCCGGACCCAGGCCGCGTTTTATTCAAAACTGACAGAAATTCTTAAATATGAGAAGGCTGATTGCGCTTGTAATCCACTGGGTGTTTGATAAATTTAAGCGATTCTTACTTTGCGGCATAATTCATAACCGCCAGGGTCTAGGAAGCAGTTCCCAGGTCAGAACCGATTTTTTCGACCTCTCAAACGGTCATGACAAATATCTTTGTAGTTATTTTTCTGTTCTGTTAAAGACTCTAAATAGATTATCTTTTCTGGTCTGCATGTTGCGAGCGTTCTTCGGTATTTTGTAAAAACTTCATTTTTGGAAGGCGAATGTTATTTATGGTTATGGTTGTATTATTCTAATCCTCCACCAAAAATATTCATTCATCCATTCAATCAAGGTCTTTTCTTACACGTACCAAACGGGATAGTGCATTTCAATACATTGCTGCTGCCCCTTAAATGCCTGATCTGAGGCAAGAAGCTACAGGAACTTTGCGTGCCCAAAAGGAGGCTCAAGCGGAAATCAAATCAAACGAGAATATCGGATAATTTTAAGTGAAAAATCGGTGGCTAATCTCAACCGATACAACTAGACATGCCAAAAATTTTGCCCTAAATTTCTAATCAAACGGAAGAAGGCCCAGCTCAGCTAACATGTGTCCAAATTTAATATCCAAGTCACGTGCATTCTATGTGTTCCCACGAAACCCGTTGAGGCGGCAGTGGGTGACACTTGGAGAATGAAAAACAGCTCATTAGCGCTATCGGGCCTGATTGACTAACTGGTGAAATTAGGACGTGCCTGTGTAAATTGTGCTACCATTGACTATCCACGGGGAACGATACTTGCGCACTGACTGATGAACTAGAACCACGAACCTGGAAACTCTGGAATCTCTCAGAGTTCTGCCTTTTGTCAGTGTGCCTATTGTCAACTTAAAAGTGTGGCGTGCAAACATCTTTTATGTTGCGTTAAGTACAGCAAGTGTCAGGGACCAAACTGTTATTTTCGGCAGAGCAATTTCCGTCACAATGAGGTTCGAATAAGTCATCTCGAGCCAGACCTGCGGATGAGCACCGGGGCAGAGCGGCATGTTCTAACCAGTAGGCTTATCTTTAATCTATGGGTGGGCATGCTGGGCATGTTCCCCCATTTTTGCAATACCTTCCACGGATATAGTCAATATCACATGAATCCAGGTGTGATCTCATGTTGTATATGTGACCATCGCAAGCCCGATTTCATTAAGCAGCTTTATCAATGCGACCAGGAAGTTTCCACTGACATCGTAGTCAACAGACTCATTAGTTCAGGTCATATAACCAAAACCAGTATGATGCCAGTCGCACTCAGTTTGTCATAAGTGGCGAGTGCCTTTACGGACCCCGTTACTTAATTCAAGATCGCAGCGGTGCTACCGTTCTCAAGACATGCACTAGCTTCTCGCAATATGATCAGCAGGTTTGCAGAATTCATTTCTTCCTGCAGCAGACGTTCTAATACTTCACAACTTCTATTGTGTTAACGGCTTTCCCACCTCTTGCCTGTGTGTTAATTGCATGCCCTTCGCACTTTGATAGAGAAGATTGCGTAATGACGGACTGTGCGGTTCTGCGTCTGCGTTGCTCCAAGCATCATCTTTAATCAGGCAGTGTGCCCCAACATGGTTTTAGATGATATCCCTCATCTACGACTGATTACCGTAAGACAGATAAATCTGCTGCTGCTATGAAGTTGTAATTTGGTTTGTGGCAACTCGGTTTAGATTGATCTGACGCAATTATTCGTTTGGAAAATGTTAGCATTGAAAAGTGGATATGAAGTGTGGGTATAAACTGGAGTTTCATCAAAGTTATTTACGTACAACTTACTGATATATTCCACCTCACATCAAATGCGCCATAATGCCACTGTGTACTAGCAATAAAGGTGTCGTGTGCTGGTGGATGTGGTATTGTTGCTTACCAGCCAGCATTCACGGCACCCATGTCATCGTTTGTCAGTTCTCAGTGCCGCAACCTAGCTGCGCGTTGGATCAGATAATCTCTTGATCCACAAAAGAGGCGCGGTCACAAGAGCACACTACATAAAACATACCTGTTCGAAAAAAGGAACTCTCAGGGTTCACAAAATGCAAATAGGTTAAAACCGAATCCAGAGCCACTAAAATGATGCGGGAGCGTCGTAGATGGTTACTTCTGAGCAAGGGAGGAGGCTAACTTCCTGCAATTAATTAGAAGGAAATTAAAAGGTGAATGGGACGTTTCGTTCAGAATTCATGTAGAGCTGCACCAGAAACTACGTAACCATTCATTGTCAGTCGAGCTAGTCATCATACTGTCAGCATTCCTGAAGTATGCGATAATGAATAGTGGCGTGCCTCTCACATGCTCTTGGAATTAATGTCACCAATGTTAATCGGAGACCCATTTATCAACATCAGAATCATTCGAGTCTTGGCATTGTTTGACACATAGTAGGAAACTAACTGGTTACTCAACACTCACATAAAGACATAATGAACCACGATTAAGACGACTGATAACGTCATGAAAATGCTCAATGACGCACTTGGAAAGGCACTTTTGATGATATAAAAATCCCGGGGAAGTCAGCTATAACCTGCATGTGAACCCATAGTAATTGAGAACACAAATCCATCTGAGTGCAAATCCTGGATGCGGTGCTTCTTCACGGTTCGCTTGTATTTCGGGATGCACACCAACATTGATTTCGACGGGCTAGTTTTTGCACTACTATCGCTTCACGTCCGGTATCTGCATTTTGATGGAAGAAGGAGAATATCCCCATTAAGGATTTTGTCTCCAAAGTTTGCTAATTTAGACAGGACGATACCCGTAAGAATACACTGAAATAGGAATTTGCGCTAGAATGAGCAGTCGTATAAATCGGGACATCGAACTAGCCGCACGTTCGTAGTATTCCACTCGTATCCATCATTTTGGAAACTTCTATCGCGATGAGTCTTCAGATTTATCCATAGAGGTTTGCTATGAGAATGCAAGTTTATTCAAACAAGTGTGGATCAAAACATGTCGGATTTCCGCGGTGCAATCGCTTGGCGTCCAGATGACAATATATAAAACCCAACAAAACAATACAATAAGCTTCGTAGTGTCAAAATGAATGTAAGCATTGGAATATACGTAATCCACCACTCATAAGTTTGAAAATTGTGCGACAGCCAACGACCGGTTTCGCCCTTTTCGGGGCTCATCAGGTAGGCGCAATCCCCGAGCTTCCGTCCACATTTTGTTCTACGTCCACCCCAATTGGACTGATTTCGATAAATTTACTGGTTTGCAAATTATTTTGATTTTGAAAGAGACTCAAACGGAACCCAGCAAACCTCTCGTTTTTGATTTTTACAGGCAACTGAACGTGCTGTATTGGGCCGCCTCATGTTTCGGTTGTTACGATATTCGAGATATCGTGTTCAAAACTGACACAAAATCCGTAAATCTGAGAAGAATGAGTGCGTCTATGGTCCACTGGGTGTTTGATTAATTTAAACGACTCTTATGTAACGGTATAATTTATAACCATCCTGTTCCAGGAAGTTATGGCTCCGTCAAAACCGTTTGTTTCGTCTGGATTGCCCTGACCTTTGTGGTTATTTTCCCGGTTCGGTTAAACATCTAAATAGATTATCTTCCCTCGTTTACACACTGTACGCGTTATTCCAGGAAACATGGGTATCTTCATTTACCGCCGACGTTGTTGGAATGCAGATGGTATTTATGGTTATAGTTGTATTACTCAAGTCCTCGTTGGCTCACTAAAATGTCCATTCAGCCGACTTCAATCACGTTTTTTTCTCACGCTTTCCAGTCTTTATTCAGAGTGTGTTATGTAACGATCGAGGTAACGCATATCAGTTCATTGTTGGGGGAATACAAAGGAAAATCTTGCACATCTGCTGCGCGAACTAATGCGACGGCCAACTGGAACTTTACTTGCCCAAACTTCAGATCAGGCGGGATTGAGATAAATAAAAATGTCCGATTATTTCAAGTCGAAAATCGACGCCTAAGCTCTAACTATACAATCAGAAATTCTGAGAATGCTGCAATAAAGTAAATTTCCTCTATATTAGTTTGTAGTGCATTTTGCATTATCGGACTTTATTTTATTTAACGAGCAAATGCCAGCAAGCTGAATGCGTGGCGTCATTGAGACGAGGGAAGCCTAATGCAGAGGTTAGGCTACTGGAAATCAAGCGTGCGAAAGGTGAGGCATGGAAGGCAGTGGAATTACCGTCAGCGAAGACGTAAACGGAGAATAATGATCCTGCATCCGATATTGAGTTGGAGTACAGGAGAAAAATACGGATGTTTGAAAATGTGTGCAAATGCCAGCAGCCAATGAATCTATAGGCTCCTTATCTGGTTGTAACTGGTTTTCTGAAGGAGGTGGACTATTATGCGCAAACGTTTTTTTCCCACGGGGACTGCGCGTCTAAGTGAAAAATTCCTTTAATAGATTGCTCGGCTTACATGTTCGGCTATGGGTTGATCGAAGTTTTTTTTCGTGGAAGGTTGATAGCTGTCACATATAACTTCCATGTTTGACAATGTACATATTCGTTCGTATTTCTTCTTCTAGCTAAGAATGCACTTTCATACTCATTTGAAAGTATATACCTGCAGGCAGTGTGTGAGAATTCGGCGAGTCGTTTTGAATTGCGTTGGATTTTGCGCGCTCAAAATATCTTCTTCACAGTTTATGGTTTGCTTTATGTATGCGACGGTGATGTTTCTTTCCTCAGGTCTCGGTTTTGGCTTCGAAAATGCTTTGCAAAGTTTGCGTGGTACGGTTATGTTTTCCTGTAGAGAACTCTTGCAGCCAATACCGCAACATCCTTAATAGATTGGTCTGTAGTACATTCTACCTCGTCATATGTTCCATACTTCAAAGCAATTTGTGCATGCATTATTGTTGACCACTTTGCCAAAAAATATAAGCCGAAATAGAGGGCCGAAGAGATGCAGTATGAGAGCTACCTGATTTATTGTATTTTTTGTAAACCGACGAACGTACAATTTCGTCGCCAGGGTACCGAAGTGCTATTTTCCATAATTTTCAATGAGCGTTTCAGTTGCGTACATATATATATATACCTATTTACATGTATATGCTTATATATTTGACCAGAGGCCCACGGGGAGAAGAAAGTATTATCCTGCAAACTTTTCATTCTGATAATTTTTATCTGCATGGTTATTCTTGTGTGCCGTCCGCTGTTAGTTGCATAAGTACTTTCCCTAGCTATGTCGTCCTTCGTAAAGACAAAAACTTAGTCGCATTTGGGGTCTTGCGGTATACGTATTTTGTTCATATTCACACCACTCTCGTTTGAACGGTCGTCTTCCTGTTCTGGCGTAATTATTCCGATGAGTCCACACCAAAGGGAAGCACTGGACTCGAGTTTCGCGCTTATTAGTGCTCATCAGCAGTGCATATCCAGTGGCCGTGCCGGGATTTGAACCCCGGACATCTGACATGCGAGGCGAGCGTGTTACAACTACTCCACCAATGCACGTTGGACGCATCTGAATTTTCACGTCTGAACAGGCGAACGTGTTCACACTTGAGCGATGTCGGGGACTGCGATAATGAGTAACCACAAGTTATCAGTAATCCTGCATAGACGACAAACGGACATATGGCTAAACTTTAGTCCATTAATTTTCAGACGAGTTAAATTTCTCTGCAGAAATCTGTAGGAGCAACCGACAATTTTCAGGTCATCAGAATAATCAGAAAACACATAACTTTTTTTCTCTATTGGACACACTGGAACTATATATACATATATATACATATATATATGCGCAGTTGATCTTGAATTTTATTTAAAAATGACGCTGTCGTCGGGAAAGTATGGTGACGCTCAATCAGACACCACACAATTTCTCTTTCGATTAATGTCACTTTGTCCGGTGTACGAATTCGTAGACCGGTACACTGTCAGTGTGAAAATACCAGAGCTGGTGGACTAAATACTGACACAAAAATGACGAACGCTTCAATAGGCTTCTGACCCCTTGCACAGCGAAATGTACATTTCGAATCGAAAAGCAAATCTATGGACGGAAAGATTGTTTCCCACAGTGCATCCAATGAACCCACTGCTGATTATTAGCTTCGTGGACAAGGTTTGGCGAAATCTTCTTAATTCCACCTCGAGTTAATCTAACGTTTACAGGTGCCACGTTAATCATGTAAGCACATTTACCCAAAACAAAGCCAGTCCCAGTAACATTCTTATACAATTTAGATAAACCTATCCGGAAATCGAGTATACTCTGGATCTAAGAAGCCAGAATTTTGTAAGCTCTCTTGATATCTTAACGTCAATTTCAACTACAGGAAACAGTGCTTAAAAAACAGCTGAACTGCTAAGCACATATTTTGAGAGTAGGGATATTATGTGATACGTGTCTGATATAGCATTGAGAGTTTCCTCAGACGGCACGCTGGAAACCAAGTTGAAATTACTTGGGAACACACTGGATGATGGGATCAAAATTATTATCATTTGAGTAGTGCCTTCAAGAGTGGCCCTGTACCCGAAGCGATTACGCGCAAAATTTGAACATCTATCGGAACGTGGGTGTCATGAGGACAGAATTCATTAAAAATTCGCATTAAACTATAACTGGCTTTCGGTGCGCTTCTTCAACTACTTATGCAATGATACAGATATTTGTTGCAAAACAAGGGCGTTCGATCAACCCCGCTAACCTTCTCTTGTATTTTAAACTCCATGAATGAAAAATTCGGCGATTGGAACTTTATCAAGTCAGACTACCATTCTTAAGCCTGGGCAAATAACCTAACGTTTACGTGAAGATGGTTGTTCGCATTTACCGGGGCAATATCCGTTCGACTGATCCCACAGATTGCCAAGCATAAACATAGTTCGTAGTGACTTTCAAACTAAGCTAATCAACACAAGCTACCCAGGAGGAGTCACTGACTATGCGATGGTCGAAGCGGACAGCGTTCTTCAGTTTTTTTTCACACAGGCTATTACGGAGAATCAGCAGAAAACAGAACTGGTGTATTTCCCCACTTCCGAATAGTTACTGTGTTGAGGTCTTAGACAATGGTGAACGCAGTTCAGATGCAACTGGTTACTAGCTACCAGCTAATGCATAGAAATTCGAACCCCCTATTTGTAGGATATACAGACTTTGAATAAGAAAGGGAGAAAGAAAGTTTGTGGGGTTTATTGATTTCGAACAAATTTGCATTTCGTTACAAAACGTGTAAAACTGCGTATGATACACAACATAGAGTTGCTTAGATGATCTATCCACTTTTACATGTCCGATTAATATAACTACAGCCTGAGGCTGGTAAACTCTGGCCGATTATAATAAAACAGGACAAATCGGTTCTGATCTCTCATGTATCTTTTCTCCAGTACAGTGTACTCACAAACGGCTGGTTCTAGATGGTGCTGCATGCTCCGTAATTCGTTGAAAGCTAAGTTCACAGAAATCGTCATCTGATATTGTTTTACATACACCTTCTTGCATTCATTGTTATATGGTAAGTGAAAGTGTATAACTAATTCAGCTAGAGACTCCGCTGCGGCCTCCAGCGCTGCAAACAGTTTTCTGGGATATTTGAAAAAGAAGCTGACTGCATTTTTAAAAATCCTGTTAGAGGCGATGACAGACAACCTACAGAGCGCTCAAATCAGCTTCATGTGCTAGTTCAGACATAGCGAGTGGAATTGCCTCCCATGATCCTCTCAAAGACAGATCTTCACTCATATTCACTAGACCCTTTATCCGCACAAATATCCTACATTTGTATTTATTGGATCACTCTGGAGAAAACAATGGCACCCTCGGTATAACTTCAGCTTAACAAGACAAAGCGGACTTTTCTTTCGAGAGACCTTGTTCATTCAGATTTGATTAAAAGGAAGTTCTATTAAAAATGTAGTTGCGCTTTGTCTGTGGGGTTTTGTTCAATATATTAAAATTTTATCATACGTCTATATATTCAATATATTGTTCAATATATTAAAATTTTATCATACGTTTTTCCTACATGGTTTCCAAATGAAAATAAAGACAGGCTCCAAGTGAATTGTATTATGAATTAACCGTGAATTTCCATCCTCCGTATCCAAATCACGTTTAGATTATTCGGAAATCCCATGAAGGACCACACGTAACTCTACCGTGTTTTCTGATAACGCGAATTGTGCTGGTAACAAATAAGGTTACTTGAGTCGATTTCAACCGTGATTTTGGCAAGATGCATCACTCACATATACAGCGCCTTAAAATGTCAGCCCACCTTTGGTTGACTCTGTTTTGTACAGAATCTAGACAGCCAAGAATCATCGCTTTTATAATGAGGAGTACATATTACCTGGTTTTTCATACGAATGATTCAGATATTCTTATACATATCATAGGATGCCTCAAACAAGTGTCTGCTACTCTTTTTGACTTGAGGGGTTACGTTCCGGAAAAACCGATTGAAATTGGTTTGGCAACTACGAGTGTAAATTGCAATCAAACACGATAAATCGAACGGCAGCCTAAATTTCCGAAGGTTTTCTGGTCAGCAGTTTAGAATCCGTATAGTAACAATTATTGAACAGGCCTACCAACGGATGATCTGAAGAGATACTCATTGATACTCGTTGATTCCACATGCTTGAATGATGTCTTATTTTGCACTGATTAGCCTTAATCCAACTGCAAATTCATGCAGATCTGCGTAAATCAATAGGCCATAAGCATTCATGAGGCATAGGAAATGAATAAAGCCATAGGTCCAACATGATTTCGGAATTATTGCCAATAAACTTAACCAAAGACTCAGTCATCAACATTGAATGTCATTTGATTTTCGTCCTTGTTTAACGCTTACCACGAGATTCACTGATCACTTCATCCGTTAGGTAAAGACACGTGAAGCCCGAATAAGCACACATTCACCCGAGTGTTGATCCTGGATCTGGTGCTTATTCACGGTTCGCTCGTACTTCCAGACTCACAATAACATTGCTTTCGACGAGCATACTTATTGCACTACTATCGATTTAAGTCCGGGTTTTGCATATCGATGGAGACCAATCTCAAAGAATTTTCCACTTGAAGGATCTGTCAACAAAGATTGTCCATTTAAACGAGACGGTACCCTTAAGAATACACTCACATAGGCAGTTGTCTTGGACTAAGCAGTCATGTGAATGGGGGTACTGAAGTAGCCGCAGATTCGGATGACTTTGATCCCACTTGAATCAGCTGCATCGGCGCAGACGATTTAGGATGAACCTTAAGTGATACTTTTGAATTTTGGGACGTCATAACGAGCAGAGTCTGCTAACCGATTATTACCTCTAAATCGAACTGGCATGCGAATGTAGGACATTAAGCTGAAATATTTTGGAACGCTTCCATTAAGTTTTTGTCCAGCGATTTAACTCAGTCTTTGCGAAAAAGCTGAAAAGCATTGCAATTATTTTATCCCTATTGGGCTTCGCCAGCAATACGCTTCTCACGCTTATCCAGGGTGATTCGGACGCACTAGACAGCGGGCATTATTTTAAAATTTAAACGTTCGGCCACAATCATATGACCGGCAGTGTGAGTAGCTCACAATTCGAGATCTGGTGAACCTCATTCGGGAATCATGGATTTCACATTTCATGGTCACATGCTTACTGACTGCTCGGGTGATGGCTTCTCAGATTACAGGTTCATTCATAGCCTGAACCATTCTTTTTGGCGCAATAAGTCGGGCTTTTTGATTGAGTGGGGGACGCAGGAAAGTTTTAACGACCACCCCGGCTTGCAGTAAAGTCAGTCTATTCGAAACCCAGCAGATTATACACCTCCAGTAACACACTGCTTTCGACACCATCTTGGATGTCACCCTCCGGAAAAATTCACACGTGATGGGGCAGTTCTTGTATGCCATATGCTGTCAATTGAACGATTACTTTCAAAGCCGTGTCGTGCTCCATAGAGCCTTAAAACTTAGTCAGCTGGCCTTTGGGTAGAGAACTAGATTAAATATAGGAACAGCCTCGAACTCATGGAACGAGCCCTCTGAATTTGATGCAGCCTCTATCTACAGTGTTCGCAATGGGCATCTCCGTCGCCAGTTATTAGACTGCAGCATTAGCTGCGAGCGACTGTGGGAAATCACTATGGCTGCTACCGATTTGTAGTGCGGCATTTGTTGTCAACTCACTCGCTTTACGTACAACTATTCAGGTGGACGGGCAATCTTCCAAAGTCCCTTCATATTCTGCGTAATAATGTAGCATGTGCGCGTCAGGCATCGCCACCTTTATTTTTTCTTGTAAACATCTCTCCTACTTGCTTCCCTGACTGCTACCGCTCTGCTTGGTATGTGGTGAACTTGGAATATTTTCCGCCAGCACTAGGGCTTTGGAAACTGCTTTCTTAATCTTTTGCATTCGGGTATTTTTCCGATCAACTGAAATTTGTGAAACTCAGCTTTGAGTTGTAATTAAAAGTTTTGCATTAGGTCAGCCAGATTAGACAGACTTATCCACTAGGGCATTGTATGCTTCTGGTCACCCTGATCCGGCGTATTTAAGATTACACCAAATTTCTCGATACGTGCCGATAAATGTAACCACGTGATATTTTGAACGGAATATGACATGGGTACTCAAAATCCAGCTTCCCCACGTGTTAACAATGTAGCAAAGCCTGATTAATTACCCTGACCAATGAGCAAACACATACTCTGGTCTCGGAGCAGCTTTATGTGGCGATTGTGAAGAAAATTGCTGGAAAGCTTGGAGCTTGCATACGAGTCCAACCCCAAGGTTGGTAAAAATTCTTCGACAGCCTTTCCTGGTGTTCATCAGACAGGCACAGACCCTGAGTTTATGTCAAAGTGATGTTCTACATGAACATGAATTCCACGAAATTAGCGAAATGAACTCATTTGAAAGCCAATTTGGCTTTGCAAGAGACTCACATGGAGCCCAGCTGAAACTTTCTTCAATGATGTTTCTAAGCGAATGAAGTTGCTGCACCCGGCCGTCCCATTTCTCCATCGCGATACATGTACAGACGTAATACACTACTCGGATGGTTGCTGAAAATTCTTCAATAGACCGTTTCATTATTCTCGTTATCCTTGGTTATCGAACCAAACGAAACACGATGCGGGCTGGCTGCAGTACATACAGTTCTTTGAAAAAAATCAAAAACTTTTGCTAAATGTGGGTTCGAGGATTTTTTGATTGTGAGTGTATTTCGCCAATACCCAAACATTGTTGACTTAACTTGCCCGGTTAGTAGGCTGGCTCCTTTATTTTCCAACAAACGATCACCCAGGTTAGGTGTTCACTATTATCTGCTTCATAAGCTGTATTCAATACATTGGAACAAAAATGACCATAATGCCACTGATCTCAAATTTAGTTGATCTCAAATCAGTTGAGCTTGTTTACTGTGCGGCCCAGTCGGAACCTGTAAGAAACCGCAGTTCTAGCTCAGTTTTCAACGCGTTTTCCCCGGTTTTCCTAGAGTTATTTGGACTCGCTTTCCCAGTGAAGCGGTTAACTGACGCATTCCAGAGTGAACAATTCGTTCTGTCCAACAATGTTCTAAATTCTGGGGCTCAAACCCGGGTGCGTCGGTCGAAAAACTGAAAGAAGTCGAATTTGCTAATCGCATCGAATTTGGTCATTCAGTTAGGGTCTCACAAATCATTGCGTTGCTCCATTTTAACCGAGTGCATCAGTCCGACCGGTCAATCCAAGTATAGCTATCAGTGAGAATAAGTCACGTTTGCCATACGGGTACGCAAGTTCCTCAACTTTGTCGGTAAGCAATCGGAATCACACGTATCCCTCCACGCTCAGCACCTGAGCGTATTTTGAAAAAAAACATTACGCAAATTATTTTCTTCCAATCAGCGGTTGATTTTATACCTCATGAAAATCAGTTTGCAACAGGCCGTGATAAAAGTTGAAAAGCATATTGAACGGGTATTTCTCATTGAAGTGTTCAAGAGACATATCTTGGGGCATTTTACCAATTCATAAGGAAATCTCTGGTTCATTTTAGATCAGCGCTTCAAAAGTTTCAACTGAGATTTCGTCCTGAAAGTGAAGCCAATCATTTCCGCTGAAAAGCCAAGGAGCGCTGTAAAGCTGTTTTACTGCATCTATGGAGATTCACCAATACATTCATTTTTGGATGATTCTGTGAGAGAATTGCATGTGCCCATGTTATTCGGCATGGCCTGCCGTGTAACTGACCAAAACGTTTTAAAATACGCCATTCGTGGATTCCACTTGCTTCTTCGTTCATTCAATATGAGTATTTGGAGCCTTCTGCAGAACAGGGCAATATACGTTCATTCATTCCAGCCGAATGGACTCATGCGTGGAACTGCAACGTTATTCTGTTTAGGTGTCTTGAAATGTTTCGTAGTGGACCAACACGCTTGAACTGCATCACAAATATATGGTGATGCCGCAGCTGGGTGTGCCAACCGACGCCACTTCGAAACGCATATGGTGAATACGTACCATTCAAATGACCCGCATCAGAGAATCAACCCAGTCATTCGACAATCCGTGGGCTAGTCCAGTATTCAAAGATCCACGTTTCCAGCACGCCAGAATCCTGGTTACGTGCTGAATGACGAATGGATGAATAGTTTAGAATTGAATGAAACGTGGTACAGTATAATGCTGTTTCAATTTTCTCCGAAAGCTATTACATGACCCATCCAGGTTGGTACTTTTCCCGTTTCGAATAATCGGTCTGCTGTGAGGATACAGAATGTAGAGGAACTCACGACACCCTTGTAGAAATGCACAGATAAAACTGAAAGTCCATCCACAATCAACCTCTCGCTTGACTTGACTACAACGGATAAACATACCCCATAATCGTCAACGGTAGGTTTGAGGTAAACATATGGTATTCGGAAAAATTGCACGAAAAATATTTGGGTGATTTGACTGATCCAGATCTGTTCATTCATTGAATTTTCTCAACCTCCCGTTTACAAGTGTTGGCGACGCGTTCTATTTAATATGTAATTTCATCATTAATATCTATGCGAATTGAACCATGGATATCTTGGCTATATATGGTCATAAAAAGTTGGATTACAAATTGATAGAGACGAGAGTGTGTCGAATTGTAAACGATATTTAAGAATTTTCAAGAATTCATGAGCGTAGGAAGCCAAACCGTTGAGATAAACCGGCCAGTGCATACAGCGATGGAGTGTATAGGCGCAATTAACTACACATAAGATTGTTGAAAAGTCTCCAAGATCCAACTGCCGGTTTGCCGTATGACGTGGTGAACATATAGGAAAGATGATGAGCTCAAGGTGAGTGAAACCGGTTGTGGACAGTTGAGGAGTTTTCAGAAATCTTATGACTGGTGCATTACATCTATGCATGTTTTGCGATATCTCAAATATCCTACTCTCATCCATATTAAGTCAGCATGCCTCAACCGGTTTGCAAACGATATCGCCTGTCGGCGTCGGATTACCGAAAGATAGATGGATCTGCTGCTATGAAGTTTCAATTTGGGACTTGACAACTTCATTTTGGTTGATCTACACTAGTTTGAATACGCTAGCGATGAAACAAGTGAACTGTGTGTATGAACCAACATCAAATGCGCAATAATCACACTGTATGCTTACAATAGAGGTATGGGGGGTTGGTGGAGAGGATCATGTTTGCATGAATTTCCGTTGCACGTTCAGTTTTCTTCCTTTTTCTTTCTTTTCTTCCTTTTTCCTTTTATCTTTCTCTATTATAACCTGATGTTTGCAAATTAAACCGCAACATAGACATTCTTCAAATTGATACAACACTCAGTAGATCACAGGCGGAATCAAACTTCCAAGATACACTGATTCAAACATCTTCGGTTCATAATGAAGCGTTACATTGAGCTTTTCAGTACCCATCAAAATATTACAGCACCCACTTACTTGATAAATCGGAACATGGTCAAAATGAAGTGCTGGCAAACACTTTTATTTCAAAACTTGGCTTCCGAAAGTGAGTTCTGGACCCACATCCATTTACTATATATTTATGAATTTTGGGTGTGATATCTGCGTTAAATTATGGGAAACACAGGTGGTAGCTAACAATCCACCGACCCATCTGGCACTTTTGTTTGTCCTGTACTGGACACTTTACATTCTTTCACTTTCACTGTGGATTATCAGAAATTCATGTCTCTGGAAGATGCGCGGAGTTTCAAACCCATTTCCCCTGGCTGGTAATTCGAAATTTAATCGCTGGATTCGCAGAGCGACTAATCCTCATTTAGATATGATATGAAGACACCCACCGATCACTGAGGTATTCCATATTACATAGTTGCAATTGCTGGCTCCTTGAGTGACGATGTCTCAGATGATGGTATCACTACTTATTCGCAGATCTGCACTGGACAGGTATTCCTGGTAGAGTGTCACAATCTTGTCGGCATTAGTCCGTACACTACCATAGAATCAGATTTAACTGCCATAGGGTCCAACGTCGATTTTCCTACTAGCTTCACCATTAAAAATGAACGGCCACACACGTGCGCGTAACTCGAAATAAGCAACGTAGTTCGTTTGGTTAATACTGTCTACTATATCTGCGGCGAAAGATCCACATATAAACGAAGGTGTCATTTGGTTATCCTTCATAAGAATTGTGGCGGAGATCTAACATTTATCCTTAGACATGCAACATTTGCTATTACCCAAAAAGGCGGGTCTGTTTCTTTCATGTCTTAGAACGATGGGGATAAACAACCGATCCGATTTTTCTGATCTTCATTGTGGTTGTCGGCGTGGCCATGAACGTACATCGTCATTTGTTTTGGAATCGACGATAATGCTTAGCCAATGAATAAAAGTGTCGGGTCCACAGAACGAGCACTAGAATGACTCCCTTAAAACATTTACACTATTCGGAAATTTCGAATGAGACTAAGCATCCTCGCTTTGTGTTCTTCCATAGTCTAGCACGGTTACAGAATTTCTACTTAATTGGATGTGCACACGTTGCCACCATATATACAGAACGGCAAGTTATCGAGTCACTCACTTTTGATTTTAAACTGAGAGCCAATGGGAGAAACAGTTGCCCAACTTATTCCTACGAAGAATTAGGAACAATAAAAATATTTTGGATTATTGCACATACACGCACAGCTATGACCAGTTGTTAGCTTTTCAGGATTGTGTTAGAACTTCAAAGCATGAGTGTTCCGAATATCGTGATTGGCCAGCAGTTGGCGTGCCTCAAACATGGTGCTGTATTTTTCCTCTCCTGAGTGGCTACCACGTGCTGCAATATAATCCTAGAGAGATTTGGAGTATATAGCCTCAGCTTCAATATATCAAAGCTACTGTGGACGATAAACAATTAAATTCACAAAATATTTGCTCTGTCTCTGCCGCCATTTTTTGAGGCAGACGTAACAAGCTATATCCGGAATACGCTTGGATTTGTTATGTGGTATTCTGATCACGTATTTTTCATCTTATCCACGGATCGAATCATCATCACCAGTTATGTCGCGCTACACATCCTTTCCAACCCTGTAGTTGTACGCAATATTCCACAGCCCACTAAGTTTGCTGTTTGGCAGTCAACGAGTTGGGGCTGGAAAAAACGCAGCTACCGTTCAAACCAGGTGAGGATTTTGCGGACGCTGCGTTTAACTGACGCAACGCTTCTACGTGCAGGCAAATTGTCTACAGTTGATATACACCAGTTTGGCTGTGTTAATCGCGATGCTCAGACGTCGTCAAAGATAAGATATGCATGCTTGAGCATGTTTGAAGAATGATTACGATTCACCCAAAACTTTTACCATCTATGAGAAAGAGACGCACATCTATACTGCAACTTTAACTGTACACTGATGGAATTGCAAACTCTTATCACCCGAGGACGCAGAAACACCATGTTGGACCGAAGAATAGAATAGGCCTCAGTTACGTTTTGTCAAGTATCAGTTGCCAGTTGTGTGTCCATGGTGAATACCATCCCCTACTCCGAGATTCTTTTTGAAACAATCAAACCCAGGGACCCAAATATGGTCCATCTATGCATAGAGTTATGCAGAACTGGTACCGCGGCGGAACTGCGGACAATATGTCCAATGAACAAAACCAAGTTCGCACTATTGTGTATCCCCACAAAGACAGTTACAACCCAACTGCTTTGGCGAATCGATTGCTGCCACCCCTCCTTAACCACGGGTCATATTTAAACCTGGGTAGTGGACTACGTTTCGTATCCCAGTCTCAACCTCTCACGCATTATAAACTTGAAATTACTACAAATTCTGATTGACCTTTGAAGGTAATTTGCGGCCAAATAATGATGACTTGCCAGACGGTTTGAAGTTCTGTTTCATAGGCTGCGTACTCAGCCTTAATTAAAATACGCAGGCGCTTCGTCGATCGGGAGTAATGTTGTTGAAACAACATGTCGCGTAAATTTTCTTAGTGTGTTTGGCGACAATGTACCAATATTTTATTGTCTGGAGTATGACGGGCTCATCGATTTAATACAAAAGAATGTCATAATTTGGAAAACTACGAAAACAAGCAACGAATTTAGGCACTTTGCAATTTGTAATTGCTGTTTCTTCTTCCCACCAAGGCAAACTATGCTAAAACCGTACGTTCATGGCTGCGCAATTAATCCTCTCCATGAAGCGCATGCACTGAATCTAACCGGAATGGTCCTAGTGACTAAAATTGTCTCTTAGTCTCTTTTGGTTTCACTGTATCAACTTGTAACAAATGACTCTAAGCTTGCGTAACGTGGATCAGTTGTTAGAGCGCACATTTCCCGGAAGTTTTTTTGGTCAAACCTCACCTCTGCATCTCGACTTCTCCTGTCTAGGCTTTGGTAACCTGGCAATTCCAACCCTCGTATTTCTTTCGGATGGAATGGCAGACAGGCGGAGAAAAGTTGCTACAGCTGGACTTTTATTATTGTATTATTATTTTATCAATTGCATGTCTTCTCATTGATTCGACCCAAAATAACGCTACACTCAAATAAACCACGAAAGTAAGCAAAGTGGGGTTGTATTATGTAATTTTGTAAACGAGATCTTATCCCGCTATATAGGAGCATCTACGCTCGAAAACTGAAAAGCATTAAGCGTTTGTTTTCTCCTTCACCGAAAATCATCATAAGTGCAGAAGCGAGCGTTAACGGCGTGATACAGATTTCCGGCAGTCGGTAGGAATCATTAAATTACGGAAGGATGAAAGATTGACCGTAGATTTTTTTTTATGATTACACTGGGAGGCATCCGCTGTCGGTTAAACGGCATCGTTCCACAAACTTCCGCTTTTTGTTCATTGTTTCTTATTTCTCCCTTTGTTTTGAGTGGTGTCGCAAACCTCTCAATGTCCAATGACTGCAACATTTGCGATCCACTATTTTTCTTTCACCTGGATACAAAAGATGAGATTCTTTCATGTGAAAAAATGTCGCTGTAGTAGCTTTCAGGAATTAATCTGATAGCCTGGAATATTTAGTGGGATGGTTTAAGATGCACTCAACGGGTCTCACATACCCCAAGGATATTTTCACAAATCTTTACCACAGTGATGAAGATTGAAAATCCCTCGAGTTTTACCACCGATTTAACCTTGGTACATGGTCAGTTCAACAATAAAATGAAGACTTGGCTAACCGCAACTAAGACACATTGGGTGATATGATGAAAGTTTCCAATGATGTATTTGGAGGAACAATTTTGATGAACGTCACGAAAATGGAAGTCCTGAATGGATTAATTGCAAGCTGCTTACAAATTCTTAGTAGCTAAGTTCGTAAATCAAATTTTGTGGACAATCCAGGAGGTGATGCTTATTTCCGATTTGTTCATATTTTGAGAATCAGGTTTCGTTAGAGGACATACGGAATATAAATCCAATCTCATAAGCACCTTTTTGGGTATTTCCCTTAGTATTGGATGACGTTCTAGATCTGAGGGTTCCCAGTGATGATCAAGCAACTTCGGGAACATATTCGAAAGCTGCCTCAGCGGGAAATCTGTGTCAGATATGCCCCTTCTTAGTCAACATAAATCTACATAAAAGGCGGTATTTGCATGAGTGTTTTCATAAGTTGTACCGTGTTTGCATAAGTAGCTATTGATCCGTTTTCCGTTGTCTTTTACTCAATATGGAGCAAAATTCACCCAGTTAGTGTATCTAATTAGTGTAGGTTAGCGGGGTACTAATGTAGGCGTTCGATGCAGCAACGTTGTACAGGTACATATGGAACATATCCATCATTTCTAACTGCTTTGGCCGTTGATACAGTTGTTTGCGTCCAGTGACTAAGAAGTTACCAACAATGAAGAATTTGCAGACAATTGTTCATGCTCGCTGTTTAATTGGTACGAATCACTGCGCCGCAGAAAGCATATTCTCTACTAGCCCACTGGGCAAATTCCGAGGCAGTTAATATCTACTCACTAATTTTAAAACTTATTTGCACTCAGATTCCAGATTAGTTTGCGCAGGCTCATTTTGGAGGTGCAAGCTCACTCTATTTTGAATCATAAAATGTCAAATTCCCGCAGTGCAGTAGCTTGAGTTCATAGATTCTTTTCGTTTTATCTCGCTCGTCCGAAACTGCTCTTGTAATACTCTCACCCAGGCTCCTTCGTTTGAACCAATTTTGCAAGAACCCCAAAGCCATGAAGAAGGCAACAGAACAGACTCAACGAAATCATGTGATACGTCCAGCATTGCCAAGGGGAAGACAACCTTTCAAAGCTTGGTTCTGTAACACATTGGTATCGTCGAATTAAGACTAGAATTTGTGTAACAATTAGCAAATAATCTTGCCCATATTCGTCCATATTTCGGTTTTTTGGAACGACGGTTTTAGCCAATATAGTGATTACCTCATTGTGAAAATTTCATTGACCTTCAAGATGTAGATGGGTAGCCATCTATTTCGTTCGATGCCGTTTATTGGAAACCGCGTTCAACATGAGCGACTCGCTTGTAGTATGTTTTTTGAGGCATCACTTATCAAATCGCATGACGTTCGTGCTAGGCTTTAATGATCAGAAGGCTTAAAATCACAGGTGATCCGATTGTACACTTTCCCACTAGGGTAACTACACTAACAGCGTATGAACTATATCAAATGTGGAAAACTCCCAGATCACCGACTGTTTTTCCTTTTCGAAGGAGAATAATTACTACTGAAACCCTAAAAGTGTTCTCGGGGCATGTCGCAGACTTTGCACTTTTTGGCTGGATTTGGCTACCCGCCTTTCATGTCTTACTACCAAATTTACATTGGAGGTTTTCTAATTTTCACCGGCTGCCTGCACAAATGGTTATCAGCTATGACGCATCATCATCATCATGTCACAGTCAGGACTTCGAGAGCATGCAATGGATGCAGCCAAATCATTGATTATGAGGGTGATGAAGCTTCCGCGCAGTCTGACTAGCGACTATACTTACAACATTTGGTCAAATATCATCATGCTTGGTGTATGGGTTTTGTTGTCAATTGCTTAACAGAACTTGAAGGTTGTGAACATAATTCGCCTGGATCGCTAGTGAAAAACTGGAAAAAAGGATGCTCTAATTAGCCTCATACAAAATACTTATTGGGCTAGACAGGAAGACTTGACCTCCTTAGTTGCTACCACCTAGTGATGATGAGAGCAAAATTTCGTCCAATTAGAGCATTCGAAATTTTGGATAAAATGTGGGCGATTGGTGTGGCTGACAGTTGTTTGTCACCAACATACTTCCGTGCATTGAACACAAACTATAGCGCTTACCGTTTTGTGACGGCTTTTATGCCTCCGTTACCCACCGAGCCCTTTATACGCCGTCCCTGAGCCTCTTACCAGGTTGGTCAACGGTTAGGTATCGGAATAATACTGCCATATTGCCCACCAAGTTGGGGTGTCAGAAGTGGAGACTTGCTGTGTAAAAAGTGAAATTCAATGGTAGTTTCCGCCAAACAAATCTTCCTGGGCAAGCTTCTGAACCAAAAGCTTTCATCCGGGCGCTAATCGTCTTGTTTATAAACATCTGAGCCTCGTGGCAGTATTCCAGCCTTCATCCTGTCCTGCAGTACAGGCTGTCGCGTGTATTTATCAGCCAGTTCGCCTTACCTCTGGCTAATGCCGACACCTTTCCCGTCCACAGGATTTTCTTTTTCAGTTCACCGAACACACTAATAGCTCATTCCTTGTAGGCTTATCAATTGAGACTGTCTGTTTTGCATCGGTTGTGCCCAAACAGTCTCTTCGTTTCATAGAGCCGAGAGCCCCAGTCATCTTGAAATCGATCTTCAAGCCTCAATACCCGGTCTCTGACTATTTTTATTGTTTGCATTCTGTAGCAGGCAATCCAGCAAGGTACTCGTGCTCTCACATAGAGATCGCTTGGCGTTGTATGCTGTTTATCAGAAGCCAGACCTCAAGATGCATGGAGAGTAGTTGAGCTTACTACCCAGTTACAATCTGCTTGGTTTCAGCTGCATAGCCCAGGTGATCTAGAGGCCGTTGTGGCAGGATGAACAGGGGTCAGTGGGAGGATCCTGCTTGAGCGGATATCCGTTAACAGTAGCCTCTGTAGGTTTGGTATGGGAACATCTGCGAAGGGGTCTTACAAGCTGGAATTTGTTCGTTCTTTATCGCGTCTGAATACAATCCAACCCACCACAGCATTACCACAAACAGACTCAACTGAGTGTCGTGTCGTGGTGAGCGGAACCTTCGGATACCGTCGTGAATACACATTTGGGCAAATTCAGCGCAACTTATTATCATTCTGGTTTTTCGATTGGATTTTTCCCGGTACGTATAGACAATGTCGTGCAACTAATTCAGCTACGTGATGGAGACTGTATTTACGCAACACGCACTTGGTAAATAATTCACGGCGTCTGGCCACACATCCAAGAGTATAGCCTCTGGTGCGTCGCTACCAGGTTCACTAAAGCACTAGAAATCAAAAAACAGTGTCACCGCTTGGATTTTGAGAGGCTTTCCTCGCCACACCGAATATAGTTTAACCGTCAAGCCAATGCGTTTACCTGCATGCCGGCCCTGAAACCCGGTGGACAGGAAATGCCATCGAAATGGAACATTCACAAAAAGCTGTAAATGTCCGAAAATTATTTTCTTTGATCGGTGCGACTGGTTCCCGGACACCGCTGGTGAGCAAAGCCATCAACATGAGCAAAGTTGTGCCGGCGTCTTCAATAATGGGTCACGAACGCTTGCTAGACCGCTCGAGAGTTCTCGCCACTCTTTGCTACCCAGTCTAGCTGCCAAACTGCATTTGAATCGCTGCAGTGAACCTGAAGCATTATACGGCCTCAGACATTGGACGTATCCTCTCACACAAATGCCACCGCGGACGCTCACCCGGGCTGTTCAGGGATGGAGCTGAAGTCCTCAGTCCGTACTTGTCTGGTTTATTGGTTTCAGTTTGGATTAGAAGTCTCTGCCAGATAAATTGAGTGTATCGGTAATAATGCTCAACTTCGAAAATAGGCCCGCGGTAAGGATGATAATCACACGAGAAACAACTTGACTCCAATTGTGACGAGGGACTTGACGTTATTTATCCTTCCTCGCATAACGGCGGCCTGAATCAATGACTCACTGACAGAAAACGGAATTCCGGTCCATTATAGGTTACGTTGACCGAACCTTCACATCCGTCTCGTACATGCGGACGGCATTCTTGAAGAGGTGGATGCGCAGGTGTGTTTTGGTGAACTGAGCGAAGTTATCCCCCTCCCCGGCATGCGACTTGTACCCATCAAGCGCAAGGTCACATTCCTGGATATGCAGCCACTGAAAACTCCACTCGCAGCCCAAGGCGCGGCACTTACATTTGTGGAGAGTTTTGCATCCTTTGGAAGTTGCGTAAATCCCGACTCAAATGGGTTACCTGAAGTTATTGCAGTGATCTACAACGTTTGAAATTCTCCTTCTAATTCGAGACACATTTAGTGACAAAGTGGCATATTCCTTAATTTCTATGGACATGCATACCAGGCTACAGTGTGAACGGTTCCGCTGCATTGCTGTTAAAAGTGGCTTTTGCAAAAAGCAAAACTGAAATGTCTTCAGCTAACCAACAACCGTTGTTTCAGAGGTGCAGCTCGTGTAAGTTATTGCGGTGAATCCTGAGCAAGATCATTGCAAATCGAGTGCTTGGTGATGCGAAGGGAAATTCGATCAAATAGTACGTCTGGCACCAAAACCTGCGCCAGATAGGCCGTGTTGTACATGCGAAGACATTGCCATCCAAAAAGACAAGTTGCTCTTCTCTGCATCCAGCTAGCAATGGCGTGTAAGCGGTTTGTAAGCGGGTGTGTAAGCGGTTATGAACGTTTGAGTATTGCTGGCACGATCGGTCTTCCATGATTCCGTGATTCCCCCTGTAACTAACTGGAAACTCTGAGAGATCTGTCTGCTAATGTGAGCTAAGCGCGTTTTTGTTGTCCGTTTCTGTCCAGGTTGCCTGAATGAGTATTCGCAGGTTAAGGTCTTCCGGAATGCTTGCATTGGCTTTGTACTGTGTCTCCCATTTTTCGTAGGGTTATCCTCAGAATAAAGCTTTCACAAAAACAGAGTTCTGATCCAGGGTGGCACCACGGTTGAACACTGATGTTAAGCTGTCGATGATGATGACGACACTAAACAATAAGAAACCTAGATGATTCCTTTGCCAGCGATAGTGTTTCAACTTGATACGAAAGGGCTTTATAGCAGTGTGCAACCTTGCTTGCGTGTTTGCCTTCACGTGGCAAGAGGACAATTTCGCGAAAAGTCGGGAGGTGTCTACTGCTGATCTAGCTAAACCATGCAGGAGGGAACTCTAGTTCTGCCTAGTTCTTGCTGGAAATCTCCAGCTACACGCATACACGAATCACCAGCAAGGTAGTTAACACGCGACCATGAATTAATTTCACTGTATATTTATCGATTATTGCTCCGGTAATGAAGGTAAGCGGCGAACTAGAGTGCAAATACGAAACTCACTTTAACAAGAAGAACTGGTAAACCAAATCTACTCATAATTGTAATGTTGCCGTTGGAGGCCCCAGCGCCAAAAGCATAAAACTCACGGATGACTGGGCCTTGGTAACGAGATCGAATCAACGCTTTTTCGCGCAGGTCTTCGAGAAGTGTCATACGGTCTCAATAAAAACATCCCGTTTTTAATTTTTTTTCCAAAGGCAATTTTGTTCCGCAATTCAAATCAAGTATTGTAGATCAGCAACAGTTTGTATCTGACGAAATTCCTGGAAGATTCGTATCCGCGGCCACCAGCTAGCAAATCAACCTTTAATCATTCGGCTGCGAGGGACTGAATAGCGTCGTGATTATAGTGCTCAATAGGGTCCTGTTTATCCTTCATCCACGGAATGCACGATTCGACTGGCTTCCCAGTGGCAAACTCAGATGTTGGGTCCATTTTCTGTGTGAATAATTCTTCCTTCTGTTTTGCTTTTATTGTTTTTTTTAAGACCTGGAGATAGAAAGTTGCAGATGTACAGTACAATCAGATTTAGCTGTGCGTTTGCAACTTTTTGTTAGCATTGTGCGGTTCAACGCGATATACAGGGAGTTAATTGCCGTGAGATGCGATGTGGGTTTGACGATTTATTGTCACCGTCACTATGTTCATTTCCAAGCAAGTACTTCCGACTTATTTATCCCAATTTCGTGAAAATAATATAAAACCTATTTGCGTTGCATAACAATGAGCAAGAAAAATTTGCAGGTCCGGTTACCAGGGCAGTTTTTGGAGTTCTTATATCACCCATGTATTTCTGTGCCTACTGCATTAGTGCTTCTTGTGTGTTTTGTGTAAAAAAGTTGAAAAATCATCATGGACTTATCTTGATAAATGTGAAAAACCGCACGCTCTCAGTTTCATTACGTTGTCACCAACTACCTTCATCACTTTTATTCAGCTGACTCGGATGGCATACAGTATAATGTATACTTCGGTGAATGTCCCAAGCCTTTTACTACCAAGAACTATTGGCTACTCTCAATGCAGTTTAGATGCAAGGACATACAAGCAGATATTCCATATCCCACAGTGAGATAACGATTATTCTAGGCACTTGTTCTTCGTCTATTGTTCCGCAACTATTCAAGAGAGAGAAGCCAGCAGAATTCTCCGGTAAGCTAGCTTAACCAGTGGAGGTTTGATTTATATCACAGTGAAATGATTTCCCTATCGGATATCAACAAGTGAGACAATATTAGGAACCGCATTCGAAGTTGGTGCTGTACGTCTCGGTATACTGTACTGTCACCAAGCAAGTTAAGAGGCACAAATGCACAAGTATTAACATGCTGTTTCATAAGATATGTCAAAAATAGATTGTGGGTGTGGCCAGCACAGTTCGCATAGGAAGAATATACCTGAGCACTAAGACAAAATATCACGGAGACCGGTAACAGTGGTGAAAACGCAGTGAGTTCTCAACCTATCGTAGGTTTCATATCATTTCAATACGGCTGAATTATATCTTCGTTCGCATATATATATATATATAAACATATATATATATATATATATGGATGCCACAATTGTCGGTCCCATTGATATATTATTTAAAACTGGCAGGGAATCGGAGGAACTACATGCGAATATTCGGCAAACTGCTTCGTTATCACAAGCTCTTCGGTGCATTTTGAAAATTTGTCCTGTATTTTGCACTTCTACCCTCGTTGATAGTACGTCGGAACAAACAATCCCTTGGAGCCTTAGGCGCGTCTGCGATTATAGTCACAGCTGGACTTATCACATTGGACCATATGCACACAAAATAACCTCAGTTCACATACACATTTTTCCCGCCCGACGACTCACAAAATTAGGCAGAGAGAGTAAGCCAACAATATTCATAAGCACTCAAGGTACTAACACGTACGTAACAATTAAATAACACGTAGCAGGATGCTGAAACCGCAGGAAGTTGCCTGTGGTAGGCGGGTCTCGAGCAAGTATTGCTTACCTCATACGTGATCCTTTGGCTTCATTCGTGACCTGTCCTAACTAAGTTGCAATTGATACTGCATCTTAGCTGCTTGTGGGCAGTGCAAGTGACCGGTGTGAACGTTGAAAAATCAATAGTAAATTTGGTCATGAGGCACAAGAGACAGGTAGCCAACTTTAGACAAGAGAGCTACAAAGGCTGGAAAATGCACTGATGACTGTAGTAATAATTACTCTTGCAAATGAGATATCAGCTGTTGGGCCGGAGTTTTCTGCGTGTAGAACGGAGCTCCTTCTTATCATATATCAGCCCATTCAATGCAGCGTTGTGTGTATAAATCGATCCATTTCAAACACAATATGGGATGCAATAATCTTTTAGTTCTTTGCGTAAAAGCCAGAAGCCAGACTTTGATTAGGATGTTATACATTTGAACTGAAAAGGCATTTTATGGTCGGATTTTCCCTAAAACTAAGCGTAACCCTAATGGTGAAAAAAACAATTTGAAGGCGTGTCGCAAACGACTTTTCAATTTTAATAGGGTGGACAACTCTCAGAATGCCGCAGGCAATTTTTAGAAGTTTTTTATTCACATTAGTGGGTAACAATACCTCACTACATTCCCGATTCAGCTACATCCTTGGCAGATTACCAACTACTATTTTTTGACTTCTAGACAAAGCTCGCAAGCATCCGCCATCCAGAAATATGGACCATATGTTGCTGGTGTGAAGAGATTTTGGAATTTTCTTTAGATACATTCTATTGTCGATGAAGGCAAACTGTAGTGAATATTCAAAAAGCACTGTACAACTTTTTTATTCTCGTTTGAACGTTTGAATCCGCGACCTCAAGGTTAGTAGTTTGGGCACTTCCGGGAGTTTGGCCAAGAGCGAATGATCAGAAGTGTGATAGACTCAAACTTAAACGGGATATATCACTACTCATCATTTTTTCCATGTGATGTAGACTGTATGCGGGTTTCCGAAATATAGTTGCCACTACCAGTCTTTACACTAAAAATTCCACCGCAGGCCTATGAGAAAGGAGTTACTATTGGAACGAAAGCCTCTCTTCTACGTGATTTGTTATTTCACTGGCTTAGAAAAGTGATGCGGTCCTCAAACATTTCTCTATTAATAACAGCTGTGACCAAGTTTACCTTATCACAATCTCTTGCAAAGTCACCGGTGTTGATGCAGCGCGTGTGGGAGAGATGGGAGGAGGCAGAACAACTGGAATTTTCGCGAGTCCCGCATAACCTCTAAATCGCCAAGGAAACAATATAAGGGAACGTGGGCTTGATTTGTTCGTGAAATTTTCTGAGATCTTTCCAAAACCTGTCTTGACAAATACCAACTTACAAGTGGCACTCAATCGGATGGTCTTCTTCCGAACAGCAGCTATTTCAATTCAGTTGCTCATCGCTTTGACCGCATGTGGCGACATAAATTTTCAAGGCGGAGACTGACTACCCCCCCTTGACGTAACATGGTATTGTACGTAGCACGATGAAAGTCTGGTGAGGTGTCGGAATAAAGGTAGCTCGAATACAATGCCTGATTGTTGGTCTGTTCACCAAGATTACCAGTTGTATTGCAGACGTTTCATCACCGCTGGAGGTGACATCATTGCTGCCAGATTGAGTGGGTCTGTCAAGGTCGGCGAAATGACCAACAATGAAGCACCCACATAGCGTGAGTTTAACCTGACAAAAATGGTCGCCAATTTATGTAATTTTTGTAAATAGCCACCAACTGCGATTGGAATATGCTGTATACGCATCATAGTTGCTATTTAATACCTTCCAGGTGTCTTTATACTGCAGAAGAGAGTTCTTTTGCCAATTATTTTGCATGCTAATTAGTCTAAAAGTGATAATATTGGCTTTTCAACGGCTAACAAACCTGGACTAGCGAACTACCTATAGTATTTTCCAGCTTCACCAGTCGCACGTATTTGCTTATGAATAGCGGATTTACGAGATATTGTCCACAAGGTGGAGGCATTCAATAGGATATCTCAGATGGAGGCCTATAGTCTTCGTCCCGGTTGTCAGGGTAGAGAGATCTAAAAGTCCTTCTGTCCAGTATGGACCCCGCCTTTAGACCTACCGTTATTGAATTCTAGTGAGTGTCAACAACAGTGCAAATTCAGCCGAACAATTTGCTACCCTGAACATTGTCAATAAGCATGTAGTCAGTCAACGTTCTTTTCCGCCTTAAAATATTATTGTTATGTGTAGACCATGCTGAGCTCAGTGAATAACAAATATTGATGACTTGATTAAATAATATTCCGGTTTATTTGGAGCATGTATTGTGATTTCAAAGTTTTGCCTTTAGGGTACAATTGGATCAATAGCCATTTATTAAAAATGGAATAAGAAGTGAATGATTTCAAAGTTTTGCCTTTAGGGTACAATAGGATCAATAACCGTTTATTAAAAACGGAATAAGAGGTGAGAGAACACTTCGTTTAAAGTTAATTTAGAGGCACTTCAGAAATTACGTAATCACTCAACGTCAGTTGCATAAGGCGTCATTTTGTCAGCAATACTGAGATGCAAGAAAGTAAATAGAGGCGTTAATCTCACATTGTCTCGAAACTAATAGCACTAATCTTAAACAGAGAATTATTCAGTAACGTTGAAAAGCACCGGGGTTTTGACACTGTTTGACAAGAAATCCACTGGTTAATTCATTAATTGCTAGATGACATACTCAACCACTATTACGACACTTGACTACGTCGTAAAGGTGTCTAATGCCGCTTTCGGAAGAACAGTTTTGCTGACAGTGAAAATCCGAAGCAATTATCTAAAAACTACTTACGGATTCTCAATAGCCGAGAGCTTAAATTCATTTCAGTGTAAATCCAGGACCTAGTGCTTATTTTTGATTTACTGATTTTTTTGAGATTTACACGAACATTGTTTTCGATGGGCTAAATTATCAAACTAACATTGCTTTATGTCCGGGTTCTACATATTGACCGAGACCCCTTCTAAATAATTTTAATTTTAATTTTAATTAAATAATTTGACTCCAAAGTATTTCCCTTTAAAATGTAACTAAGAAGCCACTCAAATAGACAGTTTTATAACACTTAACAGTCACGTAACTCCAAACATCTCGGTGCAGACCACTTAGAATTATTGAGCAGGCAAATCTTAAGTAAAAATTTTGAATTGTGAGATGTCATAAAGACTTGAACCTGCCAACTTATTGGTAATTCTAAATCAAGCAAACATCCGAACGTAGAACATTAAATTACTTGGCACTAGAGCGGGGCTATATTCAGAAAATCTAACTTGCAATCCAGACTGTCTTACAGAGAGCAGCTGTTAGTACTGTTTCCTCTTATTGTAGATCATAAAGGAAGGATTGGTGTAACTGTAAATGTTGCGCCATCATACTTCGGAAATAAGCATTGGACCGCTGCTTGAACATGCCAACCCGGTTGTCTACTCAGGACGCACGAAAGACGTAATCCTCATTGAGAGTGTTCAGCGAGCTGCTACGAAAATGGTTGCAGGTCTCAAGTCCATGGACTACAAAACGCGTCTCGCGGTGCTCGACCTCTTCCCCTTGGAGTATCGTCGCCTCCAAGGGGACTTGATTCTTACTTACGCCTTGTTTGAACAAGGCTTGTTCAACAGGTTTTTCACCGTTGACCCAGCAAACACACGGCGGGGACATGGTAAGAAGATTTTTAAGCTCAGAGCACACAACTTCATTAGGCAAACTTTTTTTCTCATTTCGGGTAGTTGCTGCGTGGAATAACCTTCCTGAGACGGTTGTCCACGCTCCCTCTAGAACTCAGTTCAAAACACTATTAGACACTTACTTACGCGAGTCCTCGCGCTGGCAAACATACTGCCCCGCACTGAGAACTTAAAGAGCAGTGCTACACCCTTTTTTCACTTGTGCTGTTTGATCACCGAATATCTGAGACACGGATTCACGGATTCACGGATTCACGGATTCACGGATTCACGGATTCTCGATTCTGTGTATCAATCCGTGAATCCACGAATATATGAGGGGTAACACATCCTAACAGTTCGCGTAGGATGCGTCAGCTGGCAAACGGGTCCAGACTCGTCCTTGCAGGCAGAAGTTAAACTAAAAAGCGGTTGGCGGTAGAAGGCATCAACTAATCATGTCTTCCAAGATAGTGAGAAAGAATAATTCATGTTTTTATATCTCGGCGATGAAATAATGATTGTGATTCGGGGTGGGAATGATGAATATTGACAATATTGGGCAATATGTACAAATGCAAGCGTAAGCGTAAGCGTAAGCAGGACGGAATGCGGGGCACATCACACACATGTTGCCTGCATACGTAGTGTAATTTGCCCAAGTTGGAATTTGACGTTCAATGCATCACAATTGTCCAGGCTCACAGAAAATTCATCCATTATTCCGTACTGCTTCCATCGTTGTTGCGGTGATTGAGGATGATGGCCGAGAAATTACTGGAGCCTAAATGCTGAAGCACATAAGTCCTTGATTGGCGAAAACTGGCTCATCAGTTTTACACACAAAACTTATTCTCTATTATTGCTTTGGGCAAATATCGAATCAGTAAGCAAGATTCCAACATTTTGAGAACACTTGTTGCACTCAGACTCCGGAGCGGTTTCTGCATGTCTGCTTAATGATTACAAGTTTATTCTGACAAAACGGAACCAGGTAATGTCGAATTCACGCAACGCAATAAATAAGCGCAAAAGATCCTCGATCTAGCTCACTCGTCTGATACAAAAATGTGGTAAGGATCACACCCAAATCCAAATGACACTGGGTCAGACCAAACGAAAAATGATAAGCTTCGCAGTGTTAGCATTACAGGCCTTGTTCTGCCATAGATTGGTATTCTGATTAGGACTAGACTTAATGCAACGTTTAACACACATTATTGTTTTCATCATCAGTATTTTGGTTTATAAGGAAAGAACATTTGGGTCGAATTTCTGACTTCAATACTGCCGTAGTTCATTGTCCTTCAAGAAAGATCCATATTTATACTGCTTAATGCAGTTAATTAGAAATCGGACGCAGAGCGAATGAGTTGGTTGTAGTATGTTTTTAATAACGTCCTCTACTCATGTAAACTGCTGTTCTTATTATGCTTAAATGATCACAAGTCTTCATGTCACGTAGGACCCAATTGTGCGCTTCCTCACTAGGAGAACTACTATATTATTATTGCACCCGATAATGCGTTTGCAGTGGATTTTTTTGCTCCTGTTTGGGTAGATGTCAAACCGCTGTGATGAATAGTCTGACACACTAACAGAGATTTTTATTCAAACCTTACGAGGCCATCCATGAATGTGTGCAACATAGCAAAGATTTGAGATGGTTGACGAATCCAGGTTAGTATTTTGTCGTAGGATGCGTCAGCTGGCAAACGGGTCCAGACTCGTCCTTGCAGGCAGAAGTTAAACTAAAAAGCGGTTGGCGGTAGAAGGCATCAACTAATCATGTCTTCCAAGATAGTGAGAAAGAATAATTCATGTTTTTATATCTCGGCGATGAAATAATGATTGTGATTCGGGGTGGGAATGATGAATATTGACAATATTGGGCAATATGTACAAATGCAAGCGTAAGCGTAAGCGTAAGCAGGACGGAATGCGGGGCACATCACACACATGTTGCCTGCATACGTAGTGTAATTTGCCCAAGTTGGAATTTGACGTTCAATGCATCACAATTGTCCAGGCTCACAGAAAATTCATCCATTATTCCGTACTGCTTCCATCGTTGTTGCGGTGATTGAGGATGATGGCCGAGAAATTACTGGAGCCTAAATGCTGAAGCACATAAGTCCTTGATTGGCGAAAACTGGCTCATCAGTTTTACACACAAAACTTATTCTCTATTATTGCTTTGGGCAAATATCGAATCAGTAAGCAAGATTCCAACATTTTGAGAACACTTGTTGCACTCAGACTCCGGAGCGGTTTCTGCATGTCTGCTTAATGATTACAAGTTTATTCTGACAAAACGGAACCAGGTAATGTCGAATTCACGCAACGCAATAAATAAGCGCAAAAGATCCTCGATCTAGCTCACTCGTCTGATACAAAAATGTGGTAAGGATCACACCCAAATCCAAATGACACTGGGTCAGACCAAACGAAAAATGATAAGCTTCGCAGTGTTAGCATTACAGGCCTTGTTCTGCCATAGATTGGTATTCTGATTAGGACTAGACTTAATGCAACGTTTAGCATACATTCTTGTTTACATCATCAGTATTTTGGTTTAAAAGGAAGAACATTTGAGTCGAATTCCTCACTTCAATACCGCCGTAGTTCATTGTCCTTCAAGAAAGATCCATATTTATACTGCTTAATGCAGTTGTTTGGAAATCGGACGCAGAACGAATGCGTTGGTTGTAGTATGTTTTTAATAACGTCCTCTACTCATGTAAACTGCTGTTCTTATTATGCTTAAATGATCACAAGGCTTCATGTCACGTAGGACCCAATTGTGCGCTTCCTCACTTGGAGAACTACTATATTATTATTGCACCCGATAATGCGTTTGCAGTGGATTTTTTTGCTCCTGTTTGGGTAGATGTCAAACCGCTGTGATGAATAGTCTGACACACTAACAGAGATTTTTATTCAAACCTTACGAGGCCATCCATGAATGTGTGCAACATAGCAAAGATTTGAGATGGTTGACGAATCCAGGTTAGTATTTTGTCTGTAGGCAGTTAACAACAGTCTTTTAAACCGACACTGCAGCTGAATAATAATGCGGCATTATCAGCTTTGCAGGTCAATGCGCTTTGCGCTAGGTGGATTCCTAGATAGCGTGCAGGGCCACCATTTTTGGTGGGTTCATTACCACAGTAGACCGATCAATATGCAGCGAAAATTGGTTCGCAGTAACTTGTAAAGTGCACAATGATGAGTCTCACCAAGGATTGAGCAAGCGTAGCATTCTTTTCGGCACAGATTACTGTCACTTGTCAAAGAAAATTTCTATTTTTCTTGCAAAACTCTGTTGTCAGTGAATAACAAGCAAGGAAATTTGAGAGTACAACACTGGATTGTTCCCGGCTTACTTGTACTGTGTTACTAGGCTAACGTTGGTTTTTCTTCACATGAGGAATGTCCTGTTCGTGAGTAACACTTGCCAAATCAAAAGGTTAATCATTACCTAAAACTTCAAGGGCAATATTTTGAATTTTTACTTACCTAGTTATATAAAATGAAAGCACATGTTGATAACAATTCATCCTGCCTACCAAACCTAGGTTAATCATTACCTAAAACTTCAAGGGCAATATTTTGAATTTTTACTTACCTAGTTATATAAAATGAAAGCACATGTTGATAACAATTCATCCTGCCTACCAAACCAAGCAATTCCATACGGGTTTTAACAAGCATTAACAGTAGCTTCCTATTTATTTTCTCCCCAAGTGAGTACCACTTGGGGAAGATCACCGCGATTACTGCGATGTTGTTTTGTCGAAGTTATTCGAATTACCTGTGCTGACACTTCAGAATTTGCGCAGGTGGGTAACGGCCGCGTACATGTGTCAACTGCAGTGGTCAAAAAGTGCTATCCATAGCTGTAAGAGTTGTGCGTGGATAAATCATTCCACAGGATCATAAGCATACCCTTCAGATCAACTATACGAAAAAGATGGAGGAAATAGAATTTGACTATCCGTTATTACTCGGATGACTTTCCCAAAGCATGTGATAAACCGAGCACGTTCGTATTCTTACCTAACGTCGCTGGAAATAAGGACACGTTAGTTTTTCTGCCGATAATACAAATCAGTTAGCATATATCCTTAACTGTCTTTTGCTTCAGGTTTCCAGAAAGCCTCGTTTGTGTAATCGAAAGAATGGTGTTTTAACATCGTCACCATTCCCATGAATACTAGAGTAGCATAATTTTTCTTAATTGTCTAAACGGTCTTTTTGTTTCAGTCTAAATATATTTCGCACATCCTACTCACCAGTATGGTCAGGATGTCACATATAATATGATACTTTTGTCACTGCGGGAAAATAAACATTCCCCAACGATTTCGAACATTTTGGAACCAATGGAGATGTGATCGTTTCAGAAGGTCTTGGTTAAAAATCGACACTTCTTAACTGAGCAACGTTCCGCTTTTGACACAAAAGCTTCATCAGGCAAATTGAGCAGGTCACCAATTTGGTGAGACTGTTTAGGCAGACGGAGAACCAAGCAATTGGATTTATTCAGATTAACAAGCTCGCATTTCAGTAAGTCGTGTGGGTTTAACGTCATACTGAACGCAGCACCGTTCCATCCAACCCGGAGTTTAGTCCTCACACGGTCGGCTAAGCATATCACAGCCACCATTACGACAAAAGCAGAAGATCTACCTCGCGCGTACAGTTTTTCGACGTTACCTGGCCCTAGGAGAGGTACAATGATTCTAAAGCAGAGGAAAATTTGTCTAGACATTGTACAGGATATCGCGTGAAGCGCGTGAAACTCAACTGGTGTCTCCGTTTCAAGATTGGGTAATTCCACTGCGTTCATCGCAGTGTGGTATCACGCGATTTTCGCTTCGAGATTCGGTAAATAGTGTGTCGAAATGTTTTGCAAGGGTAGTTGCTTTCGTTGTATTTTAGTAAGATCATGATTAATCCAGCGAAAACACTAGACATACACGTGGAGCAGTTTCTAATAAAAGCAATATAATTCGCGTGTTTCACGATGACATTTTGGGTGGGGCAGCCATAGACCTTGTTGCATGTGGTATATTGCCTTTTGCAGTTTTGAACAAAATAGCCGACGTTCGTCAACGGCGCTCTAGTATTTCACATCAGCCACTGACAATAATAATTTTGCTACCCAGGTTAGAATTCATACGATTTATTGATAAACATTTTCATTAGATTACGTTGTTAGAAACAATCTATCGTCAATTGAAGGTTTCACGGCAACTCCGGTGAGTTTCGTGCACGATGGTGTTTCACCGTTAGCGCACCGAAACTCCGTGAACAGTCCCGCATTGAATGTACCAAGAACTGCGGGAAGAAGTACATTAAATCTATTATGTCAGTGATATTTCTAAGTAAAGTAGGTGTTCAGTGTATGCGCTGTGTACAGTATATCCGGAATAATCTGGTGGCGGAACCCATGCATTTCATACCCCGCTGGCTCTATCGCCTACCCTGCATTAAAAAAAATTCTAAACAACAGTGCAGTCCACAGGACCTAATATTTCCCACTATCGGAAACACTGAACGAGGTAAAAGTCTGTCGGAACACTGAAGGAAATACTCTGATAGAGGTAATTGCTCTCCAAAATGTTACGATACAGCAGTGCCATCCAGGATGGTTGCATTTGCTGGTGCGGCAGAAACTGCTGAAGGCAAAGTCAAGATAACACGCACTGCGAACGGTAAAAACGTCACTTGTGAGAGTTCAGAGGACTGATTAGTGTATAGTGATCTAGGAAACGAAAGTACCAAAAACCGGTACACCACGACGGTTCACGTATTGGCAGTTAGTCGAGACACCGAGTAACCTTAAATTACTTGAAAATTCGTTAAACATAAGTACGAACTATTGATTCGGGAGGAGAACCTCACAGGAGATGTCCGCTGCGCACGGCGTTTGCGACCAATCTTCTCGTGTCCTGCAAGCCATAATTAGTCTTTAACTGAGTGTGTTCCGCGAATCGCGCAAGAGCTGTTTCAGGTAACTAGAGAACTACGACTATATTATAAGCCTGATAAATATTCAAGCTCGTCGTCGGATGAAGAAGAGTTGTCATCAGTTTTCTATCAGTACCGCAATGTCCCAAATACTGTACCGACATGTATATGAAGTGAAATTTCTGTGGAACAATCAGTTGAGAAATACCATTGTCCACATACGCCACTGAGATGCACCTGACGCTCGTGTTAAAATTAATTTAAAGTGTAATTGTGTATATTTCTCAGTAGTGTGTCACTGCTCTGACAGACAGCAGTGTTATATAAGTGCTTGTCTATTCACATAAAATCCCCATAGAAATGCGCCCTACCTAATGTGGAAATATCACAGACCTTAAAATGGCTTTGATTCCCACCGGTATTCATAGGTTCAACAAGTGTTATCTACACCAGTCGACATGTTCGGAGTGGAGTGGCCTCATTTTGCCTTCCTCCACTCGGTCGTGTTCAGAATGTCACCATTGGAGTAGCCATTTTATTTGTTTATCCTATACCCAGATCAGTTCAATAGAGTGTGGCAACCTTGTGCTCATTCTACTGAAATCACAATGCGGGATGCCCTCCTGAGAAAGACTTTGTCACTCATACTTGTTCATCATACTGTCTCCAATAATTCATTCGGATTTACTGTGCAAGTGATATTATCCTCCTAACTATTCCTCTAAGCCCTCATTAAAAATACACCATGGATTATCACATTCTCTCGTCTTATGATTTCCCGTTCATGAAAACCTATATCTACATGCATCGAAAGTTCGGGATTGCCATCGATTTTGTAGCAAATAGTCAGCCGATTTTTGTTATTCAATGTATTTGCGAGTGTACACACCTTAATGATGGGAGTTGTTTCAACGAACACTTCACTTTCACTGGATGGAAATCGCGCGATGGAAATCGCATTCGACTGGTAATGGTCATTCGTAGTAACAACATTTCAAAATAAGTAGCTCAACTAAAGATACGTTCACCTAGAGCGGTTCATCTGGTTTAAATGATAAACGTAGAATTACAAAAGTCAAACGTTTTGCCACTATTTTTCGCGCATAATTTAGTCCTAATTTGGTTAAATACCATAGACAGACCATTCCAAAAAGAACCCGTCTTCTTGCTTTCCTCAAATGGTCCTGATGATCTGACTGTTTAGTACGAGAATGAATAGTTAAAGTGAAGAAATTAGGACCAAATTGCTAAATCTGAATTTACTATAATCGTAGGCAACCTGAATGCCGCTTTATGTAGATGCTTTCATTTTAACATTATTCGGACACCTAAGTTTATTAAAAACCTCATGAGATTGCCTGAGCCCCATTCGTATTGTGGGCAGGTCAATGGGCAATGCTGTCTAGCCTGCAGCTGAAATTCACAAATGGATGATCAACAGTTCAGGGAACATTATAATAATCACCACGTGCTCGGATTCCTTAATATCACTTTCCGGAAAATGTAATATTATGTGTAACTTTCGAATCGACGTAAAACTCTTCTCTTGCTAAGTGAAGTAGAACATGTTAGTGATTTTAGTGACGTTCCCACAGAGTACCTCCATATTTATATCATCGTTGGCAATGAACACACCCTGGTTTATTCTTGCATACTATCATCAGCCGCACCGGCAGAATAGCATCAATGTTCAACGCAAAGGTTCACTTGCCTTATAACCCTAATTTTTGAAAGACTAATTCCGAGGAACCAAAGAAAATTGGATGGGAAAAGGATCAAGTTCAAGCCTACACCAATGTTTCTGGGGGTCCTGGGCCTACTATCGCTCATTCACATAGTACAGAGCCCAACTGAAAACAAAAATGTGATTGACATCAGTTGGTTTCCAGATCCTCCAGTTTCTGCAAACAGACACAAAACGGCACACGAGGATCATAAACCGGAAGCGAATCGCTCAAACGCTACCCAAACTTTTCGTAATAATCACTTTTCCACAAAATCAGTTTTCCACAAAATCCCGCAAACATCAACACCTGGAAAAATGTGTCCAGAAGGTTTCAAACGTCTGTGGCGTGGCCTGAATGAGAAGTCCTGACTGTCGGTCCCATCAATAGACACAACCCTAGTATGTTACTAAGTCGAGGCCGGGCTTCGGGCGTTCGGTTCGCAACACTCAAGCGCGAACATGTTCGCCTGTCCAAACTTTAGAATCCGGATGATCCCCGCGAGCGCAGGTGGATTAATGACAACGCGCTTGCCTCGCACGTCATAGGTGCGGAGTTCGAATCCCGGCAGGGCCATTGGATATGCACTTCTGAAGAGCCATTATAAGAGCAAAACTCGAAACTAGTGTTTTCTCCTTTTGGTGTGTAGTCACCAGAGCTATCGCCTGAGGACAGGAGGACGATTAATAAAACAGAGGTCATGTGATTGTGTGTTGTAATTTGTATATTATTGCACATTTCCCTAATGTTTTCTGCGATGGTTCTCTCTTGCTATATAGAAGCAAACAGATTTTACTGGCGCTGGCGACGTTAGTCTAGTTAGTCTAATGTAGCTGCCTGTTCAGTGTCTTCTTGGGAGTACCGTCTCGTCTAAAAGGACAAACTTTGGAGGTAAATTCTTCAATTGGAATATTGTTTGAAAATGATCCCCATCAATAAGCAGAAATCGACCGTAAAACGATTGTAGTGCAAAGAATAAGCCCGTCAAAATCAATATTGGTGTGAATGACTCCGTACGCAGGTTATAGTTGACACCTTCGGAATTTTAGTGTCACCAGAATTGTTTTGTTACTGCGTCTTCCGCCACTTTCACGGCGTTATGAAATGTCTTAATCGTGCTTAATCACGTCTTTACGTAATTGATGAAGCAACCAATTGAATTCAAAGTAAGTGTCATACGGTCAAAACTCTAATGAATCACCTCAATGTGAGCTATTGATCAGTCGTATAATTTTGCAAAATACCCGATTGATACATTTAAACCATTCATATCGGTGAAAAACACAGTCGGCGCAAAGATCCTACCTATCTTTTTGCCAATGAAAAACTCGCTCACTATAGCCCCTGAATAAAATTGATCTAGGATAGCTATTCGTCCGTCCGAGGTGATGATAACATAAATTGATCTACACGCTCAAGGGGACTTTCTGATAGGCTTCCTGCATCAGATAGCTTGTGAAAGTATCAGTTGCACCAAGTCAGATCAACAGGAAGCATTTATCGTCACTGTCATTGGAAGAATACCGATGAGCTGCAGGTTACTTGGGATACGACTGATCGATATTTCATTCCAATGAATATTCAGACCACCGTTTCCTGTGGATTTTCCAGTATAACTTGCAAGCAATCAAGCTCTTAGACAACGATCGCCGAATTCGTGTTCAGCTTTGACTTGGCAAGCACAAGGCTGTGCTAAGAAGCATAGTGCTGCTTTTCAGAAGAACGGGAAGCATTATTAAGACCGTTTCAATTAAGATGAAAAATTAGACATGTCTTGGGATATCTGACGTTCTTGATAACTCATTTTTAGAATTCAGTGAGATTATTACCCATTACATGATGGGCGAAATATATGTGCAAAGTGTACAAAGTGGCGTCGGAACTAATTTCTGTTGATACAAATAGTTCACACTATTTTTTTGTGACGAAACCTTGTCTGTCAGAGGTACGTGTTTGGTCCCCAACACATGTTGTTGTACTTAGGGACAGTTTATATTTGGAACTCCATTATTCCATAAATTGTTTCTTTAATGAAATGGTCCGTTTCGTGTTTTATTAGTATGCGGAAGATGGGCTGTCGGGGACGATTACTGCTCAAACAAACGTACCATAAAATCTGTTTGCGCACCATAGATTGGGCCTTGCACGTAAGTTGACAGTGGGCAAACGGGATCAGGACAGACCTCTGACAAGACCCAAAGTTTCCAAGTCTGTGGTTCTAGTGCATCATTGAATGTTCAAATAGCCTTCCTTCTAGTCACTCATCACTGGCACAACCTACACAACCACGTCCTCCTTTCAACAGTTTGTCAGTCAGTCCCGACGGCGCTAATGAGCTGAGTTACTTTCTCCAAACTACCAAACCAAATGCCGCCTCAATCGCAGCAGCAACGACACAGAGAATGCATGTGATTGGCACAGAAACTCATGGAATATTAAATTTCGGCACATCTTAGCTGCCCTGGGTTTCCCTCATCCGGTTAGAAGTTTAGCCCCATATTCGCCATAGGTCTAGTTTTATGGGTTGAGTGAAAATGCACAAAACTGCATCCATTAAATCACTGCGGTAGGCTTTCAATTATTATATGGCACTTCTCCACACACCGCCTGTTTACCTGGAACCTATCGTTGAGGAATATGGGATGTCCTTAGGCGTTCTAATTAAATCAGACCAATCAAACACTGGTGGAACTTCAGTTATGCATGTGATTGGCACAGAAACTCATGGAGTATTAAATTTCGGCACATTTCAGCTGCGCTGTTAGCTGCCCTGGGTTTCCCTCATCCGGTTAGAAGTTTAGCCCCATATTCGCCATAGGTCTAGTTTTATGGGTTGAGTGAAAATGCACAAAACTGCATCCATTAAATCACTGCGGTAGGCTTTCAATTATTATATGGCACTTCTCCACACACCGCCTGTTTACCTGGAACCTATCGTTGAGGAATATGGGATGTCCTTAGGCGTTCTAATTAAATCAGACCAATCAAACACTGGTGGAACTTCAGTTTGCGCATTTCTCCATGTGTGTCACGAGTTCTTCTCCTTCCTGTTTTCGCGCAGCGGACTGAGTATTCACAACACAAAAGTATAAGTGCGGATGGGTCATTCAGGAGCTTTGGCTGACAGCATGGCTTTGGGAGATAGTTGAAACAGCATTATCTTTTGCCACATTTCATTCTATTTTGAGTTATTCATCTATGCGTCCTTCAGCTTGCAACCAGAATTCTGGCATGTTGAGCACGCGGATTTTCAAAATAAAGGGTCAGCTTATTGACGTAAGATGACTTGACTAACGAGTGAAACGCACCGGTGTCTCTTTCATGTCTAACTTGTTTTAACACCAAATCCTCTAAGTCTCTTAAGGTTGAACGGCGTTATTGGGTTATATGTGACATTATCTTTGGATCATTTAGGCGTGCAACGAACCGCTTGATATTTGATTACATTGTGTACTATTAAAACACTACATCTGATTGTTTCTTGCCACGGCCAATTTCCAAACAATTTTCCAGTCGTACCGTCTTTCCTAATAAGTCGAAATATTTTTTGTGAATCCGCAATAATATCGGCTGAACATGAAATGCGAGAACGAAGAGTGAGAATCCTTGGGACACGTTGCAATTATTACGTCAGGAAAACATCACTGCTCTCACTTATCTGAGACACTGTGAGAGTGTGTGAGTTACATCAAATAATGCCATCGCAATTCCCTAAAAACGACATTCAGTACACTCTCTCTTACCGGGAGGTTGTTATATAGGAATATGCTGAACAATAGGAGTACATTGCTTTAATGTTTCGAGACCACAAAATATCAAACATGCCTGCACAAATGCATACAGGCTCATCTACCCGAACAAGTTATGCTCGTCAAACCAACAACTCACAATTTTCCTGGAGGCTCTTGGATAACCCACAGCACATTTTGCCCTTTTTTGGATCTCATCGTAACACCACAAATGAGAATTTCGGGTGAGTTTCCCGTGAAAATCAAACTGATACGCAAATGAGTTTTTCTCCTCCAAGGAAATGCTATTTTTCTCTTATATCGCCTTAGTTTTCCACATTATGAAAACCACATTGTTTCCTCTTCGGGAAGAGATGGTGCGGCTGCCAAAGAAGTCCCTTTTTCCCAGACGTAAGCCAAAAGTGCCCCGAAAAATTCTGTCTATTTTGTTGGGTTTGTGTACTTTAACTGTCCCTTTTAACCATCATCCTCGTCACTCGTAATAAAGGAAATCTGCGTCAGAAAAGCCACTTCACTACAACCAATTGCCGCTACATTCGTTATTTAGTGCTCGAGCTTTACTAAGCATATACACTGTTTTGGTATGTACAAAAGATACTAGTGACTAATTAGATGCTTCCGAGCAAAAGAACATCACACTGTATAGCTCACGTTATTTTGAGTCACCGATTTGTCCATATCTTAGTCAACACAGCCGTGCTAACTGGCAGATGTGATAATCGTACAGGCTTTTCAAGACTCAGGTCAAACCAAATATATTCATTTACCAGCGTTAAGCCTACCCCGTCTAAAATTAATCGCATCATTCCCGTTACCGCGCATTGCAAAATACTTACGTGATTTAATAGTGTGTGTGTGAGCAACACCTTCTGACAACTGGTTATGTTGTTTAGGAAGCGGTCGCTGCGAAGCCGTTTAGTTGAGAATTGTGGGCAGAGGCACGTCGAACAAATTCGGTAAAACAGAGTCGTATTATTTTCACATGTTCTTATCCGAGCTCATACTATTCGGATAAAAAATCACCAAAACAGCTGTTTGTTCAGGATATTTGCTGTTCATCTCGTGCACATCTTCACTAGTGTACGATTTAATAGACCAGTAGTCTGACTGTTTAATTATATCAGGGCTGACAAATTGGACACTAGTACAACAGAGAAGCTTTGGATTAAAGTCTTTACACATTGTATCAGCGCGAACTACGTTTTGGCACAAAAAGCGAATCTATAGACAAAAACACGGCAGCCCCACATTGTGTCCAAGTGGCCCATTAATTAGTAATAACTTCTTGTGCGAGTTTGAACAAAATCATCTGGAGTCCATAAGTAAATCCATAAGTAAATTCACAGTTTTCAGATGCCATGTCGATCATGTGGCTAAATTTACCCAAATTGATATAGTCTCTGTTTAAATCAAGTGTTAATGCAGGAATTTTACTATGATATTTTGAAGATGGAAACCGGTGGCGATTCATATAACACTACGTGTCCGTGGTTATTGAACAGTTCAACTGCGCAAACTTGTAAAGCAAGTGAGCTCCAGGTCTGGCATGTACACTCCGTGTCAACCAAGAGTTAAAAGGTTCACCGCTTGTGCTAGATATATATGCTTCTTGGAAGCTGTTTTCCGCTTTAAACCCGAGTGGTATCACAATAATACGTTTGGTAAGATGGTAGCGTCAGAAATGAAGATACCTGCATTGTTGTTACCAATATTCTGTCCGTGTGAACAACAGATAAGACTGTCGTCGACTAGTCGTTGAACTACTCGTGATGAGCCGGCGGACACTATCCGATGGGTTCGAAAATTGAATAGGAACACGTCGACAGTTGAAGATGAAATTGTTCTGCTTCAAGTGTCTCGCATGTTCATTATTTGCTTTCTGGATTTTCGAAAACAAAGTAACCGTACAACATTGATTATTATTGCAAAAAATTTCAGTCTCTTGTTCAAGCGTTTTTCCCAGCTTTTAGAGCAGAAAGGTAACAGTATTATTCTCGTTGTATTCCGGCCGATTAATATGCATCTCCACTGACATGTAGAACGTCGTTCAATAAAAACCGTACGAAAGGATCAAGGACTACGAAACTAAGATTAGTCAACAAGTCTCAAAGGTAATGGACGCTCTAAAGTAAACCACTTGCTTGAACTGTACTGATCCCTCAAAAAGGGGCTTGCGAAAGAACATTGGATATCCGTTGAGGATTCTGTCTAATTCGTGCGGGTGGAATAATACTTTTAATTTGTCCAGCTGCCACACGCAAAATAACGCCATAACACTGATAGCACGGAAGCTCCTTGGGTTTCGTTTAAGAATTCTGCCACGAATTTTGATTCCTTCCACCACTTTTGGGCTTACGTCCAGCTGTTTCTCAGTGAACGGATATGAAATTTACGCAGGAGCTTGGTCGCCCGTAGTCACACTTAAACGCAATGTCATGTATTTCACGTTCAGAGAGGACTCGGAGTGCCACCATATTGAAGGACACGGTCGCCAGAGGACTTAAATAAATTTGGCCGCTATCCATATGAATCTAGTTCACCCGCAAACGGGTGGACGACCATAACACACTTATATTGGGCTTGTTGCTAAGACATTTTGGCTTGGTTCAGTAGAGCATTGAATATTGATTCCTGACTACCAGCCAACTGCTAGCATCGGAGAGGGCTAAAAAAACTTTTCCACATGTCCAACTTCAATTTAAAAAAACGTCTGCAAGCTGCGGTATTTGGTAAACTTACAAGCGGAAAGAAAACATATGGCCCTCTATTGGAACATCTGTCTAACCATTCTTGCCTTAAAGCACAACATTTTGACACGCTGCCACCAGTTCCATTTCTTCAAACAATTCTTCTAATTCCGCCTAATCCTAGCCAAATGTCGTTCAAAACACTTGCCAACCAGAATTTCTACTGAAACCGCAACAAATACATTGTTTAAGACAGCAACCTTATTTCATTGGCAATTTTTGCATTTATCATCAAGGACTTCCTCACCGAATGATATACCACTTTGCCAATAACGATAAATCTCTTAACAGTGAATGTTCCCTAAAAGTAAAGTAGTTTAGAGGATGAGCGGCCAAGTGCGTTGACACCGCACTTCCATCCTGCTGCTCACTAACATGTATCCTCTGAACAAACACCTAATATTATTTTAACCGGAAGGTTGCCTTTTTTTTCTTAAAATTGGTGACAGATGCGGAAAATAGCCCTGTTAGAAGTCGGGTGCGAAAATCTGAAGTTAAAGTAGAGCCGTGAAACTAAACAATGAATAGATTCACCTAAACCTTTCCTGGTTTATTGCCACACCGCTACAGCTTATAAGTCAAAAGAAGTGGCCTCAATTCACTACGAAACAGTTGTGAGTTGTGAAAAATTTTGGCGTAATTTCTCTGCCAAATAAGTTGAGTAATCGTAATCTAGTTTTGCGGTGGCCAAAAAGGTGTGAGAATGTTTCGGTCGGACTTGTGAGCCACGCACCATTGACAGAGAGATTTATCATGAGAACAGGCAGATGGTGCGATCCGCGATATAGAACGGCCCTATGGAAGACAAACTGAAATTTACAATGTTGGGTGAAATAAGTGAACCAGTGGTCTTCATATTCATTGTACTGAAATCCGTTGCAATAAGAAACTATAAGAGTGGCGTGACTATTGGTCATGCAACGTATCGAATCCAGATGATTATCTTAGTTGGTAAAAGTAGGAGTAACAGTTTGGCTGACGTCCGGATTTAGAAAAGAAGTATTCATTGGATGATATACCATCAAGCAATTGACGCAACATTCTTTGCTTATTCTCACTTTTATGTAGATTTTAATTAATGGTGAGTCACATTGGTGCAAAAGGCCGTAAATGAATTTTATTTGAACTCAGGATTAGTGAAAACGGAGGTGTATTACACCTTGCTTAGCAGGTGAGATTAGTCCTAGAATTTGCTGAGAAAACTGAGCAACCGCAGTAATCTACCGGACTTCCAAAACATACTCTCAGACAATCATATACCCCAATGTGTTTTCAACAGTATGCTATGGCTTCAAAGTGGGTCACTCCCTCAATAATTCTTCTGGGCTGATAAGTTACACACCGCAATATTGACTCTCAATGGAAGTATACTTTGCGCACTTGTTTCAACTGCGTCACGGCATCTTGGCAGAGTATAAATTGCGACTTCGTCAAGATAAATTTATGCAGGTCTACAAGAAATGCATCTCACAATCCTTGCACTTTTTGCCGCTTTGGTGACGGTCCGCTGCAGACATGGTAGGTTATCGTTTCGGTCGGACTTGTGAGCCACGCACCATTGACAGAGAGATTTATCATGAGAACAGGCAGATGGTGCGATCCGCGATATAGAACGGCCCTATGGAAGACAAACTGAAATTTACAATGTTGGGTGAAATAAGTGAACCAGTGGTCTTCATATTCATTGTACTGAAATCCGTTGCAATAAGAAACTATAAGAGTGGCGTGACTATTGGTCATGCAACGTATCGAATCCAGATGATTATCTTAGTTGGTAAAAGTAGGAGTAACAGTTTGGCTGACGTCCGGATTTAGAAAAGAAGTATTCTTTGGATGATATCCCATCGAGCAATTGGCGCAACATTCTTTGCTTTTTCTCACGTTCATGTAGATTTTAATCAATGGTGAGTCGCATTGGGGTGCAAAAGGCCGTAAATGAATTTTATTTGGACTCAGGATTAGTGAAAACGGAGGTGTATTACACCTTGCTTAGCAGGTGAGATTAGTCCTAGAATTTGCTGAGAAAACTGAGCAACCGCAGTAATCTACCGGACTTCCAAAACATACTCTCAGACAATCATATACCCCAATGTGTTTTCAACAGTATGCTATGGCTTCAAAGTGGGTCACTCCCTCAATAATTCTTCTGGGCTGATAAGTTACACACCGCAATATTGACTCTCAATGGAAGTATACTTTGCGCACTTGTTTCAACTGCGTCACGGCATCTTGGCAGAGTATAAATTGCGACCTCGTCAAGATAGATTTATGCAGGTCTACAAGGAATGCATCTCACAATACTTGCAATTTTTGCCGCTTTGGTGGCGGTCCACTGCAGACATGGTAAGTTATTTCCATTTTACGCCATGCCTAGAAATGATGCATTTCTTCAAGCGTAAAGATATGGACTTATAAAATTAAATTATATCTGGCCCTTTGGAAGTCCTTTTTCTTAGAAGCGGCAGCCCTAGATAAGTCCGTATATGTGGCCTTCACTTTGTTGCTAACCAGCATGACTCTATTCCAGTTCGGACATCAGGTTTATAACTGATTTACGCAAGCTAATGGATGTACGCTTACTAAAAGCTTTTCTGTTGTTTGTATCACCCAACTCTTTAGCGACCTTCGCTGCTTCCAAAAGATTACAGTTGATTTACGAACGGGCTTCAATTTCAGCTGGTGCATTGTCTTCAAAAAGCTACCAGGTCCGGGTCAGGTTTGGTAGTGATTGAGTGAAAGCAATATATCAATGAGGTTAAGTTATATCTAACAAACACAGCAATTTGCTTTGAAACTCTTTTGATGTACTAACCGCGAAAATGTTGCTAACACTAATATCATTCGACCAACATTATAGAGACCATTCCGCGCCGTCATTATACTAGCCAGCTCTGGATGTCAGCCATTGATATGTCAACGGGATCCGCCGTAACTTTTAATTACGTTGTTGTGTACAAGTAGGTTAGGAATAATTACTAATTAGGACTTGCTGCAACCTCATGTTCTTTCATTTTCGCAATGTCACCAAAAGTTCGGTTAGGACGGAAAATAAGCCAGAATACCAAACAATATAAGTTCGAATCCTCATAGATAATGTATCATTTTACGCCCTGTAACGTAACGTGCTTTTTCCAATGGTTAAGTGTGATCCAGGTTGCTTCAAATTTAATTGGATCTGTGAGCAGTGCGGTAAGCAAGACAGGTCGAACATCATTCATGACACTGTACAGTACAAACAGTTTAAAATGACTATCAATATTCCCACAATCAAACTTTCTGGTTTAAGAGTCCAAGTACTTTACATAACTGCTGAGTTGTAAGGTTACGTAGCTACGTTTGGGTGTACGATGTTCTAAGTTCACTTATTAATAATAAGGTTTCTTCTTTTTTGTCAGAAAATTGCTGCTTGCCAAAGAAAGTCGGCAGATGCAGGGGTTCGTTTCCACGATTCTTCTTTAACACTTCAAGCGGAAAGTGCGAGGATTTCATTTATGATGGATGTAAGGGGAACGGGAACAACTTTTTCAACCGTACAGACTGTGAGCGTACATGTATGATTGATTTTTGATTTTTTTACAGTCTGACACTTCTTGTTTCTTAACAAAAATTCACTCGCTGGCAAATCCACGTGTTTTGCTTCTCGCATTAATCAGCGCAAAACCCAGAAAACAACCGAACAGAGCTACCGGTAAAATGGTTCGTACATACGGCAAATTAGCTAAGTGTTGTTGAAGTTAAAGCAAATACAGAAGTGGAACATACACGAGCGTACAGGATTTTAGATGGAACTTGCATTCACAGTATATCAATAGAAAAAGCAGGAAAATCAAAATGATTGAAAACCAGTGCAGAATGGGAATAGGTTAATGCGAAAATAGCAGATCGTTTCATCTTGAACGTTTATGATAAGGAATCTATTTTAGAAACCTCTACTCCTAATCCAATTCAATAGAACAAAAAAAACTTTTAGAACAATGCACTTGCACTCTTCAGTTCAACAAGCAACAAGCGAATTTACACAACGCAATCATGGAAACAAAAGTTAGATTCAAGTTCATTAAATTGAAACTTACAAGGCGTCTTAAACCGGGCATGTGGTGAGCAAGTCAGCCAAGCAAATGCATCGTGCATACAAAGTAGTGTCCGCCCTATCGTGAAAGTTGCCCACATAGCTCTCTGCCTCGAAATGGTGTTGAAAATGTTCTCCACGGTTGACTATATAGTCTGTGGCATCCATTGCTCTGCTGTTCACGAGTGGGTTTTGCTTCTACCGGTTTCGCTGTTTCGGTTATCCTGAAACAGTTAAATAATCCAAAACTACTTGAGGTGATCAGGGGTCGGTCCATCTACTCGCTGTTCTGTTCTATCACTTCCAGTGCAATTTACCCGAAGAATGCCATCTGTGATATTTTTCTGGAAATCTGAATCAACCCCTTTGGCTTTTATATGGTATGATTCAGCGTTGGTTGTTTCTTAACCTCACTCATAACACTGTTTCGTCTCCGTATGCGACATTAAACTACGTCAATTCTTTAGCAATCTGTTCCACTCGTAAATTGCGGGTTTTTCTTACATCCGCTAACTTTAGCCATGGTTTCACCTGATGCAACACCATTTATGCTACCCAATTTGGAGTTCTAACATTGCCAATTATTTGGCGTGGCGACCTACGGAGTCGGAATAAAATGAAAAATTCAAATGTAAACCAAATTGCCCTGTCATAATGATGTTACCTTCCGGATGTTACTGCAACTGTCGCCATCTATAGGTTTTGTGGTAAATCTTCAACCTGTAGTAGTAGTTCTGAAATAATATTAGCGGATCTCATCCACGGTAATTACAAGAGGAAGAAATTTTGCTAGATCATCCAAGTTTCTGAAAAATTCAGCTTGGGTTTCATAAGAGAAACTACTCCCAACGTTACTGAAAACCCTTTGACAGCCTTCGGTTGGTTTCGTCCTTCTTAGAGCTCATCAGGTAGGCGGAGTCTCCAAGTTTCCGTCAACTTTATGTTCTATTTGAACCCAAATTGGACTGGTTTTGAGAAATACACTAATTTGCAAATCAATTTGGTTTTTCAAAGAACTCACCTGGACGCAGCTGAATCTTCCGTTTTTGATATTTCCAGACAACTGAATGTGCTGCACCAGGCCGCCTCATGTTCCAGTTGCTACGATATTCGAGATGTCACGATATACGTATATACCTGATGCACTACTCATAAGGTCGCTGAAAATTCTTAGACAGCCCACGACCGGTTTCGCCCTTCTTGGGGCTCATCAGGTAGGCGGAGTCTCCAAGTTTCCGTCAACTTTATGTTCTATTTGAACCCAAATTGGACTGTTTTCGAGAAATAGACTAATTTGCAAATCAATTTGGTTTTTCAAAGAACTCACCTGGACGCAGCTGAATCTTCCGTTTTTGATATTTCCAGACAACTGAATGTGCTGCACCAGGCCGCCTCATGTTCCAGTTGCTACGATATTCGAGATGTCACGATATACGTATATACCTGATGCACTACTCATAAGGTCGCTGAAAATTCTTAGAAAGCCCACGACCGGTTTTGCCCGACCAGTTCGTCTCCAAGTTTCCGTCAACTTTATGTTCTATTTGAACCCAAATTGGACTGGTTTTGAGAAATACACTAATTTGCAAATCAATTTGGTTTTGCGAGAGACTCGCCCGGAACCCAGCTGAATCTCCCGTTTGTGATGTTTCGAGGCAAATGAATGTTTAAATTTCGCATATTCTGTCTGCAACCTTTTTTTCACATGCTTCCAGACCAGACCACTCGTTGTCTGGTACCTTTTCAGCTTGATGCATCATTTCTTTGGCCATCCGTACGACGATGCTTGGTGAAACATACTGCTCAGCGCTGTTTCAGTGAGTATGGAGTTTCAGTGAGATGGATTCATGTAAAGCTTTTGGCGATTTTTGTTCAGTATAGATCTGTTGATCAGACTGGTTTTCTGAATGCCTCAAGTTTGAGGTAAATTCTGACGTTCTTCCCATGAATTTTACCCCTAAAATGAGTCAAATTATGTTACCGCTAACAAGAAGCACACCCAAATTCTTTTCGACGAAATTCTTAATTTTTCGAAATTGTGACTGTTACGGGGAGTTAGTCTAATCACTTTCAACTTGTAGGCGATATGTCGCTCATAAAATTTTGTTTAAGTGGGCGAAGTTTCAAGGTCACGGGCCATCAACAATTTGTATTTTGTCACCGGTTTACCAGAGGTAAAACAGGAAATCGCCCGTTAACGTATTTTGGCATTCCATAAGAATGAAAAATAACGCGCAACAAACCGTGCACTAATGATAACTCCATGGTGGCGTGACTTTGTGACTCAACTGCTAGGCCTGGCGACGCAATCAGCCGCCACCTGCGCAACAGCCAAATAGCCCATCAGCGATACCAGTATTTATACCAAGATTTTGGTGTGCATTATAATAATATTATAACTGCAGAAAAAGCTGTTGATCAAGGAGAAGTACGCACCAGCTTTATATATTATACCAGTTGTTACAACATTTCGGCTGACGGAAGGCGAACGATCCTCCGAGGGATTCAACGCCATTCGTGAATGACTTCCAGCGACGCCGCAATGATCTTCCCAAATTTGAGTTTGGTTTGCTCCAACTTCATCACCGGGTGTAGTGGTGTAGTGATGAATAAATTATCAACGTCTTCTCCTCACTCGTGATTTATTAGGACACCGTTAGAGGGATAATGAACGAAAATTACACGCCTGCGCCTCGGAATAATCTATCTAAATTCAAAATGGCACCTTATTCAAGATATTATTGGCAAATTTATGGTTTTCGATTAAAGCTGAACTCAGTAAAAATTGGTCAGTGGTACAGGTAAACATCAACCCGATCTGTGAATATCTTATTTGGTTTCATCAATTGCAAGACGTAAAACTTGCACATTATATGTAAAGCGGGCTAATGAAAGAGGCAAATAGTGACATGTTACAGTTTATGTTGCATCGCCAGAATGACAGCAAACAGTCACTACTCCACAATCGTCTGCCGACACGACGCATCCCAGTCAAATTTGGTTAAATGGCTCCCCCAATATCTCCTTTGTCTTTTCGTAACACCATCCAAATAAAGATTCCTGATATATATTTGTTGATTCTTATCCGGTAAAAAGTTGGCGACCAGCAATTCATGATCGCCGCTTTACGCACAACTGTGCAAGTTGTGCTACCAACAGTAAATGTTTTGGGGTACGGACGCAGGAAGCAAGGAAGCTGATCATGATGCCAAGTGTACTGTGATCAGCTTAATTTAAAGATTTAAATTGGAATCATCATCCGTAAAGTAGAAACAACCTACGTGTCTGCCGTCAGGCGAATGTGAATGACGCGTTCAACCCGCCAAACAGGTTTTGGTGTTTGGCTTTAACCAACCAAAAAACGTATCTTGTGTTTAACTGTGTGGTCATTTCGAATTCATATTGTTTTGGTTTTAGTTTTCGAACCGCAACAAACACTTCTTGCTTGCTGTCTTTTCGGCACACCTGCCGGTGCTCAACTTTCTCACTGCGCCTATTGAGTCATGCTTCTAGCCTGTGGTCTTCGGACCTTATAGACTACTCTTTAACTGACGCCACTTTTATTCAAATACTTGCTCATTTCTGTAACCTATGAACATTACACTTCAGGGTCATCAAATACTGCTCAATATTTCTGGTGTGATTTCAAGGGTAGTGTGGAAAACGGAGTATCGTTAGTCAAAAAGAAACTTGTTGGACGACCTACCATGTACATGAATGTACGCATCACAGAGAAAATTGCGCCTGTCTACTTCAATATAAAACCCAACACATCTAAGACGGCTTACTTGGATAAATGCAGAGTCATGTTTTGATGAGTAGGATGAATATACTGAACAGCTGGGGGTTCTAAATTATGTCGACCGGAACAAATTATCAGTTCATCTGTGAATCAAAGAGCATTGTTGGAAATGTTTTGTGAAAATTCTATATTATATTCTACCTCATGAAGTCATCCCGTGTTGTGGTGGCAATGTGATGAACGCAAATTCGCTATGTCCCGGCTGAAATGGCATGGATATGTTAGTTGGGACAAGATCGGATAAATAGATTTGAGGGGTTGGCATCCTGTTATGAGCATTTTGATAAAACTTTATGGTAGAGGTATTTTTTGTGATGGAGAAAAAGAGACCGATGTGATGTGAAGCAACACAGACACAGAATATCATTATTCTTCTGGAGATGTTTTCTCGGTCCGCGTGAGCATGCTAACACAATACTCAGAAGTACAGTCATTTGCAAATAAGTTTGGATGCATCGAGATACTCGAATGAATCCCAGTCGAACCTCATATTTCTGGCGTTCTTCAAATGAACGTGCTGCACAAATGTCGGTTAGTGTATCCACTGCTATAACGTTCGAGAAATCTCGTTTGTTTCCTAGTGGATCACTGTTCATTAGTTTGCTAAATACTCTTCAACAGGCCATATTCGGTTTTGCTCTTTTTGAGGCTCATCCTCTACCCACAGTTTTTGAGATTCTGTCAACATAGTGTACATCGTGAACCCAAATCGTACGCGATTTGTAAGGTAATCGCCTCTGTGGACTAATTTAGACTGGATTAACTTTAGTAGATTTTCCGAAAGAGTCACCTGAAAGCTTCGGATAAAACAGAATCTCTGAAGGCAATGTTTCTACATGAGCGTCAATTCTTGTCCACGCAATTTACGGTTCTTTTGTGACCCTACGTAATATTGATTCGACTCACTACCGGTCTTGGTACGAACTATCTATACGACTATCTATACCACTTCGTACGGTATTTCGCGGTAAGAGTCATTTAGGGGATGGCGACTTTTGAGAACATGTTTTCAGAGCAGTTGAGTAAATTGATGTCACCATAAAAATCCAGGATTTTAATTGATGGTATTCAAGTCTAATATTGTCCTTTTCAAAAACTAAGTATCGACGTTTCCGTCCTGATCTTTGAAGTTATCTATGTCCTTTTTTATTGTAAATTGGGTAAGGAAAACTGGTTTTTCAGCAGTGGATTCACCCATGATAGTTTACTTTTCTTTACAATAGCAAATGTGCGGTCCATATATCGTACCCATATTTCTGCTTTGATCTGTGATAGCATGGCCCTCTCCAGTTTCTGCATCCTAATTTCCCCGATGAAACTCAGTATGCAAGAGGATATGACACAGTGTCGAATGCGTCAGTCCGCAAAGACAGAGAAGCAGAACAAAACGTGGTAATCCACACAGAAACGATCATGAAACACGTCGACGTCATTCGGCCTATCAGCCGTTACGAGCGAAAGAACTGCACAATCATGGAACTGTGAATCACTTAGGAGAGCCAGACGCCTAACAATGGACGGACCAATGAAATCAAAGAAGGGAAACTACTAAAAATCCAAGGCGACCATATCAACTAATCAAGTGAACTATATCGGACCATAAAGCAGGAATGAAAACGCTCATTTACAACAGAGGAATCGAATTGGCGTGGAGTGGGACGACAGATTCTCCGGTGACCAATCGAACTACGCAAAGACCGCCTTGCAACCAGCTAATCCCCTTAGAGCTACCAGATGGTGTTTAGAAAATATATATGAGCTATATTGATTTATTTATATATTTATGGATCTGTATATAACCTTCATAAAAAGAAAAGTTTCCCCACTCAACCCCGCACCGAAGATGTCATCACGACTTGTGATAAAACTTGCGTAATTCAACTGTCCAACTCGGCGAACAGACCAGTAACCAAGCAGCACACCCAGGCTACTTATATTCCACAACGTCGCCGATTCCGGTTTCTCGTTTTCTAGGCTTTGGCTCCAACAACTATTACTTGAACATCAAGTGCAACAATACTGATATCACTTAGGAATTCTTTCATTTTTTGGAGTACTGTTTCAAGGCATTTTATTGTACCGACTTCCTCCCGATCAAATTCTCACCTGGCTAGTAGCCAATTTTTCCTGCATTCATCTCATGTATTCACTGTCCCCCACAACCCCTAATGAAATATGCCTCCTGACAAACCGAAAATAAATTGACGTTTAATACCATTTGCGTAATCACGTACGGCACGCGCAGGTTTGTTGCTAATTCAGATCCATTTGCATTTCACTCCGAGCTCAAGAATGCGCAGGTCTTGGCTTGTAATTTTGCGCGCCACTCATTTGGGCTTTATGTATTCTACATTCCTTTTGTAAAAGGGGATTTCTGCTTGGCGAATATCCTCAACAGCTAAAGGTTTGAGGCCGCTTAAACTATTATGATTACGAGGATTGTTTTTCAATAGAAATATGTTCATTTTTCATGTGCTGGTGAGTCGATCGTGTCAGAAGGAAATTACCTAAGTATGGTTTCTCCACTACAGCGTGCATGACACCTACAAGACCATACATTTCGTTGTAAAGTATTCTTCCCATAAATTAGGACATTATTCTCCCAGTGTCCCAGCATCATTTCACGTCCCACAAAAGTGATAAGTTCCAGAGAAATGATAGACTGAACTGCATCACTCTTAAATGGAACCCCGGCATTTTTGCTGTATAATTTGTCATTGCTGTTCACGCAAAAAAATTATCAGGATTTTTCTGTGTACTAATATAACGTAACATCTGTCCCAGAAAATCAGCTTCGTTGTCGCAAAACATCTAATTGCCAGTTAATTATTCTTAACGTCCTGACGTATTGAAGTGTTTTTCGGGTGACCTGTAAAATGTTGTATTTCGGACAGCTAAATTACTTGTGGTGGTAGCTTGTATGGAATCCTGGTGTATCTTTAGGGAGCACTAGAAATTTTTTTGAAGACCTCAAAAAGCTATCCATCACATACTGTTTGATTATTTGTTGCTTCTCGCATAATGTCGTTGTGACCCTTATTTTCAAGTTATTGCTTTCACCAGAAACCGCTTAAAGGCTGATGTGTTCCATTTCGTGTCAAATTAATTATACTTTCATTGGAATACAATCAAAGTCATCACCATTGACTCATTATTTATTGAATCTGAAAAACACGCGGAAAACGCGGGACAACATTCTGAGGTTACCGCAGTGAACTACCTCATTTTGAAGTAATTATCTCATGCGCTTTTGATTTTCATATTTTTCCTCTTTAGCTCAGGAAACATCCAACCTTTCAGAGTTAATGCACCTCTATCATGGCATCCTCGTTAGACAGTTTCAAAATGACCTTGAATAATTGAGGAAAAGTTTCATCGACTGGCCTTAGTAATATCAGCTTACCGTTCAGTTGAACCCATCACAACTCAAATATGGACCGTTTCTATTGTGACACTTTTGTGCAAGTATGCCACCTGCTTTTAACGGTGGAACGTTTTCAGTATCCATATATCATTTTTCAGGTGATCTTAAGGAGTCCAGAGGTTTTTCAACACATGTCGTTAGATGGCTAGATATACAGCCCCAAGAAGCGAACAAATTGACCTATAAACCAAAGCGCCATACCACTCCACTTTAGATTTTCTCGATATTACTCAGAGTACTCGAAATTTTATCCAGACGATTGAGGACGCCTGCCATGTCATACGGGATATTGTGATGAGGAGCATTTAGAGGATGGGGACACGTTTTGGTAGACTGTTATAAACATATAGTAAACACCTCTAGGTGGAATAAAACCGCAGGAAAAAATCAGAAATTTAATAGATTTAAGAGAGGTTTTATACACTGCCGGCATTAACAACCACCAGAGCAAATAAATGGTATTGCCCCTTCTGGGAAACTATTTTCGATGTTTCAGTCCTGATCCTGTCGGATTTCTTCAAAGTCCACTCTGAGTCATACAGAAAGGGCGAATAAAGCCGCATCTCACTGTAATTACTAGCCAGGTACTGTATAGTCACAGACAGATATCGATATAACCATATGGGTAGATTTCAGAATGCTAACTATGCGCGAAACAGACAACATCGGTGCCGGACAAATTCGGTTAAAATTCATGACGTTTAATAACAGCACACAAACTGATTTGATATTGGTTATGCTCATCGGAAGAAGTAAATTGTTTAGCCGTACGGTTTCCCGGTGCTTAGCTGCCATCCCAATTGAAGGAAGCACGAGGGTTGAGACACCGCCAGGTTGCCGTTGACTAGCTTCATAAATTTTCTCGAATGTCCGTGCCACTGGCGAATACTAGCTGAATGTTGGCTGAACCGTGAAAATCCAGTTATTTGTTGCGTTTGTTGTTATTGATGCTTATTAGTTTCCAGCCTGCGAAGTTTGCTTGAGTGTTTTTGAATGTCAATCACTTAGTGCCCAATGGCAAAAGAAGTAATGTGCTGCTTCCTATTTGTAGTAGCTGCTTCGATGTGTCAGAGAGTTTGCGCGTGTGCGTGTCCGTTCGTCGTCCCACCACCGATCTGGCGTGTGACTTGAGTAGCTGACTGGGTGCGTGTCCGATTGACTGGCTCGCGTGAGCGCTGTGGGTTGACTGGATATGTACTCAGTTGTTTGCTGACCCGCCACGAAAGCGGACCAAGTTGGCCACGTGTACACAATACACCGTGTCGGTACTTACGTGTTCTTCTGACTTACTGTGAACTACAATACTATCCGATTCACTTCACTGGATATTTGAACGCCTCAAAAGGTGATGGTATGTGACCATCTCCATCTTGACCATCCAGGATGATGACTTGCACTGACTGGTCATTTAAATGCGTTTTTCGTGAGCCTCACGGGTGGTGTACACCACGATTTAAAAATCTACCAAATCAGTGGGATTGAATTGTACCCATTTGCTTCGGTGAGGGGATAGAAATATTCATTAGGTGACTTGCGGTTGAATTTATAATTTTGCAATCGCCCCAAAAGCTGCGCTTACTGAAGACGACATAAATTACAAATTGACAACTGCATGGTATTCTCCAACTGATCTCCAGAAGTCATCGTCCATAATTTTCTGCGAAGAAATCTCTTAGAATTAAGGAATTTTCTTTTTAAAGTTTACGCAACAAGCGGGCCAGTGAAAGACAAAATAAGGCTGGAGTATATGGGAGGAGTTATTTACTATATTGTAAGTTGTACTGCAGTTCCATCTTAAGTGTTCGCAGGCTTAAAAGTGAATGTTATTCCAGGGTGCCGTAAATTTCCCGGAGTCATTTTAATTATGTTTGGTATACGGTTGTGTAGACAAAATATTCTGTCATAACTTTCGTAAGGAACTCTATATGAAGTCCATCTGGTAGTTAATACTTTGAAGTACCCGATAATACTGTCGGTTATCCCTTGTCTTTGACTGTTGCGTTGCATTGCGCCTCAATCCGCTTATATAAAATTGAAACATTGATATTTCGGATTATTGAGTTTTGCGTACACGTCAGATGACAGTTCGCCCTCTATTTTCCGCATCTGGTTTACTCGTGACGGTTCCCTCTTATTTACAATGACGAATGTGTCATGCGCCTATCACGCCCGTACTTTTGGCTTGCTTTGTGGCAGGGAAATATGCTCCAGTTTTTCTCTAAAGATTTCCCTGATTAATCCAGAGATTGGTGATCCGGTTAGTGCTCCATTGAGCGGTTCAAAATGCTCGCCATTGAATTCAAGGTACGCTGTCCAGCATAGATCCGTAGTTCGCGATATTCTGTTCCTTAGTGGTTCCGCTTATTCTCCCCTAGTTGCCCTCAACGCTCCTGCATTTACATCCACTGACATGAATGGTGAAGTTGCGTCGTGGGACACCATTATTTTATTTTCTTCGATTTTCTTGATTTATATTCGCTCCAGAAATTCCCTTGAACTTCCAACTGAAAATTTAGTTTCACGAGTGAGGTAAAGTTCTTCATTTCCATATTTCTCCCGAAACGCTTTATGCGGGTGTGTCTGGTGACTAAATGAAAATGTCTGTCAGTGGGGATACATGGTTTGCTATTTTTCCAGGGGTATCAATCTTTCAAGTGAATTCAAACTATGTTTAAAACGCAGATGAGCAGAGCAAAGTTCTTTCATGTTTAACCTTGGTTTATCGGCAGTTTATGTATAACGAAAATCCACGGCTTTTCGGACCAATTTCCCTAGGGGGTGCTTTAACATTTACTAGCACAGTAAATAGCCCTCATTTAGACGGGGTACAGCGCTACCCACCCTCCACTCACGTGGTTAATCATTCTGGAATTCGATTTGGCTATTCATCTTCTTTGTTATGCGGGTGGGTTAGCGGAACTGCTGCATCAATGAACGAAGCGCAAGTAAAGTCGATTAAACTGAGTCAAACTGAACAGAGAACTGCACATGCAAGCCAAATGAATCAACGGGACTATTTTTCATAGTTATCAGGTGATTTTGCGTATACATTCATTTGCTGATATATTTCTGGCCCCCTTCTATTTTCCGTACCATCTCGTTGGGTGTAAAGAATACTTTATGTCATGCCTGTGGAGAAAAGTCCTGGTAGTCAGTTTAATAGCGTCTACCTATTTCTTTTGGGTCATTCGTGTAATTACGCTTGTTTTTCTTCTATATATTTGCAACAGGTTCAGTGCTGATTCACTTGTAAAGAGTGAATCAGAAGTACAATCCCTTCGGCTTTACAAGGCCCAATCCCAGGTATACTGATGAACATCGAAAACTTTTGTTACTTGTTAGCCAAAAATTTGGTAACCATTTGCGTTGTCTAACCGCAGACGGCATGAGGCGTTTACCAGGCACCAGTTTGTATTGAACAACAGTTAACGCAGTTGGCTGGCAACTATCCCATCGAGAATTCGGCAGGAGTCGAATACAAGCTAGATTAACACATGGTATTATATACGGAGAAACCACACGGCAAAAGCCAACCTAAAATGAGGAAATAGGATCTGGTAAAAGTAAATGTCGGATCAGAAATTAAACCAGAAAAAACTGTCGTAGACAGCCAATGCTGGTGTACACACAATGATTGTTCATCCTATCGTAGGTTTCATTTAATTTCAAATCATGAATTATAGATTCATTTATACATATTTATGTACATACACATATATGTATATAAGTATGCTATACTTGTCAGTCCTGTAGATACATGATTTCATACTCGCAATGTATTGGAGGAAAAGATACATGAATATCCAACAGACTGCTTTGTTCTCATGAAGTCCCCGGTGATTTTAGAAAATTCTTCCTGTATTGTTCACTTCTACATTGATGCATGAGGCGCATCTACGATTATAATCACAGTTAAGTACCTCATTTTAGACCCTGTGCACACAAAATCACCTTCAGTTTACGTACAAATTTGTGCACAGGACGATTTGCAAGATTTGGCAGAGTGATTAAGGGAATCACAAAAAGTACCGCTCAAGTTGCTTATTTCCCAAGGTCTCTGGAAGTGTACGTAACCCGTAGCAGAATGCTGAACCCGCAGGGTGTTGCCTGTGAGCAGGCAAGTCTCAAGCATGATATGTTAACCGTATAGTGTTTATTTAGCTTCATCAACAGCCTGTTCCTTAAGATCTAATAAAGATTTATTTGATACCGCATTCTAGCTGCTTGTACGCAGTACAAGTAGCCGGTGTAAAAGTTGAAAAATCTAGATCAAATTTCGTTATAAGACATAAAGGCAGGTAGCTAACATCAGACAAGTTATAAAGGCTAGAACATGTAAGGTTCCTGAGTATCACATATCGGCCCATTAATCGCAGCTGTTTTGAAGTCTATCTAAACAGGAAAAAATGGGTTTACTTCAAACGCGTTATCGGGTGAAATAATATGGTAGTTCTCCCAGGGAGGAGGCGCGCATTTGGATCCTACGTGACCTGAAGCCTTCTGACCATGTAAGCATAATATGAACACCACGAGCTCTGAATACAGGACATGTCATTAAAAACATATCACAAGGCAATGTTGTGGAATATAGGTAGCTCGGGTGCGCTGATTGATTGTTGGTCTGTTCGCCGAGCTTGGCAGTTGGATTGCAAACGTTTCATCACCAATCGAGGTGACATCATCATTGCGGGGTTGAGTGGGTCTCAACTTCGTTGAGACAACTTGGACAACAACTTGTTGGACAACTTTGTTGCAATAAACATCCATTACAAACCCCAGAAAACTACATAACGTATGTTTGTCAACGTTTGCATCATGCGCCCTGAATTCGTCATAAATACATAGGCGAATTCGGCCTCGGTTATGCATTCTGCGAAGCATTCCAGCAAGAACACTTCACAGTTTGGAGGAATTTAAATGGCCGCTGGAAACCACCGCATGTGAAATTTCCTCCAGCAACGAAGAAAATATTTGTGTATTCATCGCATTCACACAAATTTATCCCTCTGTAAAACATTGTTGACTTGTTCACGCTGAAGTATCCCTTCTATATTTTTTTCGCGCACTTAGATTCGCTTCTTCGAACTTCAGTTCCTCCCCGAATACCAACCAGTATTTCGCTGTCCAGTTATAAAAATCCATACATTTATCTCTCCCATCAACTTGAAAGACATGCTACTTTGCTGCTTCGCTCTGACGCTCACTAACAGTTCAACCAGTATTGGTAATGAAACATTCGCAACACAGCCAACGGACCAGCAACTAAAAAGCACAACTGGGCTACCCACATTTCATAATATTGTTAACAACGCTGCAGGTGGACCTGGGTGTTCCACAACACATGGCATATAAGATAGTGCTCAAGGCCATGCAGCTGAGGGGTTTGACATTATTTTCCACCCACACTCATTAGAATCAGGGGCTTCAGAGCGCTTATTTAATTACACTTTTCTTACCGAAAGGTCAAGATTAAAACAACTAATATTGCGGAACACTGTGGAGCGGGAAATCTTATAGCTTTATCGAAAAACGCAAAATACTGTCTTTCCAACGAAAGATCGAAAATTAGTCAGAGCAACGTGAAATGGAGCGGCATTTTCCTTCGAGCCACATAGTTTCCAGAATGTGCATGGAAAATATTTGGCGTTTGATATACCACTCATGAAGTGCAATAATTTCTTTCGTCTAGTTTGATGGTGGGCAAACATAGGTTTAAAAAAGCGGATAGCATCCGTTTATTATAGGCTGAGCGGTTTGAAATACGTGGGATAAAGGCGTGAACTACTTATCATTCACGATGTTCAGACTTTACTCTACACATTAGGTGACAGGAATGGTTTTGCCACAACCACCAGAGCACTGATGATGTCATTTCGGTTGGTGATGAAACGTTTGCAATCAAATCGTCCGCCTCAGCGAAAAAACCAACGACCATCTCCGCAACCTGAGCTACCAACGATTTCCTTTATAGATAATAAATGTGTTGCTTCGTCTTCGATATTACAGCATTCTGTAGCTAGGGCGGTTTTCGCAAACCATACCTAGCGAAATATGCTGACCTGCTCGCTGTAGCTGCAGCAGCCGCTGCAGTCACGCGCACTCCCTGGTGACTGTTGGGAGATTTTGTTGCCGATTTGATTAATTGGATTACAGACCTGTTCAAAGCCAACCTTTGCTGTAATGAAGTTGAATCTCCCACGTGACAAACAGCAGCTCTAAGCCGGGATTGAATACGGTTCAACTACGAAACGGCTAGACTAACCATTTCATTGTTTTGAACATTTAATGTTAATAAATACATCAACCATGAAAAAGATAAACGAACCTGTCCTTTCGTCGTCCTCGTCCTTTCGGTCCCATGTCCCATTCTTGTCAAGAGAGCTGTCATTAGTTTGTCTCGTTAACGTGTTAACATGATGCTGAATCTAACTTGACCTTATGATAATCCCCCGTTCATTTGCTTACTCCACTTATTTACTTTTGATCTCCAGTTGTTTTGCTTATCCGTACCCGCCACTCACCTTGCCACAGCGGCCGTCCAGCCCGACATTTGTGTATTAGCGTGTATGTGTATGTGCGCCGTTGACGTACCTGCGCATGCGCGTTTGTGTCCCGTTTGCTGAGCCTGCTTTGAATTGTTTTCTCGTGGGTTCCGTGTGATCGCACGTCCAATGAGAATCACGAGACTATCGTTTGAAGGGACGACCGCAACCTATGCTATTGAGCCATCATTCCGCTCGCCGTTGTTTGATGTGCGAACGTTGACACTCCACTGTGCCGGTCGGTAACAGACCTGTGAAAATGTTGACGCTACGAACCTGAACAATTGCGGTTTGTTATGCACATCTGCTATCCCTTGTGTAAATAGTATCGAAGAATTGCGAACCAAATTCTTCTTTTGATATTCGGGATTGTCGAACCTACGCGGCACTCAAAGTTCCGTATCGAGAACCTCAACACATGATATCGACAGTTCTTTTTGCCTCCAAATTTGCATGTTTCCGATTTTCTCTAGTTACTCTTTGTGTCGCACCAGAATTATCAACTCTGATTGAGCCGAACCAGAGTGGTCCTATTTTTTATTTCGCATAGCATTCGAAATGACTCTTTTGGTAATGTAGCTCATGGGGTGTTGTAATCAGAAGGCAAGTTACTCCAAGCGCTTCCGCGTTGTGAAATATGACCACAGGTTACCTCCGTTGTCGAAAAAATCCCAAATGCTGGTGAGCATTTCCCCCACAATACCAAACATTCTAGCCTATTTTATAATGGAATCAATAATTACAAAAGCAAATAAAAGTTGAAATTGGGTGATTGATATCTGTGGAATCTAAAAAGGTCCATGTTTGAAAGGCAGTGATCTCACTAGTTTTGTTGATTGTGCGAAAATATTTTGAAAATTTCCACCGAGATTTTGTACACTAAGTGAAACAAGGCCAAGGATCACCCGAGATTAAGTCTTTCTTGTTATGAATCGTGAGCATTGCGCCCCTCATGTATCTTTAAGGAGGTTCACACCCGCAACCTCTGTGCTAGTCGTTTAAACATTTAACCGTTCGGCCAATCGCCAGTGCGCTTAGTTGCTACCTGAGGAGAAAGTAGGGCGAATCGTCCTAAGAATACACCTATTTTCTCGCACACCTAATGTTCAAAGCTCTCGGTGCGCTTTCCTCATCTCAGCCACGTTGAAGTCAGGATTCGGTGGTAGAATTTGGTACCGCCATTTTAATCTAAAGCATCCCTGGTGGAGAGGGAGTATAGATTCCTTTGAACTACTCTTTGGGTTTTACTGCCGGAAACCCCACTAGATGCTAAAGCAAGATCAAAGAAACGAAAAACGTGTTTTCAGGTCCTAATGAATGCATCTCAGATATCGAGTTCTGAAGAGCTGAATTTACTCACACTGGAATGACACTTGTTTTGGCCGACACCTTGAACTGCGTCACGAAAGTTCTCCTGAGTTGCGGCCGGCGTAGGTCCGTACCATATCATTCCGGTCAGTATTCTGCTAGGCAGTGAATGCAATCAATTATGGTGAAGACATTTGTTGGTTACCTCTCAGCATACTATAATGTTAACCTTGGATTCCTACTGAGACCTGCATGATGCCTCTCAAGTCGTGTGAAAATATCCTTTTGACACATTTCATGAGAAACAACTAGCTGGTTCAAGTCGAGAGCTAAGGGCTTACCGGCGACGCTGGTTCGCTCATGGAGACAGGCAGCGTGAAACCTTCGGAGGAGAGAAGAGTACAGTCTCTTAACTTCCAGTTTGGTTTCGACGAGCGGCTCAGCTGGAACCCAAGTAAATGGGCTTATGTATGATAAGGAATGAAATGTCCAGAAACGTCTCAGTTTGCCAAAAGTATCATTGGAGGCAGTGGTCTTCCACATAGAAAAATACTCTGCGGCAATGACCCTGTTTCGATTTGTAAGCAATGCAGGTGAGGTTCTTGCTTTCCAACATGCTGCTGCATATGTGTGGACAGATGAAACGCAACCTCACGGACGGATCCCGAACCAGCAGTGTCTAACACGTGGATGTGTCTCACATCGTAAGACCTTATCTACACTAATGCTGTGTAGTGTACAAGAAGGAACTTGAAGACTCGGCTTGCATCGCTTCGTCCAGAGGTAAAGCCATGTTTCCAGTATTTTGGTAAGAATGTTTCTGCACATCTATTGTAGGCTGTCAACAAGCGGATACACATAATCGCGAGGGCACTAGTGCTCCAAAGTGTAGTATGCTTCTAAGGTACTTAATTTCCAGTGAACTGGTATGGTGTTGCGGAATGTTTATATCCCTAGGAAAGCATCACAATGCTGTCAAAACGCATGGCAGCGGGATTGTGATCTCTCACCGGGTGGCACATAAGTATGTGCATCATAATTTGACGACGTTGCGATGGCATCTTGCGGTCTATTCATCGTGCTGTGTATGTCTTGTGTGATGATCAAATGCGGAATTCCCAACAAGTGTGACAAACAGTAAATATTGGTTTCAACCTTTACTAGAGCCACGAAGCTAACAAGCGAATGAAAATTTGCTGTGCTGATTTTATCACTTACTAGTTTTTTAGTAACCTAAAAGGAGTGCATCAAAACGTGTCAAGTAAGTTTTTGGTCTGTGTCCGAGACCGTTACAGTTTGCTAGTGTCAACACAAACTCGCCTGTAGCTTATTCGCCTACATCAGCACGTAGAACGGAATTCCCATGGGTATGAAATTATTCCCCTCGACTTCGCTGGTTTGCAGTGCTAAAGCTCCATCAATTTTTGAAATGGGACGAGCTTGTTCATGTGGATGTCAAATGTGATTATTACGTCAGCAGATGTGTCATTCGAAAAGGCCAATGACGCTTCGCCGTGCAGACCGATCATGGGAATCCCTAATTCTTCTGCGGCGTAGTTCCATTGTACTCACTTGATTTAGTTGAATCTCGTATCTTGAGGACTGTTTACAACATTGTGCACAACCATTTCGTGGATATATCACACAACCCTGGCCCAGGAGCACTCATGTCTGCACAATTTGCGTGACAGTGTGATTCTGTGATATCCGAGTCAGTGCTGCTTACCGTGAGTGCTTACTCCTGCTACCCGAAACATCATATTCCCTTTATCTAGTCCGATAATGAAATCAATTTTTTGGTTTAGCCTGGATGTAGAACAAACAGAATTACTTTATTTCGTTGCCATCAGGACTGAAAGTTTCTGGTGGTTTGGGATGAAACACTAGCCAACGGATATAGTTAATGATATACACTGCACTGTATCCCAACAATGCTGGTTTCTTCTATCCTGGAGTCGTCGCTAAGGTACAGGGACACTGCAGAACGATAATACACCAGAAGACAGCTCTTGTCACATTTTGTAGCTGGTCCGTTTTCTGCAACGTCAGGTTGCTAGTCTAGGCTTGTCGCGGTCTGGGTTTGAAGCCAAAGACGCTTCCTGTAAGATGTGGTGGTAAGACGTGCTCAATTTTGTGAAAGTCTACGTATGCACGCTCGAAATCCGGTCTCGACTTTATCCGAATGCAAGAGTTCATTTTCCCCAGAAAATGATACATTTTAACACTTAAGGTACACCTGGTATTCGTAAGATCTTTTCTGTATTTGCCTATTCGTACTTCAACTTGAAACATTTCGCTCCGCCTGAACGAGGAAGCCACATGCGGAGCATTTTATCATCGAAATACGCTCCAGCTGACCAACTGAAATTAACTCGTCCTTGGGGAAAAATCTAATAGGGTTGAATTTATTATAAAGGAACTGGCCAACCACAATTGCACCATTCCTTTCAAGTGCGAATATCCAAGAATAAGACTGTGTTTGCGAAATGGCGCTGCGTTTTGCATAAAAAGACATATCACTGGGTCTAGAAGGCTAAACAATGTTACCGGCGTCCGTACTGCCAGTCTACATTCAAGTAGTCTAACTGGTAGTTAAACGAAGCGGATAGGGAGTGGTAGGCTATTGCAAGTTCCTACAGAAAATTTTTGGAATCAAAACGCTGTAGTGAAATGTGATGATGCAAACCGACGTTTCGTTCGCCTACGGTAACTTCTATCAGTGGTTTCTACAATCACCTGAGTAAGAGACAAGTGCAGCGTTGAGCGGTCACCTGCTTGAGACCTATGGCCGGCATATAAACCAGTGATGCATTGTGCCTAAAACAACGTCGGATTGAATGTTTGTCTAAAATGTGCATTTTTGGAGCCGAGACTTGATTTTGAAAGAGAATTTCAAGTTTACAGTTTCTTCCAGGCTCAACCAAACCAACTTTAACAAAAAGGCAAGATGCGTCGAGCATAAAAGCTTGATGACGTTTACATTTTCAGTCGGTTAGAATATCCAGAGGCTGTCTGGCAGAACAACCGACAGATTTCAAGCAGGAACTCGCAGTTAGCTCGTTTTTTTTCAAATCACGTCGTACCACCGTACCTAATGTGACTTCTCAGAAGTCAAACCTGCAAGCAGATTTAAAACCTTGAAATGTTGCGCCAAATATCTAAAATGAAAGTTGCTATCAAAACACACTGGTCTCAGTAGGTTGTCAGTCTCTGACTCTGGGCAACAGAAAGAAAAAGAAAGTTGGGTACAAAGGCGGAACCATCATATCTCAAAATCACGGCTATGTAATGATGACCTAGAAGAATAACTTGCATGGCTTGCGCAAAAATACAGACGCCGAGTTCAGAAAGGTGACGTAGCATCTAACCAGCAAGTAGCTCACAGCCACTCTGAAATTATTAGAAACTAGTAGTTTCTCAAGTAGTAGTTTCGAGATCATCTGAACCGACGTGCTGCTAGGTTCCAAGACTGAGAAGTGGCAGACGATGACATGTGCGTTCACCTAATTCCCTTCTACCATACATGAGCTATACCTTCTTTCTCTGCTTCCTGCTAGTGTTGTTGTTTTCCGCTTATTATAATTGTGCGTTAGATCCTTATCAGTGTCAGTGGCAATAAGTGAACTGTGATTGGCTAAAATGAATGCATTACAACCAACAGTTACTGTTTGCCGGATGTAGTACTTGCTTTTTTGCGGATAAATACAAAAATTATAGATGATGTTTTATTTGGCGTGTTAGGTTTTCTCGGTTAACGGAACGAGGTGGTTGAATCACCTTCACAGAGTCTATATAATCAAGCAGCCTTGGGCAAGCATGTTCATGACATTCATGCCGATTACAGCATAATCGCACAGATGCACCCTGAGGCTAAGATTGGCGAAATGCAATGGTATTTGGGTCTCTGTTTGACCAGGTGGAATGCCGCTAGTAACGTGACCTTCTGTCATTTTGTCGACTGACCAAATTTGCTCAAAAATTTGTCCTTGGTTTTAGCGCGAGAAGTTAAATACACTCCGGTAACGGAGTGTAAAGCATTTGTTTATATCAGTAGAACTGTTGGCAAATGACCCCACTTCGTCCGTCCTTGTGTTGCGTTTGTCAAAGCACTCACGTCCATATCCATGGTTCGCAGGTATTGTGGCCTAGATTTTCAATAAGGCGTAGGAGCAAGCACAGAGCTCTAAAGTAAAGGTTTACTTGGAAATAGATTCGTTTGCTTTAAAGCCACTGCTTCGTGGAGGATGGCAAGTGACACGAAATCATTCAGCCCTCCCAATATTTCCCACGCTCAAAACAAAATCGCATCAGATTAAAAAGATGTCAAAGAATTGTTATTCTCCTTGTGTGAGCATCAGATATTTCACAACACCATATATATGTATGCGTTTATGGGTATATATACTTAAAGGCAGCAACTAGTCGATTATCAGGTAAATAACCATGTGTTATTTTAAGGTGTGTGAGTGTGCGTAATTGTTCGTTTGCAAAAGTTGATGAACCTTGTTACTTTTGGCCACTGCATATTAAGTGGTCTCTATTTGGTTGCATGCTTTGCTGTGAAGTTTAGCTTGAGTGCTCTTTCGTAGTGTGCTTACGCAAGGCGAGCAGTGCAATCAATCGAATGGATATTGCGTCGATAACTGCAGACCGCCGTCTGCACGTAAATATCAGAAGAGTTACTGAGCCTTCGGTTAATTGCCTGAAACTTTTTGGAACATGAATATGACTCGGTGCAGTTTCGACCGGCCAAAACACTTACACTTGTTTCAAACGTCTGCACAAGAATAATCTAAGTGGAAAAGCGTAGGCTAAAATCGGGACTATTTCAGTCACTCGAGTGGGATAAATGCAAAACGTGGTTGGTCGACCGGGAAGCAGTCCATGCTGTCACCTGACATTTTTTACTGAACAAGGTTGATTGGTGTTGTCAAACAGCCACTCCGAGTGCTTTTTTTCAGATGAACTTGGACGAAATTGGTGACAGTCGATAAGAATGATAGAAATCTGCCAAAAACACAGCGAATGAGCTAAGATTTGTGATTCATTTGTTTAATTAAACCTTGCCTGCTTGCCTTCCTATTATAGATATAATGACGTACGTTTATAGAATCGGTTCACAAGTAGGTAGCATGTATTTCTAAATTGATTTCTTTCAGGCCGTGGGGCTTTATGCTTGGTGACAGGGCAGCAGCTTGCAGTTGGAATCGCGGTATAGGTCCAAGCTTTATAAAGGAAACACGTGATTCATCGTGGATTAAATTACAGCATAACTTCCAAGAACTGCGTATACAACGTACGCAAACAACAGACTCGTAGCCAACTACTGAGGTATCATAGAATATATGACGTAGACCAAACTCAGTCGACATTATGCATCCAGGTATTCCCAGCACCACAAATCTTTGCATATCGTGCTGTCAACACTCCCACAATGCTTCCATGCCTGTAGCAACGCGTTCGTTTAAGCCACATTTATTCTGCACATTCGTTGTAATGGTCGCTTGGGTTGAAGTGGAAGCGAATTACGAACCCGAGGGGGTCGTAAAGTGAGGCTATGGAAGAAATAAGCTTCGTTAAGTCGCTGGCCGTGATGGCAACTCAACCTTGAATCAGATGCAGTCGGTTTTGATGTATCAGCACAGACTCAATGTCTTGTGCAAACTCGAATCTGAAGCGCTGTTTTAAGTGAATTTTAAAACGTTGGCTTCTTCCTTCAAAAAGGTAATTTTACTACAGAAGTAATCAAATGTGAAATGTCGAGGTCAACTAGCACGGATGGTTGCTCGCAGATAGGAACGATATTCAACAATTCCGGATTTGTGCTCAACTACTTATGCAGGCCAAATACGCCCAGGTTGACCATCGAAATGAGTTCACAAGCTGTTTTTGGCTATATCGACAGATTCTACTGATGCAAGACAATCATCTAAACTAAAGTCTTCCTTTACTGCGGAAACTGTTCTTTTGTCGAAAACATTTTTGTTGTCATCAGCAACCCTACGTAGCGCGAAACGGGGAAGTAGTGGTTCCAAACGGGTGCACGTTATGATGATATACGCCTTGTTTCTATCGCCGCTAGTGTACCACAGAAAACTGAACTCTGTCTTATCCTCCAGTTGCAAGCGTATCTGTAAAACATCTCTTCCATATAGATGAAGATCAACCAATTTCATAGAGTCGGAAACGAATTAAAACGCCAGTGATTTCATTAGTTAGTTCAAGTTCGGAAAATACGCAGTTACTGGGGGAAACACACTTGCTTTACGCCACGCAACCCTACGCAACTTCCCAGGGAGGAAAATGCAGTTCTCGATGTCTCTTTTGCTTCTTCGAAGCAATAACGGAGAAGGTACACCAGGTTGCTGTTACCGTCAGACAGTAGATCTGCTATACTCAGTTGGGACGCCTCTATAAACTCTCAAACTTCCATCGGTTTTGCTTCGAAAATATTCCGCTTCTGTATTGGTGGATTGCCCGGTGGTGCCGTGTGTAGTGGTCAAAATGCGGGCCATCCCTTTCTTGCGCTGCGGGTCCAATCCCGGCGGCGACATAATTGTACGCAGATTCGTAGAAGGTTGTGGGCAGTTTCCACTCACTAGGTTGAATTTTTTAATTGACTTCTCAGCATTCCGTCAGCTGCATGAAAATCCACTTTCACAAATGCCTGTCATCGACCTTGCATTGTCAGAGGGCTCACAACCCAAAACCCTTCGGCGTTCGACAAAATAACCTCCGTCTTCTAGTCTATAACCTCTTCATCTCCACCGCGAACTCTACCTTCAGTATCTTATTTTCTAATCTAATTTTGACACACTCTCTCCGCTTGCCTGCCGGACATTACATTGACAGCCATGCTTGGCCTAGTTGAAGAGGGTCGAGATAATAAACGAGGCTGAGAAACACAAATGTTACAGTCATCGAGGCTATTGGAAATATCGTTCACCCAGCTGTCAACGTTCGGGGACGACAAAGTTTAAAGTAACTTGCCACTACACAATCTGGTCCTATTGGTTCTAAAAGTTTTGCAATTGCAATTCGGATCAACGTACAGGACCCACAAGGGAATAAAGCTCTCATCAATAATAATTGACATTTGAGTACAGTAAATAGTTTAGCCATTTGAGCCGCGTGGATTTAGGCGCAAAACCCCAAAAGTCAAACTAACAAACGGATATTAAGGAATAAATGCGATACTGAAATTGTCGGGTTTACGCCGTATTCTATACATCGGTTTGGGATATAGTCCCACAGTTCACACCAACTCAAGGCCAGGCGACCATAATGTATCGACACCCACGTGTTGTTTCAAGGAAGGCGTATGATGACAAGATCAAAGATCAGCTCAAAACAAAACAAGAAAGATGATATGGGGGCAAAACCAAAACAACAACGGGAAAATGTCGTAGTACATAATAAGAGAGGAGGAAAAGAGTAAACACCCTGTATGGGCAAAACATACAAACCAAAGTTCCTATGGTAAATTTATTCACCTGGGAGACACATGGATACTCACATGGAACAAACTAATAATAAACTCACCGGTATTAAAGACGTGAGACTACAGTTAAGAACTGCAAACTGCATCATACAAGGTCACAATTTTCAGAAGCTTTTCTTCCTACCAGTGGCATTCGAATGAATCTCGGTTATCCCAGTCGTAACGCATAATGCCAATGTTCATCTTACAAACATTACGACAACTTATACGCACCATTTTGTGCAACATGGTTATAGTAAATCTTACCACCTATTCTCAAATGGCATGATGTTCCTGATGTTCGCTGAAGCATACAGCAGTCTACGTGCCCACTTCTGCGGGTTTGCGCAAGAGAATCGCTACAACTCAACCATTTGCCTGTCCTACACAATACCAGGTTTTTACTCACCGTACATGAGACCACGCACAATTTCCACCGTGCAGTGTGTGGGAGATTCGAATAGCTCTTCGATAACAAAGCATGAGTGTGAGAAATGGGTAGTACAAAAGCCATCCACATGGTTGACCAACGCTTTATGATAACTCCTAACGTGAAACAATCAACTCAGTAATGAAGTGTGTGCGCTTCTGATCCATAGTATCAGTAGTAGGTTGGATGTCTCAAGGAGTAAAAAATATTCAAACTGACGTCGTGTAGTTCGACCGAGGCTAAGCATACTCACTTGCTGCCTTGGCAATATCTCTCACCGGTACAGACTATCTACTTGTATGTTTGAGCCTAGCAAACGAGCCAGTTCACGACGACTGCATGAGTACTGTGCAGCTGTATGGAGGTAATGTAGTCTGTTCGGTTGCATCCTGTATTACATTTATCTATAAATTTCGATTTCCCTAGCTCTCCTACACACAGGCGACTGTGCTGTCTGATGAGCGCCTGGAAACCAAACCCTGAACCTCACCTCAGGGTTTTTTAAAATGAGGACGATAAAGCAAACCATGCGTAACAGCAGTGTATTGGTCATCCTAATATTAAATGAACCCTCGTGCATTTGAAATCACGCCCTTTTTAATTGAAAGTAGAATGGCCTAGACGTAGTAGTGAATACCAAATCTATAGCCGGTGTTCGGGCGAGTCTATCAGCAAAGTACCGCCGGTTTAATTCCAAAGTCATCTTGCTACTTTTCTAAGTATTTTTTGGCCAATTCTGCTACCGCCTCCCGAAAGGACATACAAAGTGGATTAAAATGTAAGAAAATAAACATAAAACTGCAGCGTCAACCAAGATCGACCAGGTCAGTTTTCAGAATTCTCATGTGGCTTTCTAAATTTTTGCTCCAGCTGCATTACTGCCAGGTGTATTGTACTGCCAATGAAAAACTAAATATTGTCCATGCCACTGATGGTTGCATTGGTTTTGCTGTCTCGCTTCGGATCGTAAACGGCATACTGAGTTCTCTGTGCTGGAAACATTCCTGAGAATATGTTGCCAAATTTTGTTGCAGTGGTTGAAGTGGCGCATGCCAGTTCCTGTTCGGCTTAGTGTTGGTTGAACTGCCGACCAACCGTTCGTGGAGCTCAGTAGTAAGTCGAAAGCTCGTTAGTCAAACTATATTTATATATAATATGCGCGGTTCCAAGGCTATGTACGTCATGCCAACCCCATGTATGTTGAAGATCTCGGACTCTAGAAAATCGTCCAATAACTAAGAGCTATAAATTTGTTACTTTCCGTACAGTGTAACCGAGAGAACGGGCTGGCGAATAATTCGTACCACACAAAGCTTTCACATCGGTTTCACATGTTACCAAGTCGGGGTGTTTAACAACGAACACAAATGACTTATTATTGTCTTCTTCGGCTATTGGTCCGCAACTATTAGAGCGAGAATTAAACAGGAATCGGATGCAAGCTCGGTTAGCAAAAGTTACAGAAGTCTCAATGGCTAAACCACGCACCATAGGCACACTGGCTCCAACTGCCACAGTTTCGATCACCGGAAATTGGGTGAGTGTTGGACATACAGCTGAGCCATGGAGGAAGTCGCACTGTTGTTTCGTGAACTAAGTAACTACGCATTGACCGGGACAGGTGTGATGCAAGCGCACTACTGAGTGCGCAATTGTGCCATTTCTGACAGTCTTTAACCAGTGGTGGCTTGAGGCCCAAAGTCCCCATGCATGAAACTGCAATAATCGACCCGACCAAGTTTACCGGTTATTGTCTTCATGCTTTGTTGCCAGGTGATACACTGTCGACCTCTGGGTGCTCTGTGAGGCAGACGGCATTCTTGCACGCCATGTACACGTCCTAACTGGCGTAAACTATGACGCGTGAGCAATTCATGTATCGCGGGAGGTTCCCCCATTTCTGGGACCACCTATCTTACATCAAAACCGCTAATCCGATGTTCCAACCTGACCCGACCAAGGCTTTGGAGACAGCGATGGTCAGACAATAGCATTTAACTTACGTGCTGTATTATGAGGGGCCGAAATTCTGATCGATAAAGCAGTATGGGCTGCATGCCAACAGTGAAAACTTCACCCCTGGGGGACAAACAGATGTGACGTCAGATTGGTGCCATAAGCCTCGGAGGTTGGCAAAAGCTGTCCCAGCTTTCACGATGCGAGATTAATCTCATCTTCAGCCAGTCCACAGGGACTTATGTAAAAAAATTATCTACCATCTCAACTAGCTCGTCTGGAAGCATAAGGCTTGTGTTTAATCTAACCCAGTCTTGTACAAATGCTTTACACTTTTAATTTGCAAAGCGCATGCCAAGCCGTCTGCATTTTGGAAGAATCCGAACGAAGGAGAGCACTATCGTCTGCATACTAAAAGTCTGTGAGCAAACGGCCCGGTAGCATTTGGACTCCCGAGGGTGCAGACGCAGACAGAGGAAGTTCAAGCAGCACACCAATAACAAAGTTGAAGAGGAAAAGTGAGACAAGGTGGTCTCGTCTTGTCTGGTTTTGTGTAATCCCACACGCGCCCACAGGAGTTCGTATAGAGTGCCTTCATAAGGGATATAAATTTGGAAGCGACACCTATGATCGCCGAATTCCACCAAAGTTTCTCACAAAAGACAGACTCAAAAGTAGATTTCAGATTTGGAAAAGCAACCAGAACCAGTGGTGTCGTTCAGGACCCCTTGTCTCAAATTAAAGATATTGTCAGTGCATCCTTGGCCAGGGCAAAACCTAGCTTCATTCCCACCAATCTCTTCCTCCGTTAGTCGTTCAACCAACGCAAAATAATGCCAGAGAGCACCTTAGGTGTGGTGAGTATCAGTCTGACACCGCGATGGTCTTAGCATCACATTCGTGAGTCATTCTTGAAAACTGAGATGACCATCAAGGAGCTCGACTTGACTGGTATTTTATTTTCGTTCCGAATCGTCTGGAGTATGGTTGTCGAACGGAACACTAGGACATAGCCAACTTCCTTAACGTGCAGACCATCCGGCCCAGGTACCATGTTCCTTTGGAGAATTGATATAACCCGCTATGTATCTGTTGTTGATGGCGGGTTGGTGTCGACGCTCCATTCGAGCCCGCTTGCTTCTTTCAACAGTTTTGTTGAAGGGCATCTGCTGTAGTGTTGTTTAGAGTGTTCATGCCATCAATTAAGACGACGGTTGAGGGAGTGAATCGCCGCTCCGTCTTCGTATACCTTGTTTCTGACGCTTGCCTCCTTTTAACCGGTTGATCGATTCAACTAGGACGCGGCTTTTAGTTACACCATAAGCCTTCTCCACCTCCCAGGTCTTCGACTTATCTCACCTTGATATGCTGAAAATAGTATGTGACATAATGTATGTCAGTGAACAAACATGTGATCTGATTACCAGCAGGCCATCAACATCACAATTTGTCTTCTGATAGACGGTTCCCGTTTGGCCGCCATACACTCGCAAATGGCATCATCCTTCTGTAAACGACCACTAACACAAGTATACTGGCCTAGTTGCTAGGACATTTTGGCCTGGTTCGATAATGCTTTGAATACAGGTCTGTGACTACCAGCCAACTACCAGCATCTCAGAGACCTAAAAGAGCTTTTCAACATGTCTGAGTTCAAGTTGAAAAAGGCCTGGAAACAACTGTACTTGGTAAACTTAGAAGCTGGAAGAAAGTATACGGAACGGAACATCTATCAAACAATCGTTCCTCGCTTCACACATCATTCAAAACTTCTGTCAACTTAACCTGTCATCTACTTCAATTTGGTTTGCAAATAACTTTCAAAACATCGTGTGTTGCGCCGCAAGGGCACGCAGAGCTATTGAGGCCAAACCGAGCTAAACATAACTACGAGTACATTTCCAGAGACTTGGGATTCATTACTACCCCTGGCACATCTACACGTCTTTTGAATTTGTGTGGAAGTCTCACCATCAAATTTCAGCATAAAATCTATCCTCAGTCCGTCTGGAAGTCTAGAGTGCGGTTTTGCCTTCTTGTAGAGTGCGCTTTCGGATGAGTATTTTTCTATTTGGAAAAGTGTGTGTGCTTGAAGCTGCTTTTCTCTAACACCTAACTTTTTCAGTTCGTTTCCCTCGAAGAAATTTTAAAAGCTCGGTGGATTTTGGGGAACTTTCAGGATCCTTCTACCCCAGGGAACTGCTTTATTTTGAAAATGTTTAAGGTCAGCCATATCCAGCTCTTAGTAACTTTAGTTGCACTGCTAACCTTTATCGAATACTAATTGTTTTGCTGATAACAATCAGCCAGAACGCTACACACTTGAATTTCTATTAAAGCTGTAGTGCATACGTTGTTTAAGCCCGCAACCTCATTTTTTATGTATCACCGAGAATTTCCTCAGCAAACGATTTAATACGTTGCTAATATTGAGAAATGCTTTAAAAATATCCCCTCCCCCTTAGTGTAAGGTAATTTTGAGAATGAGTGTTCAAGTGCGTTAGCACAGTACTATTTTCTGCAGTTCAGAAACAGACCTCGTTTGCATAATAACTTAATATATTTTTTGCTCCGTCAAATGATTAATTAGTATAAGAAATGCATTTTTCGGTCAAAATTGGTGACGAATGCGGTGAACAAGCATGTTGATAGTCGGCTGTGAAAATCTGAATTTAAAGTAGAGCCGGAAAACTAAACAACCAAAGGGCTTACTTAAACTTTGCACGGTTTAATACCCCACCGCTACAGCTTATAAGTCAAAGAAAGTAGCTTCACATCTCTTCGACACAGTTGATGATTGCGGCGCTTCTGAGTTATAAAAATCTTCGGGATAATTTTTCTGTCAAACAATTTGAGTAATTGTGAGCTGTTTTTAGAGTGTAAGAATGTTTGGATGAGACCTTGGTAGCCAGGCACCAATATAACATGTGAGGCACTGAGATCAATTGTAAAGACAGGAAGATGGTGCGATCCGCGATATAGAACGACCCCATGAAAGACAAACTGAAGTTTGGGTGAAATTAACGAACCAGTGGTCTTCACATTCATTAGGAAATAAGGACCTCATTTGCATTGTTAAAATATTCTATGAGAGTGGCTCGACTATTAAACGTGCAACTTGTCGAACATTTCCGAATTCACCTGACATAGTTGGTAAAAGTGGGAGTTTGGGAGACGAATGGAGTTAGAAAACAAACTTTCTTTAGATAATATGCCATCGACGCAATTAGCGCAACACTATTTGCTCGTTATCTCGCTCATATGGATTTCAACTATTGATGAACCGCATTGGTGCAAAAGGCAGGGTTAGTGAAAACCAAGGTGTACCAAACATTGCGTAGCAGTTGAGTTTAATCCTAAAATTTGCTGATAAAACTGAGCTACAGCAGAAATCTGCTGGGCTGAGACAAAAATACTCTTAGTCAGTCATGTACTCCTATATATTTTTCAAGAATATACTATGATTCTAAAGAGCGTCACTCTCTCATAATATTCTTCTTAGCTGGTAAGTTGCACACCCCTATCTTGACTCTCAATGGAATTCAAGTACAGTTCGCGCAACTGTTGCGATTGCGTCACGGCATCTTGGCAGAGTATAAATTGCGCCTTCGTTGGGATACAGTTATGCAGGTCTACAAGAAATGTACCTCACAATCCTTATACTTTTTGCCGTTATTTTGGCGGTCCATTGCGAACGCGGTAAGTTAAGTCCAATTTACGTCACGCCTGGAAAAGGTGAGGTTGTTCTAGCGCAAAATTATGGACCTATCGAATTAAGTTCTATTCGACTGCAGAATTACCACTTCTTAGATGTAGCAGCCCTAGATAAGTCCGCAGATGCACGTTTTTGTGAGCCAGCAGTTGACTTGATTCCATTTCAGTCATGAGAATTCGGACCGATTTACAGATGACTAAAAGATTTTTTTCTCTTGTTTGCATCACCCAACTCTTTGACAACCACGTTGCATCCAAGAGATTTCAGTTAATTTCTGAACTAGTCCCAATGCGTTTCAGGTGGTGTACTTTCTCCACAAATCACACAGGTCCAGACTGTTTGAAGTTCGATTATGTTAGCAATTCAGTGAATCCAGTATATAAATATGGTCATTTTATGCTTGAAGTACAGTGATTTTCATTGAACCACCTTTAACGCTGTGATTGCTAATGTGCTTCTAGAGGCACATTAACACATTAGCGCTGTCATTATACGATTCAGCTCTGAATTGTCATTCCTAAACGCTCTCAGCCATTGACCTGCCCACTGGATTTTCCATGACTTTGAACGACGCTGTTGTGTCACCTGGGTTAGTAAAAATTGATCGTAATTAAGAACTGTTGGTTCGATTCAGACTTTTATTGTCCTTCGCTTTTTCAATGTCCTTTAAAGATGGGCGGGTATAGAACTGTAAGCAGACCAAACATTTTATGTTCAAATTCCCTTAGATAGTGTTTCCCTTTAAGCCGTGTGTCGTGGTATGGTGCATCTAATGGCTGAGTGCAATCCCGCCCGTAATGAATTTATTTGTAGCTGTAAGCATTGTTCTAGGTACACAGGTCAAGCGTCAGTTGTGGTCCCGTTGGATATTCAAAATTTCCATGATCATTTCTCCTGATAGGAATGTAACCAATTTTTGTAGCAGTTCAAGTCCACAGAATTGGAGGTTATCCCACATTTGAAAATGCTTACATCGGTTTCAACTGATGACACACCCAATAAGAAGGCTTTCTCCTTCTATGCCCCACACCGTACTACATTACACGTAACACCACTTCGGAGTATTCAAATTGCTCTTTATTGGACGGGGTGGACCAGACTGAAAAATTCATATGAAGACAAATTTCCCGGTCATTATGAAGCTATTGTGGAACCAACAGAACCTGTCACGATATACAATCCTTATCCTACAAGCCTGCCTACTTTATGCAGGCCTGATATATTAATAACAGTTCTCATTCACCGTAAGTTAAAGAGGAGAACATTGTAATCAATCAGTTGAAAAATATTTGGGACCGATTGGGTAGTCATCTTTTCAGAGAGGTTTGGTAAACAATCGGTACGTAGATGACGTGTTCGTTGTGATAAAGCGAAGTAAGGTAAACAAATTCTTTCAATATCTTAACAATTTGGACCCTCACAATAAGTTTAGCATGGAGCTAGAGTCCACATCGGGTACACTACCTTGCGAGACTGCATGACACATAAGAGTAGTGGGAAACTGAAAACCACTATTTACCGGAAATCAACGGATAGTGGTGCGGTCTTAAACTACTCCTCAGCACATCCAAAAGTAGTATGTGCTAGCATAGTTTCAACGATGTTTAGGAGATTAAGAGCACTGTGCACAGAGGAGGTCGACCGAAAAGCAGCACAACTTGAGGTAACAAAGCGACTTCAAGATAGCGGATACCCTGTGGGTTTAATTAAGCGGCAGCTAAGACGGGTATTAATGCCAACACCAAGGCCCAACAAGGAATGGATCGGAACAGCAGTCATTCCATACAAAACAGGGACATCTGAAGTCATTCGAAGGGTACTGAATACGACATTCCGGAAGGGAAAGACTTTGCGCTCTGTGGTGGTGCAGTTGAAGGATTGCCTTCCGGTTGATAGGACTAGGAACTGTGTGCACAGAATCAAATGTAACGACTGTACGAAGGTTTATATAGGTCAGACAGCCAGGGAATTGCACACCAGAATCGGTAAGCATAAGCGATCCAATAACAGACCACCGAGAAACAGATGAATATCAGGTGATAGTCAAAGATTCGGCAATGGCATGGCATGCACTAGACACTGGGCACAGGATAGATTTGGAAAATGTGAACGTTCTGAGACGGAGGTTAAGATTCACACCACAGCGACTGGTGGCCGAGGCAGTGGAAATCGCCAAGCATCCCAGCGTGAATAGAATAGAGGGCGTAGAACTGGCAAGCGTGTGGAGAGAAGTTTTAGATAAGCCGAGATGACATGAGGTGGTGTGCAGTTATCAGCAAAATGGTCTGGGTCTAAAAGTACAGAATCCAAGCAGAGTAAGATCCAGTTAACGACCCCAACCCCCCCCCCAAATTGTCCAGGCATCCCTCGAAGAATGCAGGCGAACAAAAATCTGCGAATGACCCAAGAGGAATATTCCATTAAGGCGTCCTAGACAGAAAAATCAACGCCGGAAAAAATCCGGGTTCAACCTGAAGACAACTCCTCCCTAACTACTCTAACGCAGATGTTAGTCATCCCACCAAGCAACAAAGAGGAACATCAGACTGACACCCAGCACTGATCACGTCGGCTAGGCATAAGACATCTCACGGATTGGTTCCCCGACTGCCTTAAAACGCAATCAACCTGCTTACTTACTCACTTGGCATGACGAAGCTTTTGTGTCAAAAGCGAAAAGTTGCCCAGCAATAAATCCACCGATTGTTTACCATACCTCTCTGAAAGGAGAACATTGTGTTAAATCAACCAACTTTCACAAAAAAATCAACTTGCATTTTATTTTTTCTTGCAATCTTCCTTACTTAGTTGCGTGTTACTTAGTTGTGCTTGTTAATAAAGCGTGCGGCCAAAAGTTTATTTATCTAGCATTGCCGTGTAAGCCTAATAGTTTCAGCTGCAACAAACAGTTTTTCGGAAGCAGGAATCGGTACATTGAGAGCATATGTTTGTTTTTGGTGGATTGTGTCAAAACTTTTATGAGAACATGCGGAAAACGATCTACCAGTTAGTCGGCTAAAAAACTGATTTGCATGTCGAATTATTCGATAGTACCGCACTTGCCACTCTCTGATGAGATTTTTCTCGTTGCCCATATGGTAACGCTATCAGCCTAATTTCTCTTCAAATGTTCATCCTCCGCGCAACGTTCTCCTAAGTTGCGCCAATTTCACCTGTTCCTTCGGCCGGGGCTATGCATGGTTCAAACACTTTCCAGCGTGGAACCGTGTCTAGTAGGTGTCTGGCAAACACAATCTCAAGAGGGAAATTTAAGCCAGGCGACATGATGCGTAATTGAATAACAACCTGAGTTGGAAGATTTAGCGTCTCTGAAATGCTTTAAACTTTGCTTCCAGTGAAAACGTTCAGGCCATTTTTCGTGCAGGACAGCACCAGGCGGCCTTGGTGACCTCTGTTGTGAATAGTCGAAAGCGACTTATGAAATACCTGTGACACCTGATTCATGTGCTAATTTTTTTCAAGCAAGAACAGATATCAAGAAATTTCTATCGCACAGCAACAAACACAAATGTCCGTCTTAAAAAGAGGAAAGCACCAAGTTGTCATTGGAACAATTTATTCTACTGTACTTCCAAGTTTGCGAATAATGTAGCTACACGATTCAGCCACCAGCTTCAGCTAAACTGCAGCTCCCGAGCACCTGGATTTTCAAGTCACTTTGGGCCATTACAACAGTCGAATAAAAATTCACTGAAGGTAATAAATGGCTCAAAAAGACAGGTATAGTGAACTTTGTCATTAGAATTTTGAATTTTGCCCCAAAACGTCGCAGTATTAGTACAGAGTGGAAGTTCTCTGCCAAACTAATGCTCGCCGCATGATACTGTGAATTTTTGACAAAATTATCGCGACAAGGACCTACCGGAGATATTGGCTCTGTTTCTACTCAGTTTCGGCATGCTTTTGCATCATTGGGTATGGGAAAAGTTTCTAAATGTGGGATAAATCTCCGTTGGGTAAGAAGTCAGAAAACAATCTGAGTGCGTGATATATATATATATTAGGTGAATGGTGCAAGATGCGTCCAACAACCAAATCCACGATCCATTATTTGTTCTCGTCATGTTTGATATGAGCTGAGCCTAATTGAATGTGCCTTGCCTGGGTGATGCAAAAATGTAATGACTCAGGCAAAGCCGTTCACTTCCGGAATGCCAGCTTTTGTTTGCGCTCGAATTTTAGGTCCTGGAAATGTGGTTTCATTTGCGTGACTGAGATGTTTTCTTAGTATGGTTGTCTCATTTTATCAGGAGTATCAAACGACAAAATTGGTCCATCTAAGGAGTGTGTCAGTCAATGTTATTTGTAAAGGCAGAATGCTGTATTTCCTTATTTCACACAGATTCTCCTTGTGTGATTCAAGCAAATTTTACTCTAGGAGTCATCGCGTGCATGGTACAAACATATCAGCGCGGATGGATATGGAGTATATTCGAATATATACGGCTATATTCTGGGGAGATTAGTAAAGCTTGAACATTCTGACAGGAAGGTCCATGACCCTGAATACGTCTGTCTACAAATGGGCAACCCGGTAGTACCCTAGCCCTCAGGTTTTTTTCGGGTGATATGATAGTGTTGCAATAAGAAGATATTGATGCCGAACTGTCGTATTCCACTACAGAAGTATGACTTCAAATATGTGGTTGAATGTGCAACCCCATATCAGCTCCTTTAGCGCCCTCGTTAGTCAGTGATCATCCAGGGTTAATTGTTCATCCAGGTTGAGGAAAACGGCTTCTACCGCTTGGAAAAAGTGGATTCATACAGCGCTTTACGTCAAACGTTGAGCGTTAGGAGAGCAACAGAGTTATTTGTCTTCCTAACCAGATAGACTAGCCGATCGACCAGTCTGTGCAGCAAGGTGGAAGGGGGACCATGCGCAAAGCATAATAAACGACCGTTTATGAATTAGTTGCTCTGCAGCGGACTATCTTAAGTAATGAACAAGATATGCTACGCTTAGCCGTGTTGAAGAAACCGCACAAAAACGCTCACTGATCAGTTGGCAGAGTGACTGACAGGTCATGCTGAATAAGTGAATTGGATTTCTCAGTGCTCCCCTCGGGATAAAGTAGGAACGTGTTCATGCCACCGGATCATACTCAGTGCTTATGGCTATTTTTTGTAAATATGACCTGACACAAGGCCACTGGTTGGCTATTATGTAAATCTAACTAGGTGCGAATCCGCTAACACTCGTCCTGAGGATACACTGCGAGTGCGGTAACAGGACCCTCGTTCACCAGAATGAGGGTCCAGTATGGTTGAATGACCAAGATGGATAGACTAGTGACTTCGTTTAAGGATTAGGTCAGGTCAATTGACTTGAGTGTGAATGTAGGAGGCTTGCTTCGCTGTCATGTTTGGAATATGGAAAGTCAAATGTCTCACAGGTCCTTCAGTTAAATTTAGAATGGGCTTTTCGTAGTAGTAAATATCAAATAGGTGAGATATCGGTCGGTTGGCTGGTGGTTAGATGTCCATCCAAGCAACACTATGTGAATCCATTGCAAGCACATTATCGGGTGAAATAATCCCATAGTTCTTCTAACGGCGAACTGTGCAATCGGGTCATACATAACACAAACCCTTCTGCTCATTCAAGCACTCCAAATTGAGTACGGAGAGAGCTGTTCCCTGACTAAACCTATTTCGGGTGCGACATTTCATAATCGCTGGTTGGGTGATTTGCCACTCCACATGGCTTATGCTGCTCGAGCGCCATATCCCAAAAAGCCGTTCCATACAGGCCTGTTACAAGGAACTCATAAGTTTAGTGGACAGCCGCACTGGATTTTCGAGGACAAACCTGATGTGTTTGGCCATAGTGGACCAAATGGAAATTCCCTTCATGATCGTTGCACCATTTACATAGGCAGCGCACCCGTTCACTTCCAAGTGTACATCAGATGATAAGTCACTTATATCATATATAGGCCCTGACATTTTCTCTGATTATCGGAAAAGCTCACTGCATTCTGTGACAGAGTGTAATCAAAGAATTATGATACAACTAATAGGAAGCAAGTGGACATGGGAGCTATATCCTCAGAGTGAATGATTTCGTGGAGCTTTGCAGCACATTTTAAAAAACCTACTGAAGTAGCTGAAATATTTAGCAGGGTTTCACCGGGATGTCACTCATTATAATAAATACCAATGACATACGAATGAGGACAAACTTCATTGCGTGATATTAGTTGGCACGAACACCTTCAATATAAGTTAGGATAATCGTACAAGCCACGTATTCACATTTGCTGGATCCTTGTTCATTGGGCAATTCGACGACTACAGCGGTCGTCGTAGGACAGCGTCTCACCACATATGCATATTAGACACACTTTTTGCGCAACATTCATACAAACGGTCGGGGATGCCATTTTTGGGCCAGAACACTGTTGCACTGTGCAGTAGCTTTTGATTTCAAACTAAGGAGGAACAGCTGCACCTTAAATTTTCTGAGGTAAATTGATTGGAGTGACGCACACGCAAACCCCTAGAGACAGTCAATGCATCTTAAACTTTTAAGCTTCTGTTACGACCTTAGATCGTGGTGATTTTCTGGTTGTCAGAATTGGCTATTCGTTTGCATATCAGAACCATGGCGTTGCTTTCATCTTCTATTGAATGTCCAGCATTATCTTGAGTATATATTGTGCCCATATACTATACCTTCTTTAAGACACAGTCATTCAGCTCCAGGACCTAAGTTTGATATACATTTGGACATGCAGTATGCTATGTTGATACCACGATCTTTATTTCATCTGTTATTTTAGGGGCAGTTGGAGAAAGAAGCTGTAAGTTTTTCACTCAGTCCTATGTCTCATTTTAGGAACTTGGAAACGCACACCTACTAAAAGCTGACCCGATGATACTATCTTTATACATTGCTCATCACGATACAACGCGGTACTTTATACCTGATCACTTTCACGTATGACATCAATCGTAATACCCTGTTAAAAAGCAGCTTTCCATGTCCTAATCTTATGCATCTGACGGGCGAAAGCTAAATTACGTCAATATCCGTGACGTTTTAACTGTAATTACGTGGGCTTATGATAAGCTGCGTTGTAATAACTCGACTACATACTTTCCGTTATTGGTATCCCTCAAATGCTTGGCAACCTCTCTTGTAATTCATGGGATTCAATTAATTTTAGCTGGTTGTCATGCAGTTTCTGATCCCACTTTGTTCACACAACAAGCACAAAAGGGTGATAGAGAATAGCAACTTGTTGCACTTATCGACGGATGGTAGCAGCCATCTGACTGTCAGATAAATACAATGTAATGCCTCGCTACTTTTTCAGTTTACCAGTTGTTTCAATCCTTCTAAAATCTATGTTGTAGAGACGTTGTTACTCCGATCATTCATTAGAATAGCACTTAGTTGTCATATTGGTAAATACGAGTTTTGTGTAAATTCTGTGTGCAGTGTCAGCTTGAATTGCTCTGGTGAAAATTAGAGAAATCACCAGTTATGGAATTCCACTACTCCGTCTAGCCAGTATATTTAACAGTTTCGTGAGCATGGAATACGTAACAATAAAGGTTCCAGCTTCCTAGCATGGTCTTTCTAGCTAGGCTGCAAACTAACTGTGCTCCCGTCCCATCATTGTATTCACTACTGCCCCTATGTCGTGTGGGTTTCGGTAGTTCTAGGATGGTCCCATCGGGAAGCGAATGAATATTACACTAGTTTTTGTAGTAGTTTCGATAGTTAGAATGTAATTTAAATTAATCGGGACTCGAATCAGTTGTATCTCTATCTCTTGCAATATCTCAAACGACGGTAAATCCACGACCATTCTCCTTGATGTGATGTAAAGCTGAAAACGTTTCTGCGGTGACTTCACGCACCGACGTGTTTCGGAGACCTACTCTTTTCAATGTTTTGTGCACGGAATGACATCCTTGTCCACTTCTCACAATAATGCTACACATCTCCTTTTACCATTAGATAAATGTACCGAGAAACCTGACCCTAGGCGTTGTAAAACATCTTCCGAAAAGTTCTATTTCGATGGCGGAAAACAAGAATGCAAAACTTTCACATACGACGGTTCAGGGGGAAACAAAAACAAACATGATTCTAAGGAACAGTGTGAAAAAACATGCAAGGGTGCGTATTGACTGTCGCATTTTTGAAAATTGTTTTCTCTCGAAATACTTGCAATCGACGACAGGTTACCGGATTATCCAATTCCCATAGTGATTGGGAGTTATTTGAAAACTAATTCGCAATGCCTTACGTAAAATTCTACCTTATCATTCCGGTTGTTCGTCGCATAGCATTTCGGAGAGTCGTGGAGGATCAAATGCAGGAATATTAAACAAGAGAAATCGACTATTACCACAGCCATGTTCCGTCAGTAAGTTGGACAAAACAGACAAAAGGTGGAGACTGGTTCAGGCGAGCTTTTCGTATTGCCTTTTTATTACCAAATAAACAAGAATAAATGAATTGTGTTTATACGGAAGATATATGAAAACCGATAGGCAGCGGAATACAAAAAGGGAAAAAAATCAAAAAGACAGTGAGAATTTCACCAAGTTTACTGCGATGTAATTGTCACAAGCAGATTTTTCTGAATACAGAGTTTAGGTATCAATCAATCAGTTGCTACCAACACCGCAACCTTTAAGATATATGATTCGTTTGACGCAGCAGGATGCCGATCGTGCGTCAAGAAATTTTATTACTTGGAGATAGAAGTCTTCAGTGATTCAGCCTAAAATTATGGCCGCAATCATGTAAACCGCAAACATAAGTGAAACATGAGGATATTTTTAATTGTTAATTAAGCTTTTCTTTTATCAGTGACGCCAGTCTATCCTGGAAGGCCGAAGGACACTGTACAGCTGTCTCATTCTCATTGGGAATCATCGGCAATGGCACTTCACGAAACCCATGGAAATCGGAATCTGCGACGTTCCAACTACTGGTTCCATATTCGTAACATAATCTTTTTCATTAAGCTGCAAGCAAATTTTGCTCCCGTTCCATCGTCTTATTGCGTACTGCCCCTATGGCATGCAGGTTTCAGTGGTTCTGAGACGGTCTCATCGGGAACCAAATGAACCCGTTGATTTTTACTGGTGTTTGTAATTGTTTCGATGTTTAGAAGGTAATTTAAATTACTCGGGATTCGAGTCACTCATAGTAATGCTTCCTGCAATATCTCAAACGACGGTAAATCCAGAAACATTATTCTTGATATGATGTAAAGTTGAAAAATTTTCTCTGAGAACTTTACACACCGACGAGTTTTGGGGACTTAATATTTTATGTTTTGTGCGCACAAAATGACATTCTTGTCCGCTTTATACAATACCGCTACTCTTCCCTTTTAAATCAGAGAAATGCACCCAGGAACCTGACCGCGGGATATGTCCAGTTACTTCCAAAAATACTTCTTCAATGAAACATCCAAAACGTGTGAACTCTTCTTGTATCTTGGCAGTGGAGGAAACGAAAACAATTATAATACTAAAGAGGAATGTGTAAAGACGTGCCGGGGTGCGTTTTGACTCTCAACAGTCTGAAACATGTTTTCTCTGGAAATATTTGCAATCGATGACACGTTAACTGGTTGCCGCATAAGCTTATTGATTGGATTTTATTCGCAAAGTAATTCGGAATACCTTACTTAAAATCCTACCTTATCATTCCGGTTGTTCGTCGCATAAGATTTCGGAGTGATGTGGAGGATCAAATGTGAATTCGACTATTACAAGAGCCATGTTCCTTCAATAATTTAGACAAAACAGACAAAAGGTGTGGACTCGTTCAGGCAAGCTTTACTTATTGCCCCTTCACTACCAAATAACAAATACTAAGTGGACCATGCTTATACGGATGCTAATATATGGAAACCTACACTTGATGGACCAAAAAATTCACAAAGATCAAAAAGGCAGTGAGAATTTTACCAAGTCCACTGCGGTCTAATTGTCATAAGCAGACTTTTCTGAACACACATTAAGCAGCAATCAATGAGCTGCAAACAACTCCGCAAACTCTAAGATATATGATTCTGTGTGATACGGCAGGATGCCGAAAACATAATTTCTACTTAGTATTGTATTAACATAAACATAACGATGCCAAATAATGAACTCACGTTTGACACCTTGCGCAAAGATATGGATCAAGACGAATCATCCCAGAGTAAATTTTCGTAATCTCCCTTAGCGATATTCCACTAAAGTCTCATTAATACCACAATTCTCGTGCGTCGAGGAACTTCATTAATTGAAGACAGAAAGTCCTTAGGGATTCAGCTTAAAAATAAGGCCGCAATCATACAAACCACAAACATAAGTGAAACGTGAGAGTATATTTAATTTTTAATTAAGATATTCTTTTACCAGTGACGCCAGTCTGTCCTGAAAGACAGACAAACACTGTACTGTAAATGTTTCTCTGTCTTCCAGCATAGATTATCCTCATTGACTCAACGAAATTTCAATTCATCACCTACGAGAAGAGCATCTCCAAATCAGCATGAGATTATTCACGAATGCACAATTATAGGTTGGCTTAAGGAGAGGTGGAAGATAGAAGGTAGAAAATCCATAAAAACACCTAAATTATAGAATGGAGAAACGGTGACTTTGGGTCTCTTTTATGGTCACAATGAGAGCCATGATCTAATTGAACAAATGGCATCTTCCAATAAATTAAACTTTCCCTTCATGGGTTTCTGATGCTTTCATTGTTTGCATGGTGCAGCTTATCTCTACACGTCTAATGACGAATGCATTTGTGATCCATTATGTTTAGTCCGAACTCGTTTGGATGCACAACTTGGGGAATTTGTATAAGAGAAATCTCCGTTGGATAAGAAGTCGGAAAACAACCTGGTTGCATGATGACACAGTGACAGGGATGACACAATATAGGAACAACAGCCAAAAAACGAACCATTGTTTGGTCTCGTCATCTTTTGTATGGGCTGAGCCTAATTGATTTTGCCTTGCCCGTGCGATACAAAGAAGTCAATGTCTCAGGCAAAACCTTCACATCCAGCATGCCAGCATTTGTTTCCACTTGAATGTTAAGTCATACAAATGTGGTTTCACCTGCATGACTAAGATGTATTCTTAGTATGGTTGCCACATTTTCAACTCACGAAATTGATCCATCTAAGGTGTGCGTTAGTCAGTGATTTTTTGTGAAGGCAGAATACCCTACTTATTATATAGCTTCTCCTTGTGAGATTCGAGCAACCTATATCCCAGGAATAATTGCGTGCATGGTACATAAATGTCAGTGCGGATGCTTATGAAGTATATTCCATTATATGATGGTAATATTCGCGGAAGCCGAGTAAAGCTTGAACATTCTGACAGGAAGCTCTATGATTCTGACTGCGTCTAAAATTGGGCAACCTGGTAGTATCCAAACTCTCATGTTTCTTTCGCGTGACATGATAGATTTGCACCCAGAAAATGTTACAGCCGAACGGTCGCATTCAACCGCACCAGTATGAATTCAAAAATGTGGTTGGATGTGCAAACCCACACCAGCTCCTTTACCGCACTCTTTAATCAATGGTCATCATCCAGTGGTCAGTGTTCATCCAGCTTGATGAAAACGGCTTCTACCGCTTGAAAAAAGTGGATTCCTAGAGCACTTCAGTCAAAAGTTCAGTGATAAGAAAGGAACAGAGTTATTTCTCTTCCTAACCAGATAGACTAGCCGATCGACCAGTTTGTGCAGCAAAAGTGGGGGTATACCATATGAAAAGCAAAAGAATCGACCAGCTGTGAATTAGTTTCTCTGCAACGGACTATCTTATATAACGAACAAGATATACGAGGCCTAACTGTTTGAAGAAAGTGCACAAAAACGCTCACTGATCAGTTGGCAGAGTGACTGACAGGTCATGCTGAATAAGTGAATCGGATTTCTCAGTGCTCTCGTTGGGATACAATATGAACGTGTTCAAGCCACGGAATCACACTCAGAGCTTATAGTTATTATTCTCGAAGATATTACCTGACACAATGCCACTGGTTGGCTAGTTTGTAAAAATAATAGATGTGAGTCTTCTAACACTCGTCCTGCGCAAACACTGTGAATGCGGTAACATGACCCTCATTTGCACGGGCTTGCAAAAATGGTTGAATGACCAAGCTGAATAGGTAGGTGACTTCTTATTAGAATCAGATCAGGTAAACTGACTTGAGTGTGAAATTTGGAGGCTTCCTTCACTGTACTGTTTGGAATGCGCAAAGTCAACTTTCTCACGGTACCTACAGTTAAATTTAGAATGGTCTTTTCGTAGTAGTGAATATCAACTAGGTGAGATATCCGTCGGTTGGCTGGCGGTTTGATGTCCATCCAAGCAACACTAAATAAACCCACTGCAGGCACATTGTTGAGTGAAATAACCCCGTAGTTCTCCTAGTGGCGAACCGCACATTTGCGTCCTACGTGACATAGAACATTCTGATTATTCAAGCGCCTCACATTGAGTACGGAAAGAGCTGTTCCCTGACTAAAACTATTTCGGCTGTGACATTTCAGAATCCCTGGTTGGGTGCTTGGCCAATTTGCATGCCCTTTGCTGCTCAGGCGTCATATCCCAAAAGGCAGTTCCACATTAGCTTGTTAGTCTAGTGGATATCCGTGCTAAACGCTGGCTTTTTGACAACAAATATTATGCGTTGGGCTATAGTTGACGAAATGGATATTACCTCAATCAGTTTTGCAATATCCACATAGGCATCACACCCACTCACGACCAAGTATAGATCAAACGACAAGTCACATATATATCACGTATGCCCTGACAATAGGTCTGCTGATCGTAAAAGCTCACCACATTCTGTGGAGGCGAATAATCGAATGATTTTCTTTCAACTAATATGAACCGTGTGGAGATGGCAGCTATATCCCCAGGGTGAATGGTTTCGTGGAGGTTAGCAGCACATTTTAAAAAAGACTACAGAAGTAGCTGAAATAATTAACGCGTTACAATCAGGATGTAGCTTAAAATAATATCGATCAGGGACAGACATTTGAGAATAAACTTCATTGTGTGATAATAGTTGGTGAAACAACTTCAATATAAGTTAGGATGATCGCGAAAACCGTGTATTCTTACTTGCTGGGTCCTTGTTCTGTGGGCAATTCGACGACTACAGCGGTCGTTGTAGAAGAGCGTCTCACCACATATGCAAGTTAGACACATTTTTTGCGCACCATTCATACAAACGGTCGGTGATAACAATGGTGTATTTCTTGGGCCAGAACATTGTTGCACTGTGCAGTAGCTTCTGATTTTAAACTGAGGAGGAACAGCTGCGCCTTATAGTTTCTGAGGAACTTGACTGCAGTAAAAGTATTCTGGACTGACGCATACACAAACGCCTAGAAACAGTCAATACATGTGTTAAATTTTAAAGCGTCTTTTATGAGCTTCTGTTGTGGTGGTTTTTTGGATGTCAGGGTTGGTTATTCATTCGCATAGCCGAACCATAGCGCTGTCGTCATCTTCCGTTGAGTGTCCAGCATTTTCTTGAGCATATGTTGTTCTTTGATAACGTACTTTCATTAAAACACAGCCATTCACATTCAGGAGCTATGTCGGATACGTCAATCCTATGATTTTATTCCGTCTGTTATTGCAGGAGCAGCTGAACGTCGAAAAGGTAAGTTTTGACTCTGTCGTATGTTGCACTTGAGGAACTTGCAAGAGCGCTCCTATTGAAACCTAACCCAATGGTACTATCCTTATACAATTCTTATCCCGATACGACGCGGAGCTTTACAAATTGTCGCTTTCATTTACGACATCAATCGTTATCACCTGTTAAAAAGCATGTCCTGATCTAAAACGTCGGATGGCCGAAAGTTAACTTTACGCCATTATCCGTGAGGTTTTACCGGAAATTAGGTGGGCTTATGAATGGTTGCGGTGTCATAACTAGACTAAACAATTTCCATTATTGGTATCGCTCAAATTCTGGGCAACCCTCAACGTATTTCTTGAGGTTCAACTAATCTGGAATGGTCATCATGCAGTATCTGATCGCACTGTTCACCAAAAAAATGCAAAACTGGTTGATGTATGGTAGCAAAATGTTGCACTCATCGACTGATGGGGGCCATCATACTGTCAGATACATGGATCGTGATTAATCGCCGCCCTTTCAGTACGCTAGATGTTCTTGAAAAATCTTTTGTTAGGTCGTTGATACGCCGAATATTCATACGAATAGCACTTAGTTGCGATACTAGCAAAGTACGAGTATTGTTTCCATTCTGTGAGCAGTCAGTTTGAATTGTCCTGATAAACATAAGATATGCCACCGATTATAGAAGTTCACAAATTTGTCTTACCTGTAGTTTTAAAATTCTGGTGGGCAGAGAATACGAAAACTCAAAGTTTCCAACTTCCCAGCATGGCCTTTTTTAATACGCTGTGAAAACAATTGCACTCCGGTACTACTGCTCCTATGGTATGCCGCTTTCAATAATGCTTAGCCAGTCCTATCGAAAACCGAATGAACCCATTATTTCTCGCCCGTCTTTGTAGTTGTTTGGATGTTCGGAGGATAAACTAAATTCCTGGGGTTTCAATCGAGCCTTATTAGTGTTTGTTGCGCTATGTTCCACAGAATGATATCTCTCCGGTTATTCTTATTGATTACATGTAAAGGTGGGAACGTTTCTGTTGTGTCTTCACACACCGACGTGTTTTGTGGAACTTGCGGTTTTAAGTTAGGTGCGTATATAGTTACACACATGTCCTTTTCTACAACACTGCTACCCTTCTCGTTTACCATCAGAGGAATGTGAACTTCAAAAGGACCACGGCTCCTGTGACGGATCTATGGAAAGATTGTTTTTTAACATCACTTCGGGAGCGTGTGAGCCTTTCATCTAAGGTGGCTGTCGTAGAAATAAAACCAACTTCGAAAATAAAGATGCATGTGTGGAGAGGTGCCTAATTCCTTATTGAGTGTCACCAGTGTGAAACTTGTTTTCTCTCGAAATATATGCAATCGCCCACAATTTTGTTTGACTACTTCATACCTTTACTGATTCGGATTAATTCGCAAAGTAATTCGGGACAACGTACCTTATAATTCCGGTTGTTCGTCGCGTAGCATTTCGAAGTGACGTGGGTGATCAAATGCAGGATTCTCAAATAAGTGAATTCGACCATTACAACAGCCATGTTTCGTCAGTAATTTAGACAAAACTGACAAAAGGTGAGGACTGGTACAGGCAAGTTTTGGCATTGCCTCCGCAGCACCAAACAAACAATAATGAATGAATCGTGCTCATACGGATGCTAATATATGAAAAGCGATAGGGGATGGGCTACAAAACGGGCAAAACTTCAAAAAAGGCAGTAAGCACTTCACCAAATTTACTTCGGTCCAACTGTCACAAGCAATTTTTGAACACACATTAGGTAGCAACCAACCGGTTGCCACCAACTCCGCAACCTTTAATATATATGATTCCGTGTGGGGCAGCAGGATACCGAAAATCACCGCTGGTTAGTGATGTATTGAAAAAATTATCTGACAAATAATGGCATCAAATAACGAACTCACGTTCCACACTTTGTGCAATGATATGATTCAAGGCGTATCACCCCAGTGTACTAGAGTAAATTTTCATAATCCCCCTTGGCGACCTTTAACCAACGTTTCCTAACTACCACAAATCTTGCGCGTCGAGAAATTTTATTACTTGGAGATAGAACGTTCTAAGTGATTCGGCCCAAAATTAAGGCAGCGTCATATAAACCACAAATATAAGTGAACCGTGAGGATAATCCGCCTTTTAATTGAGCTCTTGTTTTATCAGTGATGCCAGTCCATCCTGAAAAGCCGAAGCGCAGTGTACAGTTTTTTCATTCTCACTGGGTATCATCGACAGTGGTACCTCACGACCCAACCTGTGACATTCCAGCTGGTGGATGAAAACTTAACGCTTCGGACGATCGAAGCTCAAGTGGAACTTAAAAATCTCCCCACATTAGGATCAATCCATAAGTGGCCCAAAACAATAAAAATCTCACAGAACGAGCAAAACCTCTATGTGACAAATCGTGAACCGAGAAGTCAGTCGACGCATGTTTTAATAGTGAGGTTTCCGGGATTAAACGATGAGTCAGAACTGAGTGCTCTACATTTTAGCCTCTCGAGTCCGAACGCTTGTCTGTCCAACCGCCGCCTGGAACGTGGCTGGTACGAAACACTCTGAGTTTCGTGAGATGAGCGATGCTGATGATTCCCAATAAGGATCGAACTGCTGTAAATGGTTCTCGCCATCCTGAATGGACTGACCACGCTAATTCAACGAAATTTCAATGGATGGCCTGCGAGAACGGAATCCCCAAATCACCATGAGGTTATTCATGGACGCGCAATTAACGGTTGAGTGGAGGATATATAGAAGATAGATAGAAGATTGATAATCCACAAAAGCAATTAAATTATCGAATGGAGATACAGTGACGTTGGGTCTCTTCTATTGTCACAGTGAGAGGCATCATCTATTGGATAAATCGCATCTTCCGATAAATCAAACTTTCTCTTCACTGTTTTCCAATGCTTTCTTTCTCTGCCTGGTGCAGCTTATCTCTCCATGTCTGATGACGAATGCATTTGTGATCCATTGTGTTTACTCTGAATTCAATTGGATGCACAACTTGAGATACTAAATGTGGGATAAATCTCCGTTGGGTAAGAAGTCAGAAAACAATCTGAGTGCGTGATATATATATATATATATTAGGTGAATGGTGCAAGATGCGTCCAACAACCAAATCCACGATCCATTATTTGTTCTCGTCATGTTTGATATGAGCTGAGCCTAATTGAATGTGCCTTGCCTGGGTGATGCAAAAATGTAATGACTCAGGCAAAGCCGTTCACTTCCGGAATGCCAGCTTTTGTTTGCGCTCGAATTTTAGGTCCTGGAAATGTGGTTTCATTTGCGTGACTGAGATGTTTTCTTAGTATGGTTGTCTCATTTTATCAGGAGTATCAAACGACAAAATTGGTCCATCTAAGGAGTGTGTCAGTCAATGTTATTTGTAAAGGCAGAATGCTGTATTTCCTTATTTCACACAGATTCTCCTTGTGTGATTCAAGCAAATTTTACTCTAGGAGTCATCGCGTGCATGGTACAAACATATCAGCGCGGTATATCGCCAGCATTCCTGGCAGAAATGCCTAAAGTTTTTTTATTTTGGCATGTCAATGGACTGCGTGTTTTCAGATGCAGCTCGGAGAGAGATGGTCAGCGAAGCAAAGAGTTCTGTTCATAAACGGTTCTAATCGCTTTGGCATCTATGTTTGGAGTTTTCGATGCTTAACTAGTGTGCCGAGAAAGCACGGCTGTGGTAAACACTTTAAATCCAGCATCTATATGCATATGTGTCCAGCGTTTCTGCATCCGTTCACAAAGCTAAACTATTGTGGCCAAAAATATCCTTGTTCTAGATTCGTCTTCATCGTGAAGGCACTTAGCTCTTGTGAGAACTTGATATAAGGGGGAAAAGACATATGTCTTCCAGTGGCTGGTTGGCTAGATATCTGTCTATCCGCGCCAGCTAAACGACCGTTGGGTCTGTCCCAGTCACAGCGATAAATCCTTCACCGTATGAACATGTACATAACATAAACCAAAAGGTTTGTAGAAGTGCTGTACACATTGCTCACGGATTAGTCGGTAGAACTATACCTCTTAGTGTTGAGACATGAAGCCGATAGAAGCCAACCATTTCGAAGCATCTGACGGAAACACTGCTCGCTTAAGAACATAGAGATTTCACTGCACATAAAATGTAACAGCTAAATATGGCATCCCCAATGTTTTCTCACATTTGAAGCTAGGATAGCAACCAGTAGTGCATAACGTCACATAAGCGGTTATTGCAAAAGCCGTAAAAACTTGTTGATTATAATTCGGATTGTCGAAATTAACCATTCTGTACTTATTGGAAACTTCCAGTGACTAGGCGCCTGATTATCGTGTCCTTCTCCATAATGACACCTAATATTCAATCACTCGGCTTGTACTATGAACAAAAAATCCACTCGTGGAAGAATAAACAAGTGTAATTCCTGGATTCGAAATTTGCCACTGGAAATTTTGCCAGAGGTGCACCAATGAGGATAAAAAAGCTATTCTGCATCGATTGGTTTTACTGAGCAGACAAAATCTGTCTCATCGGAATCAGAACACCACTCATTTTCTCTTGCGACGACAGCTCCCACTCGCTTGTCGAAAAAAAACGAATTCTGCTTTAGGAACGGCTTGTTAAAATGTATCTCATGTGATCTTTGGACTATGATTTTTAATTGCCCTTGATCTCCAATTATTAATCATACGCGATGATATTTTGTGAACCCTATTCAAAACAAAGTTAAGAAAAGAGCTGGACAGTTTCGGAAAATATACGCGTATGCAATGGGGGTTAAGCTACTGAAAGTCACCTCTAATTCCTCAGCCAAAAATCTGCCTACTATTATTGCAACTAAGAGCGACCAAATAAGTGAAGAACACCCGTCGGTGAACTGCATACATAATGAAATCAGTAGTATGTGGAGCGTTCTAATTAATGCAGTAGATCCTTAGAAAATCTGATGTAAAAAATATTTTAGAACGTGTGTATCGGGCGGTCGCGGAATGAAGAAAAAACTAGTGCTGCAATGGAGTACAACAATCAACTAAAATAGTATTCCATTAGGAGTTTGACGTACGCTCATAATAACCTTTATATATGTGACTAAAAACATTCCAAAATTAAAGAACTCACGGGCGAAACCAAAAAGTGAATACAGATTCTTGTGGAAATAATGTTAAGAGAGACTGAACAAAGTTCTCCGGGGTGAGTTCCGAAACAGGTGCAAGCCCCAGTTTTCCAGAAAAATTATCGAGAAAATCTGGACGAAATCTCAAACGTTCGATTAGTAGAAAGTGAAATGCCCTAATTTCATATTCGCCAATCTGCATTGGAGCAGTTGTGATTAGAAAATTAACAAACCATCAGCACGTCAGTAATTCCCCTTCCTTGGAGTTCCTCATTACCGGGAATATTGCAATCGTCTGGACTCAATTGTTTGGTTTGTGAGACCTCGACCTTAAAGTTCACAAATCGCATACGCCTCAGGCTTTCCACTGCGATAATTAGCGTGGTGCCGAACGAAGTGTCTACCACAACACTTAGGTGTTGACCTGGCTTGCCGATCGTAACATCCAAGTACAAATATCCCTGAGCAAATAGAGATTAAAACTGACACTTACTTCGTGATGCACGCGAAGCGTCTGTGTGTACGCATCCCTCTTCGGGCGTTCGAGGTTTATGTCTCCCGTGTAATTCATGAGATTCAATTAATTTTGAACGGTTAACCTGCAGTTTCTGGATCCACTTTGTTCGCACAACAAATGCAAGAGGGGTTGATGTAGAAAAACAAAGTGTTGCACTCACCGACTGATGGTAGCAGCCACTTGACTGTCAGATAAATGCAACGCAATTCTTCGCAACGCTTTCTCAATGTTAGAGGGTTTTAAACACTTTTTTGTAGGGTCGTTGTTACATGGACTATTCATCAGGATTGCACTTCCTTGTTACACTAGCAAAGTATGAGTTTTATTTATTTTCTGTGTGCACTGTCAGTTTGAACTGCCGTTGTATAATAAAGCATGTAACCGGCTATGAAAAACCCAACATTTCATCTGCAAGTTATTTATGCCACCGATTATAGAAGTTCACAAATTTGTCTTACCTGTAGTTTTAAAATTCTGGTGGGCAGAGAATACGAAAACTCAAAGTTTCCAACTTCCCAGCATGGCCTTTTTTATTACGCAGTGAAAATAATTGTACTCCGGTACTACTGCTCCTATGGTATGCCGCTTTCAATAATGCTTAGCCAGTCCTATCGAAAACCGAATGAACCCATTATTTCTCGCCCGTCTTTGTAGTTGTTTGGATGTTCGGAGGATAAACTAAATTCCTGGGGTTTCAATCGAGCCTTATTAGTGTTTGTTGCGCTATGTTCCACAGAATGATATCTCTCCGGTTATTCTTATTGATTACATGTAAAGGTGGGAACGTTTCTGTTGTGTCTTCACACACCGACGTGTTTTGTGGAACTTGCGGTTTTAAGTTAGGTGCGTATATAGTTACACACATGTCCTTTTCTACAACACTGCTACCCTTCTCGTTTACCATCAGAGGAATGTGAACTTCAAAAGGACCACGGCTCCTGTGACGGATCTATGGAAAGATTGTTTTTTAACATCACTTCGGGAGCGTGTGAGCCTTTCACCTATGGTGGCTGTGGTGGAAACGCAAACAACTTCAATACTAGCGATGCATGTGAGGAGAGGTGCCTAATTCCTTATTGAGTGTCACCAGTGTGAAACTTGTTTTCTCTCGAAATATATGCAATCGCCCACAATTTTGTTTGACTACTTCATACCTTTACTGATTCGGATTAATTCGCAAAGTAATTCGGGACAACGTACCTTATAATTCCGGTTGTTCGTCGCGTAGCATTTCGAAGTGACGTGGGTGATCAAATGCAGGATTCTCAAATAAGTGAATTCGACCATTACAACAGCCATGTTTCGTCAGTAATTTAGACAAAACTGACAAAAGGTGAGGACTGGTACAGGCAAGTTTTGGCATTGCCTCCGCAGCACCAAACAAACAATAATGAATGAATCGTGCTCATACGGATGCTAATATATGAAAAGCGATAGGGGATGGGCTACAAAACGGGCAAAACTTCAAAAAAAGGCAGTAAGCACTTCACCAAATTTACTTCGGTCCAACTGTCACAAGCAATTTTTGAACACACATTAGGTAGCAACCAACCGGTTGCCACCAACTCCGCAACCTTTAATATATATGATTCCGTGTGGGGCAGCAGGATACCGAAAATCACCGCTGGTTAGTGATGTATTGAAAAAAATTATCTGACAAATAATGGCATCAAATAACGAACTCACGTTCCACACTTTGTGCAATGATATGATTCAAGGCGTATCACCCCAGTGTACTAGAGTAAATTTTCATAATCCCCCTTGGCGACCTTTAACCAACGTTTCCTAACTACCACAAATCTTGCGCGTCGAGAAATTTTATTACTTGGAGATAGAACGTTCTAAGTGATTCGGCCCAAAATTAAGGCAGCGTCATATAAACCACAAATATAAGTGAACCGTGAGGATAATCCGCCTTTTAATTGAGCTCTTGTTTTATCAGTGATGCCAGTCCATCCTGAAAAGCCGAAGCGCAGTGTACAGTTTTTTCATTCTCACTGGGTATCATCGACAGTGGTACCTCACGACCCAACCTGTGACATTCCAGCTGGTGGATGAAAACTTAACGCTTCGGACGATCGAAGCTCAAGTGGAACTTAAAAAATCTCCCCACATTAGGATCAATCCATAAGTGGCCCAAAACAATAAAAATCTCACAGAACGAGCAAAACCTCTATGTGACAAATCGTGAACCGAGAAGTCAGTCGACGCATGTTTTAATAGTGAGGTTTCCGGGATTAAACGATGAGTCAGAACTGAGTGCTCTACATTTTAGCCTCTCGAGTCCGAACGCTTGTCTGTCCAACCGCCGCCTGGAACGTGGCTGGTACGAAACACTCTGAGTTTCGTGAGATGAGCGATGCTGATGATTCCCAATAAGGATCGAACTGCTGTAAATGGTTCTCGCCATCCTGAATGGACTGACCACGCTAATTCAACGAAATTTCAATGGATGGCCTGCGAGAACGGAATCCCCAAATCACCATGAGGTTATTCATGGACGCGCAATTAACGGTTGAGTGGAGGATATATAGAAGATAGATAGAAGATTGATAATCCACAAAAGCAATTAAATTATCGAATGGAGATACAGTGACGTTGGGTCTCTTCTATTGTCACAGTGAGAGGCATCATCTATTGGATAAATCGCATCTTCCGATAAATCAAACTTTCTCTTCACTGTTTTCCAATGCTTTCTTTCTCTGCCTGGTGCAGCTTATCTCTCCATGTCTGATGACGAATGCATTTGTGATCCATTGTGTTTACTCTGAATTCAATTGGATGCACAACTTGAGATACTAAATGTGGGATAAATCTCCGTTGGGTAAGAAGTCAGAAAACAATCTGAGTGCGTGATATATATATATATATATTAGGTGAATGGTGCAAGATGCGTCCAACAACCAAATCCACGATCCATTATTTGTTCTCGTCATGTTTGATATGAGCTGAGCCTAATTGAATGTGCCTTGCCTGGGTGATGCAAAAATGTAATGACTCAGGCAAAGCCGTTCACTTCCGGAATGCCAGCTTTTGTTTGCGCTCGAATTTTAGGTCCTGGAAATGTGGTTTCATTTGCGTGACTGAGATGTTTTCTTAGTATGGTTGTCTCATTTTATCAGGAGTATCAAACGACAAAATTGGTCCATCTAAGGAGTGTGTCAGTCAATGTTATTTGTAAAGGCAGAATGCTGTATTTCCTTATTTCACACAGATTCTCCTTGTGTGATTCAAGCAAATTTTACTCTAGGAGTCATCGCGTGCATGGTACAAACATATCAGCGCGGATGGATATGGAGTATATTCGAATATATACGGCTATATTCGGGGGAGATTAGTAAAGCTTGAACATTCTGACAGGAAGGTCCATGACCCTGAATACGTCTGTCTACAAATGGGCAACCCGGTAGTACCCTAGCCCTCAGGTTTTTTTCGGGTGATATGATAGTGTTGCAATAAGAAGATATTGATGCCGAACTGTCGTATTCCACTACAGAAGTATGACTTCAAATATGTGGTTGAATGTGCAACCCCATATCAGCTCCTTTAGCGCCCTCGTTAGTCAGTGATCATCCAGGGTTAATTGTTCATCCAGGTTGAGGAAAACGGCTTCTACCGCTTGGAAAAAGTGGATTCATACAGCGCTTTACGTCAAACGTTGAGCGTTAGGAGAGCAACAGAGTTATTTGTCTTCCTAACCAGATAGACTAGCCGATCGACCAGTCTGTGCAGCAAGGTGGAAGGGGGACCATGCGCAAAGCATAATAAACGACCGTTTATGAATTAGTTGCTCTGCAGCGGACTATCTTAAGTAATGAACAAGATATGCTACGCTTAGCCGTGTTGAAGAAACCGCACAAAAACGCTCACTGATCAGTTGGCAGAGTGACTGACAGGTCATGCTGAATAAGTGAATTGGATTTCTCAGTGCTCCCCTCGGGATAAAGTAGGAACGTGTTCATGCCACCGGATCATACTCAGTGCTTATGGCTATTTTTTGTAAATATGACCTGACACAAGGCCACTGGTTGGCTATTATGTAAATCTAACTAGGTGCGAATCCGCTAACACTCGTCCTGAGGATACACTGCGAGTGCGGTAACAGGACCCTCGTTCACCAGAATGAGGGTCCAGTATGGTTGAATGACCAAGATGGATAGACTAGTGACTTCGTTTAAGGATTAGGTCAGGTCAATTGACTTGAGTGTGAATGTAGGAGGCTTGCTTCGCTGTCATGTTTGGAATATGGAAAGTCAAATGTCTCACAGGTCCTTCAGTTAAATTTAGAATGGGCTTTTCGTAGTAGTAAATATCAAATAGGTGAGATATCGGTCGGTTGGCTGGTGGTTAGATGTCCATCCAAGCAACTCTATGTGAATCCATTGCAAGCACATTATCGGGCGAAATAATCCCATATTTCTGCTAGCGGCGAACTGTGCAATCGGGTCATACATAACATAAACCCTTCTGATCATTCAATCCCTCTAAATTGAGTACGGAGAGAGCTGTTCCCTGACTAAACCTATTTCGGGTGCGACATTTCATAATCGCTGGTTGGGTGATTTGCCACTCCACATGGCTTATGCTGCTTAAGTGCCACATCCCAAAAAGCCGTTCCATACAGGCTTGTTACAAGGGACTCATAAGTTTAGTGGACAGCCGCACTGTTCTTTTGAAGACAAATCTAATGCGTTTGGCCAGAACATTGTTGCACTGTGCGGTAGCTTTTGATTTCAAGGTGAGGAGAAACAGCAGCCCCTTGCATTTTCTGAGGAAGGTCAACTGCACTAAGTTTATTCTGAACTGACGCACATGCAAACGCCTAGAAACAGTCAGTACATCTGCTAAATTTTCAAGCGTCTGTTACGACCCTAGATCCTGGTGATTTTCTGAATGCCAGAGTTGGCTATTAATTCGCATACTTGTACGGTAGCGCTGTTTTAATCTTCTATTGGATGTCCAGCAATATCTTGAGTAGATGTTGTGCCCATATACCGTAACTTCTTCAGGACACAGTCATTCAGATCCAGTACCTAATTCTAATATACACTTGGATATGCAGTATGCTATGTTGATCCTGTGATCTTTATTCCATCTGTTATTGTAGGAGTAACTGGACACCGAAGAGGTAATTTACTGACTCAGTCCTATGTAGCACTCGACGAACTTGCAAACGCACACCTAGTAAAAACTGGGGCAATGGTACTATTATGTTCAATTCTTATCACTATACGACGCGGTGCTTCCTAGCTGGTCACTTCAATCTATGACTGTACTTCCAAGTTTGCGAATAATGTAGCTACACGATTCAGCCACCAGCTTCAGCTAAACTGCAGCTCCCGAGCACCTGGATTTTCAAGTCACTTTGGGCCATTACAACAGTCGAATAAAAATTCACTGAAGGTAATAAATGGCTCAAAAAGACAGGTATAGTGAACTTTGTCATTAGAATTTTGAATTTTGCCCCAAAACGTCGCAGTATTAGTACAGAGTGGAAGTTCTCTGCCAAACTAATGCTCGCCGCATGATACTGTGAATTTTTGACAAAATTATCGCGACAAGGACCTACCGGAGATATTGGCTCTGTTTCTACTCAGTTTCGGCATGCTTTTGCATCATTGGGTATGGGAAAAGTTTCCGCGTACAGCGTGCAAACACATCAGCGGGGATATTTATGGAGTATTTTCGACTATATGTGGCAATATTCGAGGGAACTCAGTAAAGCTTGAACATTCTGACAGAAAGATACATGCTCCCGACTGTGTCTGTCTAAAATCGGGCAACCCGGTAGTACCCTAGCCCTCAGGTTTTTTTCGGGTGATATGATAGTGTTGCAATAAGAAGATATTGATGCCGAACTGTCGTATTCGACTTCAAATGCAGTTGAATGTGCAAAAGCGTATCAGATTCTTTATCGCGCTCATTAGTCAGTGATTATCTAGTGATCATCTTTCACCTAGCTTAATGAAAACGGCTTCTGTCGCTTAGGGAGAAATGATCCATACAGCACTTCACGTCAAAAGTTGAGAGTTAGGAGAGTAACAGAGTTATTTCTTTCCCAAACCAGATGGACTGGCCGACCAACCAGCCTGTACAGCAAAGGGGTGATAGATAATGGGCAACGCATATGAATTACTCGTTATGCAACGGACAGTCTTATGTAGCAAACAAGATATGCTACACCTAGCTGTTTGAAGGAACTGCACAAAAGCCCGCACTGATTAGCTGCCAGAGTGACTGACAGGTCATGCTGAATAAGTGAATTGGATTTCTCAGTGCTCCCCTCGGGATAAAGTAGGAACGTGTTCATGCCACCGGATCATACTCAGTGCTTATGGCTATTTTTTGTAAATATGACCTGACACAAGGCCACTGGTTGGCTATTATGTAAATCTAACTAGGTGCGAATCCGCTAACACTCGTCCTGAGGATACACTGCGAGTGCGGTAACAGGACCCTCGTTCACCAGAATGAGGGTCCAGTATGGTTGAATGACCAAGATGGATAGACTAGTGACTTCGTTTAAGGATTAGGTCAGGTCAATTGACTTGAGTGTGAATGTAGGAGGCTTGCTTCGCTGTCATGTTTGGAATATGGAAAGTCAAATGTCTCACAGGTCCTTCAGTTAAATTTAGAATGGGCTTTTCGTAGTAGTAAATATCAAATAGGTGAGATATCGGTCAGTTGGCTGGTTGTTAGATGTCCATCCAAGCAACTCTATGTGAATCCATTGCAAGCACATTATCGGGCGAAATAATCCCATATTTCTGCTAGCGGCGAACTGTGCAATCGGGTCATACATAACATAAACCCTTCTGATCATTCAATCCCTCTAAATTGAGTACGGAGAGAGCTGTTCCCTGACTAAACCTATTTCGGGTGCGACATTTCATAATCGCTGGTTGGGTGATTTGCCACTCCACATGGCTTATGCTGCTTAAGTGCCACATCCCAAAAAGCCGTTCCATACAGGCTTGTTACAAGGGACTCATAAGTTTAGTGGACAGCCGCACTGTTCTTTTGAAGACAAATCTAATGCGTTTGGCCAGAACATTGTTGCACTGTGCGGTAGCTTTTGATTTCAAGGTGAGGAGAAACAGCAGCCCCTTGCATTTTCTGAGGAAGGTCAACTGCACTAAGTTTATTCTGAACTGACGCACATGCAAACGCCTAGAAACAGTCAGTACATCTGCTAAATTTTCAAGCGTCTGTTACGACCCTAGATCCTGGTGATTTTCTGAATGCCAGAGTTGGCTATTAATTCGCATACTTGTACGGTAGCGCTGTTTTAATCTTCTATTGGATGTCCAGCAATATCTTGAGTAGATGTTGTGCCCATATACCGTAACTTCTTCAGGACACAGTCATTCAGATCCAGTACCTAATTCTAATATACACTTGGATATGCAGTATGCTATGTTGATCCTGTGATCTTTATTCCATCTGTTATTGTAGGAGTAACTGGACACCGAAGAGGTAATTTACTGACTCAGTCCTATGTAGCACTCGACGAACTTGCAAACGCACACCTAGTAAAAACTGGGGCAATGGTACTATTATGTTCAATTCTTATCACTATACGACGCGGTGCTTCCTAGCTGGTCACTTCAATCTATGACATCAATTGTGGTCCCTTGTTAAAATAAAAGTGTAGCATGTTCTAACCTTAAGCTTCTGATGGCCGGAAGTTCAATTTGCCCCATTATCCGTGAGGTTTCACCCGAAATTACGTGGGCTTATGATACGCTGTGGTGCAATAACTTGAATAACTAATTTCCATTATTGGCTTCGTTCGAATCCTTGGCGGTCTCCCGTGTAATTCATGAGATTCAATTAATTTTGAATGGCTAGCATGCAGTTTCTGAACCCACTTTGTTCGCACAACAAATGCAAGAGGGGTTGATGTAGAAAAACAAAGTGTTGCACTCACCGACTGATGGTAGCAGCCACTTGACTGTCAGATAAATGCAACGCAATTCTTCGCAACGCTTTCTCAATGTTAGAGGGTTTTAAACACTTTTTTGTAGGGTCGTTGTTACATGGACTATTCATCAGGATTGCACTTCCTTGTTACACTAGCAAAGTATGAGTTTTATTTATTTTCTGTGTGCACTGTCAGTTTGAACCGCCGTTGTATAATAAAGCATGTAACCGGCTATGAAAAATCCACCATTTCGTCTGGAAGTTAGTTTACATTTTTGGTGAACACAGAATATGAAAAGTCAAAGTTTCAAGTTCGCAGCATGGCCTTTTTTATTACGCAGTGAAAACAATTGTACTCCGGTACTACTGCTCCTATGGTATGCCGCTTTCAATAATGCTTAGCCAGTCCTATCGAAAACCGAATGAACCCATTATTTCTCGCCCGTCTTTGTAGTTGTTTGGATGTTCGGAGGATAAACTAAATTCCTGGGGTTTCAATCGAGCCTTATTAGTGTTTGTTGCGCTATGTTCCACAGAATGATATCTCTCCGGTTATTCTTATTGATTACATGTAAAGGTGGGAACGTTTCTGTTGTGTCTTCACACACCGACGTGTTTTGTGGAACTTGCGGTTTTAAGTTAGGTGCGTATATAGTTACACACATGTCCTTTTCTACAACACTGCTACCCTTCTCGTTTACCATCAGAGGAATGTGAACTTCAAAAGGACCACGGCTCCTGTGACGGATCTATGGAAAGATTGTTTTTTAACATCACTTCGGGAGCGTGTGAGCCTTTCATCTAAGGTGGCTGTCGTAGAAATAAAACCAACTTCGAAAATAAAGATGCATGTGTGGAGAGGTGCCTAATTCCTTATTGAGTGTCACTAGTCTGAAACTTGTTTTCTGTCGAAATATATTCAGTCGCCCACAACTTGTTTCACCAAATCATCCCCTTACCAACTGGGATCTATTCGCAAAGTAATTCGGAGTACCTTACGTAAAGTTCTATCTTATAATTCCGGTTGTTCGTTGCATAGCACGTCGGAGTTACGTAGAGCAGCAAATGCAGAAATCTCAAAAAAGTGAATTCGACTATTACAACAGCCATGTTTCGTCAGTAATTTAGACAAAACAGACGAATGTTGGAGACTGGTTCAGGCAAGCATCGCGTTTTGACTCTTCAGTACCAAACAACAAATACTGAGTGAACCGTGCTTATACGGATGCTAATATATGGAAACCAATAGCCGATTGACTATAAAGCGGATAAAACTTCAAAAAAAGGTATTAAGCATTTTACCAAGTTCACAAGCAGATTTTTCTTAATACACGGGTTATGTATCAATCAATCAGTTGCAACCAACTCCGCAAACTTTCCGATATATGATTTCGTGTGACGCAGCAGAATGCTTAAAATCATAGCTACTTAGTAATGTAAATTATCCGACAACGAACGACATCAAATAACGAACTCACGTTCGACACCTTGTGCGATGATATGATTCAAGGCGTATCACCCCACAGTACTAGAGTTAATTTCCGTAATCTCCCTTAGCGATATTTAACCGAAGTCTCGAAAATACCACAATTCTTGTGCGGCCAGAAATATTATTACTTGGAGGTATAACGTCCTCAGTGATCCAGCCTAAAATTAAAGCATCAACCAAAAAAATAAGTGAGGATAATTTACCTTATAATTGGGCTTTTGTTTTATCAGTGACGCCAGTCTATCCCGAAAAGCCGAAACACACTGTACAGCTGTTTCCTTCTCACTGGGATTCATCGACCCGCCAGTCTATTCTGAAAGGCACAAATAATACTGTGCAACAGTTCCGTCCTAATTGAGAATTATCGGCCACGGCACCTCACGAAACCCATAGAGTTTGGAATCTGCAGCAACCAATATGATCGGCCTATAAGTGGCCCAAAACAATGAAAATTTCACAACGTGAGTAAAACATATCCATGCCTACAAATTTGGGAATGTCCATTATGGCGGATGTTTTGCTAGTCTTTGGCAAACCAAACACTTGCGCTCAACTTTACTGCGCTCACCACATCCCTTATAACATGTTCCTCCTCCGGCGTTATGTGCCACTACTGCGGGAATGGCGGTAATAATCAGTAAACGTCCGCGTTTCACATAAGAAAGGGGCTTTGTCGGTGCAAAGCAAATAGATTCAAGGAGCTTGGTCGACGGCTCAACTGACCTCACACATGGATATGTTCTGCAATACCCGCCTTCCCAGAAAAACCCCTCAAAAAAACATCTCCCTGGTCCAAAGTCACTGACAAACCGCCTCTCAAATATTTTCATCCCACTAGCGCACAAAATCAGCTGTAGCTGCAGTGGCCTACTCTGTCACACCTGCCCACTCTGTCGACAAAGCATTTCCCGGTTGATGCGACAGAGAAATTTATTCCAAGCCTAAAGAAGGTTAGCAACCAATGACATCAAATCATTCAAAAGGGGCCCAACACCGGGCACTCTAATAGCCATGACACGCGCCAAGTCGCGGTTCCTTAGGACAAGCAGCTGAAAATGCCTGCCTCAGCGATTTGTTAGGAAACACCATACAGAGGCTTTCATAAATCACCCTCCTGTGCTTGAGTCCTATTCTTTCCTCTCACAGACTGTCCAGAACTATCTGAACAGTTCATGGTTCTTTGCAACTCGCTTTTCTCCTGCATGAATGGCAAATAACGGAAAAATTAATAACAGACGCAGAAGAGGTGACCATAAACAAGAAATGCACTCAAAAACTCATGAGAAGACGTACAAAGTTTAAGAAAAAGAGCGTTGAAAGAATAGGCAAAGCGTAGCCGCACCTTTATTTTTAGTATATGTGCCCCTTAAAAAATTGCTTATCATCCGGCCAACTTTCGGAATATAGAGCCAAAGTCCACTAGTCCAGTCTGCCTTTTTTAAAGTTGATTTGAGCGCCGATATGGGTTATGGCGTACAAACCTACCGGGCCCGTGATTACTTCCGCGCAGGTATTCGTCCGCTTTTCGCTGTGCGTAAGTCTTGAGAATACCTTGTTGTTGCTGTTCTGCAAGACTACCATTTTACCTCTATTTTGCTGCTCAAGTTGTGCTGACACCTATAAGTAAGCCGGCTTGTAAACACTACCTTACATGCTTGTAATCAACTACCATTGCGACTGACCGCGAATCCAGGAGGGCGACGGCTACGTTCTGGATGTTGTCTGTTAAGCGATTACGCATGCATTTCCCCCCGTTTTGAGGTCCTTGGGGCCATGATCGCCAAGGATCCACCGTAGTACTAGTAGTGGTGTTACGATCGGAGTAGTATATGGTTTTCGCGCAACTCCGACTTGATTTAATGGAGGGTGGGCTTTATTATGGAATTTGTGGAACTGCCCTGCAGCATCCGTTTACAATAGCGTGAGGGTCAATGAAATCCAGGAAAGTTCAGGAAGACGCGTTCAAGAACAAGACACACATTCGGTTTTTAAAACAAGGTGCAAATGAGAGTTTTGTTTTCCTGTCCAATTGTTTGTAACTGTTTAGTTGGTGTTTTCTAATAAACAACTCCTGTCGAAGGGCTTTCCTCCTCTCAACTGTAGCTTAATACGGTAGACACCGTTTTCACAGCCGGTTGCCACTGAGGACCTTGAAGGTTCGCTCACTTAAACAAATCACGCATGCAAATCGTTTGCAGAACAATTCATTGTACATAGAAATTCTCCACTATGAAGTACTAACCTTGAAAACGTCGCAGCTTTCGAGACTTCGGTTTCATTGTGCGGATACCGATTAGGCCATTCATATCTGATGCGCTGTTTACCTTTGGTTCGGCGGCGTTTGTCCACTTTGAAAGTTTGTTCAACCAAGCGAACAGCTGTCTCCACAATATCACTGAAACGTGTAATCGAAGTAGACTTATTCACCGAAAAACCCTGCACAGAAAAATGTCACAGTTTCAACGAAATCAAATGAGGATTTCACCTAATTATTCCTTGGCCAATTCTGGTTGGCGGTCTCAGAGGGGAGGTGATAAGCAAGCTTGAGCTTGGCGGCCGATCAGATTATCCTAAACTTATGACTGACCCGATGGTAGTTGTGGCTTCTTGTGTATTTAAGACTACCTCGATCTAACTAATAGTGACTCCCGAATTCATGAATTCGGGAGTCACTATTAGTTAGATCGAGGTAGTCTTAAATACACAAGAAGCCACAACTACCATCGGGTCAGTCATAAGTTTAGGATAATCTGATCGGCCGCCAAGCTCAAGCTTGCTTATCACCTCCCCTCTGAGACCGCCAACCAGAATTGGCCAAGGAATAATTAGGTGAAATCCTCATTTGATTTCGTTGAAACTGTGACATTTTTCTGTGCAGGGTTTTTCGGTGAATAAGTCTACTTCGATTACACGTTTCAGTGATATTGTGGAGACAGCTGTTCGCTTGGTTGAACAAACTTTCAAAGTGGACAAACGCCGCCGAATCAAAGGTAAACAGCGCATCAGATATGAATGGCCTAATCGGTATCCGCACAATGAAACCGAAGTCTCGAAAATACCACAATTCTTGTGCGGCCAGAAATATTATTACTTGGAGGTATAACGTCCTCAGTGATCCAGCCTAAAATTAAAGCATCAACCAAAAAAATAAGTGAGGATAATTTACCTTATAATTGGGCTTTTGTTTTATCAGTGACGCCAGTCTATCCCGAAAAGCCGAAACACACTGTACAGCTGTTTCCTTCTCACTGGGATTCATCGACCCGCCAGTCTATTCTGAAAGGCACAAATAATACTGTGCAACAGTTCCGTCCTAATTGAGAATTATCGGCCACGGCACCTCACGAAACCCATAGAGTTTGGAATCTGCAGCAACCAATATGATCGGCCTATAAGTGGCCCAAAACAATGAAAATTTCACAACGTGAGTAAAACATATCCATGCCTACAAATTTGGGAATGTCCATTATGGCGGATGTTTTGCTAGTCTTTGGCACCAGAACAGCGAGGTCATCAGATGACTCATCCAAGAGAAACTGTACAGCCTTATCATCGACACAGAGTGCTTCCTCACTGGGTGGTAAATTCGATGAATGAATCGATTTATTTTCAAAGTCTCAACTCTTTGTATGTCGCAGTGCCAACAGTACCATAAACCCTTCTTGACTGTATCAATACCCTCGTTTCAGCCTCATTTCTTCTTGCGCAGTCGTAATAATCGGTTGTGGTTTAATAGAAGCCAGGCCACGAATCTGAGGGGGTCGTGAAGTGAAGCGATGCAAGAAGATATGCCACGATTGGTCACTTGGTGTTCTGTCAAATGGACCTTGTATCGGAAGCATACAGTTTTAATAAAGCGGCACAGACACAATGTCTTGTGCAAACTCGAATCTGAAGTTTCGAGGTCAACTAATTCGGATGCTCGCTCGCTGATAGGGATGATATTCAAGACTCCCGGGGTGTTGCCTACACAATTATGCAAACGAGATTCATCCACACTCAACATCGAAACGGGTTCACGAACTGGTTTCTCGGCTACATCTACAGATTCCACTGATACAAGGCAATCATTTACGTGAAGGCTTTCCTTTACTGCAGAAACCGTCTTTTTTCGGAAACATTTATGTTGTCATCAGCGACCCTACGAGACGTCTAGACTTCGCGACGGGAAGGGAAGCGACTCTCAAATGCTCTTTGTTTAGACTCTAGGCAATTGAAATATAACGTGAGGCCTTTCAGTCTACTCAGCTTCTTGACTTGAGGTAGGGTGCCAAACACTTCATTCTGAAAGGGTATGAGTCTGCGAAGAGTAAGCTACACTCGCTCTGATGGCTACGACGTTGATGTGGGCTTTTCCAGGTGGGCGTCCTAAGCATACTTAGTCTATCTGATCAAGATATCTTCTTGGGCTGGCACTAACAACGTAGCAATTTGAAGCAATACATACACTTCTGTCAAGAAAGGATACTAGATGATCAAATTGCTGCTCTGATCCCGAACGCAGTATGTCGTCTGCCGCTTCAACCCACCTTTGTTGCAAATGCCGAGGTAGAGTTTCTACTCTACGCTTGAGATTTGTTGAGCAGTCCAGGTCGGCTTTGTAATGCATCTGTCTCAATGCCAGATCACAGTTAATTATTTTCTTGATCAGCCTTTGTAAGCCATCGACGTCAGCAGGAACAGTGGACCCTCCTACCGGTACTTGATTCATGAACTACTGCGCAATTTCGTGTGGCCTGCCGAACCTCCTCCTGAGGATATCCATGGCCTTTCGATAGCCTGCCGTTCCAGGAAGGAACACGCATTGTTCAATAGCCTATTTCGCTTCCCACAGTAATAATGGAGGAGATAAATCAGTTTATTGCCACCATCACGGAGTGGATCAGCTGCGCTCATTTGGAATGTTTTCATAAACTTTCAAAATTCCACCGGTTTCCCTCTAGACTTATGGATTTCTATTTTTGGCAGGCTGAACGCTGGCGCTGTGGCATAGTGGTCAACATGGCCGATACTTAGAAGCACATCCAAAATTTCTCTGAATCCATAGTTCGGAACAGGGATACTTTAACATAAAGTTTCAGCATTTGACGGCATTTTTTTCGGTCCCTTATGATCTCCCCATGCGGTCTCAGCTTTGTTGGAACTTGTTTGCACCTACTTGAGGTCCACCATGGGTGCGGATTACATACTTTAGTGGGTGCCAGAAGGTTCATTGCCTGGTTCATTGCTATCATTCAGACGAGTCAATAAGAGCCGTGTCTACATTGGTACTCAAAATAGGAAGTCTCAGAAAGTCTGCTAGAAAGCACTATGATATGAGTTAGACTACCGCACGAAATAACAAGCCCTGAAATGAAACAAATTCTTTAAATTGTTCCATGCTATTTTCTCGCTCTCACTGACAGTCCATCTTTCCTTAGTTCATGCTCTTTAACCATTTAACTCGTTTTTTCTTGTCTTGTTCACAAATGCAGTTTGAATGCGCGCGCCTCCTGGCTTGTGCACAACTAACCAATCAGAATGCTGGCTTGTGCACGAATCGCGTGCCGTGTTTTATGTCGTAAACCGGTAGCAAAGTGCGGGTCGGTGATGGACCGTGACCTTGAGATTTTGCTCACTTAAAGAAGGTGCAATGAGCAAAATATCACCGAAAGACGCAAATGGATTAGATTAACTACCCTTACAAATCACAACTTCGAAAAGCCTACAGTTTCGGCGAAAATAATTCGGGTGTGCTTCTAATGAGTGGCGGTCGATATGTATGCCGTTCATTTCATGCGCCGCGGTCCGAGTCCCAGCAGCGTCGCCACTTCTAAGCCGATTCGTAGGTGACTGCATGCATTCTATTTCCTCCGAGTTAATTGTTGCTAAAAATTTCCCGACCTGCTGTTCACTGGATGCAAACCCACATTCACAATCGCTGGATATCGAGCTTCCATCATCGGAGGACTCATAAGACGACAGCATCAGCTTCCAGGGCGCTAACGTCTGCTTCCTAATCTCTGTTTCCTTCATCTGTATGGCGATCTACTCCTCCAGCGTCTCCTTGAAAAATTGGAAATTAACACTTAGTGTTTGTCTTACCTATTGGGAATTTTGCACTCAATCAACCTACAGGACAAACGCAACATAATGGCTAGTCCGCGGGACATAACTACAAGGGCGTCATTTTACGATGCGCATAACTATATTCCACTCAGTGAGATAACGCATTCCCGTCGAGATGCTTTTGGCAGCTTTGTGACGCTCTCTCAGGGGTAAAAATACTGCAATACCACATCAGCGCGACCCAGAAGCCTACTAACTTTTGGGACAATACTGCCCCCATTATCATGTTTATCTGTTTATCTCTGTATACATCTCGAATAGTTGAAGCAAACCGGATCTTCACAGTGTCTTTACACATGATGTGGCACAACCATAAATAATTTCAATCAGTTGGCGACAAATCCACAAGTTAGAGCCTGTGAAAATTAGTAACCTATAAACTAAAGCCGCTGACGTGGGCTATTTCCACGAGTTTTTTTACTCGGTCGAGAAACCTGTTGCGACAGAACAGTAAGCAAGAACGCTGATCATGTTGTCAAGTGTGGCGTCCGCAGCTTGATTTTAAAATTCAGATTAAAATCATCATCAATAAAATCAAAGTAGCCTATCTATCTGCCGTTAGGCGAATGGGAATGACGCGTTCAACATGCTTAACTGGTATTGGTGTTTGCCTTTGACCAAAGGAAAGCCTATCTCGTGTTTAAGTGTCTGGTCAATTCGCTTTTACAGTGTCTTCATTAGAGCGCTCCTCGGAAACATTTTCCTTCTAATCGTTTAGGTGAATATAACACCACATTAGCGTATTTTTCACTAATTTTAGGTAGTCATCATGGTATTATCTTGGTATTCACACATTCCAAACGAAGATGCCAATGATGGTGAAGACTTCCTATTCTTCTCCTTTATCGCACGTAACGCAACAGAGTGTCCAATCATACAAGATATTCACCTTTGCTACGAGCAAATTTAGCCATCTAGAACTATAACCAAACCATTGCTGCTCCCTTCTACGCTTGGGAAACCTGGCAGTACCCCAGCCGTTCTGTCTCCTTCCCATGACACGGAAGCTAGGCACCGAAATGGTGCTACAGCTGAACGATTATCTTATTTTTTATCCTATCGTTCGTCAAACAGTGGATTTCCTTAATCACTCAACGATTAGCAGTTGTACGGCGCCACGCCAGTTGACCCATCCATGATCTTCAGACCGCAATCTCACCCGCCGAGTACTAGGTGCTCAACAAAAACGTCATAGAGATGAAACTTACGCAGGTTCAGCAGTTCAAACGGGCACAGTAAATTGGAACGACTGCTTTCCGTGAATCGGTGCTCTAGTAATGTCATAGGAAAAAGGAACCCATCCGGCAATTGTTGTATTGTGATTAATTTATCAGGTAGATCACTAAGTAAGGAGCGGGTTTGTCTGTTAGAAAGAGGATTGAACTTAGCAGTGGGAAAAAAGCAATAAGAGCGGAGGATATACTCCTGGTGTCGAGTCGGTGCTTCCGATGCTTCCTTCAGCGGAGAAGCTGAGAAGCTACAGGTGCAATTCGTAACGTTCCTAACATCCGCACAACCACGAGCTCCGAATATTGCACCATCAGAACGGAGAGCGTTGAGCACTCCGAGATAGGTCGATAGTAATGTCATTACGAGGGTGGATAAAGGAAAAGACACAGTGGTAATAAACAAGGTCAAGCAACATCTCGCTTATGGACCTTACCGACAAATTACCAATGGCACTATTAATTCAATAATAAATCAGAGTACGTTTGAATTTGCTAGACACCTGAGATCCATAATAAACCATTTGGGGCAAGAAAAGTGCTATCCGTTGTGTCAAAGAGTATGATTCAACCATGACTATACGGATTGCCGAAAAATTAACAAGTTAGATGCTCCGATGGGACCAGTAGTGGATAGTATAGGCTCGTTAACCCATGAGCTGGCGGGAATCATAGCTGCTATACTAAAACCACCTACGGGGAAATTAAGCAACTTCATTCGGAGTTCGTACGACTTTCTTTACAAATCCGCAGGATTTCCTTTGGAGACTGACGAATCCCTCGTGAGTTTTGACGTCAGGACCGATGCTTTCGAGCTAACCCAGAGGCTGTAACTGACAAACACGAGAATTAAGGAACTAGCACGGCTCTCAGTGAATAGAGTAAGTGAGGGTGAAAGAGTGTGTTTTAGTCTTGACCGGTTTGCTTTTGACGCAGGTGTTTACTCACAAAGACAAGGTCTTGCACTGGGATCTCAAATAGCTTAGCTCATTTTTATATGAAGGATTTCGAACAACTGGCGTTGGGAAGATATCACTGTCCTCCGACACGTTTGGTGTTAAGCTGACGGCACCTTTGTTGTAATCGAAAGTGAAAAAATTCCACGAATGTCTCATTAGTTTGAATCCTTATATCGGGCTTAGCATAGAGATAGAGTCCAGTTCGGGCATACTACCCTTCCTGGATTGTATGGCACATAAGAGTGATGGGAAATTAAAAACTACTGTCTGCCAGAAACCAACAGTCACAGGAATGGAACCCATCCGGCAATTGTTGTATTGTGATTAATTTATCAGGTAGATCACTAAGTAAGGAGCGGGTTTGTCTGTTAGAAAGAGGATTGAACTTAGCAGTGGGAAAAAAGCAATAAGAGCGGAGGATATACTCCTGGTGTCGAGTCGGTGCTTCCGATGCTTCCTTCAGCGGAGAAGCTGAGAAGCTACAGGTGCAATTCGTAACGTTCCTAACATCCGCACAACCACGAGCTCCGAATATTGCACCATCAGAACGGAGAGCGTTGAGCACTCCGAGATAGGTCGATAGTAATGTCATTACGAGGGTGGATAAAGGAAAAGACACAGTGGTAATAAACAAGGTCAAGCAACATCTCGCTTATGGACCTTACCGACAAATTACCAATGGCACTATTAATTCAATAATAAATCAGAGTACGTTTGAATTTGCTAGACACCTGAGATCCATAATAAACCATTTGGGGCAAGAAAAGTGCTATCCGTTGTGTCAAAGAGTATGATTCAACCATGACTATACGGATTGCCGAAAAATTAACAAGTTAGATGCTCCGATGGGACCAGTAGTGGATAGTATAGGCTCGTTAACCCATGAGCTGGCGGGAATCATAGCTGCTATACTAAAACCACCTACGGGGAAATTAAGCAACTTCATTCGGAGTTCGTACGACTTTCTTTACAAATCCGCAGGATTTCCTTTGGAGACTGACGAATCCCTCGTGAGTTTTGACGTCAGGACCGATGCTTTCGAGCTAACCCAGAGGCTGTAACTGACAAACACGAGAATTAAGGAACTAGCACGGCTCTCAGTGAATAGAGTAAGTGAGGGTGAAAGAGTGTGTTTTAGTCTTGACCGGTTTGCTTTTGACGCAGGTGTTTACTCACAAAGACAAGGTCTTGCACTGGGATCTCAAATAGCTTAGCTCATTTTTATATGAAGGATTTCGAACAACTGGCGTTGGGAAGATATCACTGTCCTCCGACACGTTTGGTGTTAAGCTGACGGCACCTTTGTTGTAATCGAAAGTGAAAAAATTCCACGAATGTCTCATTAGTTTGAATCCTTATATCGGGCTTAGCATAGAGATAGAGTCCAGTTCGGGCATACTACCCTTCCTGGATTGTATGGCACATAAGAGTGATGGGAAATTAAAAACTACTGTCTGCCAGAAACCAACAGTCACAGGAATCGTTCTGAACTACTCATCAGCACATCCAAGATCTGTGGACGCTAGTATTTTCTTATGAATGTTTAGTCGCGTTAGGACGCTGTGCACAGAGTAGGTTTCATGTAGGTTGCCTCCGGTCTAAACACTTGCATACCCACCCTAAAAAACGTTACCACATAGCCGAAACCTAATACTGATTTAGCTGACTGGCTCTCCTTACGCCTTACATCTTGACCAACCTCGTAACCTATTAACTCGGCCTGACGAAGCATTTGTATCAAAAGCGAAGCCCCGTAAAATCTACCGACTGTTTCCGAATCTTTTCGGAAAATGCTGATTTAGGCCCGGGTCGTAACCAGAATGAGTGGCACTGTGGCTTGAGTTTTCGTCCCATGGAAACTCGCTGTGAGCATAATCCCTCGGACACACACTGGTAGAGTCTAATCTCCCCTATGACTTGACAACTCCCAGCGGACTGACACAAGGCTACCCTCCATTACAGTCCCTTCACAATCCTGTTACTGATGTGCTTCTTGCTTCCGCCATCTTTAGGGTTCGCGGGGCGTTCGTTGAGAGGCCTTGGGTGCGCGCAGTGCATAGCTCCTCTTGGTCAGCTCGTTCACACTAGTTAAGTTATTGTTTCACACAGTGATGTGCAATTCACGTATACAAACTACAAAATGATACGGAAGGATCAGGTAGGAGCCTCAAACTTCCGAGTAAGTCAACAGATGTGGTAGGTGAATCTATTTGATACACAGCTGCCTAGGTCACGGTGGACAAGTGAAGTAAGTAGTTACTATTTGGATCAAGAGGACCAATACTGTGTCCGCCAAACTCACACACGTCAGGCACCAGCCTGATGTCAGCTAACCTGTCGATAGTAGGATAAATTCTGGGGCAACGGAACCCATGCTGTTTTATCGATCAGAGATATGGCCTTTTGGTGCAGAAGACATACGGAAACTCTCCGTGTTTATCAATAGGACTGGCCGAAGCGTTGCCCAGATCGGTTGAACATCGGATTAGGAATGCTGAAGTATGTCAGATGGCTTCTGGAGGAAGAAACTATCCTGTGGTGGAAGAGCCAATCCAACCACATGGGTTGCTTTTGTCAAACCGTCTCGTTTACATGCCAGTGGGCTATCTGCATCACGGTGCCTTTTTGATTCAAACTGGTTCGAATGGAAACCGCCGAAAGGCGGACATTACACCGAGAATCTTCATTAAACTAATTCCGCGCTCTCCGAAATTTTTTCTGGAGTATGCTTGTTGTTGCTGGTTCACAATCCACATTTTGATTGCCTGTGCATTAGTGCCTTTCTTACTCCAACTTGAAATCTCCATAGTAGTCCTTTTCTGACAAAGGCAATAGAGTGAACGTTGAGATTTCTGTTCAGCTATCCATGGCCATTGTGCTATTTTCGCAATCTATCCACATCTTAGTACCTGACCACCTGATTTGTGAAAGTTGCGCACTGGTTTTTGTCAAGGCAAAATAATTAAACATTAGTAGACAAAATACACTCGTTTGCGAATCAATTTAGTGTTAACCGGAAATTCAAATGAATTCTGGTTGAATTTGTCGATTGTGGCAATCATCAACGGTATGTGCTGCACCAAGGTCGTCTCAGGTTGCAGTCGGTGAGACATGCATGTTATCGCGTTAGATTTTGTTGAAGGAACAAACAACACTTAAGTTTGAATCGTTGAAAACTCTTCAGCAGTTCACCACCGGTCTCGTTCGCCTCGGAGCCCATTTGGTAACCGCAGTCCTAGAGCATCCGACAAGCTTGCTTTATTTTAGTGAAAAATTGTACACAACCAGCGCAATACACCAATTGCAAATTAACTTTGTGATGACAATGCCAGCTGAATTGGAAGTCAGCTAAGTCCCTCGTGAAAATATCAGTTTATCTCGCAAGTGGATATATCTAGCCAATTGCATAAAATGTGACATTCAAGCAGAACACAAGTTTCAAGGAATCTTGCGTTCTATGCCTACCTGGTGATCCTTAAGAACAATAAAACCGACTGTGGGCTATCGGAGAATTATTGATAACTTTGTGACCAGGGTGTTTGCTGACATTACTTGCATAAAATTATTTTGTCCCATCTGAGGAATGTCCGGAAATGTCTTCCTCACTCGTCCTTTTTATCTGTGTTAACTATTCTTCAAATAGCCCCTAGACATTTTTCAATATGAAATCTATTCTTGTGTTTACAGCACGAAAATATTGCATAAGGTTGAATATAATTTGGATGCCTTTCGTCTGATCCAAAGGGAAGAAGAAAGTTGTTACGTTTGATTGACTAAAACACGGCCAAACATCTATCTTAAAGAGTTTATTCCTTCGTGCATCCGTCCTCGAGCGGACGAAGCAAAGTTCATTACAGTTTAGTCTAACAGCCATATGTCGTGTAACAAGTTACTCTGGCGTTTGTGACGCAGTTGAAATTACGAATCACAATGTTAATACGTAGACTTTACATGGACCACTTCACATTGTTTCCTACCTACGCGTGGTTTGACGAAGTCTTTCGTGAGACAGACTGTTTACGCAGTAAGCAGTTTCTCCTCCCAAAGCTATTGTCATCGTCATTCCCGAACGGGGAACTTCGAAATTTGCTCATCCACACACACACGACCAATGCTTTGGTACCACCAGATGAAGCTGATGCGTAACGTACATATTGGGTGTGTGGTAATGCCTGGACAATTCGCAGACCTCAGCCTAATTTGCATTGTTAAGAAGCTGGTTACTGCCTCGCCTCAATTGTTTCTCAACTCCGTTTCTCAACTCCGAGGACACACCCGTTCCAACTAGCGCCAGCGAAACCAGGCGTAGTACTCCTGGAGACTCGTCAGCACATTTTCGATAGCAACCTCTGTTTAACTTGCTCCTACAAGTTGAAAATATGAAAAGAGGGGTAGTCAGGGAGTACAATAGAGGTTCCGGGATACAACCATGCAGGCTGAGAAATGAGCCTTGTTGGCTTTTCATAATCATTTATGTTTGGTGTAGAACAACGATTGCTAGCAATGACTGAGACCTTAGGCATACGCCTGTCCAGAACAAAGCACGTGTAACGTTGAGGGAATGTCTGGATATTCCGCCACCGGTTTCAACCGTATTGCGAGAGGCATTCCAGAAATCACGTCAGACTTACAAGTGGTACTGAAACATACGTTGATGTCTTTGTTGAATCTAACTTGATCTCATGATAATTCCTCCATTCATTTCCTTATTCCGCTCACTTACTTTCGATTTCCACTGGTTTTGCTCATCTGTACACGCCATCCACCTTACCGTCCGACACTGGTATACTAACATGTGTGTGAATGTGTGCAGCTGACCTAGTACTCATGAGTGTTCGTGCCTCGTTTGCTGAACCTGCCCTGAATTGTTCTGCTATGATTTCCGTGCAATCGCACTCTCAATCAGAATCACAGGACTGTCGTCGGAAGGCAGGGCCGCAAACCATACCACAGAACTAGTTTACGCCCTCTGTTCTTTGGCGTACGGAGGTTGACACAGCATTATGCCGGAGAGTAACAGACTTTTGCACCTGTTGACGCCACGAACGTGGACAACTGAGAGTTGCTGTATAACTCTGCTTACCTTTTTGTAAATGGTACCCTCAACATTCGAATCCAACTATTCTTTCTGATATTCGGGGTTGTTGAACTCAAACGCCCCTCGGAGTTACCTATCGGAAACCTCAATGGTCTTGCATATCGCTCCAAATTAAATATGATGTAGCCGCTCTGTGACACATTCAGCTGACTAAGCAGCCAGAATCTGTGCGAAACACGCAGCGACTTACGACCCAATAGTTCAATAGACCAGCATTTGCAGGCATTGTCAACTATGGTTTGAAACACCTGGTTGAAAAGATATTTATCGCTTTTTAATATTTATCGCTTCCGGCAATTAACGACTGAGGGGACGGGTTCATCGATGTGGTTTTTGGTTAAAACACGATTACCAGGCACTAAAAATGGTCCCTCTGATGCGGTTTATGTATCCTTCATCCTTCGTATTTCTGAAAGGCTTCATTTCAACCAGTAAGTCCTACGTACATCACTAGGGATAGTAATTCTACAGTTTATACAAACAGATAAATGGTTTTGTGAGCAGCGACACTTAGTGACTACATACCAACGCCACTGTCACATAAGCAGTCATCCCAATCCTCTTAAATTTTCTGTCTACACATGCCAGAAGAAACATACATAATTGTCCTTTTGATACCACAATTTAATAATGTGAGTTCTCGACTGTACCGGAATTCGTTTGTCCGAAACGCACCGCATGAATGCACATGCTGGACACGTATCTCGTAAAAAGTGGAGTCCTAGTTGTGTGAGCCTGCTGGATCTCTCAAATGAGTAGCTTTATTCAACTTTTTTGGCCGATAAAATGCCAGTTTGTCATAACGGTCTGTGTGAGATCGACAGACCGCATTTATATTGACGGGTATCATCACCTTGAAGGTTGAAAATTTGCCTCAAAAATGGAAGTCTCGTTGAAATCCAAAGTGTATACTCAGCCGTTCGTAGCACTGTTATGAAATTTTGAAAACCATAGATTACTCAATATCCGGTTTCCGAAGCATCACGTCTATAAATTAGTCGTCAGGAATTACTAGTGTACAGTCAACTCAAGGGAAGTTTGCTAAAGGACCCGGTTCTCATTGGTACCTAATCTTCGGGATTTATTTTCCCCTAGGGGATTGTTTGTGGTGTTTGCAAACGGAAATAGTCTAATCTTGAAGCTCAATGAAGCCGTCTTTTGTCAGTTTGCTTTCAACTGAGTCTGTAGGATCGCACACATCAAATGAATGTAACTTTTCACACGTCTTCATTGGACAGCCAGTCAAGTGTACATAAGATTTTCCAGGTGACAGTGCGAACTGCAGCTTCCTCCGGCCCGCATTACTAGTGATTCAAAACCTTAAATATCACCTTCAAGCGTATATCGTTGTTTCCATAGTGTGTAGACACTAACAGTGTTGGTCGCGCTACCATGGTTACCGGTATGGGTGTGTACAACTTAGTTTGCATCGTTCGCGATCGATTCATCATGATCAAAGGAAAACTAGACGTATGGGGAAGTGTCTGCCATAGACATTTCCATAAAACATCCCACACGTTATCCTACAAAATAAGCGACCCCATAAGGATAGGAAAGTATTCGACGACCGAGCAAACCGCCTCCAAATAACTTCCACTTAAATCCCGGGCCAAAGTATACTAGACAAATCATGAAAAGGCATGGTAATCAACGGAAGTCTCTTTTGATTTTTTAGAATTTAACGTACACATCGAAGAAGCCTGCATAACAACACAAACAAATTGGTGGAACTGAAAACTGCCCACCTCCGCAACCGAGGAGGGTGTATATGGGTAGAAAAGCAACTATAGAAAAACTCATACGAGAATATGGAAATCAGAGTAACTGTAAAACACGGAGGACTTGCCTACACGAGCACACTAGGTGAATTACATTACTTCAATACGGTTAAATATTACTCGGGCACCAAACATGATTCAGAACTGTCTAGGGGATGCATGTCTTAAGTAGAACAGAACAGCATGTGCCGGGTGAATCAAGCGGTGATTCACACATCTTAATGCCAACCAATCAATTCAATTTAAAAGGTATAAGCCGTGTACCACGGGTATTTCGGTTCCAGCTGCTACAGTTTCGATCACAGGAAAGTGGGAGAGAGGGCAAACAGCCAAGCCTTGGAGGCGATGGCGTGTCAGTTAGTTCGGGAACTGGGTAGCCACGCACTGAAGGCAATAGGTGTGATGCACAAGCGCCACTGACTGCGCGACTGCAAGGTTTCTGTAAGTAATATGAACACCTGGTGAGTTGATTGGCGGTATCCTCATCAAGGGATAGCAGTTGTCTACCCGAAACAGTTCACTGGTTGTTGTTCTCATACTTGGTTGCCAGGTCCTACATTGTCCATCTGGTGGTCACTCCCACTCAGCACAGGGTTGGACGAAAAGTGCTCTTTGAAGCGGATGGTCCTCTAACATGCAGGGTACACATCCTAACGTAACATACGAAGCATGAGTTTTTCGTCCTTTACGGGAGAGTTCCTCCTTCGGAAAACCATCTGGCTTACCTCAGTATTGCTAATCAGCTGTTCCCATAAGACCCGACCATTGATTTGGAGACACGGGTGGTCAAACAGTAACATACCTCTGAGTGTCCCCTGAGTGTACGGGCCAGGGTTTTAATCTGATCCACAATACAAGCTCTGCTTTTCAGAGACAGACTGACGTCACATCGGCGGTGACGGAGGTTAATAGAAGCTGCTCTGGCCTCCCTCATTCAAGAAGAAATCTCATCTTCAGATAGTCCAGCGGAACTTACACAACTGCCCAGGTAAACAAATGCATCTACCACGGCGACTGGCTCGTTAGTAGGTTTGCGTTTGATCCCACTTAGTCTTGTAGCAGCACTTTACACTTTTCAAGTGTGAAGCGCATAACAAACCGCGTGGCGGAATTATTTATCTAAACCAAGGAGAGCAATATCATCCGCATACTCAGTGTCCGTGAGGGAACGTCCCGGGGGCATTTCGATCCCCGAGGTTCCAGAGTCAGGAGAAGAAATTTCAAGCAGCAATCAGTAACCCATAAAGATTCGTCGGATAGACCTGAAACTGGTCAAAAAAGGACACAACGACCTGTTCACGCGCGAATTACGGACACCGCATCCGCCGCTTCAACTCGCCGTCCACAGTAAATGTCAGAATGGAATAGAGGAATTCATAAGTATCCAATGCAAATGTCCTCTCTATTGATATATTGGTTGCGCGAGAAAGGCGCCACTTAATCTTTATCATTTAGTCAAGCTCAGGTAGTCCATTAAATTACACAGACTGAAAACTGGAGACGAGAGAGGTCACTTCATATACACGTAAATTTATCACACCATGTGAGTCAGCATGGTCAACATCACTAAAAATTCTTGACTCCCATGCCCCAGACGATGGGTTCGAGTCCGAATCGGAACTTCGCAACAGAAGGCTGACAGTAAAACAGTCGAAATTTCTCATGTTGGCGAGCATTCAGCTGGCTACCCATCGCAGTTAAATATTAATAACTCGCTACGTCCTCCGTACTTCAAAGGCATTAGTGGTACAGAACAAGCTGTTTCACTTTCTGCTCAGCACACATGAGTAGTGCCGCACAGACAGATTCCCAAAAGAGACAGACACTCAGATAAGCAAATAAGTGAAAAACAATCGAAAACTCCTCCAACTAGGCTGAGTAGTGAGGCATTCGCGTTGCCCGAAAAACAACCGACACCAAATAAGACGGCAAAGTGTTTATCAGTAATTATCATAGTCAGAAAGATGATTAATCGGGAAAAATCAAAATGAAACTTCGGCATAAAAGGCTAGCAGAAAGTGATAACAAACAGATGCAATGGAATGAAGCTAGAAAATGCGGAAAGCGGCATAAAAGGCTAGCAGAAAGTGATAACACACAGATGTAATGGAATGAAGCTAGAAAATGCGGAAAAGACATCAAAAATGTATGAATGATGGTGTTCATATTTTCGTTACGAAACGTGTAACTGTTGTTCACTAGTCATTCAACATAACTGACACGGAAAAACCGATGGATTAATGATATGTATCTCTGGGAGTAACTTGCTGTAGCCAGTTATGGGTTCCGACGCATTCGTCTTGCGGCCTGAAACGAGCAAAATGGATGGAATATACGGAAAACGAGTTAGTTCAAATACAGCTAACGCTTTATGCTCTAGGGAATTTCGCCAGTAGAATGGTGATACTATTCGTAAGTGGGTAGATGGGTGGGCAATAGGCAGATGTTTTGACGCGCAGAGCAATGTTGCATGAATTATAGTCCAAAGCCCCGGAGCGGATGAAATGTGGCCACTGTTTCTTCTTCTATTATTCCGTCTGGGCCCAGAAAAGCATGGTGGCTTATCCAAAACTGCACTCTCAATGGAAACCAAGTTAACCAATGCAGCGCGGCAATGCTGACGGGGCACCTAATAAGGCAGTCCTCTCAACATTCTCCCCGATTTACTCTCCTGCGTTTTCCTGTCATAATGACCTCAGATATATGAACCTTCTATGATCGAAAATCCGTCCGACGAAATTCTCGCTGTCTGATCACGAAATGGGTGACCAACATACATAGCCATCATGATTTTGCTGTTCTACGATTTAGTCAACCCAGTTTAGTGACCAGTCTAAGAAAACAGCGTCCCTAGGGAGATTTCAATCTGGGCTGGTCGCTTCAGGTGGTCCTCCCAGAGAGAAGCAAGTCAAATTTAACTGATGAAACTCAAGAAGAATGGGCATGGAACAAACTGGACAGTGATTGAGACAGGGAGGTACACTAGTGTGCGAGTATCGTAATTCCTCCACAATAGGGTATTGGAAATGTACGATCTAACTTGAGTGTATTAAGGGAAGCGCAGATTTCAGAGAAACGAAGTTTTACCATTGACTCAATTTAGACTAAATTAGCAATGATATGACCGGTTCGCGAAGGAATCGACCAAATGAGGGCCTCGTCATTAGAGTAAGAGATAGGATACGCGTCCAGTTGGTTTCTAGGTGAAAGATAATGAGCTTGCTTCTGATCACGAGACCAGACCGGATCAGCTACGTAACGTGAAGCAGTTATGCTGTAGCTCACTCTGTCACAAATAGGGTATTTTCATCGGCATGAGGGGTTTGCGTCTTGGTCGGTCTCGTAAAACATAACTGAGCAACTCTAATCACAGTGTTGCAATTCCACTGCCGTTTGCGATTATAGCAGAGGGTTGCTGAAACCGTAGCATCTCTGTTGTCTGTAGTGACAGTTGTGTTTTGGGGAAGTGGGCAAGGAAGTTGGGTGCCATCGTATGACTTTACGTATAGCTGATGGTGTCTCAAGGATCACAACTTTGCCGAACCCATCGCATCAGATAACATTCGAACTGAACAGCACTGAAGTATATTCGAATGTCCAATCAGTCTGACGAAAGCAAATTCTATGATCAACCAAAGTAGCTTACATACTCTTGTCCTTAGTGGAAAGCACAGCCACCTTGTACAACCCCGGTTGCTAAGAATGGAAACCACTTATTAAGAAATCGGTCGGCAAAGTCTGTTTGAGCTATAAAATGGTTGTTTCCCATCAAGCACTTACGGCGAGGCTCTTGCAGTTTGCATTACTGACGAAAAATTGCACCATTCCATAATTTTCCAAGGACAGTTCTACTGCAAATTTGACTCTAAGGTAGACGATTGGCTCACTAATCACAGTACCTCGTAATTGTTCTTGTCACTAACTAACTTCGGGCGAAATACCGCACCTACACACACAAACCTTGACAACAGCATCTTACTAAATGCAAGATTCATTTTACCAACATACCATCAAACCCACAGGGAACGGATGCCATCACCGTGAAAAAACGTCCACAACAAAATCGACAAGCTGAGTAAACAATCCAAAAAGCAGATGGGTAGCTTCTTTAAATAAAACTCAGCACACGCCCAAGCACTATGGCCTGGTGTCCCGATATCCCCTTCCATGGAGCTATTCAGATGCCCCAAACATATGCGCACACATATTATGCATCCCGATACAAATCTGATGCAATGGAAACAGAACAGGGTCAGAGGGAATGACCCTAGTGCTAATAAAGCACCTTTGTGCATTTCGCTAGTTAGAAAGCAAGTCGGTCAGTTGCCAAAGGATGCTGCGGCGCCGCAGGATGTGTATATACTTCGGCTGAAGCGCAGTGGCTAACAATAAATTTGCCGAAATCCATAGTCTGGAGAATGCAATGCTACGGAATCATGATGACATTTATTAAGGATTTCTATACTGATGGTTGAGAGCGCTTGGGTTTATCGGTCGCGATGGCAGCTACGATGATCTGAATGAGAAGGAATCATGAAATCGTGCGAAAAACATCAAATACTAAACATGTTTTAGAAAAACGAAATAAAACGTACCTGCACGGGAGGGTGTGTTTGAGTAGTCTCTGAGGGCTGTAATGTGGAAAAAAAGATTTACGGGAGAACTTCAAGGTTGGCGCGTGCGATTCAAATGAAGAAGTTGTGGGGGCTAGCAACCCTAATTGACAACTGGATGCCTAATACTCTCAAGTGATTTAAGACACCTACATATACAGCGCGTATGAGGCTATTCGGACGGCCAAAAACTCATGATCACCATAGTAAAACAGATGCATCAAAAGGACAGGTGCCACTAGAAGAAACAACCTACGTCTTCAATGTTTCTTTTGTTAGGCGATTTTGAGGCATCCAGTCGTTTGGATTTCTTCTTGGAGGCTTTCTCGCCCGAATCACCGGTTCGCCGCATGGGGCGAGCAGCTTGAATTGCGGACTTGTGGGGGTGAGTAGGACGAAAGAAAGGATAGAGTGATTCATTTCAGGAGATCAGTCAACAGGTGAGCTTCCAGCCGAACAGAAAATCGGTAAAATGGTCACGACAGCTTCGAGTCGAAGAATGGAAGAACGCAACTCTAACAGGATGTTGACATGAAAGTACGGGGAAGCAAACGAACAACCAGATAAAAAAAACCCTGGTTTCATTCCGAAAGGATTGTGTCGAATGTAAATCCTCAAAATTCAAAAACTATTAGTTCCCAGCCCGGTCATGAACCCAGCTGTGGGAGATAGAAAACCCACGACGGGCCGAATGGAGACAGTAAAATAGAAAAGGGAACTTACTGAATTCACGGTCCAAATCGAAGTATCCAGAGCACTATGTGATGACATAAACTTTGGCTGTTGTCCCGGCGAAGGCATTAAGGCGGCGGAGCCATGTAGGGTTTCCGTAGCCACACTAGAATGATGAGGACTTGGTAGCCAGTCACCAATGTCCTCCTGAACTGGTATCCCATTTCGATACGAACGACTCGTGGGTAGGAAAGACCTAGTGTTGGAATCTTCAGTTCGAATAGATGACTGTTCTTCCACGGTGTTTGAAGGACTTTGCAACCGTCTGGCGGAAGGTGGTTGCTCATAGGATAAAAGCTGTGATGGAGTTGGGGAACATGTAAAAGTAAATTTGAAGAACGAAGGGTGTTCAGCTGAGAAACGACCGAAAGAAGCATTTTAACCTAGCCACGCCTAACTTGTACATAAAAAAGGGGGAATCTGAGCTGGCTAGAGGCATTTTATCAGGAAGGTCAGATTCCTGGAAGTAACCACTGAATGCGAGAAATCTACTAAGACTCTCAACTCCGCTAGATGCTGACCAGACAGACAACACCTCTCAATATGGAGCGCGTGACAGCCTAGTATTAAACCCAAACAGCGCGAGTCAGCATTGATCAAGGTCAGACAACGCCCCCGCAATACGCAGCGCGTGACAGCCCTGTATCGAAGCCAGATAGCGCGAGATAGCGCTGGACCAAGGTCAGACAGTGTCCCTTCAATAAAATAGCTTGAGACCGTTTTATTTTCACACTCGATTGTTGGAGTAAAGCTGTTGTGTTTCCTTCGATGAGTCTTTTTCCGGCACTAGGCACTGGAGCGGGGTCAGCAGTCAGATACAACAGATTGGCGAATCAGCAAACATAACACATTTCCAATGCATTGGTGCTCCATCGCAACTTAGAACGCATTTTATGGAGAAAACGGAACTTTCGAGTGATCAGTCACACATCCTAAGTTTACCGAAATGGAACACTCATACTGTACTGGTACAGTTCAGTGCTTCGTCTCAACATTCGACCAAGTAGATGAGGGGATTAAAGAGGAAAGACTATGGACGGGACGTGGATGGTCTAACAGATGGAGACTGATCAGTGACTTACGGAAACCGTGTCTGGTGACCGTGGATCATAGCTGCTTAATTTTCCAACATTGGGAGATACCATGTCACCCGTTAAGGCAGATGTGGGTGCTGTCTGGATGTGACAATACTCTGTACGGCTCGGACGATGTGATCGTGAGTGAGAAGCGGACGGTGTCGCGGAGACCAAAGGTTGGCGGAAAGTAAGCGTAGGTCGTGTGGCTGGTTCCGGTTCGCTAACACCAGACCGGGTGCGTTCCTCACCCGAAGACACCACGGAACGTGAAGGATTGGAATACGAACGACTGCCAGACGTGCGCAGGTCGTTCAGATGGTAGCGACATGTCCAATCGTTGACTGTAGGCCACTCCCAGGCGGCTACGGAAAGGAGTCCCTTGGTAGACCTAGGTAGGTGGAATAGGTCATCAATCGTCTTCCCAAACATTTGATAAGTATTTTGTCTAGCAAACGAATCACATAACAAACAAAGAACACCCATGCCCGGAAATGCTTGAAAAAAAGGTAGTACAAAGATCACGACGAGGCAGCAGAGACTGTGGGCGTCTTGATGGTATCATCCAATGGTGACTAAAACGGGAGTTACACAAGCCTGCCAAATTCCGCAGAGAGATGAATGCAAGATGGGTGAAAAAGACAGTGAAAAATGTGTTGTGGACATTTCAGACATGTCAGTAATGGGGGGCGCTTCCAAACAGCATGCTGATTTTCAAGCACGGTGATTGAGAGGCCGAAACGGGATTCCATCAGGAATCCCAGGTCTCAAAACTTGTACCGGAAATGAGAAACCGTTATCAAGGTGGGTAGTGTCCACAAGAGTCGACAAAAACCACCCGTGGCCGAGGTGCTTGGTGGATAGGAATGGAAAAGGCACGCACTTGGTTGATAAGCAATCCGAGAACTCTCATTGGCTCCTTGCAGACGTTACTGCAAAGGCTCCACACTATTTTTTTTTATTTTTTATTATCATTATTTATATTACTACTATTAGTATTTTATTTTATTACTTTTTACGCTCCGAGCCTCTGATGCGGTAGTCGAAATTGAATGTATACGAACAGACCAATGGGAAATGCCCTCTTACAGAAGGCGCAGAGTAGTAACCTAAACTATTGGTCTGAGAGGTTGTAAAAACAGACAGTCCTCTAAGAAGTCCAGCTCACCGAACAGCGTAGTTCTCGACAAGCATGTGGTGTTATTCGGCATTGGACCGAATGGATAACACAGCATACGCCTACTCGTATGGTAGGGTGGGATTAGGAACAACCCACCTACGTTCCAAAATGTCACTCTGGAGCCGCTGAGGTAGTAGAAATGTGGACAGATGACATCTATACCGGAATGCTTAAGCGCCTTCGCATCCCAGCTCCCCATGCGTACGAAAGATTTGATTAACAAAGAAGTTTCAACCCGAACTCGTGCTGGACGTTAGAAGATGTGTCCCAAATATGTGCCATTGGGTAGTCTGGGAGTACCAAATCGTTCGCACACCATCGATGTATAACAACCAAACAACTCGAAAGAGGCATGAAGGCTGCGAAACTATCGCGTCGCCCAAGCCTAGACAAAAGCAGTTGAGAAGACAGCATTGAGTTCATGCCATTAAGCTAAAGCTACCATCTTAACATGGTGGTCGGGCTTAGGTGCTGCAGTGATTCCCGGGTTACATGGGTTGGAACTTCGTTCCACAATGTGCAACCAGGCCAGGAAGGCCGAACGGAATCAGTCGGGCCAGGAGCAGCAAGACCCCGTACTGCGTAGTACGAAGTGGTCTGAGGTAAAGTCGTACTCTCCTCTGCGATAGGAGTGCGAAGTTAGTAAGGCGACCAGCATGCCCATATTCATGGAAGCATCGATGCTGCTTTCCTCCGAGGAGGACGAGTAAGAAAAGGTTGACCCTAAAAACGCACACTCCGATCGCCCCATGGTTGAATGTGACCGCCGTTTTTTTTATTTTTTATTACCATTATTTATATTACTACTATTAGTATTTTATTTTATTACTTTTTACGCTCCGAGCCTCTGATGCGGTAGTCGAAATTGAATGTATACGAACAGACCAATGGGAAATGCCCTCTTACAGAAGGCGCAGAGTAGTAACCTAAACTATTGGTCTGAGAGGTTGTAAAAACAGACAGTCCTCTAAGAAGTCCAGCTCACCGAACAGCGTAGTTCTCGACAAGCATGTGGTGTTATTCGGCATTGGACCGAATGGATAACACAGCATACGCCTACTCGTATGGTAGGGTGGGATTAGGAACAACCCACCTACGTTCCAAAATGTCACTCTGGAGCCGCTGAGGTAGTAGAAATGTGGACAGATGACATCTATACCGGAATGCTTAAGCGCCTTCGCATCCCAGCTCCCCATGCGTACGAAAGATTTGATTAACAAAGAAGTTTCAACCCGAACTCGTGCTGGACGTTAGAAGATGTGTCCCAAATATGTGCCATTGGGTAGTCTGGGAGTACCAAATCGTTCGCACACCATCGATGTATAACAACCAAACAACTCGAAAGAGGCATGAAGGCTGCGAAACTATCGCGTCGCCCAAGCCTAGACAAAAGCAGTTGAGAAGACAGCATTGAGTTCATGCCATTAAGCTAAAGCTACCATCTTAACATGGTGGTCGGGCTTAGGTGCTGCAGTGATTCCCGGGTTACATGGGTTGGAACTTCGTTCCACAATGTGCAACCAGGCCAGGAAGGCCGAACGGAATCAGTCGGGCCAGGAGCAGCAAGACCCCGTACTGCGTAGTACGAAGTGGTCTGAGGTAAAGTCGTACTCTCCTCTGCGATAGGAGTGCGAAGTTAGTAAGGCGACCAGCATGCCCATATTCATGGAAGCATCGATGCTGCTTTCCTCCGAGGAGGACGAGTAAGAAAAGGTTGACCCTAAAAACGCACACTCCGATCGCCCCATGGTTGAATGTGACCGCCGACGCATTATTCAATACGGTCTAAACACTCTTAACACTGAAGTGACTGATGCTGATCAAAATGCAGCCGCATCAGGAGTGAGACGGTAATGCCTTACTCACCGCACCCTCGGATTAGGCCAGCCCCGAACAGCCAGCCGAACAGGTCAGACTACTAAGTCATCGGCTTTGCCCTCTGCCTCGCCGGTCAGACTTTTGAATCCGAGGCTCAAGATGGGGTCAAGTGTTGGTCACTTAGACAGAATGTTGAATTTTGTCCCTGGAATTCAAGTTACAAAGCAATTGATTTCTGGGACGAACTGTTTTAGCAGGGACTGGGTGTGACCTGACAAACGAAGAGTTTGTGAATTATTTACCCATACGAGAGTGGTTGCTTCTGGCGCACCCTGATGAAGCTGGAGATGGAAGCAACGCACAAGACAATAAGCAGGTGAGAATGCTGTGGCGCACACAGGTTAGTTTGGTAAACTGTGAATTAGCCAGTATGTTCCGGACCAAGAAGATAACACCAGGCCACGAGGACTTTCTTCCGAGAATTCGTTACTTGAACCAGTTGATACTAGCTCATGTGATTCGAAAAGGAGTGAGGTTCAAACCCCAATGGGGGGTTGTAAGATACAAACTGATTCTAAAGTCTAACAAAGGATCAGCCTTTCAACATGATTTGATCACTTTTTGAAGGGCGAAATTCACAAATAGAACCCAATTCAGTGTACTACTCGACAAGTATCGGACGGTTTTCTAGACAAGATAACCTGCGGAAAAACCTACATGAAGCATTTAGCCACAAAATACCACGGAGAACGGACCAGACCATTCCGAACACACTCACCGCTTTGGGTAGACAAACCAGCACAGGACAACTAGAGTCAGGAAACAGCCCGGGAACGACACAGCGGTCAAACCATAGGACCACGACAAAGTACACTGATCCAGGCCTTGTAACCAGTTGCGCTCCAACACAGGCACCCGTTTGCTCTCGTCGTCCACACCGACACCCATTGTGATGAGACTGATGAGAATGCACAAACCTAGTGTTCAGATGAACAGAAAAGGGAACATGGTGGTGTGGTTCATATTTTCATGACTGTAAGACAAACAAGCGCATAATAACGGCAAGAAAGCTGGATTTAATAGTTGGCAGGACGAATAACACATCGTAGTGATAGGAAAGGGAGTAGCACAGGACCGACCGTAATTGAAATTTTCGTTTGTTCAGAATACCAACTAGTTCCACCCGTGCAATATGTTCACACGGCAACATTGTTGTTACAGCAAAACGAGTCACTAAAGTACGATAGACAAGTAATGTTGCTTTAATATAGGTTGACGGATATCGCCGAAATTCCAGCAATCTAGGTTCGTTCCAACAACAGACTCTAGGTTTTTCACACTGTGAAATATCGGCCACCAGGAATCCCCAGCAGTCCAGTTCTTGTAATCGTGTTTGTTCCGTAGGATTTGTTACGGTTAACAATGTAGCAATTTTGAAAGAGATTTTTAAAAAAACAACTGTACATTTGCACGACCGGGGGGGTGAGAAGCTTCAATATGTACGCGCATCCCGTAGCGGTTGGAGCAATCGAGAATAAGAATAAGCTTTTACGGTTCCCCTATTCAGCTTATTCCAGCAGTACTCATTCTGTCGGTCTACTCTTCTTAGCTAAATCCATTGTTCGCAGGCAATGCGAGCACAGACCATCCAGCATGTTTTCCCTTTAAGACGTTCAAGAGTACTGACGCAGTGAAAACAAAGATCGCATACGACTTATTACACTGGATATCATGCAGCAAGCATACAAAGCTATATAGACAAATGGACAGAGCGGTCTCCTCCTCCCAGATTCGCTACCACCGAATAAGAATCGTAAATCTAAGGAGCACAGTTTGAATAATTTATTTGCGACTGAGCAAGCATGCAGCCTAGCAGACATTTCTTTCGATGATCCACGAGATTTCAACCGGTAGTATCCCAAGTTAAACGGGATAAGTTGTACGACGGTGGCACAAATAAACTTACATGAGATACCGCATACAATCATCACAAAAAGGACCGCACGAGGACCACGATGCGAGGTCAGACGACATGCTTGTGCGACGACGGTCACCTCTGCCAGGAGAAGTGCAATGAAACTGCACGTGGCAAAGGCCTGGCAAACTACAAACCAAGCTGTGTAGATATAAAATGAATGACACGGTCCAACAAGGATTAAACTTACTTCGCCAGATTATGGGCCACAATGGTTTTACATGCCAATCGTACAGAGAGAAGCAGCCATCGTACATGGCATTGCCCAAATCATCAGGCATAAACTTCTCCAAACATATTTCCCATAGACCCAAGCTCAAAAATCGATTTTTCGACTGCGGGAATCTTGCGTACCAATACGGAAGGATCAGAGCAAAAAAGCTGCATAGAAGTCCGAATGTTGTACATGAGACACACAGCCAAAATAAAGGACGTGATTGCTTCACGTGCATTTCAATCTTCCAGTTTGCATCAAGTCAGATCAAATCTGGCCAAGAAGTAAGCCAAATCACATGAGCATGCGTTCATTTCAAGCCAAAGTGGTTTGCGAAGATACCTGAGTAAAGTGGACAAAGAGCCATATAAGCTACATGGTAAAAACCAAGCGCGCCCAGCCACTTTATCCTTCTGTATGAATAAATACTGTTTTGGCTGTGGCGCCCTATCAGTGCGTAGCTGCTGGGCAACTGAAAAAAGTACCCTGTATTTTGAAAGGCTGGAAAGCGTAAGGGCTCATAAAGGGTGGTAAACGTTCCCAAACACCAGCTATTCTGGCGAATGGTGAAGAGGTCGGTTTGGCAACGGGTGACAACGGGTGGCTCAAAGATTGAGAAGCTGAGACAAATAGGTGATCTCTCGTAGTAGGAGCAACGACGAACTGCATACACCGGCCGTCGCGTGGTGCACGAAAAAGGGGTTGTCTCACTGGCTGCATGCAGCGGGGCGGGTTAGCGAAAACAGGCTACTGCTGACGCCTCCCTTATTTCGCGTACTTTTTCTTCCCCTTATCCCCACTCCATTAGTATCTCTCCTTATATGTCCAGCAGTTGGGACTGGTGACTCCGTTCGTCCTCCATTCGTTTTGCAAGCAACATCTGCATGTCATCTGGTGCCGGCGTCCTCAGGGATCTCGAAATCAATCTTCAAGTCCCGACGCCCAATCTCTCTGATTGTCTTCAACGTCAGCACTGTGAAACAAGCAGGACAACAAGCTGTCCTTGTTCTCACACGGGACTCGCTTGGCACTGATGTGTGTTGTGTATCAGAAACAAAAATTCAAGATGAAAGCACATGGATTGAGCGAACCACCCAATACTCTTCATTGGCTTCCGGCTGCGCACCCCCGGCGATCCAGAGGCTGATGCGGAGGGTGTGCAGAGGTTGATAAAGTCCTGAGTCACCGGGCAGAATGGTCCTTGCTTGACTGGGTACCCGTTGGTATTCGCCTGTGTGCAGTTTGTCCGGCAACGTCTGTGAAGGATTCTCTCAAGCGTAAAGTTCATCGATGTTTGTTTGTCGTGTCTGCTTACGCCCCCAACCGACTGTAACTCTAACACCACAAAAGACACGTTTTATGACGAAGGCATTGAAGGCATTTTGTCAGTGAAACCACCAGCGACCAGAAGGGCTCTCTGATAGCAGCAAAGAACTTTGAACAGCTGGGTATAATACTTCACAAAACAATTCGGTTGACCACCTACTACCTCCAATCCAAGCCGCCGGCCTTCGACAGAAATGTGGACTGTGAAAATGGAACCCCCCCTCAGCTTCAAAAGTGTCCGGGTGTATATCTCTACTCAAGCATTATCGCGCTCCTGAGCATGACGACCTTCCACGTGCTCAGTTAAAGGATGGTGGTGTGCCTGCCTCGCCTATTTGGGCAAAAAATAATCGCTCAGATGTAACACGCTTTCGATGCCTTGCTGCCACGAACTCGAAGGAAGCACGAGGGCTAGGATACTGCCAGGTTCCTCAAGCCTAGAGAGGAGAAGTCGAGATGCAGAAGTCAGGTCCGAATCAGCGCTCTAACCACTGAGTCATCTCGCCTTTATTTGGGTCTATCTGGGAGAAAGAGACCGTCCCGTACCATAGGCAAATTGGTTCTAGCTGCTAGTCTCGATCACCGGTAAACGGGAATGTGGAACGTACAACCAAGAATTGGAGGCGAAGGCATGGTCAGTTTGTTCGGAAATTGGGTAGCTACGCACTGAAGGCGATAGCTTTGGTGCATGAGCGTCACTGACTGCGCGATTTGGCCATTTCTAACGATGTCATTAACCACTGGTGATTTGAGCCCCGGGGTCCCCATCCAGGGAGGCGGCAGTTATCCACCCGACTAAGCTTACTGGTTAGTGTTTTCGTACTTCGTTGCCAGGTCATACACTGTCCACCTCCCGGTCGCTTCCACTCAGCACAGAGCCGGGCGAAAAGAGCTCTGCGAGGCAAACGGTTTTCTGCCATGCGGAGGACATGTCCCAACCAGCGCAGCGTATGAAGCGTGAGTAGTTCCGCTATTGCGGGAGAATTACCAAACCTGACCAACGCTTCGCGGACACCAATGATCAAACACTGACATCTTCCGTATGTCCTCTGCGCTTAGGGGCCAGATCTCTGACCCATAAAGCAGTATAGATCGCACCAACGCAGTGTAAACTCTTCCCTTGACAGACAAACTCACGTCAGCCGGCGCCATAGGTGTCGGAGGTTGGCAAAATTTGCTCTGGCCTTTCCGATTCGAGAAATATTCTCATCTCCAACCAGTTCACCGGAACTTATACAGCTGCCTAGTTAAACACATTCACCTACCACGTCGATTGGCTCACCTGCGAGCATGAGGTGTGAATTGCGCTTCGCTATTATTAGACATCATCAGTAATGCATATCCTTGGCCGTACCGAAACTCGAACTCCGGACATGATACGCGAGGTGACTGTGTTGTCACCTCTACACAAGCGCAGGCTCGGTGCCCTTGAATTAACACGTCTGGACATGTTCCCACCTGAGCAGTGATTTATTTGCCCGAATCCATGTAAAATCTACAAATCTCGCAACCATCTACACCTAATTAAGTTATTATCCCACAGGTTTCAAGGGTTCTTGAAGCCACTTGACTAGGAAGTTTTGACAAGCGTGTCAATCCACTGGCACGACTGAAACAGTTGCTGGGTCGTCATTTCAAGGATATGCACTACTGATGAGCTTATCAGAGCGAAAATCAAGACACGCTCCCCCCTCTTAGTGTGGACTCCTAAAGGCAGGAGTAGGGCTTATCTGACGACAGCGACGTGGACATGAACCAAACCATTGTTGGAATTTTTCCGCCCAGTGGTCTAGACGCTGACTTTTATATTTTAGATTTTCTTTGATGAGCCCACGAACAGATGGTGTCCTGGGTTCTGTCTTGCGGAGTCAAAACGGTTCCCGCGGATTCTCTGGCGCATTGAACTCCTTCATTGTGTGAACCTACTAGCCTCACCGCTCCTCCCAATCAGTATAAAACATTCTTTGACGCCTAACGGACCACACAGTCAAATCACACCATCCGTCCAGAGCTGAAGCTGAAACTTTGACTTGGTGGTGGGACTAGAGTGCAGCGTCTACATTTATTTGGAGGGCACTGGTATTTGAACTCGCAAAAAGTAGACATGGACTTGAAAGAACACCTGGAACGTCGTTGACGTAGATCAGAAACGGAAGTGGTCTCAAAACGGAGCCTTAAGGAACTCCGATGGAGACTGGCGCTGGAGAAGGGTAAGTCGAATCTACTTTCACTAGGAATGTTCTGTCTGATAGGACACCCTAATTCAGCGTAGGATTTTGTCCTGAATCCCGTAAGACTCGAGTTTGTGGAGCGGCGGGACGTGAGACTCGATCGAATGTTTCTGAGAAGTCGAGTTTGTTCTTGTCTTTCACCGGCTTCTGTTAGCCTGAAAGGGCGAACATGGGGTGTGGCACTGCTCTCCAAGTGCTCAGCGCGGGGTAGTGATCTTTGCAGCGCGAGGACTCAATTAAAAGGGCCTCCAAAAGTGCCTTGAACTGTGTACTAGATGCAACGTGAACCGCCGGAGGATGACTATTCCACACACCAACTACCCCAAATGAGAAAACTGTTGCCTAACAAAAGTGTGCGCTGTGAGCTAGAAAATCTTACCATGTTCCCACAGTGTGTTAGTTAGGTCAACGGTGAAAACCTGTTGGCGATACCGTTTACACAGGATGTAAGTCTCCCTCGAAGGCGATGATAATCCAGGGAAAATAGGCCAAGCACCGCGAGATGCGTTTATAGTAAACGGATTCATGGCAGGTAACCATTTTCGTAGCAGCTCGTAGACACGCTCAACGAGGGTCAAGTCTTTCTTGTGTCCTGAATAGACAACTTCGCTGGCGTGTTCAAAAAGCGGTCTGACGTAAGCCCCACAGAATGTCTGGAAGTCCATGCTAGTAATACGGAGAAAGGTTCGCCGAATCATCCGTAGAACGACGAATGCTTTTTGAGCCGACTTTTCATGGTGCGGTGAGGACATGTTTGGAGAGAGCCAGATACCTGAATCCTTTTTAGTACCTATCCTCGTAATGTCTACTGGTCTATTCTCACCATGCACGACAAAGGAGTTCGCTAAGTCAACTCCGAATGACATATGGACGCACCTTTCGTCATTCAGGGGAAGGTAGCAGTCCAACAACCACTATTTTGCACCGTCTACATACATTCGGAGGGCACTGGTATTTGAACTCCAGGATTTCAAGTCGTCCGCAAAAAGTAGACATGGATTTGAAAGAACATCTGGAAGGTCGTTGACGTAGATCAGAAGCTGTAGTGGTCCCAAGACGGATTCTTGAGGAACTCCGGTGGAGACTGGCGCTGGAAAAGGTAGGTCGACCCTACTTTCACTCGGAATGTTCTGTCTCACAGGAATGCGTACTATTTCTTCCTGAATCCCGTAAGCTCGATTTTGTGGAGCAGCGGGTGTGAGACTCGATCGAATGCTTTTGAGAAGTCGGAAAATGTGACGTCCTATGAGTCTTTCGTCCTTAGCTCGGATTAAACTGACCATAAATAGGAACACGTTCGTTACGCAAGAACAGTTTGGGAGGAATGCGTGTTGCACTGGGGATATCAATTGGTTGTTGGTGAGGTGTTTTAAGGTGACCCGCTTTAGGATGCGTTCACCTTTGACGGTAGGCTAGTGAGGCTATTAGGCCTGTAGCCGCCAACTGATGGTCAGTCACCAGTTTTGCAGATTGCCGTGAGGCAATCGCTTCCTTCCAAGCAGAGGGTAGTTTGCCCCCGTCGAACGAGTGACAAAACACCAGGTGAAAATGCGTTACCAGCGTAGGCGACGGTTTCTTCAGGATCCTTTGATGGATCTCGTCTGACCCCAACGCCCTGAAGAGGTTTGTCTCGCGCAAGAGTCGGCGAATGTCCTCCCTAGAGAAGAGCACGTTGGATATGACGAGGTCGCTGGGGTAGAATACAGGCCTGCATAGTGTTCTCTGTAGACCTCAAATACCACTACTGGGTCAGTTGTGGAATCCCCGGTACTGTCTCTGAAGGAGAAGGCGACTGGCTTGTTTCTCCAGCGGAGTCTCATGTACTTAAAAGGCACCTTTTTGTTTTTCAGGGTGAGGTCCAGTACCGTGGCCTCTTTACGCGTGTCTCATTGATGGATTTCTGATTTACATCGGTTCCGCTCGTCTCCTGTGCCACCTGTATTTTTTTTGGGAAAGCATGTGGGGTTTCCTTCCCAGAAGACATCCTTTTAGGAAGCTTTTTGTCCATCCGGCTGCACGCTGTTTTTGGGGGAGGAACATTGCGTCAACTTCGCGAATTTCCTGGAAAATTGTTCTGTACCACTCTTTCAGGGAAGCTGGTCCCAGTTTTGATTGTTTAAAGGAGCTACTCATTTCTGGGAATTCTGCACGGCAGAGGTTCCGAGTCCACGTCTGCGGTTCCGGATTTCTGGCCCAATAACAGGGAAAATCAAACGTTAGCACACAGTGGTCGCTGGGTCTCAGTGGAGCTTTAACACTTGATCAACGAAGTGTCTTTCGGCGGTGATAACCAAGTCAAGCAGGGATGACAGTTGGCCTGAGCGGTATCTGATGGGTGCGGTGACATGTTTAGTCCAAGCGTTCTGTTGAAGGACTTTGGTCAGCGCCGATGGGGTGTCCGCTAGAGCCGATCATATCGATCATATGCACCGGCGTATAAATCAATACGACCGAAGTCATGTAAAGATCAAATAGTCTCGTTTTGCCAACAAACCAATCAAACTTGCAGACACCGTATACTACACCTGTTTACAACGTAGTTAGATGCTGCCATGACCAAGAATCTAAAGCCGAATGTGATTGGTCTAAAGAACGATTCACTTGTCGGTCCAGCATCAAGTCAAGCACTGATTGGCCCGACAACTGCGGACCCAACAGCCAGTCGCCGCGCCTTGGACGCACAATGCATTTTTCTGAAAAAAAAAACCCTTGCGAATGAAATGAAAACCTTTCGGTCAAAATGTTGCATTTCTTTGCACATGTGTTCAGACCAACGATCACCCTCATCTGCCCTCATTTTTGGTGGTTAGTTCTAATTAATCGCTTTTCGAATTTTTTTGCGCATATTCGACTTTGGACTTGCTGCGCTATGGCTTCGGAAGTGGCTTCACACAGGTTTGTTGAGAAATTTGACTGTATCTTTTTCACCCTTAGATCAATGCCTTAGATCAATGCATGAAGACAACTATATGGTATTTGTGCGTTCATCCAGTAATCGAAGCACCAACGCTGTTTTGCGTTATGAATGGGTGTACTAAAACTGCAGCAGGTGCCCTCCAAGAACAACGGAAAGTCGGGGAATCCAAAAAAGCTAGTAAGCTGAGCGTGACTGCCACTAAAAAACAGCACACATGGCACCGGCAGTCCAGTGCGGTTTTGTCTACTGAGGCAAAGGAACCACCTCTTACTTTCTTGAACGCAGCCAAAAGTTGTCGAAGATTTCGTACGGTCGGCTTCCAGTTTATCGACGGCTAACCGAAGACGAGTTGTGCACCTGCACGGCCTTTCTGAAATGCAGAACTCCGTCGTGGGGGCACGGCAGTTTGTGGCCGATGAATTCGGCAAGATCCATACCACTCAAGGTATATACAACTACCGCCGGAAGTGTCGACCGGCTCTGTTGAGTAGGTGCCGCATAGTTGCATTTTATTGTGGCAGATGATATGTCTTCGGTCCTGGCAAAACTTCGGGAGACCAGACGCGTTTTTGTGTGACAGTCAGCAGAAGCTCACTATAGCCACATTTGCTTCTCCCGACTGCAGCAGATAGCGTTGTTCCGACGCTTTCCAGATGTCGTGAATGTAGACGGAACGCACGCGTCAAACAGTTTTGGATAGGCTTTTTAAGGCACCTTATGTTCGGCTGCGACGTAACGTACATGCCCTTACTACCAGGCGATTGGCTCCCCTGCATACATTTGTCCTCGGTATTTAGAGATCAATCGATTCCACGCAGTAAGAATTGTTTTTCATACATTTTTTCTTAACTTGCTTCCTAGTCCACCAACGATGGCTGTTGGAGTACAACCTACTGGAAAAAGGTGTGCCCCTTACAATTGTTTCCAAACCACCGCCGACAACTTTTGACGCCTTCCGTACACAACTGAATCGAGTGGTGGATAACCTTCAGCGGCTGGAACTCAGAAGGGCCACAGCCATCTTTAATCAGTTGAATGTTCAGGAGCAAATCCTGCTGCCTCGAGGCTCAGTCTGCAAATTGCGGTCTGCCGGCCGTGGGCGAGGATCCTGCGCCTCAATCCAGATGGAGACCTAGGGTCACAGACTTCGGCTTTTATGTGCTCTGTGGCCGGCCAAATATTAGCAGTGACCGCTGATGTGCAACGGATTGCATATCATATCACACCGACTGTTGTGAGGGTGAACCTTGCCCGCTGTGCGGTGATGCTCCTCAGGCTTGTCCCAAAGTTGAGTCCTAAGAAGAATAATTTACCTTTGGTTCATAGCCCCCGACTTGTCCGGAAAACGCAAATGTGTGCTTGCTAACCGGTCCGCAAGAAGGGCATCTTGTGAGCGACCAGGACTGAAGAGCAGAATACCAGCACAGTGTGTCCCGGAAGTCTGTGTGTCCGTGTATTCGGGTCCAAGGAGAAGCTACCCGAGAGCCGTGAGTAACTTTCTGACTACTACGACTAACGTTGTAGAGCGCCAGTTAGATGAAATAGACGAAACTGACTTCGTGTGACCCATCAGCTCCGGATAGTTCGCCTGTTAATGAAATCCCGAGTTTCATGTAACTCTTGTATTTCTTGAGGGATGTAGTAAGTAGGTATGCGAAATAGCCGCTGAAGATTACTTTGTGTAAACGGTCTTCCCAGCATAATTCGCAAGCTATAACGGAAGACTGCTATTTAGAACATACTTGCACGATTTTTCGCCAATAATGAACGCGGCCTACGCAATTTTAACTGGTAACAGCAACTAGCGAGCAGAAATTTTTTACAGGACTGGCACATCTACATATTTGATATCCATGGAGCCATGTAGATTCTAGAATGCTGAGGGAATTATTGCAGCTGTGAAACTATCCGAAAGTCCTGTCCGTTGTGAGTCACCTTTTTCCACAACTCTCGATTTATTATTGCATTGGGCAGCGTGTTCACAGTCGGTGGTGTTTGCTGACCTTGAAGATTCGCACACTTGAACAAATCATCAAGCAGGGTAATTCGCTATACTACATGAGCATATAAATTATACACAAACTGTGAAGTGGCAACTCTGGAGTCAGTTCCATTGTGCGAATACTGAACAGCCCGGGATTCAGTACCCGCTGGAAACGGCTGGTAATGGGACGTCCAGGAGGCATCATAGGTTCCAAAATGTTGTCACATCATACTAGTTAGATTAATTACGACTTTTTGTACTTGTTCTTTCGGCTGTGAGGTTTTGTATCTTTCTTTTGCCTCCATTATAACATTGTTTATTTTGTCAAATGCATAAACGTTTTGTGTTTGAACACGAAAAAACTGCAAAAACACGCATGTGTGCAACTTGAATTGATACGAACGTGGTCACGTGCTTCGACTGTTCTTCTAGTTTCACTCGCTATTACAGTGGTCGTTTGCGAATCTCATGTGCTGACACCGGTATCAAAACACTTCAGGCTATCTTCGAATCTTATATGTGAGAGCTGTTCAACAGGAGACACCTGGACAACCATGGCTGGATTATTATTTATTCCTTGATCTGGGTCAGCGACGAACCATTTCAAAGAAAACCATTCTTGGCGAATCTGTTCCATCTGACCACATTATTATTTTATGTCATTAGTTTTAGGTCTTTGCCATACACTCCCGCTAAAGTAGCTTATTGGGTACCCAGACTCTTACACAGCCTACTTTTGAGCGTCTAATACTTTTTTCGGAAAACGATATGTTGGAGTGTTAAGATTAAGAACCAAGGTGGGGTAATACGGTTATCACAGCTCCTCAAAGTACCCGTTATGCGCAGCTGTAGTAGGAGTAAGGCCGCACTGACATCGACCCTGCCTGCTCGGGTTTGGCTGGGTCCCATCGGCCAAGTAGAACATATTATCAAGTAATCGGTTTCGGACAGGGTCGCCGAAAATAACCCCACTTCTCGATGCCTAGAAGAACAAATTTCTGTCACGGTCAACAACGCTATCAGAATTATCGTTCATACAGTTGGCAAGCTCTGGGTACGACAAGGTTTATGGTGACTTGCCGCTTCGTGTTCCGATAATATTCTTTCCAAGGTTCCAAAATTCCAATTCCTATGAACGCCCAGGGTCCACGGGATACTTCAGATTTGATTTCTGGATTTGAGTACTGTAGAGTGTTTTCAGCGATCTGTTGGACCGTGGTAAGTTACGCGCAAATCCCCAGAAACCAAACTGTTCAAATGGAGGTCTATCTACAAATGCAGTACTCAAATCGTGGGACTTCGTCGGTTTCTGTAAACCGGTTTAGGAATTGCTAATTCATAACGGGCACCAAAGTCACGCATTTACATGATAGAAAAACTATGTGTGGACTTAAACAACGCGTCCGATGACAAGGTCAAAGAGCGGCTTATGTTTAGATCAAAAGTAAGAGAGGTGGTATAGGCGTAAAACCGAAATAACGAAAGCGAAGAATATCGTTGCACAAAATAAGGATAGAAGAGAAGAATCAATAAGCAGAATCAAATACTGCCGTGGAACCTCTGGCGAGAGTTCAAGGTTTTGAAGTTGGTCGTCACTGATGATTCCAGGGTCTAAACTAAGCTTGGATGAAATGCTCATTCCTCTATAAAAATGTCCCAGAACCACAGTCACTTTATTCGTAAGCAAAACTACAATGTTAGCCATCGTTGATTTTCCCGACGTGACTACTCATGGAAGTGGATAGGCGAACGCATAGAGACGACTGGCTACGGCGCCAAAGCAGGAAAGCATCATTCTGGAAGGTGCGAGCTGTACCGATGACGATGCCCCAAATTAGTCTGCCTGAGATGAGCTATAGAAGTGTCATTAGCTGAGTTATACTAGTTGAACCCTGTATTCGGGTTTCTGCAGGGCAGGAAACGTCTGCAGTCAAAGTAACAAGATTAAGTGCGGCAAAACACGCTAAGCCGAGAGTGGCATGTTCGCCACATTATGTACGGATTCGACCGCTATAAAATATAATGAAAACGGGGTCTGAAAGTGATGGAGTTATACACAGTAAGTAGTCACCTCCCTGGATTTTTAACAGATGAGCCAAACTCTAAGCACGGACGGGCCGTCAAATGAGAGGGCGCTGAAAGCGAAAAAGGATGAAAGAGAATTTTTTTAGAAGCCGTTTGCTTTCGATGGATGAGATGGCCCATTTGATATGCTCAAGCAAAGGTAGATGACGCCCGAATTTTAACTTTGAAATGTATGTGAGCCTAGATACTGCCAAGTCACGTAAATCAAGACGGGGCGACTACAGACGACAATCACTACTCGGAGACCTGACAGTGCAGTTCAGAGCAGTGGTTACTGGGGGTGACGAAGATACCAGAGTCCCCAGCAGAGGGGGACTCCCCACTCCTGCTCAACAGCGAGAGAATGATAGTCCAGTCATGTAGAGTGTTTTGGCGAAGTTTCTGGTCCGGGAACATGCTTTGTCTGATTGTTCCGATTTTGATATCTACTAGTATTAGGTGGGGACAGCATAAGTCGTAGTTTACGCTTATGCTTGGTTCTGCCCTACCAATCTCGTCTATATCTGTTTTTCTTTTAACATATGCCTCAACCACAACTTGAGCTTTACATTTCTGTAGCGGTTTGCCCTATGGCCCGCTAGCCAATTTCTCAATGGTTATCGGCGAAATACATATTTCGAGCACTCACATACATGGCTTTATTTCCCACCATTCGCTACGTATTGTGGCCATAGAATGAAGAATCACAAAATGTGAAGGGCGCTAAGCTTGTGGGGTGCCGTACCGTTGTTTCAGCCTTTTCTTTAGAAGCAATTGACCACTGAACAGAGTTCCAAGTGATGCAAGGAAATATACCACAGCAGGCATCGAGTATGATGGTGCACTTTAAACCGCTGGAGAGCCTAAGAAAAGTTCGAGGGTTTTTTGGACAGAGAATGCTCATGAGATGTCGTAGGCATTTGCCACCGGAAGCAGCTGCGCCTTATACTAATGGATACGACAAACTAATCATAGTAAAGTAACTGTTAGCGAAACAACACTGCAAAACTTCGTCTCGTCAATTGATTCACGAGGAAGCCAACTTGAAAGATTAGGCACCAGACCAGACCAGATACCTTGAAGTAATGATTAGTCTCATGAAATTAGCCTTTGAAGACATCGCTCGCTGTTGAACGGAATTTAACCTTCAGTTGCCCGTCCGAAGAAGAAATATAATATGAAATCTCCATGCTTAAACATGAGGAGTCACAAAGCCCAAATTCTGTCTCCACTCCCCTCTAAGGATTACGAAGAATCCATGGAAGGACATCGGAGGGTACAAATTGGTACCGCCCAAATCAAAGAAATGTTTGTGGAGTGAGCACAACGGCAGTCATCGAAGTTTGAACCCTATGCAAAAACGCCTGGTGCACTAGCTTATTGGTTGTGGCATCGTGTACCCTTTGTCTGGTATTTCGAGGGTTGATTGAATGTATGTTGAGGAGAAACCACGGGTTATATTCTGCAGTGAATAAGCCGATTGCCCTACAGATGGTTTCATAAGGTAGCACTAATCCCAAAAACCAGCGATGGTTGTCTTCCTTGACTAGTGAACTGCCATTAAATCTGTGGACTTCCGGTCACCTTGATAATGCCTATGGAGCAAGGGTGGCCGTGAAGCTTTTTTACCCCTGCAGGCAAATGAGGGTGCGTTGAAGGCTTTCGCCTAAGCTCAGTACAACAAGTGGCGCAGAGCATCGCCGCACCGTTTCACAGCGGCACTTTAACTCCACCGGTGGTATGACTTTGGAAGACTCAGTCCAGCCCCTTATCTCCGCGGGAATGAGATATCCCCAGGACATTCGCTCACAGATATGAGTTCGAAGTCAACAGCCAGCCCTGAATCTGCAGCCAAAGTGATGCAGGCGATACTAAGTAACCTGGAAATTCCAACTTACCATTTCACACGTGCTCCAAACCTGCAAAATGTAGAGTGCGGCTGCAAAGCTGGGTGGGCCCAAACAGGATCCTCTACATGCGGATGAAGCGACAAGTTTGTCCATATATACAACAGCATCGGGGCCGGTGGCCTAGCCAAAGACGATACATTCATCTAGATTGGGGAACTTAAAGCAGCTTTTATGAACCGTCAACGCTTTTGGTGCAGAGGCGATATAACTTCCTCTGTCACCCACTCGCCTCCAGTGAGCCCCTTGCCTTTCAAGCTGACGCCATCACTGTACAGCCCACAGTGAACGGCTCCCCGTAGCTGCTGCAGCACTAGAGGAACTTTTTATCGGCAAGAAGGCAATCTTACATCATTACAAAATGCAAGGCCTATCGGTCTTTGCGGAGGTGCAGCTTTCCGCACATGCCATCGTGAAGACCAGTCGGGCGGAGTTAAATTCTTTGTTGTAGTTAAAGAATCCTTTGGTCATCAGGCGGATTTACCGCTGCACATGGTCTCGAAAAGAACCAGATATTGGTACCGCGCGGCGATTATCGGAAATTTCACAATGGCACTGACTCAGAACATTACCTTTTACCACATTTTCAGGATGATTTTCTGATTATCAGGACAATAGAAGAGGCGTATCAGTTGCATCACGCAGTATTTTTCCAGCAACTAACTGGTTATCCAGTGAACATCAACCAAGACAAACGCGAATTCTCGCAAATATTTGTCTATTTTCCCCGATACCATTTCAATCAACATCGTTTCAGTTCACTGAACTACAAGGTTCAAGCTTTTTGCGGCTTCCCTATCGCCATGACATTGGTTGCTGCTTGCTGCATTTGTGGGAGGGGGAATTATCAATGCCGCTTTATTCTCAAGTATGATACTACAGTTGGATCGCTTCCGGATTTACTCAGGTTTGGAACAAACGGTGTGGATGAGGTTTTGCTGTTAACGTGCTAGAGCAAGAATTCTATTTAGTGACAACAGATCTTCTCCAACAAAGTTTCATTGTCTGAGAGCAATCAGTTTGCAGGGACTCACAATAAATCGGGCTGTCACCGCATCCGCGATGTGGACTAACATCCTCCGGCAAAATTCATGCTAAACATATTTCAACTTAAATCGGAGGCATCGATCGAAGAGTCCCCGGGTTAAAACCCAGTACAGTCATCTTGAATGCTTTCGTCTAGGCTTGAACACCTGGCGGGGTTCGGTCCCTCTCGTGTTCTCATTGTAGTATAGCAACCATATGCTGAAAGGGCGTTATAGCTGAGCAATTACTGTTGAGTTTTCGAAGCATTATTCAATGCCTTTGGCGCAAACCATTATAGGCTATCAACCCTACGTTCTCCCCAAACATAGGTCCAGCGCTAAATCAATTTACACACCGTATAACCGATTTTCACATCTGCTACCCTGACACTCGCCCTTATACTGTTTTGTTTGCCAAGCATCTAACTAGTTGATTATGCCTGCCCTACTCAAGTCACGACGTTTTTCTTTCCCGTTTTGTTTTTCTACGTTTTTTTACCAACTAAAACATCCATAAGAGGTTTCCTTTCGAGTGATCCAACAAGTCAGGTTATATCCCCGGGGTTGGCGATTTGATGCTCTTAGCATCGATCGAATTAAGCCAGCCTATCTTGAGACACCCGATTCTTTAGCGTCTGGCCCCAAGTTGGCTTCCGGGTCGCAGTCAACTACACCAACTTCGACGACGGTTCAACCAGGTGAAACTGCGCTGAGATGACGCTGCCCTCTGATTACTCTCCTGGTGCTTCTCAAACCCCCGCACCTCTTTTCTGTGCGCTACGTTCCCTGGCTCCAACGATTTGCAGCGTGGTACAAACGTAAATTGTCCAGTGTCGCGCTGTTGTGTTTAGTCTCCCATTTCTCTGATGTTTGACCTTATTTGTCTCATTTCGTTTCGTAGCTAAGTTTCGTTAGCACGGTACTGATTCTTTTTAATTTTCTTCTTCCACGTTCCGGGGACCTTTTCCTGCAACATCGTACCAAAACAAACTGGCGTCTCAAATTTGACGCACCGATACGGTTGGTGTCCTTTGGCCTACAAGGCACCAGTTTCTTCGTTTAAGGGGTCGCTAGTCTCAACTAAACAGTTGAGAGACCAGCGAGTAGCACCGAATCCCCTAGCGCGTGCAATTATGAAAAAGTTTCCCCCCATGGCATCGGAAGATATGGCGTAATTCAAGTCTCTGACGGCGGGATTATGAGTGATATTGGGAGCGGGCGAGCTGCTGAATATCGAGAAGCCTGTAGAAGGGACCGAGGCGATTTGTGGACAAGCACCTTAGTTTCAGATGGGGGTTGTGGATGGTGTTTGGTTATCGCAGTGGTCGGCAATTTAGTAGTTCTATATTGGCTTTGCTCAAAGGGCCTGAAGCAATCCTTCGCAGCGAACCTGTTTAATTCCCGCCTTCGTGATTCCGGAGTTTTATTTTCCCCATATGACTGGCTCTTTATTTTCTGTCAGTCCAATTTGCGTCGATATTTGTTTCTGTAGGACGAGGTTTACCAGGGCAAAAATTTTGATAGTTGCTGCCTGATGCGCTTTGAACGCCAGGCCAGTGGTCGAAAATCTGTGACGAAGGCACTTTTGATTTTTCCTGTGCTTTCAGGCACATTTTGGACACCCAAGTATCCTTGTATAATTGACTGGTTACTCGGCCGCTGCAGAAAACACCAGAGAAGACTGAGGTTGGCAGCAATCCTAACAGACTCTTTGTGGTTTACGGCAGCACTCAAAACTCGGTGAGATACATTCCGAGTTCGTAAGGTTCATGTAGCTTATTTCGCTGCGGCCTCCCCGTTTTGCGCTCCCGCAAACTCTCAGCTCTCACGTGATCTCAATAGCCGAGTGGATGTGTGCAGGGCAGTTATGTGCCGTACTATCGGCTATGTGGCCGCGGCTCTTAGCGTCACGAGTGACGACTGTATACCCAGTGAACCTGACCCTTTATACGGAGTACAGCTGGAAGCTGTTTGGTCCCATATTTTCGGGAGCTCATCTTCTTTACGATATCTCCAGGAGCATAGGTGTCGGGATCAGTCTTGTGCGGGTAGCTACCTGGTGGTTGTGACAATTTCGCAGCAGACTCAGGCGTCGAGGTGCGCGTTTGTGTCTGATTGCAGCTGACATGACCTACATATTCCTTCCTTCCGCCAACCATTCGAATCAAGCCCAGAGGCGATGTTTGATGAATCAAGTATAAGCGTTTACTTAGTAGTCGCTGCTAAGCCCAGAGAACCTGCTGTATTAATCCTTTCTCAATCACTTTGTGGTTTTCGCGGGTCTTAATTCAGTTCATTTACTCGGAGCGGTTGTTACGATTAAACTCAGTTGTACGCTTTCCATTTTTTCATCGTCTTGTTGGACTGTTTCTTCAGTCGCTGCCTTTTTTCTGCTTCGATCTTTCATTTTTCCCTCCCTTTCCAGGTTTTGCCTTTCTTCTGTTTTTTTTTGAAGTTCAAAGGAAACCGGAGATATCAAGATAGATAAAATGGTAAGTGACGATAGCGTTAAAGTAAGCCGAAGGAATCCACAGCTGGATGATTAGTCTGATAAAATGAGACTGGGTGCCGAGGCAAATCCTTTCAATAAACATCGTTTAGAGAACGAATCGTGTCACAAGCCTTGTTCTCCAGCATTCTTTTGGACTCTTAATTTTCTCAACTGCCTTTTTTACATTTAGGAGCAGGCAGTGATTCATCTGTTTATAGGGACGTCTGATTTTTAAGGACGTTGCCGGTCTTTAGACGCACACCCTAAATTTCTCTGAAGCCGTAGTTTGGACGGAAGAATCATTGACATGAAGTTTCAGTATTTTATTATATTTATTTGAACCCAAAAAACTCTCCACGCTCCAGCAGGTTTGACGGAAGCTGTTTAAAAGTACTTGGCTTCCACTATGGGCGCCAAATTCATATTCCAGTGGCTACCAATGGTTTCTCATGATATACCCGTGTACGCGGTGGAAACTTTTGTGGAAAAGCTGGTTTCTCCACGTGTTTCTTCTGGATTTGATTTGGAAAGACTTTTTGATTTTGATTTTTTGACGTTCTTCTATGACAGGCTAGATCACATCAAACTGCAAGCTATTTTATCTACAGTATGATGCTGCTCACTTTTCGACAAAAACCACTGAACAACATTCAGCAGGATTTATTCTTTACTTAAACGATAGAATCACTAGCAATCAGATAAATCCCCGGTTACCAGCCTCCTCAGTTGAAAATGAGTAATAATCTTCAAGCGAGTTTCTCCCTTACATCAACAAACTTGAAATCCATGGCTCAGTCATAGATACTGCAACAAAGTCAATTGAAAATGATTCAGAATGTCGAAAATCAAGCTACTAATGAATTACTGTTAACTGCAAAGGCAATCAGGGGGGAACTTCACACAATTTCCCAAAAGTTCCGTAAAAGTTTTCTAGGACATCTTTCGTGAGCAATCAGCTCAATGAAAACTGAAAACAACGGTGTGTCAATCGCATATTTGACACCATTGCCGGTTTCGGAAATGCGTAATGTTTTCTTTTATATATTTGTACGTCTCACCTCCTTGATGCCTGGGGAAAAATATGGAGCATAAATTCTGTCCTCAACTTAATCATGTGGCCATTTTGCTAAACTTATTTTTTTGGATAGATAAGTGAGCAGCACCCTGAAGATTACGGAGCTTGCTAGAAGCGGCCGCTCCTCACCATAGAGACAGCAGTGAGAAAAGCATGAAAGAAGGTCAAGCTCGTGCGATTGATATGTTTTTTGTTAGTGTATGTTGTGAGTCATTCTGAGCTTTCGGTCGCCACACATCCACACACCCCAGTTTTTCCATATTAACTACATTTCTAAGAGTCAAATACTTATAAAGATAGGAACTTTCATCAGCTTTCTTGCACTGGAATCTTAAATCATCTTCCATTCTGGAGTACCGCTGACTCATCCATGTGGCTTACCAGGCTTATACCACTGTTTCGTTTTCATAGATTGACTGAGTCTGCCAATTTATACCTGACTGCGTTCGAACCCTTTACTTACGTTCTGTCTGACTATCAGCCATACTATGCCAGCATCTCCCAGTATTTATGCTGATGTGTGGTTCTGTCATGCTCAGTTCTCAGTCGCAATGCAAGGATGGTGAAGTTACACTTTTCCTGTTTTTACACCAGCAGACAGGCTCAAGTGTGTGTGAAGTACGGTAGCTTAGCTGGTGAAGTGCGTCATCCATACATGACAACTTAGTTGATATATCTGTTTATTCAGATATCCCTAACGAAATTATGAACTTATGAAAAACCTATCGAATAAACACTAAATTACACTGTCGAAGGAATAGTGCCCGTTTCGTCAGGCTACGCATCCATTTGAAATGGCCCCCAAAACTAGGCGTCCTCAGTGAAGCGGTTGGGGTGGTAGGCTTTATTATTCAGGTACTCTGAACAAACTGCTAGCATGGCTTTAATAAGAGACTTAGCTGAATCCAGCTTGAATACCTGATTGGTGATATTCTTCAACTGAATGTGCTGCACACCTTCCGCATCATGTTTCGATATATCGTGATATCTCGCCTAGACAGAACACACTACTCGCGAGGTTGCTAAAAATTCTTTGACAGAGCACGGACAAATTAAGTTGAAGAATTTCATGAACGAGGGACTCGGCTATGATCCAGTCTCCTGTTAAAGCCACGTTTGTTTGCAGCCGAGCGTACTTCGCAAATGGCACAATTTGGATTCAAATAGAACATAAAATTAACAGCAACACGAGAACTGAGCCTATCTCTGAACCCGAAGAAGCACGAAACCGGTCGTGGGATTTCAAAAGGGTTTTAGCAGCCTCATGAGTAGTTTATTCATTCTAAGCTTCTAATATCTATTGTTTCTATTTAGGATACGTTTCAGCACCCAGCGCTGGGGTTTCACCAATCTTCAATCCAGCGGGCATTTCTCGAAAGATGACACATGATGTTTTTGAACATTTTGTCTTTAAGCTATTGGATTCTAGTCTAGACTAAAACGAAAAACTTTTCGCAACACTAAAAAATATCACTGTATTGCTACTTTAGTATGAACTGTAAACGTTACTAAATTATTCTAGTACTCCGAAATCAAGAAGGAATGTAAAAAATATTGAACTGCATGGTTTTAGTACGTTGGTTCTACTATTAAAACTCCTATGATCGTCCATGTTCGGTTGGTACCGTTTGTTGCACAAACCCATGTATACAAATAAAATTGAGATCTTGGCAGTCGGTTCAAGAAGAGTGTTGCTTGTAGCCGTTTGGATCTGTTTGTTGTGCCCTCATGCGTTTCACCGTCACCTATAGCATGCGAGCAGACAGAATAATTAGGAACCGACAAATATTTGTCAGTGTTTTTTATCGGAGCTTGGTTTGCCCAGCTTGGCAGTTAGGTCGTAAATGTTCTGTCACTAACCCGTGTGCGGCAAGGTTAGTACTTTTTCTTTAGCGTTTTTACGGTCTTGAAAGACTGCCTGGTATGGTTGGGGAGAACTTTTTCCCCAAGCTATCCACTGAGAATTTAGCGACTGCACGCTGTGATAAAGATTGCAGGTCACTTAACATGAGACTAATAAATAACGTACATTTTGTTGATTCGAGAGCAGTAGGCTGCTCGGCAAGCTCCACTTGAAACCAGACAGTGAACCCTGACGTCGTTTTCTACAACTTAAAACGACAATGAACGAAGTTCTTTAGGTTTCGGGATAACTACAATCAACGGCGAGTAACCAGCAATTCATTTTCCACACTCCAAGACAGCTAGAGTGTTGGTCTTCCTACGCTGCATTGGCCAAGATGGGATGGCTACCATCATTGTCAAGGCGTAGCATTTCCACTGGGATGACGAACAATTCATCCTGCCCATCGAAATAGCTGATGGAGCGTCGTTCTGTATATGGATTTTATGGGAATTTAGCCCATGGCGAATTATGTTGCTTATCAGGTCATAGTGATTAGGGGGTTAGGTGAGGATCAAAACAGTAAGTTTTATTATCATCAAACTCAAAGCATGAGAAGGAATGATGAGATAAATAGTCCTTGTGCGTAAACTTGCTTAGCGAACGGATGATGAATTTCATAAGCATATGCGCTCATTGAAACGTTCGAACACTGAATCATGTTGGCAGAGAATCCTGCCAAAGACTATTTAGCATTGCCAATGGAGTTACATGTCTCATGATCAGTATGAATTTTAAAGTACACAAGAAAGATACTCGTACATGTTTTCAGTGGCCCAGTAGGCTGCCAAGAATTTTCTGTTTGATCATAACTCTGATCAGCTAGAAATTTCTGAGAGAAACACATACTGGACGACAGTTCTGTTTGTGTACGGTTCCAGTTCTCAGTTTTTTGTTATGAAGAGAAGGAGTTGAAGAGCAACATCTGTTTGTAGAGACTTCAGACTGTCCTAGAGAAGATGTACAGAACAAAAAAGCGACTGGAGTAATCCGGCAGAGACTAATCCAAATATCAAATCCTCTATGTGTAAAAAGACAAATTCTGAACAACAGTTTTATGAATCAATAAATCGACACAGCGGATGGAAGAGAGAGATGAAACTTTAGAAAATGCAGAAAGACAGTCAGGAATGGGCTGCTGTCCATTTCCACCGGCAGCCTATTCACCGCATTCCTAAGTGATTGCAGTTGTCGAGTTTTAGGGATGACGGTCTAATCAACAAGGTGACCTTAAACAATAAGGCCTCGAAGAAAACGTTTATTCTTTACATCATCATGTAAGACCACATAGTGGTAAACTGCGTCATCTTCTATTCCCAAATAAATACACTCATGACTGTTGGTATTTGATCAGGTGGCTGTTGATCTGTTCTGTTGATCTGCTCGCCGAGCTTGGCAATTGATTTGCAAACGTTTTGTCACCATTCGAGGGGACATCTTCAGTGCACTGTTGGGTGGGTAGTCTCTCTCTTTGTGCTTGCGTTTATATAGGTTGCAAAGAGCAGCTTATGCGCTGTAACCCGATTGGCCATTGACTAAAGTCGTGCTTTGATTATGCCTGTGATCTATGTTGCATCGTGGTCGGCTTCTCGGTAGTTTGACTGGTTGCTGGTGTACCTCTTATTTTCAGTAGTTCGCAGTCCTATTGATTTCTTTGAATCCTTGTCCGGCTCCTGGTTTTGCGGTTCTGGATGTCCTTTGTCCTCAGAGGTTGGTAGACAGACTGCTCTTTTGCAAACTACATAAACGCAAGCACAAAGAGAGAGACTACCCACCCAACAGTGCACTGAAGATGTCCCCTCGAATGGTGACAAAACGTTTGCAAATCAATTGCCAAGCTCGGCGAGCAGATCAACAGCCACCTGATCAAATACCAACTATCACACCCGAGCTACCAGTATTCCAACACCTAACGCTCATGACTTGTTCGAAGGTGAGTGATAGATGCAAAGTGCACATGACAGAAACCTGTATGCATTTATGATAGTAGTTGCAGAGCAAAAATTATTACGTGGAATTTGAGGATAAAAGTCCCTTAGATAAATGCTGGAAAAGTAACTATTGCAGGCTAGTTTTCTAAGAGAACTCTTTGATTTCACGGCTGTACAGGTCTGCTTTAGAAGTTGCAAACTTAAAGCAAGACGATAGTCACCAAAATGCAGTACCACTCGTTATAGCATGATCATTACCCATGAATCGGAAAGTTTGTCTAGCCGTTCGGTTGAGGTTTGTCGCAAAACAACCGCTATTTAGAGGTTGGCTTTCACTTCTGGTGAGAATGTTTTCTGTTTTTATTCTTCGTGCGCTGTTTTATTTCGATTTTCACCGTGTACCTAACTAGTGAAATCTAGTCAAATTGTTAAGCATTAGGTGTTCTTGTATTCACGGCTTCTTGACGTTGCACACAATGGGTTGAAGCAAACATGAAAGTAACATTACCAAGTGGTCTGAGTTACTTTTGAGGAGGTGGCTGGTTAATGCTGACAATCAGTCGACCTCCCAGCTAGTGGTCATCGATGCTGCATTTGGTTGCTTTTGTTTGCAGTTGGAGTAAAATTCTTTGTGTGTCGATTTATGGCATGTGCCACTATCGACTGCCTCAGAAGCGGTAAGTTTCTATGTGTGGTTGACTCCACCTTGACAGGAGAATCGGAATGCACAAGGTTGGTTAAATGTCCTTAGGCATCTTAGCCAAGTCTGGATTTGGGCCCATAACGTGCTGATTTAAAAGGTACGCCAGTTTCCAAATACCGAGTTTTAAACAGCTCAAGATGATGTGCCGAAACCTGAAACTGAGTGAAATTGTAAAGGGTCACTCTGATGCATTGTTCCAAAAAGACCGTTCAAAGGTCTTTGAGGGTTGTAATGGAAGAGAGCAGTCGAAGGACTCTTGATAAGTTACGGGGTATTGTCAACAATATAAACGATGAATTAAATGCATGTCTTGTTTGCTGAAAAACTCACAGAACATGGAGGAATGGGCCGGATAACAAGTTACGTCAACATTAAGATTTTTAAATGAGTGACATATAACTGGTCAGTAAAAGCGTGTTTGCCGTAGGTTCACGCTCAAGCACACAGCACTGAAATCGATCAAATGATCAATTTTACTCTGAGGAACTTAGTCTGCTTGAGAGATGGTAGCCCATAATGGCTTTTAATGATGAATGACTGTCAGAATTATGCTCAGTGACAATCAAGTGTCTTGTGTTCAACGGACTGGACTTAATCGCTTAAAACCGAGTTAGAGCATTTTTAGGCTTTAATCCTCCAAAATTCCTTACAACTTCCTACTGATGGATTAGTAGGTGCAGTGCCCGAGAAATAAATCTAAGTTTGGCCTTTTGGCCCGCGTCATTAGAAAGACCTTGAATTATGTGGCACAAATGTTTGTCGTAAAGCCGCAACTGATATCACGCTTGACAGTAGAAATGCATTATTATCCGTATATGGAATTTCAGGCAAAACCGGTTTTTCTTCAAATATGCTTATCTTATGTTTTCGGGTAAAATGAAATGTGCATAACTGCGTGACTATAATTCGTCCATCTTTATGCATAATGCAGGAGCGTCTGCGTTCTGCACGTTATGTTTTGTGTCTAAACTAAGGAAAATCAATGATGACGTAATTCCTATTTTGGCGTTTATTGGGTTGTCCATTTATTGCATATCTACCGGATTTCAGATCCATTTCATTCAGATATTCAATGACAGCTCACAGCGGGGGCTTTGGTAATGGCCATCCCACTGAATTCGAGCACTGTACGCAAACAACGATTGTATTCAAAATCGGGTCCGGGACATCGAACAGGGGTTTTAAAATTGACATTTAGCAAATACAATTCGGATTTTGTAACTAGTTTCAGGGACACTACCAAGGTAATTTCTCATTTTTAATTTAATACCTTTTGTAACGTGTAGCACACGCTTTATGAGACACAGCGGTATAGACCTGCACAACTATGCTGCTGTGTCTTACCCTTAAGATAAGATGTTTCTGATCATGCGTAAAACAAATAAAACTTTAAGGAGGGACGTGATTTACTGATATAAAAATGTTGCGAGTTGAAGAGTTGGCGGATGGCTGAGAGCACCACGGTTCAATTGGAAAAGATGGCACGTCTGAAAATGTTCTTTTGGAACATTGATCTGAAAAAAATGTAGGGTTAATCCAGTTGTCTGAGTTGGATTCTCGGTGGTCGTTTGGGAAAAATAGGATGTTGATGAAGAAAGCAAACAAACTATTGGTCTTTAATATATGACAGTCATCTTTGCGCTTTGTTACGACAGTTGCGACAGCTATAATGTACCCATAATTTGACAGAAAGCAAAAAATTGTTGAGAGGATTATTGGTTCATCCACGCAAATCAAGGTTGGGTTTCTTAATCGGGCTTAGTTGGTAGTACCGAAGAGTCGAACGAAAGTGAGCGAATTAGAAACAGTCTGCTAAGACAATGTTAATCTGGTATTCGGCGACTATGATTCCTTCTGGTAATTTCCACGAATTTGGACAGACTAGTCTTTTTTACAGTGATTTCAGGTGTTACCGAGTTCAAACGCAGGTCATTAGGAACTTCAGAGTATGTGGAAGTCATCTCTGCTGAAAGGAAGCGCAATGTATCCATCGTGTGTGAAACGTATCCTGCTGTTTTTTGGACGTTTTACAGAAAAACCTATTTCATTTTATGACTTTCAGTCAGTATGGGATGCTTGAGTTTTTCAATAAAACCGCCGGTTTATTGTTCCTGAAGAAATTGGCTCTGCCTTGAACTCTCAAGATTTAAAAACCTATGTGCCAAACAATATGCTGAATGACTAAGCTCACATTATGTTAAGCATCACTTTTCAGTTGGAATGCTATTTTAGATATCGTATTACATTGTCCATTTTACTACTCACAAAGTGGCTGAAATTTGTTCGATATCCGGTTTCGCACTTCTTTGAACCCACCGGGTATGCGGATCCCCGCAGTTTTCGTAAACCTTATGTTCCAAATGATTAGAACTTGGAAGCCGCTTGCAAAACACACTGATTTGTGCGACCGTGTGTTTTTAACATCAGAATGAAAAGAATCCTATCTGGAATTTTCGCCTATGATATCCCTCAACTGAATGTGCAGCTTAATATCGAATGGAATTCCGCAGACTCATAGGTTGTTTGTTTCGTTTGGACACCATACTACGATATCGCGGATATCGTGCCAACTGAAATACTTTTTGTAAAGCACATTCAGTTAGAGTTTCAGCTAGGATCCAATTTATTAGCCCTTTCATACCCAACTAACTTGCGAATGAATGTACTTTACGAATTGCGCCCAAATTAGTTACAAGTAAAACATGAGATTGGGGGAGAACCAAGAGCTGCGCCTAGCTGATGAGCCGAAAGCAGAAAGAGAACGGACATAAGCTGCTGGAGAATTTTCGGCAAACTTATGTACCCGGTGTGATGTCAAATATAGAATGGTAACTCCAGAAGGTGAAGCGCTTCAGCGAGGATTCTTGTGGAACCGAAAGTAAAAATAAATCAGTACAAATGTTTTTCAACTGACTTATAAGCAGGCAAAATCCCCGAAAATGATTTACTGCGAAAAATAGAAGACCAAACTCACATTAGGATTTCGCCCTGTTTTACAGCAGTCCTCAAAAATGTTTAATACCTACCAAATCCGTGGTGTTTCTGTCTGGTATATTTTGACCAGGAAAGAAAAGTGCCATATTTTTCCTTTTAATCTGCTTACCACATTTTTGGATTTGAGATCTAATGGTTCAGTGAAAGTTTTTTTCTTAGTTTGAGTGGCTTCAAAGTTGTATTTAAATAACTGCACTTTACTTCCCAGCCAAGCGAGAACTAACATTGTTCTCTATTGAGGCTCCGATCTAGGAAATCTTCGGTTCTCCCTCACAAAAACTGTTCAAAGTGTCCCAAAATTCCCGGACGAGGGTCATTTCTTGCACGAAAGTGATCACCCAGAATGGCGCTCTTTTGAACAACATTAAATACGGTGAACAAGCACTCTGGCTAAGGCCAGTGCTCTGGGATATCAAGTACTCACGTGCATTGGTAACCAACAAACATGAGGAGCCTGATTGATTGGTGCAAACTCAGTCATTTAAATCACTATAGAATAGTAACTCTTTTAATTAAATACACTCTACTAAGAGCTACCAAACAAGATCCACAGTCAAGATGCATTCTCGGAGGCCAGTTAGTAGATGGTAATTATTGAGAACTCAGCAGGCAATCGTCCATACGGTGTTACTGCCTCCTACCTTTCAGGTCTGTGCAATTCAACTCATAGTGCATTTATGGGATGCTTCAATGGATGAAGCTCGTGCATACAGAGGATTGATTTGTTGAATGAGTCGAGTGAATTGCGAAGAAGAGTTTATCGATGCGGCGTTCCTTCTGTGTTTTAACTGATAGTTCGCAAGTGATTCGGTATCTGTTGCACAAAGTATTCAGTTCGATACTTTCGTTTAAAACTATATCAGGCATTTTGAGTGATAGAAACCGTTCTTATTTGGTTCTGGTGTTGGTAAGAAATATGTGACAAGGGTAAAGTAGCAGAATAACAGCTTGCTCGTCAAAAGTATCATGTTTGATGGAAACACAAAATTCAGAGGGTTTCCTGACGGAGTAGTATTGTAGTTAAAGATACCGGTTAAGCATGCACTCACACCTACACGTGTGATCAGAAAATCGATAAAAATGGACCTTAGAAGTACTCAGAGCTCATCCGCTCTACCTATGTTGGAGGTTATTCGTTGAGACCAAAGAGAATTTGCGAAAGCATTCAATAAACAAAAGGCACGTCAAAACACTGATTTGAACTTCAGCACACACTTCTGGCTTTATCGTATCTTCCAAAATGATATTCTAGGCATTGCTTCCATGTGGTCCGTTGATTTTTTCCTGTGGTGACGGGAGGCTTAGAAAGGGCAATTTTGCCCTGGCATCAAATATCGTTGTAATAAACCCTGAGTCAACCTGTTATTACGATCCTACCTTCATTTGAAGTTCAATAATTTAGGACTCTCAAAAAATCCTAATAAATATTTTTATAAAGGGAACTACTCACAAGGTTGCTGAAAACTCTTAGACAGCCCACGACCGGTTTCGCCCTTCTTGGGGTTTATCAGGTAGGCGCAGTCCTTGAGTTTCGGTCAACCTTATGTTCTAATTGAACCCAAACTGGACTGATTGCAACAAATGCGTTCACTTGCAAATCAATTTACCTTTCACGGGTGACTCAAATGAATCTCTCGTTCATGATGTTCTTCAACTGAACGTGTTGCACAAAGGCCACCTCATGTTTCAGTTGGTGCCATATTCGAGATATCGCGGTATACTTTCATAAATGAAATACACACAAGGTCGAAGATTTTTCAGCCACCTTGTGTTTAGTTTCCTTTATGAAAACTTCTAATACCACTATTGGCCCACCATTTAAGTGGAGCGATAAAATGAAAATTAAAATGCGCTTTGAATGAACCAAAGTTTGATCCTTTCGGGTGGGTACTTATTGAGTGAATGACGTGATAGGGTACGTTGATAGCTGCGTACACATGAGCGAGTTGCATGTAGTTCCGCATGTGGACGGATAGAGTAGTTTAGAGACGATCGGCCGAAGAATGCGCGTGTGCGACAGAGTGAATTGAGGTTTGTTACACGAATAGTTGATGCCAGCTACAGATCGGGCAGAGAAAACTTCATGTCAGTACGCTCTGTCAGGTAGGCGATGTCTGTGCCATCCGACCGGTTCACTGCGCTTGGTATCGTAATGTAGTTGACCACTAGAGTTTCTATTGGAGGATGTTTCTTGCAGCTGTAGCAACCGTGCTTCAGTAGTACAGGTCGCTCAAACTTAGGTCGAGGCCCAGTCAACAGTGCATAAAGAGTGACTTCTCAATAAAGCCCTAATTATTCAGTAGCACTGGGTCCAGGGCTTGCTTTTTGCAGCGTCATTCATGTAATCACACCCTTGGTTCTAAGAGTCTTGTTGTCTGACCAATATAGGATACATAATAGTTGCTGTATCAGTGTCCGCAGACTGTGTCTGCTTGTTTCACCAGCGACCAACTGAACTTCAAATAGGCCTGATCTTTACCTAGAATGTTCGTTGCTCCCAACTTCACTCCGATGTTATACTCCTTCCGCATGCGCTTGAGATGCATTTATTCTTTGGGTCATTATCATCGTTGCATGCCATTGCTTTAGTAATGCGTTACAAGTCGTGGATAAGCTTTGGTGATGGCCAGAGTGTCGTCCGCACCCTCTAGATTTTTTATGGAGTCACAAAGCTTGCCAGTATTCGACCTCCTAAGTAATGTACACATAAGTAATGACACCAACTGGGGATGCAGGAAAACCCATCTTCACATCCACTGTGTAACAGAAAATTCCCTCTTTTGCGTGGATCACTGCTGCTATTATTTCTTCTACCGTTAGGGGAGAATGCTCAATAAGGCTTACACACTATCTGAAACTGATGCGCTCTTAAAAAGCCAGATCACTGCAGAATAGTTGGGATATTCGAGGGTAGAGCTCGAATTCACCAACCAAGGCCTTCGAATTCGTGGGACTTATCATTAAAATGCGGTAATACACGTTAAAAAAATACATTTATGAAAGGGATGCGAACCTCGATTTATGGATTATGATTTGGTGCACGAATTGATGGAAGTCTAAAGAAAACTTGAGGAGAACGGCCAACCAATCTTAATTAGCGACAAAGGTGCGCGCACAGCACATGGTAACCCAGATAGTCAAAGAGTGCGCCTAAAACGTTCGTCAAAATCGGTTCGACATGTTGAGGGTCAGGAGGGATTGTGGGCGAATATCGAATCTCTGAGGTGGCCGCAGAAAACAGTGGGTTCAAGCACGGTAAAGATTACACTGCCTGATCAAAGCCAGCTTGGATTTTTCTGATCCCAATCACCTCTCATAGTCCTTCATATGTCATACGGTGACCGAGTCTTTAAGTTTCACATGTCCCTTTTAGAATGTAAATCTATGGTTATTGAACCACCGGGAGTTTTGAGCGCTGTCGTCCTGACGCATCCATTAGATTCTGGTACAACAGCTGTTGCAATCACCTTCGACCAGGTACGGCGCGTGTGTCACTCTTCAATTATCAGTACCAAACACCCGATTGTACGTTTCTTCTGGGATTAAATTACTTATGCCACAAATGAAGCAGTGAAATTTATTCTCTAAACCAACGGCCATCAACTGACTCTGAAACTACTGCCGGGTTTATCGGTGTCGTAATTTAGGATCTTTATCAATAGGCGCGAAAGATATTCGGGATAGTAATAGATGGCTCGGGGTCAGTACATCAGAATTATCAGTATCATTTAGCACTATGAATAGTAAGCGGGTTTTGAGTATTCGTTCCACTTCTGTCAAATATGTTATCAACACTTCTTCTGGCAGCAGTTTCCCCTAGAAAACTGTGCTTAGAACAAGCCGAATCGACCCGGATGCCACCTCTGTGGCTTGCATAAGGAGGGATAAAATCCCAATCAAATTGTCGTCGAGAAGGCTGTTCTTCACTGCTTTGTAGTCCAAAGTCTTGAACTTTTTCGACTCCATTTCTTCTCCAACATAGATTGTACCTGTATCATTATACAACTATTTTGGAGTTCCTGGTCGTCTGACAAATCGAGAAAATGCCATGAAATACAAGTTAGTGGACATCAAATAGACTAATTATACATGCACCACACGTGTTTGTAAACATGTGAAAATACAGCTTTATCGCGTCCTCATAATACGGCCCTTGCGAGTTTGAAACGTTCCGAAGCAGTCAAGGCCGGTAGCTGCATTACTCTGGCAAATGGAAGGCCTGCCATTACTTGTTCGGAGGGTTGACCTCACTTGACATCCCATGCACTCCCTGAGGACTCACTTGAAAACGGTCAGAGCACTTAAGATCCGGTGCCATCGAAGTATACCTGCTAGAGTATGCAAAGTGCCTATAAGACCTTCAGATTCACGCTTGAAATGCATTGTAATTCTAGGTAAACCCAGGTGTCACTTAATTTGCTGACCAGATGACCAGAATATTTTATTTATACTTCTCCGTTTTTGTACTGCTGCACCCATTTTCCAGGGTCTGATAAGAAGACGCCTAATCAAATTTTATCCATGTGAAATTCTTGCTGGATTGTAAACTATCGAAACATCGATATAGAATGGGTGTCACCAGTCATGTGGTGTTTAATCCGGAGGAAAAAAGAAAAAAAATTCATTTGAACGGGCCACAATCAAAGAGAACGTTGATTTTAACTGGGACAAGTTGTAGATTACAAACACATAGTGTCTTCTCAGGTAAAACGTTCTTGTCCCCTGTTGATATTTCCTTTTTTAGATAGATTACTTGTAAGTTGTAGGTAGTGAGAATATTTTGAAGTTTAAACATATATTTATTCCAACTGGTGAAGTCAACTTATGCTGAAAAGCTGAGGATCATCATTGATCACTGTACTTCTGGTGCATTTTTGGTTGGAAAAATCGGCATTCAGTATTTATTGAAAATTCCAGGAAGATTTACATGTTGAAGAGTGATGCTAGACGATAAGACCCAGGATGATCCGGGTTCACATTTTCCTAGAGCTTGGTGAGACACGCGCCGCTGATCATTTCCAGCAAGATTGAAACAAATATATGCTACGGCATGTTCTTAGCTGTGCGATGAAATATTCACCAAAACTTTCTCTCAGTGAGCTGGAAATGTTTTGAAGTCTTAGTTTGGAACTAGGTATGCGTAGTCTGACCTAATACTTGTTTGGTTTGCCTTGTTATTGCATTTGATCTTGAATCAGTTTGTCCCGATTAAGTATCAGTCTACTTTTAACCGTGTTAAAGCTTGCGGTAAAATTGTTGTTGCAAAATTTGGTACAAATAAGCCTGCACTATCCGCGCGTGTGTCTCTATTGTTATTGCTTTGCAATTAATAGGTTAAGTATGGGGAGAGGCTTGGTTTTTTCTTCATATGACACCACCTATAAATACCAGTACCAGATGCTGCTTGAAAACACCAAGAGAGTCCAATACCGTTTTCGTCGTTGTTGGTGCTCATCGGGGAGAAGAATTCCCCGGGTTTCCATCTGTTTCCTCATTGGACTTCAACTTGTTTGCAGTTGATGAGATATTCTTATTTGCTCCCCCTTTCATCCTCATCTCAAGGTGTAAAACTAGTGGTTACAAGGACGTCGTCAATAGTCCTTAATAAGGTTATTTGATTTGGACACTATTATTATGTCAATTATGTCTCAAAAGTTGAGTTCAGTGATCATTTTCAACTTGTGTTGTCATTTGTCGTCTGACTTATCCGAAAACGTTAGTGTGAGATGACCAAATTGGGAATTTCAGGTCTTGGGCTGAGCTGTTAATTTTTTAGTAGCATATGCAGTCTTTCTGCATGGCTTGTAGTTGTGCTGATACCCGTACGCATGTTGGTCTCCTGAGTTAGGTGAGTAAGCAAAGCAGGTTTCATGTCGAAATGACTAGCCTTGTGTCCTATCTCATACTCCTGCACGCGCCTCCTGAAGGTATATGTACCTTCCGGGTTGTGTGCTATGCAGAATCAAGTAAACAACAGTGAGTCAAGTTTTCCGCTCGTTAGTAGCTGACACTATATGAAGCCTCAGAAAATTTCAACTGAGCTTTGGTCCTATGAGTAGAGCCAATCTTTGCCGAAACTTACGAAAGCACTGTAAAGATAATTCATTCTTGTTGAAAATCAGCAAAAGTGCGCAACTGAGCAGCCTCCAGGATGGCCTAAACTTACAGCATCCCGCCATGTAGTTGAGGACTAAACCATTCTGCCACGAGTAGCTGATCAGCCCGGTGAATAGCTCGCAGGGTGCTATGCAATTCAGGCTTCAATTAAGGCGTTCATATCATCTGGTTTGGTTTGGGCTGGATGAAAGATCCGCGCAAATTATGCAGCTTTCCTCCACCTGAGCTTCTTTTAGTGAGGAGAGTTAAAAGTTCCAATAGAAGTGCCCTCTTTCAAATAAATCCTATTTGTATCGGAAAGTTGAGAGGTATTGCTTAGCTGTTTTACTCTAATGAGAGATCATCAACAGTTCATACCTCCCTAATCACCATAGGATTTTGAATGTCCAACCTCACAGCTGGTAGATAAATATTACTGCCGGACAGCAGCCTCACTAACCGGCAGCTAGGCAGAACGTAAGCACCTAGATCAGGGGATTCTAATCACAGTCACCTGTTTTGGCAGTAGTTTTCTTTTAACAGCAAAATCTGGAAAGGGGTTTGGTCTGTCACTACAAACTAAAATGTGTCCGAAACCGGCTTATAATCCATGCAATAAATTCAGGAAACTGCAATAACACCTGAAAGGCCGGATGACAAGAAGCACACCCAATCTAGTAAGTTGCTGTGAGTAGCCGTTTGAACAAGTCTGTGGGAATCATTTTCAGTTTAGTGGCAAACAAATGTCCGTAAAGTGTCTGTCAACATTTATTCTGATGTTTGTGCACCTGCTGTTTCTGAGATCGATAGTTTGGCGTGAGATAGCTTCAAGTGTCCTCAATATCGTGTACGTAAGCAGGAGCTATTGAGCTTAAATTCAACATACCACTTGCACCTAAGCACAGGAAACAAACACCCCTTTGGCGACGGAATCAATTTATTAGAACTGTTTTACACCTTTTGCACGCTTTATGAAGTAATAGAGTCCCCAGTTAAAAAACTCTAACTCCAGTGTTTTTTTCAGACCAACTGGTCATTTTTGGGGGCGTCGAAAAAATCAGTAACATCTTTCCATATTTAACCGATTTGATTGTTCAGACATAATGATCTAGTGAGCGAAACTTGTGCCGGTGGAATAATGGAAACATGCTTCTGTTGTATGCCCAGTAGTTAGGGTTAAATTTCTCGCAGAGAGCTGTTGATGAGTACTAACAATTAGAGTGGCAATCGAGTGGTTTGTTAAGAATTGATCGGAATAATCATGTTGCGTCGACAGCTAGACTATCCAAGCGAGGAAAATGTAGGTGGAAATTAGTTGGGTGATTATCAATTGATTGTTCTCTCACTCTCATGAATAAACGCCTTCTGCAGTAGAAAAATGAACAATGAATGTGGCTACTTATCAAATAATTATGTCGTCGCCACCCAGGAATCCTGTTACTGTAAGGTTTAAAGGTGAATTACCCCGAGCGTGCGTTATCACCGTCTTAATGATGAGATCAGGAATCAGATATTTTTCCTGCAGGACCGACGCACCACTCTGTCTATTCACATGCTCCACACATCAGGCAGGGGCAATAAATATAAGATTTGTATAGAAAACTACCAACTACACTAGCTGTAGTTCTATTTCCGTCTTGTTTGTAAAATTCAGGTAGTATCACCCTTAATTCTCTGGGGTGGAATAGGCTCTGCTTCCATGAGTAAAGCAAAATGAACAAATACACTTGAAACCAACAAGAAAACAGAAACGCCCAAGTTGAAAATGAGCAGTCTGCTTCAGAAGCAGACGGATGAGCAAACGGAACAGCTGAGTGTCAGACCAGATTACATGCTGTCGTTTATATCTCACTCTATTACTCCGTGCAGCCATTACCTGGGCAGTTTTGCTGTCTAGATTTAACATCTCTCACTGGACATGTCACGCAGGTTTAGGCTCACGGTTAGAAACTTGAAATCTGCCATTTGATTAATCTGCAACGATAGAATGTTGAAACCCTCGGACCTTTAGATTGCCGGTGTGCTCAGTACTCATTTAAGTGGATTGGAAAAAGGGCACAAGATTTTATGGAATCGTTCAAACTACGAAACAAAGCATTTCATCGCCAGATACTCAAATGCGTTGAAAAATACAGGCTAAGTAGGATCAACACAGTTACTATGAAGAGCACCGTAGAAGAACACTCTCCAAGATGACTTCTGCTGACTGAATATTCAAATGGGTGCTTGCCCTTTCGACCCCTGGTTGTACGGTGCTACTCTTCATTCTGTACAAGTGATGAGTTTTATGATCAAAGCTGTTGAAAGACGATGCGATATTACTGATACTGATCTTGGTATTTGTTCCACATTTTACCTGTTTCATGTGGTATGAACATAACTTTGAGAAGAGCCTTATGAATGGCATTCTCTGCGCGTAGGTACAGCAGCGTCGACAGCCTCAAAGAGCTCCAAAATCAGATTTGAGCACAATCGCGCTAAAAAATATCAATTATTTTAGTTCCCAAAAAGTAAAGGGTTTCGAGAAAATGAGAAAATTTGAATTATTTCAGATGATTTCTGGCTGTCATCGATAGCCACTCTTTATGGATGCCGTCTGTTTTTATATAGGCCGCTCTTTGGTGGTAGTTGAAATGACCAAAAACTTTATCCGAACGACCTTCTTCGTCCATCCAAGTTTTTGCAACACCAAGATAATCAAACTACTAATTCAGGAACTCGAAATAACTGTAAAAAACAATCCGCCTCATTGTATCCCCCGAGACTAAACATGAATTAACGTAACAATCGTGAAGCACTTCAAAGAAATACTGTGTTCTCAATTTGTTGTTTTATAGCCAAGGTAATTAATCGACCTAAACCTTTAAGAAATATGATTTTAGGTTAAATTTTTATCAGCAAGAAAACTCACACAATAAAGCGTGATAAGGCTTTTTGAAGACTTTCAGTGTAGTGTATATTGTCTAATATAATAAGGAGATTTAATAAGGCGAAGTGCATTTTATTAAACTATGTTGTTTTGTGTGACACTTTACTATGATATATCATACTACGATTCACCCTTGTAAATTTCGCTACACCGTGTTATACTACTCAATATTGCATTCTTTTAGATAACGTGCTGCTCTGTTTTTTTATTCTGTTGGTCTGAACGTTTTTTCTCAAACAAGCCATCACTGGGAAAGTCGTTTTGTTCTTACTTACTTGCACCCTTGTCACTGAAAGTTGGGGTACACACATACCACGTAAACAAATTAATGGCGCAAAAGACAATACAAATACAAGTGAATTTTACTCCTACTTTTTCCCTAAGCACAGAGGTTAGCATTCATTTGTGCCCAATTGGACGCGCAATATTGTGTCTACTTAAACAGTATAAGCCCAAACCAATTCGTGGTCATCAGTTGTTGTCCACTCGTCCACGTCCGAACAGTGATTTTGTCTTCGGAAGTTGTTTTTATGGTTGTGGCGGTATAATCCTCAGGTATCAGCTGATTTGCTGTCTTCATAATGTTGTTAGATATTTATTTGGTAAACAGATTACTCACGGTTTGCATGCTCTTGCCCAGAAAAATATTCATAGGCTGTTCATCTCCGGTAGATGTGCTTATACGCAGACTGGAATATATGTCTGGTTATCTAACATAATCTGCCATCTCACTTCTCTGAACTTGTCGTGTCAGGTAAACTGTCATTCGATTTGCGAGACTCGAAACATGGTGGGCATGTCAGTCAAACATTTTGACTGACGGTCCCAGGCCAAATTTTGCACGATTTTGAGCATCAACCCATACTACCACATGACGAAACGCAAAGGATACAGTGTAGGGTAAAATGTCGCCAGGAGCGTTGCTCAGCTTGTAAAACATGCTTACTGATCTTCCGAGGATTGGCGCAGGATTAGACTGGATTGTAACCTCAGTAGTGCACTGCTCAGCTGTCATGTAGGTTTGCTGAGATTTGTGTGCCACGCTCAATCTAGTTGAAAGGTGACTTTCCAAAGCCTTAAGCAGCCAGGTTGCCTTCCATGAGCGCACGTTAACAGGCCATTTATTGTCTATGACTGATTTGTGACAAACTTGCTGAGTCCTCACCAACACTGTACGCATTTGAGCACATGGTCGACTAAAGATATTTTCAAACATGCACAGGTAGTGGACAGATCGGCTTGATACCTAATCGTGACTGATTCCGAATGGTGGAGGGCATTCGGGTGGACCCATGAGAGGAGGTGGGCAATAATCTTAGTAAGGGACGGCCAATGTGAAAAAGCTGTAAAATCAGGCTTGTCTATTTTAGGGGCCGTGGTTTCATGGCCCAAGCCCTTTTACAGGCAGCGTGGCAGCGGTCCATCAATGAAGTACTTCATTGACGTAATGCACCATGTTCTCGTGTTTTTAAATAGTCAGAAGCTAGTAGTGAATGTAAAAAAAGGATGAACTATTTGTACACGCTTATTGTTTTTCTTATGGATGTCTGAATGATTTACAGAGAAAAAAACTAATTGAGAGGTTTTGAACAAAACTAAAACAATGGGAGGTTTAATTGGCACCAGGTGAAAATGCTGTTTATTTTCCTGTATTACCACCTCTGTATTTGTTAGGGTGTAAGTAGTCCAAAATTTACCTATTTTTAGTATCAAAACTAAGTTTACGGTTGTCCGCCACTTTATTCCTTAAGAATAATGCTATCTTACATGAGAATAATCGCGACGTTTTTGACCTCCAATCTGCTTGTGCAGGGAATTCTATTACTGGTTGGATGGAAGTGAACAGAATGTGGAGACATCTTACGGACAGCAGCTTACGACGCTTTCGCTTCCGAATAGTGACACGACCTGAATCGATGGCCACCTGGGTGTCATCCACCCGCGACCTGGAAACTATATTTTATCATCCCATCAACTCAATACTTGATAAGCAAAAACACCGTGCAGTGGAGTTTTTGCAGACCTATTTTTGAGCACCGGAACTCGTTCCAGAATGCCACAGCAAAAGAAATATGTCACTTCACTTATCGGACTGTTTGTTATTGTAGAACATTCACACAATCCAAATTTATGATCGAATACTTCCTATATTGTTAATGAAGATTGCAGACAAAATGGCTGAAAACTCACTCTACGCAAACATCAATCGTTATGTTCTGCGAGGACAAGCAGACTACAACAAATTTGTAATGAATGCTTTGGACTGATTTTTGCTTTGAAGTTCTCCAAGCCATCAGCAAATAAGTTATACAGACTGGGATATTGGTGGGAAAAATTACGACAGTACCATGCGCTTGGAAATTTACTACGCTAGCCCTTCCAAATGGGATAGCAATCTAAAAGTATAAGCACTGCAAGGGCAAATTTGTCACTGATGTTTTAACTCTACCATTTGGAGAAGAGAATTTGACCACATTAGATTTGGCAGATTAGTAATTGGATATCCAGCAACCAGAAATTCCGGGAAAAAGCCTAAATGTATCTTGTTGTGTGTTTGAACTATCGCACTATACTGCACTTTTGCATGGGAAAACATTTACGTAGGAAATAGTTTTGTCTCATTTTAGTGCAGCTACGGAAACACTTACTTAATTCTGAGTAAAACAGCATACTTGGTAGCTCGCTGAGATAGTATTGTTTCAAATTTATGGAATGGATGCCTGTTTTTATCTTCCAAGTTGGTAATGAGATACGCACGCAGTCATCCATGCTCCGTTAGTTATTCATAGTCGAATGACCCTGGCACTGTGGGCGTTTCTTTTGTCGTAAAGGCAAAACGATTTCCCTGCTTGGGCTGTTAATGCTCTAGAACCTGTTTCTTAAAGTGAAATGTGGCCCTATGAAGAAAATTTAAGGAAGCAGGCAGGTGGGCAGACAAAAACAGATAGACCTTTGACTAGACAGACGGACAGAGTCGATAGACAAACATACAGAAAAACAGATGGGCTGGCAGTTTGAAAGGAGTCCTCAGGGAAGAATACTCAACTGTACTTTATCTAGTCAGCTACGCAGAAAATTTCCAGCGCTTTTTCTAGAGAGCTGGTTAAAGCCAAACACGGGATTATACAACGGAACCCGCGACTGCTGTACATACATATATATATATATATATATACGGCTACTTTTGCACAATTCCGACACTACGGTCTATCGCAAGCTTTTGTGTGTAATACTGTAGGCAGGAACATTTTTCAACTAGTCTGCATTTTCAACCTGCTTCCACTCAACCGATGACCGTCTAGTAATATTCACGTCTTACCCATTATTCAGATGATTTTCTCTGGGATATTTGATGAGCCAGGCTCTAGCAAAAGTCGATAACGGGAAATAAAGACTGATTAGTCCTGGCGAAGGACCACGCCATGATTATAAGTGCAGCTGTTGTAGCAAATCGCCATTCATTAGGCGCATACTGATATTTTTTCAATTCATCACTTGTCTGTCTGCGTTTTGGTCTGCATTGTCACGCCAAATCAGTGGAGGCGCTATTTCCTGATCCGGGTTGTTTCCCACGACCGGAGAACTCACTAGTCTACACATTACGACGGGAAGCGTAATATAGGATGCCTGGAGGCTAAGTGGCTTTGGCCAAACGGTAATAATTGACATTTAACGACGGCGCCGGACGATTTTTGCTCCAGAAAACAAAAACTTCTATGTAAGAAGGAGTGCAGTATATGAACCATACAACGATTGTGCAACTGTTACAAAATAATGAGGGCTTTTTCAAAGCATAAAAAGCAGGATGACGAATTCTTCACTTAGCCCACGCATGATTTTCACACTAAACTATTCTAATTTACGTCTTCTTTGAATTTTTGCAGAAATGTATATCCCGAGTTCCAGCTGGTGGTTCATTCTCGAACATGTAAAATTTAGTAGCTTCTGGCATTTAGCTAATCGAGTGAGGTGTAAAGCTGCAGTTTCACCAGATGTTCCTCCCCATCCGTTCAGTCTGTGCGTTTTAAAAAAAATGTTTTGCTGGAAAGAGACTTTTTCTATTCTACTCTTAAGAAAACCAGAAAGCCCTAGTTTTCAGTAGGTGATCTTATGTGTGTCTGAGATGGCACAACTGAATGAAGCCAATGTCATCGACCAATTCAGCGTCCATAGACTCGTGCTTTTAGTGCTTAGCAAAACAAAATGATCAATAGAATTGAGTTCATCTTTCAGGCCTCATGAAACCGCTGCTGCTTCAAGTAATTTCAGTCTTTAAACCCATTATTTGATACCAGGTCTACTCAGCGGCGGAAGCTTTGGCGTTTGGATGTGTATGTTCACCATGGTCGAGCAAAAATTTTGACGTTGTCTGATTTACAAAAGAGGGAGTTTCGCTTTTGAAGTGACAAACTAACCAAACGTACAGGAGATTTCCTTTTTTCCGAGATAAATTCCTTTTGTCAGAAGCAGAAATGCTGCATTGACGGTTTTTATGCTGTTTTTACTGTGGCTTCTGCAGTGGGACAGAGACGATGTTTGCACCAGGATTTTGTTAGTCAGTAAGTTAGTGAATGTCGCGAGCTGTTCCTTATTATTGATGCTCACATATCCTCAAAAAGAGGGAGAAATTCGAATAAACTTCGATAATTGGGAGCCATCCAATTTAAATGCCATTTTAACATAGATACCATCTTTGAGGAACGTGGAATATGCTTCTTAATCGGGAGCCATGCTACAAGAGACCTTGCTAATTCAGCTGAATGATCTCGCGTAATTTTCTGCCCAAACTGAAACTTACTCTTTAATTTAGTTTGCTGATTAACCGCAGTCCTCTGTCATGTGAGCTACACTTGGTATACTGCCAGAGGATCAACCGAACTACATCTACACCAGAACTGTAGTAGGGTATGCAAAGTCCTAGTTTCGAACCTTCCTGTTCGTCAGATCAAGTTTCGTTGGAAAAAATATTCCCAGCAAGCCCAAGCACGGTATAATGTGTCTACCACAACGAACAGCTAATCTTGTTTTGAGGGCCGCCAGCAAATACGTATATATATATATATACGCATGATTAGTCATAAGGGTCGAACAATTTGTAGACCGTCTGTGAGCATACAACGAAATCTCAACCCACTCACGCCAGTTTCAGTTGCTTGAAAAAGTCATGCCTACGCAAACCCAGTTCGCATGGTCAATCCTCCGTGATCAACAGCAGTAGCACTTACAAGGCAGTCAGTTGACGGCGCCGATATTTTCCTATACTCTGTACAACAGCGTCAGTCTCTACCCCACACCAGCTAACTTCCTGCTTCTCTGATCTTATTCAGAAGAATTTGATAAATGTGCGATTTCAGAGAGCATATTGAGAACAAAACGTGCATCAGGGTCAACGCAGCTAGGTGTGTGTGTGCTTACCACAGAAGCTAGGAAATATCTTATTGTTAGAACCGGTTTCCATTCCTGCGCCTCCGCGAATCACATACATAAGCACTGCTGGAGGTGGTCACGTCGGCCAGCATTCCAACTAAACCCACAGGAGGCGTAGATGATGTAAACTGGATGTCATATTACGCCTGAAGATGTAAAATATGGAGTAGGTGACACATGATAAAATAGTCGTGGGAATAAAGCAAATGTCACTAAGGTGGAAAAAAGTCTGAAGGCGTTGGTGTTTATATGCATGGTCCATTTTGTTCGGAATACGCTACTTGCTCTGTAGGTGAGCAGCTCTAATCCGTTTGGCGCAAGACGACAGCGTAAAATGCTTTCACAATTTAGCCACCACTCTACGTTGGAACTTAAAAGCTGCTAGGCTACTTCCAGATCGGGCAAACCAAATTCGGATATTGCGTTAACTACAGGCGAGCCACAGCTGATCTATGCTGAAAAGCCGAGGAGCACCGTCTAACTGTTTTATCCATAGTGGGATCCCTCAGCAATGAACTTCTCACAAAACTGCAGAAATGCTCACACTCGTAACCTTCGGGCCAGTAGATTGAACACTTAAACTTTCGATTATGGGCGACTTGCCAGCAGTGCCATTAAGTCGTATTTAGACAGGATATGGCTCTACTCACACACCAAATACCAAATATGATAAAGCTACTATTTCGTAGGAGGCATGTATTTCACGCCACAACCCTATGACTCGAAAGGTTGCTGACGCTACCAGTGCAAGGAAGAATGCCATTTCCCTGAAGTCGTTTAGTGGCAAACACCAATTAAACGGTTACATTCTATCGGACAGGAATGTAAACATCACATATACACCTTACTTTTAAAAACTGAGCATTCTCACATGTCTTGTTGAACTTTACTTGATATTCATTGACTGTCACGCAATTGTAAACGAACACTGCAAAGCAGTCCCACAGGTTCCGTAATGAACTCCATGGGGTGCAACTTCCATTGACGCGAGGCGGAGTTACGAGAATACCACATGCTTCACACATGCCTCATCAGTAACATCCGCCGTTACATCAGTAGTGCAGTGCGTTCTAATGGGAAAAGGAAGTCACCTTCCAGTCCCCAGATGTTATATTGTGGTAGAACCACGTCCTTATACCCTAGTGTAGGATGTACAAGCTACATACTTGGGCCAGTCTACCAACCTTTAGACCGCTGTGGATATTAAGTCGAAAGTTGGCCTCCCGCAGTCAACAGAACCTTGGAATCCGCTTAGCCGAAATAATGAACGCGGAACTGCAGGGCATCCGAAGGCTTTTGAGCCAACATCCATTACGGAAAGAGAAAGTCCAGCAATCGCGAAAAATGTTTACGCACATTGAATTATTATTTAAAAACGATAAGGCTTTGTGAAGTGACGAAACGCCTGAATTCCTGCTTAAAGGCGAATCTCCGATGCAGCCCAGCTGAGGATAAATCTTAACAGTCGCTGAGTTTTCAACGCGGGTTTCAAGAATAAAGTGCGGATCCACGTGTCTTCTGTGGTTGTTGGCGAATTTTTCGCAAAATATGTCGAATGACATGTATCTCAGGAAATCAAACACCACTTATCGATTTGCCAAGAAAGCTGCAACAGCCGACGCTATCGGCAGCCACTTGGTCGATAAAGACTACTGAATCAGCCCAGCCAAGTCACCCATGATGACCTGTTGGGTGTCGAAGAGTCGTTCGAGGACTATTAACCAACGAGTGGTTGAAATAACTGCAGGGATCGGATAGGTTAGTCCACACTTTGCCAGAAAGAGGACATGTGCAGGCTGTGGCGTTGCATTTGTCGACCAAACTTCCCCACACCCGAATAGAGAGTATCATTGTTTTTATACTAGGTGTATAGGAACGCTGTTTGGTATTTAACCATATTTTTTTATTCTAATACTGTCTTTCTCAAATTTGAGGGGAGTGTATTCCACTATTTGCAAAACATTTCGCTTCCCTCTTAAAATTGGAATATTTAGTCGACTCAGTTGAGTGTGGATTTGGAGAGTGGAGACAACGGATCATTCACTTGGTTGGTTAGCGTCGCGTGGGATTTGCATTAACTATGAGCTGGATGGTTTTATAATGACAAGTTAGTGCAGCGTTCAATCAAGGCTCAGCTGTGGAATCTAGTGGAGGCTGTACTATTATTCTGAGACCGGTTAAAACTTTTTAAAACTTTTTAGTCAATCTAAAGAAGCTCTTATTTCTTACTAAAGTATCCTTCAGCAGATGAACATTCCGGCCCATGGTGTCTGGTACTGCGAATAGCGTTAAAACCGTCGTCAGTTTCAGGAAAAGTGCTGCGAATACAAATCTTCTCTGGACTGTTTGGATTTCCTGTAGACGCTGGCGGATAACAAAGCACCCCCTTAACATGTCACTGAACCATCCAGGAAAGCTACATTGCTTTTACCAGTTTCATCCATAAACTTTCGAATTTTGTGGAGGCTGTTTAGAACCAAGCTGAATTCCCGAATTCGACCATGGTCAAGTCAGGTGACGAAATTATGGCCTACATAACGTCTATAAGTACTAAGTTTATGAGTTGATTGTGGTAAATTCCGTCCGCCTGTTTAATTGTCAATAAGGGTCGAACACCTGTTGAATGTAACCTGACTAGATGACAGGTTAATCTGTGGGGGACTCATGGTTATGTGGCCTTGTGCAGCAAAGGCGTTAACAAATGTAACTTCCTTATCAATAGAGCAATCAGTAAAGAGTGAACCAACTTCTAAATGGATCATTACTGGGCATTGGTCTTTGGCGAGCGATTTCCCGAAATTACAATTGTCCCACCGGCAGTCCTACAGGTTTAAGCTTTTAATCAGGTACCTCATAATTTGGCGGCAGAATAAGACAGAACCTGACCGAATCGCACATTCCTAGACAGTTATCTCACTATCCTTTAATCGATGAGGCCATTTTATTGCATGTCGTTCAGCGGGGGGTACCATATGCTGTTCGGTCCTCTGATTATTATCAGTTTGATGCTGTAGGCAGTAAATTATGATACATCGGATAATACTGCATGCGGAATTCCATCACAAGGCACTCGGTTGATAGTGAGCCTAGCTGCGTTTTTGTTGGGGGGGGGGGAAGAATCAAGCAATCGACCAAGTTATTCCAAACCCCAGCTGATGTTGCTAAACACATCCACAGTCCCACTGAAAATGGATCCATTTACCCGCATACAAAGGTTCTGGGCCTAATGTTTCATCTTACGAATTTACGTGGGCTAGGTGCACGATTCCGTTTTGACTGCCTTGAAGGTCAACTAAGGCAGGTTCTACCCAATCGGCGGGGATTGTTCTTAGGAAATTCTGGTCTATGTCTCCCTCAAATAATTTTCCACACAAATCTCCGAACATACAACATTATCTGGGAGTAAAACCGCATCAAACAAACCATTTGTCATTCCACCAGAGAACAAGCGTTTCGGTGTACAAAAGGAAAGTAACTCAAACAAAAACAGCTTTATCAGATAGCGGGAGATGCAAATTTGATGTATGTCAGGGCAACCTCTGCTCATAAGAAAAATTGAACCGTGAAAAAGGGTTGAATTATGGAAGCTCCGCGATTACAAATCTGAGGCTTGACATCTATAGAAAAGCCTCTCAGTGTCAGTATTCATTAAGGATATACGCTTCCGTGTTTCACAATGAAGAGACTCCATTTTGGCCAACAAGGTTTATGAACAACTCTGCTGTGCTAAGTTTATTTTTGTCTTGGTAACTTAGTGAACTCTAGTTTGACAAGTTTGTCTCTTTACTGCCGCAACGAGTCTGACCCTGTGATACAGTGAACAATGTTTGGAGTTCCGGAGGCAATTGTTAGGCGACCTTGGTTTCCATACTAAAAATATACTTCTAAATGAGACGGTTGACATTTGACGTGAAGATATTTTCAGGCAGAATCTAAATGTGTACATTTTCTTCAAGTATTTGAGTGAAAGCAAACATACATGTGCTTTGAAAGAAAAACCTAGCGACAAATCTACCGCGCTGCAATGGGCAGCCCAGTCAATCAGCTTAAATCTAAGGGGTGATTGGAAGACAGATTGTATAGAAAACCTCGGGTTTTGTCGTACAGGATTTTAGCTGTGAATGTTTTATCATTGTTTAGACTGCACGTTGTAATGAGTTGGACAATATTCCTAACTCTGTTTGCCCAGAAATTTGTCATCTACCTGATAAACCATTGTTATGTTCAGTTTATCACAACTCAGAGTAGGGTGCTTAGTAGTACCTGGATTTTTACAGAATTCGGGCACGGTCCAGGAAGAGGAATACCAGAAAAAGACTTGGCAGGCCATGGCTATCTGAAGCGTTTTTTTGAAGAAGTCGGTGTTGACATCGTATCTCAAAAACTGTAAATCTGAAACGAAATGAGTCCTTTTCCCACAGTTGACGTCTAACCCATGAAATCAGACAAACACTAAATTCTAAATTGAAACAAAGAGCTGCGCACAATTCAAAATGTCATTGTAAGTGTTCTGACAGGCGAAATTCGTCAGACAAATCTGTTTTCAGTGCAGTTTCCTAGTTTGGTTTCAGTTGCGGAGTTACCCAAGACTGTAAAACAGACCGACATCAATAGGAAAGCGCAGCTGATTCTATATCATGTTGTGCTTTTATGGCATTCCAAATGGTTAGAGGCCTGATCCTGCTTTAGTTTCTTTGCTGGTCAAGTGCTTCCTGAAAAGTCGCCAAACGGACTGCTGTGTTGCTATGTCAAAAGAAGCGCGAACTACTGTCACTCTGTGAAGTGTTACTCATCAACCAATACTGTGGGAATCCAAAGTTCTGAATTCTACGGCCTTTAATCACGTGACGTAGATAAACAGTTGTTGCCAACGCTATCTTAAACGTAATTTTCCAGTTTCCCATACCAACCTTTAGGACAGCATCAGTAACTTTCACATAGTTCAATAAGTTTTTCCGCGTGAGAAGGAATTTTTCTGGTGGGTGGTTTGTCACCAATCACAGAGATATAATCACTGCTGAACTTTAGGTAAATGGTGTCCTTGATAGCAGAAGGTGCAAATCTGCCAGCGCTGAACTACACTGGCGAAAGTGGATTGTATCAAACGCTTTTCAAATAGCAATATTACAGTGGTGAAGCCAAACAAGGCCACATGTAGTGTGGTGTTTGCAAATGTCCCAAAGGAATCTTGCTAATCAATAATATTACGTTCCTTGTTGTCGCCGGTAGCTGATGAAACAAACAACTGCTTCATCTGGTTTGAACATGAATGGGTAAAGCACCTAAATTCACTGCCGTCTTCATAAATGAAAAGTTACTTGGAATGTTTCTGGCCTAAGAAAAACAGATAAGTCGGTATATTCCGGCTTTTGATTCATATTGAGGCTTCCACTGTAGAACTGAAAGCTTCCGATTTTCTTTCATGGCGGACAACAATGGCGATTTTGTTAACATACATACATGATACTTTGCAAACATTGAAAAGGATATTCGTGTTGCGTACATGAGATAATTTTCATACCTTTTCAAATGCACACAACAGACCTCCTGGAGAAGAATCCCATATTTTTGTAGAATACCCCAAGAACCGTCTAATGGTTTGATTTGTGCTCTGTTTTGCGGAGCGAAACTTTTCAGCTTTTTAAAACTGAAATTCCGGTCCTTCAACACCACAAACAGGTATTTTTGTCAAATTCAGATTTTAACTCGGTGTCGTGATTCTACGCAGTGTATTCCAACACGTGTTCAACCCCCGAAACTGGATCAACCCAGCTGAAAAGCGTTTGGAACCGATTGAGTAGTCCTAGTTTTCGGAAACGTCTGCTAACAATCGGTAGATTTATTGCTGGGCAACGTTTCGCTTTTGACACAAGTGGCTAGGTTACGAGGTTGGTCGAGATTTAAGGCGGGAGGAGAACCAATCAGCTAAGTCAAGCTACATCTCTGTTAGGTGTCGGCCTCGCTGGAAATCACCAAGCCACACAGCGTGAACAGAAACGAGGGTGTGGAACTGACGAGCGTATGGAAAGCAGAGTTGACATGTGACTGTGTGAGGGTGTCAATGCACGTAGAATCATTAGCAAACCAGGGGGTTGGAAATCCCAACCCAAAGTCCACAGAATCCCTCTTCCTTACACAACTATCGTAGCATAGTTCAAGAGGGATCTTCACTTGAACCGAACTGGAAGAACGAGACCCTAAGCTGGATCCAACTCCATGTAGATTTTCTCATCGGCCTACCAATTGGTCACTCATCCTAACACACAAAATCCCTGGACCGACACCAGAGATTTAGCTTGACTTAGCTGATTGGTTCTCCTCCCGCCTTAAATCTCCACCAACTTCGTAACCTAGTCACTTGGCCTGACTAAGCTTTTGTGTCAGAAGCGAAACGTTGCCCAGCAATAAATCTACCGATTGTTACCAAACTCTTCCGAAAACGATGGGTCAACCCAGCTTGTTGAGGTACTTTAAATTGGACCAGTCCTTGAATACTGCGGCTAACTGGACCGAGGAAACATACATCTTGTACATGAATGTAAACAGTCTGCTGCAAAGCAGTAAAAAACAGTTGTTGTGTGGCCTACCATTTTGGCTGCTCAGTGCTGGAGAAACTAGTCAAATTGTTATGTTCACAATGTCGCTAAATTGTTTCTATTCTTAGCTATTCCATGCACAGATGTTTGCCGATGCATAAACAAGCGATTCTCGTTCTAGTGACGATGGACAGTCAGTAGAATGTTTCCATTTTCGTCGACTTCAGACGCCACTGTTTCTAAGGTTCACGGCTTTAGTTGTTGGTTTATTTTCATCCCAAAACTTCTCTAGTGCATTCCACTCTCTGTTTCAGGACAAACTGATGCCTTACTCGATTTTCTCTCTCAGATCCACTCATCTGAGTTCTATTCCAAACAACAGTTTTAGCTGAGATTCACTTGAATTCGGCGCTAATTTTAAATCTCAAGAACGTAGAATTTATTATCCAAAAGGAAGCCAGGTTGACGTGAACTCGCGGACTGCGTGTACCTGAACTACCCCCGAGATGCCTTTTCTCCATCTTTGCGCCGCGAAAATGTACCATACACCTACCTGTTTGGTCACAACCGCACATGCAGCGAGCTTTGCTTGAGTTCATAACTTCCTATGGTGAAAAATAGGACCGCCTTTGCGACTGGTGTGCAGCTTGAAGCATTCTATACTCGAGTCAGTTTCTTTAGGGCAACATGTTAATTTAGGTTGTCAAAATATTTATAGTGCATTGATTAGTATGCACTTCGCACTATTAAATTGTGAAATATTGTTGCGAAGTCGGATGGAATCAGAGCACAGTGATGTGATAGATAAATTTATTCACCTGAAAAAACTGCGATGGACTGGCCGAAGACGCTATGAGTTCCAGAGTAGGAAACTGTGAGCCGCTCTGGATACCCTATCACCAGCCCGACGTCAGTTTGTTTGGTTCGAACAGAATCTACACTGCAGGAGTGCGTCGCTTACTGCTTTATGGACCAGAAATTGTCACGTAAACGTGGTTGGCAACTGCGAAGCATTGAAAAGGTTAGGTGGGAAAATTAGACGAGTAGTGTTGGGTTACACCATATGGTTTTAAGGAGAGTGAAGTCTCTCGCGCCGAATATTGTGCACTGATGTGACACCACAGAGATTTTCTTGCTAGTCTTGTGATGAGTAACTATTACAAACAGATGGAAGTTTTATAATCTAGGAATGAAGTATGAAGATACTAAACCCTGTATTTATTGGGGTTGAGAACCTTTGTCTCTCCGGTTGGGACCCCCAGAACTTGTCTTGTCGATGGTTAGTGACATTAGCACAGATGGCTACTACGTTGGCGCTAGATTTCATGCGACAGATCTGTCGCCTCCACAGCTTAAATTCTCAGTTTTCCATTTCACCATATAACTAGAAACATACAGCATTAGTCAATTTATGAAACGTCCACCCACCTTCCTTGGTCTTCCTGTTTTTGATGACTGAATCTACAGTAGTTGGATACAACATGTCTTTGGCACGCGGTTTAAAACCGAGTAACTGATTTGACTTGGCTGCTAACAATGCAGTTTTTCCCACCTCATAGACCATTGATATATTTATTGCAATATGATCACTGTGGTACCTAACAGAAAAAATAGTATAATTTTCTCAACTAAATCTTTAAGGTAAGTTAGCCATGTAATATGAGTGAGCATCACCATGGATTCTTATGACTGTCTGCGCTACAATCAGACACTGGCACATCACACACGCGGTCTGACCATGAACGTTTGCCGGGCCCTGTTGACTGGGCTATCGCAAAGGTTTTAGCATGGTTTGAATGTGGCTTGACGAGGAGAAAAACTTGCCGAATATGAACGGAGAAGAAGACTCAAAATGCGCCTCAGTTGTATGGATGAATTTGATATATCACACTGAAGCAGTACCTTTTACGTTATCCGAGTTGCTGCAAAAGAGTGTCAACTTGTCACTGCCCTGAGTGACAATTTGTAGTAGCATCTTGGAGGGACCAAGTAGCGCAGTGGTCTAAAGGAATGTAAACGAACTGCGTTGACAAGTCAGATGCACAAAATATCCGGCTAACCATGCAAAACCTAACCTGAAAACTTCCTCTGCTTATCACGGAAAGCAAACAACGTGAAACTTCTGAGAGCTACACAAGTGAGTCTAAAAAATACACACCCGACTCACCCATTCCACTAAAATAAGAACACTTAGGGTACATTTTTCTAACAAGAGCTAACTAGTAAGTTCTGAAATCGAAAATAGGAGAGTAGCGCACCGGAGATTACTGGACCGGCGAATGGTCGACTGAAACACGCATCCATTCGAACCTTTGTACGTTAGGGATAACCTGCCTATTTCATGGGATGTCTTGGTAATATTCTTTAGGTAGCTTCAGATAAAACGCCACAGTGCGGCTTTTTTTTTGTATGGCTGTGAGACTTGACCTGTTCGGGCAGCGGAACTGAGACGTCTTCAGGTGTTCGACACTCGTTGTCTCAGAACCAAAGCTAGGTTAGTGTATGTGCTGCGTATGCCTAACCATCGTTTGCCGAAGAGAGTCTTGTTTTCCATGCCTCACTCGGAGTGGCGAAAGCAAACAGGTGGCCATCCCTTGACCTGGCAGAGGGGTATGAAGGAGATTACGAAGCGTTTGGTTGCTATCAGTGCTACTCGTCTTCTAGGATGGAAACCGCCTGATCCCCACTGCGCCTGGTTGGAGATGCCGTAAGATATGACTGTCAACGGACGTCAGTGGTGTTCTTGTTGTCACCTATCCAGATTGTCCGAATGAGAGTCTGGAGGTGAAGGCATCTTGGAATGATTGTAGTAAGCTAGCAACAAGTTCTTTCTCCGTCCACCTTCATTCCTCTCTTCACAATGAGGCTTTCAAATAAATCATGATTGTACAACAGCGAAGCATCAATGTTGAACACTGATGTCATGCTGTCGATGATGATGATGATGATGATGATGATGATGATGTACCGTGATTTCTTATCATGTCCCGTTTCTATGTGGGGTGGTGTCATCTAACAAAACATTTCATCCGCAACCGGCCTCCGATCCTGATGCTGAGTGATCCGCGGTTTGTAACGTTGTAAAATACTGCGGATTCCGGCGTATCTAAGGTGATTTGGCTAGCTGTTGAGCTTGCATTTACCGTTTTGTGAAGAGCTGTGTTGTAAAGACCTCATTGTTGATCAGAATTGGATTATACCTTATCGGTCATAGGTCAATAAATCAGATCAGGTTGAGTCACCGCAATGATCACTAATGAATGATCATCAGCAGTGCGTTCATTTTCCACCACGCGCATAAAAAAGACCCTTTGGGACGAAGCATGAATTCTAGCTCTTTTCCGCTACTAATGTTCTGTAACAAATGAAGTTCATAATTCAACATCTTCAAAAAATTCTGAACATTTGGTCACGCAAAAGGAATGGAACACAGGGCCGTGGAGCAGTGACATTACTTGTTTGGAAGAAGCTTCACGTTCGTTGCTCCGTGCCGCATTTTGTTTAGGTGACACTACCATAAACCTAACTTCAGTGGATGAGCATTCTAATGACAACGTATGTTGCAAAAGCGAATGTTCTGTTGCTCCTATATCGAATACCTATCACCCCTTCATCGAACATGACTTTATAGTGTAGTACTATATCAAATTTCCTTGCAAGGTTTCTCGACAATTTCGCCAAGAGGAAGGTTGCAGCTGACTCGAGTTTTGTTAAAGTACAAAAAGCAGTCGGTGCTAAACGATTTACTAAATTGCAGACAAATTTGCTCCTACATGAGCAGATCTCTTCTGCGATAAGCCACGTCACAACCAAATAGTGGTACAATGAGAAAACACGAACCTCTGTGCCCACGGCTCAAGCCCTTATATCAAGGCATCTGCGTAAACTAAGGGACTTTGCCAACGTTGATTCTGTGAGCAACTACTTTCAGCTATGTCTGCAAACTAGTATCATTATGTTATCTGGTTTTGTCCAGTAATAGACTCTGGACCGGTCAATTCTTTTGTTTTTTTTGTAAATCAATGAAGAGCTACCCCTCCGTAAATTGGGACATTTTGGCGCATTGGTTGATTGTGTATCTTTTTTTGTTCTAGAGCAAATTGCGAGTGCCTTATATAGGCTGATAGGTTTCATATTGATTCTGTCTGTTTAAGCAGATGTTTTGAGTTCACAGGGGATCTGAGTACATGTGAATGATCAGATAAATGTTCTCAGCTATTCGAGATACTTACTGATGATTTGCCAACCTGTAGGTCTGAAGTTCCGTCAGTAGCAGAAACGCAGCACAATGTGTGCTTTCAACTGAGTAAAGATATTCCTGCTCACTTGAAGCGCTTCGTCTGAATAGTTATCTGGCATGTTGATCTTAAGACTTGCTTGAAGAGATGTTTATTACTTCATGGATACAAACCCGTGAAAGTAACGAATGAAGTTATCATAGATGGTTTTTTGGTGCACATCTTCATAAACCAACCAATGTGTGCTTCTGGCATTTTTGCTTTTCGTGTCCAAAAGTTGACCACATCTCATATCAGCACGCCTGCAGTGATTAGGCGGCCCGTCGGGGATGAATTTCAGTAGAAATTGACAATCACAAACGTCAGGCGAACAACCTTTAGCGTAAACTATTAGTTGTCCCACATAGGACACCTATGGAACGAATAGAAGCCATTGTGCTTCCATAGGAAATGCCTTTAGTGCGCGTTTAGTCAGTTTGCTTCGAGTGTGGAACGCTCAAAGCTTTAAAAAAAATCACTGTGATTGTTGTGTATGGACTAAATTAATCAGAACGCACTCAGTGGAATTGGTTGTGTTTGCAATTCTTTTCAGACACCAGTAATTAATCTTCGCTATATCCATCTGAGCTATAATACACGATTTTGGTAATTACCTTGAACACTTGGTGGTTTGCTTCTGGAACCCTGGTCAACTAGATATGGTCACAATACTTGAGGACTATTTTGGGGCCGCGTATGACGTCGTCAACAAAAAAGTGGAAGCGTCATACTGCGGGATAACGCTTGTTTTCCGCCTGTTTGTTTTATTCTGTGTGCGTATTAGGGAGCTAGACCATGGTGGATTTCCAACATACATCCGGCTTAAGCAATGCAGCTGAAGCGTTCATCGGTTGACAAAACACGACAGACTGAAACGGAGCATGTCTGATACTAACCGTATCCAAAGCGCAGTGATCATTGGGCTATGAATAAAAGTGGACAAGCGTTTATTGGGTGAAACCCAAGAGGAAATTTCCAACCATTTACCTACGTTCACATAATTTGTAGTGGGTCAGCAAAGCAATGACCATCATCCAGGGAAAGAAATAATTTCCAAAATACTACATGGTTTGAGAAATCCAGCATATGGTTACTTCTTAAGATAAGTTACAAAATTTAGTGAACATGTCAGACATTTTTAAATCAGAATGCAATATAATTAACTGAAAAGCTTTCGGCGAAGAGCGGTCAATAGGAGAGCGGCAACTTGCTCAAGGTAATGGTTCATTGAACTTACTTTAACGAAAGAATTATTCAACATTGTCTTTCGTGGGGAGGGGGCTACTTCCATTCGTGAGTGCCGGAAGATAAGTCACCGCCGAACTGAAATGTCATATTGATCCCCTGAGGTGAGTAACCTCTCTGATCTAGCTGTTAACTTGTTCGCTGAGCTGGAAACTTTGCAAACATTTTTGACTGACTGAGATGGTACTTATTGAGATAGCGTGGCACAGAGGTGCATTTTTTGTTTTTCCATATCTTCTTGGCTCCGAAAAGGACGTCCGATTATGTCCATTCACTTAGATTCTCGGCTTCGTTTGTAAGGTGAATGGCTGACCCCCTGATTTATTGGTGCCCGAATGACGTTTGACCTGTCGGTTCCGCGGTTGTTGTTGCTGCCACTGATCCGTCTGTCGACGGCTGGTTCCTTTTACGGTGGCCTTTTTCTTGTGCTGGTTGGTAGACCGGGTCACTTTCACTATGTCATAGGCGGAGATCACTCTTGTATGGTCATTTTTGGACATAGTACGATGCATCGGCGTCTTACTATACACTGCTGATATCACCTAGCTTGGTAACGAAACATTCGCAACCGGATTGCCCAGCTCAGTGAATGCGGCAACGGCCGCCTAGGCAACCTGGGTTACCATTATTCCTCTCGATAAGAGTCTCGATGGTCTATCTGGATTCATTAGGAAATGCCAGGATCATTAGGAAAAGCCATTAAACCATCATTACTCCGTTCGTTCTTCGTTCCGGAGCACTAAGCACTCGCTAGTTTCCAAAGGATAACGTCATTCAAGACTCTGCTGGTGACAGATTGGTGCCGCTTGGAAACCAAACCTTTGGCAGTGAATTGGATGATGGGGTCGGCTTTCCCAGGCTTTTGACACAACCGGAGCATATTTGACCTGGATACTTTGGGTCAAAATCTGACTTGGTTTACATCGCAAGATGAAAGTTATACCCTTATGATACCGGAGAGATCCAGTGACCACTGTCTAGGTTTTTCCTGGTCCACGCCTACATGAAAGATACCATCGAATTTGAGGAATAATAGCCAAAGGGATACCAAGTAGATCCCAGCTGCGGCTATGAAATCAAATACGTCAACTCGAGATTCACAAAATGTGTAGGTGTCTAACCCAGAGGATAACTGAGCACTCAAAGTGCTGCATCAGAACCGAAAAAGTTAATCACCTGACTAGTTTAATTGCAAACCACCGATCGGTGGGAACCACCAGGTTAACCTAACTCACTCTTTCAGCATTGTTTGTCAAGTGCCGCCAAAGTACACTGAAAACGACATAGGTGTCTGCAATCAAGTTGCATCGACCATCATTCTGTCATCAAAATGGCATTCAAAGTCAGTATATGTTGACCATCCGAAGGGCCCTCTCTGAGAGAAACACTCTCATGTAAGGACCATTTATTTCTGGGCTCTAACCGGCAAGACGTCACTTATTATCCTGCTAACCGTGTAGGCTTATCCAGTAGGGATTATTTTAAAAAAAATGCCCACAGCCATTCCGTTCGTTCTGGTTTCTACTGCATCCCTAAAGAGGAAGATTTATGCCAGCCCCATCTCGCTTGCCCTGCAACAGCGCATTTTAATGTTGTGAAGCTGAACTTTCCTGTCCAACATACTTATAAGGCCTATTCCAATACTTCTAATGTTAAAAATAACCACTCTCATCGCATGCTGATTCTCCCCTTTCCACAGGTGCAATATATTTACCGTTCAGCTCAATGTTTATCCAGCTTACAATGGTGCCGTAATCGTCCCCGACTCCTCGGATCTCCTCTTGGTTTTGTGCTTCCAATTACTGTTTTATACTCAATGTCCATATGTGTAATAGAGGAACACCAAAGCTGGGATGCAGATTTTCTCCCCTGTCTTTGGACAAGACAACCTAGTAGCAACAGCGGAAACCATAAAAACTAATCTCTCTTGAAGGAGTGGGTTTACCGCATCTATCTCATTCAAGCAAGCATGGAAGCAGGCTCCAACTTGTAGGAATCAGCTTCGGCGTAAATCCGAAAGGCCTGAATTGATTCCATTCTATAATCTTTGGGAGAAAGCTTTGCTACTCCCTTCTACCTTCATGCAGCTGGTCGCCAAGCAGCAACAAACCTAGGGAGCGTTTAGCAATAAACTTTCCTTGGCGAAGAATCGGAACGGGAACAGGGTCCGGGACGTCATGGTAAACGTCAAGAGATTGTCCAGCTTCCTAACTTGGTAGCACATGGCTCAACTCTGCGCGTAGAATGAAAATTAAACATCAATATGCTCAAACAGCCCATCCTTGCCTTTGTCCATTATTAATCAACTTATTCTCACTTTAAGATGCAGAGACTTTTGGATGTAAGGTACCCTTTCTGAAGGCTTGTCTTTTCAGAGAGGAGTGCCCTATACTCAATAGTAACATCTGAAAATGATACTGGCTTCTCTCCCAGCCCAACGGTCTGCCTTCATGTTAAGAGTCTGATGCCCCTAGCGTAACTATTAGTTTATTTTGACGGGTTAACAAAATCTAGTCGATATCATCTGACAGGCTAGCTTGAGCAAAATGCCTAATGGTTTTGATGGAGCACGCCACATTTCAAAAAAACGTAGACGAAGTAAGATCAACTAACCAGAAATTGACACAGATAGGAACAAAGTTGGTTTGATTCTAGTATGCCAGTATAAGTTCGATAAATGCTTGCTTACATAGCAGAATTGGTTTCACTTTATTTGACAATCACAAGATGAACAAGATCTTCATTTTGGCTTAAAAAGAGCGATACTGATATAAGCCAATGGAGAATTTTCATTGAACATTAAGCAGAAAGCTTTGCTCTTATGGATATGAAAATAAGTGTTTATTGTCAACAATGACTTCATATTTCAAGTTGCGCACAAGGGGTAAAAACTGGATTGTTGTTTTTCACTCGTCTTGTCAATTTGTTTGTGAATGCCTCGTCCATAGGTGGGTTGACGTCATCAGTGCGTAGAGGAAAAGGAAAAGCAGAAATGGACATAAATATAAGACACATATGAACTGCTCAATACAACAACTCAAGTACCGAGTTTGCAACTGAACTTGAGCAGAATAGTCCACTTCAATTTTTCGGACAAACTTGGTAGTGAGATGACAAATGGAACTCGTTAGAAATGCTTATATTGTGGAAAGATATGAAGATATCAAATGATAAGCAGCCCCATCATTCATCCAACAAACCCGCGAGGGTCGCGCTCAAACTCTGTTTAGGAGAGCGGAGGCGGAGAAGAACAGACAAAAAAGGGAAATCTAACAATGTGGTATTGTTTAAACTATTGGCTATCCAAACCATTAGAAATGAGGTCTATAGGGAATATACTCCAGCAGTGGTAACAACGACAAGGGTAAGAAAAGAAACTACTATTGTAGTAACAGAAGTATGTTTGAACTGCCAACAAGGTTACTGAATTCAAAAGTAGACGCAGAAGCCAAAAGTCAGTTCGAGGAGGAGAGGACCAATGAGAATTCAAGCAAAGATGCAATGTACCGAGTTGTCTGTATGTACTTCCATAAACACACTGCACGAAATCTGTCTAAATGAACACAACATAGTGTAATTTACGAAAAAAAATCGTGCACAATCCAGATTTTGCACATGGGAAGACTCAGGGGATACAAATTCAGTCAAGTTAACCTTGGCATTGCTCGTTAAACTAAAAAAAAACAAGCTCTGGAAGCGTGGCCGCCCGCTATAAACGGAATACTCCAACATGTCGGATCCTGCCAAGTTTATTACACACCAATACTTGAAAAAGATCGCCAACCTTAGGAAATATGACTTTCATAAAGTTGGTCAACCTTCAGGTAACCTAATGTTGGAAATTATAAACTACTTCCTAAAGAAAACATATACTGGAATGACTGTTTTACGGCCACACCAGTAGTTTGGAGACATAACAATGTAATATCGTGGTGTGAATTGCATTACCGAAAGCAAGCGCGGTAAAATCAAATTATCCAGTAAAAGTAGTTTTGGTTTCAACAGACGGTCTTTGGTCAGTTCAAGCAAGAAACTACCAAAGGCTGAGTAATGTTAGACAGCCCCATAAAAAGTCGATACGCTGCTCAAGAGACAGTGCTGCTAGTACACGGACAAATCCCATCTGTTTGGGTGCTAGATACCATCTGTATCCACTGCGTCCACCTTCCTTGTCCGGCCGTCTATGAGTTTCACCGGAGTTCCATGGTGAGGTACGATATAAATATCAAAGACGAGTATTAGCATGTTGTCCGGAACTACCGGGGAAGGGATTTTCGTAAAATGTCGCGCGGTACGCGATTTTTTGGGGATGGAACGGGAAGGCGATGTACGTGGGAGTTCCAGTGGCGGGGCTTGTTCTTGAAAATGAGTCGTTGTGTTGCAGGTAAGCCAGTGATTAAAGATGCAAGGCTTTGACCTAGCCCAGTCGTCACAAGCCTTGATATACCGGCCTCTCAAACGAGGTATCGCCTTGCACGTGAAGCTGCTCTATGGGCTGACACTTGTCCGGGGCGTTTTCAAAGCAGATCCGAAGGGTTTGTTTTCCGTGAATACTGTCCTGCGGTGGTGCGGTCAGCCAGGAATTCGTGGTCATATGTGCTTATTATTGCGGTAGTAAGTAGACCTTGTGCTGGAACATCAGAAGCGAGTGACACTAGTGTGGTTTGAGTGAATATAAATACAAGGTAAAAAATGAATCATACAAAAGTAGGGAGACTCATCAGTTTCTTAGGTCCTTGGTGAGGTTGACCGAAGAGAGGCCGGATGCAGGGAGTGTTCTATTGGCAATATTATCGCCAGACTAGTTCCTTGTTGTCCGTGGCCTGACGCTAGATCCAAGAGCTGATACGGCGTGGAGTTTAGGCGCGTTGTGCTGATGTTTTTTTCTTGTGTGTGCACGCGCATCTATTTACGGTCTACTTGTGAAGTGTGGAGTATGAATTCACATAGGACCTTTCGGGTTCGACAGTAGCATGAAACCAGATACTTTGTGTGGCTTGTATCAAGGTTGTATGGCACGTGATGCAGGTGGTAGCAGTCATCAAACTAGACCAAGTGATGAAAAAACTGATGAAGCGAAGTAGGTCGAAGGAAAAAGGAAATGAACACCACATTCTAAACGTGTACTCCGTGTCTGCTAACTGTAACAAAAAGAACCCTAGGGGAATTCGAATTAGCTATTCTGGTCAACTACTGTAGCCAATGCATCTACTGCAAGTGTAACAGAATTTTACGGAAACTCCTAAGGCAAAGAATCACGGACGTTAGTGCTTAAGGGGGAAATGTATTATCGGTGGAATTCACGCGAGGTAGGTCAACGAGTGGTTGGATTAATCCACAACATTCAGGAATAAAACAACGGTGGCGGCTAAGCAGATGACGAAAACGACGGAGCGAAGCTTATTTTATAGGTACTGGATAATCTTTCATCTTCTAATATTGAATAAGGGATTTTGGCTGCATTGCTTCCGTAGCCCAGAAACGCTAGTGAATCCTTGCCAAGCTTAGACTTAACCCAGTTAATAATAGGACCATTTTGTTGAGGAATTTAAAGCAGTTTCTAGGGCTGTCATCCATAAGGACGTAGTGCAAGATGCTAGTGGCTTTTCCAGATAAAACGCTGGGAATTCTGCGCGGCATTTAATATTCGAATAAGCCAAGTGGAGTGACTACCACAGACGGCGAATTCTTAGGCCCATATTGTGAAAACGTTCGCCTGTTCAAACGTGAAAAGTCAGATTTGTTAAGCACATCCGTGGATTAGCGTCAACACATCCGCTTCACATGTCAGTTCAAACTCCGGCACCGTACAGGACACGCGCTGCTGACGGGCTGGTTTTATTGTGGGAGTCCACGACTAACACAAATTGTTCTAAAAGTCTATGCTAGTGTTGGTATTGGGTACACAAGCAATGATAGACATGTTCGTACATGGTCGGCGTGAACCGATGTCGGAATTCGTGGGTGGTCACGACGGTTTTGTTGACGGACAGGGGTTGGTGACCCATGCATGTGGATTGTCCTTAAGACAAGGCCTATCCAAGCATACATATCAGCCACGAGCTGTTGGGTTAGTATCTAAACCGAAACGGACGCGGTGACTTTTACTTGCTCGATGGTCAGGCTCAGAAATCCTGATTTTGGTAGTTACTGGAAGGCGCACACGTACGTGTTTTGACCCTGAACATTTGGTGACACCCGAACTAATCACACATTCGTGAATGAGGTCAGTTTTGTAGTCATCCCTACTAAGATTTTGGTCGTTTGAATCTACCCACTGCGGGAACCATAATCCGGCCATGAGAGCTAAAACAGGCAGTGGCGGCTGTGGATATGGTTGGAGGAAGTTCACAATGACTCCCAAACTCTTCCCACCCCCTCTGCCAGCTTATTCAGCGAGTATTCTCTGGGAAAGACAAGTAGAGCGTTCTGCATTCTTTTTATCAAGTACCAAAATAAAGTTGCTGTGGAAGGGGCCATAATACGGTTTCTCGCCACATGTAGCGAAGTGGTTACGATGGCATTCTAGTATCAAGTTAAACAACATCTAGAATGTGCTTAATCTGCCGTTCTTCGGGATCGATCATACACCGTGGAAGTGTGTTCCTCATGGCGGAATAGGCATATGGTCGGTTCATACTGGGGATTGCGGACCTTGGGAGTGTTGCTGCTGGGTTATCGTCTAGCTGTGATTAGAGTTAGGCCACTTACAAAAAATATCAGCTGAATTCTAGGGAGGAATTTTTACCTGGAGAATACCCCAAATTTTTCTCCAAGTTATCCATACCTGACCAAAGTACCTGGTAAGGAGTCAAAAACGGCTCCACCTCCGCCACGGTCTCATTGTCTTTCACTAGCCCTGTGCGATTCATAGATACTGATTAAACTCAACTATACACTTTATCTCGTGTTCTGTTCTTGTGATTCTAGTAGGTACTCCTTGAACTAGCAAGAGGTCTTCTCTGCCACTGAAATCCACTTGTATGTTTTATACAAGTGAGAGTGATTAACATGTATATTGAGGCGAGTAGACATTGCAGGTAAATTTAATTCGGAGACAAAACAGAGACCCATAAAAATTTTGGTTCCATCAGCCACTTTTGTATGTTACCTAGGGTAGTAGCAGCACCGTGGAATGCCTACATATAGATGTGCTGGACGCATGTCTTCAGTGCAGAAAATACACTCACCACTTACTTCGTTGGAAACATTCAGAGAAAAGGATCTGCGCAGACCCAATATTTGGGCTTGAATTATGCGAACAAGTTTTCTCTGTTGCTTGATGGCTATATGTCCGCACAAATCACATTACAGTCTACCGGATGATCTTTTTCCATTCAGAGTGTACAATTCTACGGTTTTCTATTCACATGTACCTTTTTGTTAGTTCAGACTGAACAGCTCGAGGTGATTGACAGATTTAGACGTTTTGACACCTGTAGAACTGGTGGCTGTACTGTGTAAGGTGAAGTCAGTGTGTACATTATCAAGGTACGAGCGGTAATCGTCAATGTGCCCAGTTTCTGCTATTAGGCACAAATACTGCTGAGCGTAAAGTGCACTATTTACAGCGACTTCCTCATAAGGATTTATGAGTCAGCTTTTACAATATCCAGAATCCAATGCAGCCCATGGATTGAGATTAGGCGCAAGATTCAAGCACAGCGTCATTTTACGTTCCTTTGCTTGAGTTGCAGACAACCTACTGAGTACCAGGCCTTAATTTGGCTTCTGGTAAAAAAAAATCCACTCTGAGTGAGAAGTTTTTGTAGAGCTTGGTATCTGGTTCGCGGAGGACGTGTTCAGATCATTGTGGTCAGCACTGCTGGACTAACTTAAGAAGTTGTGACGCATTATGGCAGCTTTCGTGGCATCATCTTTGAATACTTCACCCTTCTACGGTATCAACGCATGGATGTGGGCGCTGCTCAAAAATATACTCGCCCATGAAGTCGTAGCATAGCAGAATCTGACTAACGACAGACTCTTCTTAATGAGGTGATCCGTAACTGAATCGAATTCGCTGAGCAATGGATTGAACTTGTCAGACAAATGTGGTCAATGTATGTGCTACACAAACCCGACTGTCATCCACGTGACCCCACTGGAAACACTGGTTGGCAAATAGCTTGCGGAAGAAAGGCCATGGCGCGCTGATGTAAAATGAGACCGATCACCATCATGTTAACCACCATGAGAACTACACGCTTTCCTGGATGTGAAAGCTCATGTGATTCTAAATTTACACAACATGCCACGTAACAGATCCTATAGCCAAACTTGTTATCAGCTCCCAGCCATACTTTCTAGCCAGACTTTCTGCCTGGCATTCTGGGCTCATATTGGGTGAGCCTTGAAACGGATACTGCACCACTGTTACTGACGGCCTTCATTCTTGCATTATGCTCGGGGTTTTCTGTACCAAAGTTTTTTAGAAAATCCGGCTAACTCGTTCGTGACCATTTTCTTGGGGGCAAAGGCTTCTTGCAGCACTTTCTTTTCACCGTTTAACTCGACCTTCTCGTTCTGTGGTTGCATGGCACGTAAACATCAGTTTCCGCCGGTGTCTCTTCCTTTCTGTGATGATGAAGGAGAACCGTAATTCAGTAGTTTGTCCGCCGGAATGGCGTATACGCGCGTTTTACTTGCTAAGGTCCGGTTCAGTCCAACAGGCACAACAGGGAATTCTGTACCGAACACATGACCACAGCACAGGTTATGTTGATAGACCCAACTCAATACAGTAGTGGCAAAAACCAACTTCCCAATAAGCAAAACCCCGTCATGATTATTACTTTCTTATTTGTTTTTCTCCCTGCACTGCAATGTCTAATACTCCCTCAGTTTTTACAGCGCTGTGACGTGGAAATCCGTTTATCTAGATTTTTCCGACCACTGAATTTTTTCTTCTCAACGTGAAGCCTCAAAGCATTGTGTAGACAGTCGTTCTATTTAATGTACCGCCCAGAATGAATTACTCCAGAACATTCTGTTCTACTTGCATAACCTATCCAAAGATAGTAATCTGCTCATCAGTGCACAATTTTTCTTCGAAATAGGAATCAGTCTCGATATATTTGCGGCCCATTTCAGTTCTAATTGTTCAGTTTAAGACAGTATGGGCTCTAAGTTAGGGAAATTTAAAGAGTCTTGAAATTGTTTACGAGTGCAAGCTTGGCGGATTTGATCGGTTTTCGACAAACGGAAAGACCAATAAATCGAATTTTCCATCAGATTATGCTGTCAAATTACGTCGCTCCCTCGTGATTTGGAACAGATCAAAACATCAACAAAACTTTCAGGCAACTAAATCTTTCACTGGAAAAGTAAAATTTGCCTGATTGAAAGAAAAACAATCTTTTGAAGCAGAAAAAGTGGTGCTAAAAATGTGCACAGCGTGTCGGATGAAAAATTGGTTTGCTTGTTGTTAAAGCTAGAAAGATTAATTACAATTGTGGGGCGTACTCATGAGTTTGTTGTTTTGTGAAAATTGCTTTTGAAAGTCATCCTTCTTAAGGTAACTCGTGTAGATACAACTTTTTCCCTTCGGTTAAATACGAGCTGGGTTAGATGTTTCCCGAGTATTGGGACCTACTGCTGCGTTGGATTTAAAAAAGTTTGCTGCACTCCCGCCAATACCGTTGTTATGTGAAACGGGTGAAATCTTCCACAGTGGTTCTTGATGCATATCGAAAGGTTACCCCGCTAACAACTTTACGGCAACAGTTTCCGATGCAGACGTAACCTCAATGACGACATCTCAGTCAACCTTGCATATGACCGAATTTCCAAATACGTTACTCCTGTCCTAACATTCTTTCGCCATGTCATAAACTGGATACCCGGGTTAACCCCCAGTCGGATGAACGAGGCAAACTCCATTTACGCTCTTATTGGGACACACCAGCATTGAGGATCCACTAGCTTGATTGTATTTGCACCGGCCTCCCTTGATACCCGAGTGAGTGCGATAAAATCACTCGAGGAACTTACGCTTGATAAAACTCTCAAGTACAACAACACGTTTCTGCTTGGAGGATTTTAGAAGAATCGCTTCATTCAGGCGACAGGGCATAAGCAGTCAGTCCTGGATAAGAACCTGGATAAGATCACTGGTCACTCTCATAGAATGCACAAAAATAATTGCAGGAAATTTTCCGAGAGTGCTACTCCTATGCGACTCTCACGGACGAACTGATTCAAGAGGTTAGTGACCTTAGCTGTTCATTTTACAGAGAAAGTAGTGTTTTCAAGCAGTTTTAAATACACTGTAAACTACACAAAAAACGCAGATGGTTTTTGCAGACAAATATTGGATTCCTGTTGTATAGGATTTGGGTGCAAAAAACAAATTGTTATTATATTCAGAGAAGAGATTCTAATGCGGAAAGTATTTCTCACATTGTCGTCATCAAATCTCATCGAAGCTGATGTCGTAGCTGGGTTAAGAGTTTGTTACTCACGCAAACTGATGGATCTTACTTGGGCGTGTCGTTCCCAATTTCGCAAACCTGGGTGGCTAATCACTACCATGCTCTCAAGGAAGCCGTAGTACTATTTGCTATACGAATAAAAGTTGCTACCAAAATTTGGCTTTAAACCCGATTGAGGGCGTACAACGAACCATAAATCAGCGAGTAAGCTGGTTGCCTAAGAGACATTTTTATGCTATCAGCAACAGAAATCGCTGGCTCTTCTCTCCTCGCCATAGTTTTCACTAGCTACAAACACGTTTCTCTCAGGCACGCTATAACGATGAACTACTGTCACTAATTCCAGCTGTCTGTCTACATACCAGGAGGTTTGTTCTTGCTGGTCGTTTGTCCAGGATCAATATAACATTTTATATTAAACGGTTGAAATATGGGATACTCCTGGTCACATGTTACGAAATATAGGCCGTGAAAGAAAGTTTCATTTACCTAAATGACGTGCAATTGCAAGCTTAGTCGAACCAGGTGTTGGTATTTGCTAAAAAGGACAAAAGCGAAGTGGTCGTTTAATATTTGTTTCACGCTGAAGTCTGTGTCCAATTATAGATCCAATTGAAGCACATTTTACCACGGTAAATATAAAATTCAAGCGTCGTGGTAGGTTACACATGGTTACCTTTTCTTGACTTCTCAAAGGTAAACAAAAAGCATTATATGTCTCCCGATATGGCAATTTTCTTGCAGGTTCGTCCGGCAAATGTGGTGGTACACAGCTAACATCACATTAGGGAATTTTAATTTTTCCTTTTATTACTAATCCTTGAGTAGATATGACCAGAAGTGAAATAAAATTTCGACCTGAAATGTGTACGAAACAATTTTAAATGAAATGCAAGTGAAGTTTTTCTGCTTCTCCGTGAAAAACTACTTATCTATTGCTTCGTGTGTGAGTTCACGTCAGTGGGCTACATAAATAATAGCCCACCTTTCAACAAGAAATTATCCCACTAGCAAAAGTATTTTGTACCCGGGGGTGCTATTACTCTACTATAGACAGATGTTTCCCCGTGAAAAAGCCAACAAAATCATTTGCAATATGCCAAATACAATGTTTCAAGGTTGGCACCGACTTTACATGAAACATACCCGTGGAAAGTTCGTTATTAATCTATTATTAGCTTTATTAACCTGTTGTTATTCAATTTATAATTTATTTCATTATTAACTTGTGGGAAATGTATAAAAATGTAGTTTATCTTCCGTCCAGTCAAACAAACCCCGTGGTGCTTTTTCAGATTTGGGGATATTTAGTTTAATTAAATCCATGTGCGACAGTAACCATACCATCCAACAATCTCACCGATATCACGAGGTAAATATTTTTTTGTTGCATAAAGTACCTGCAGACGGTACGCCGTCTTGGTGCGACTGTGATCATCTAGTTAGTAGAAGTCTACCAGTGGTATGCAATTAGACACCCTGCGGCTGAGGATAGTGCAATTTAAACAGCGTAGATTATTGTGCGCTTGTTTTCTCTTCAAATTAAATCATCAGCTGTAGGCATTCCAAGACATTACATGCCGCAAATTTTGTGTTACTGAGCACCACACCAACACATCATGGGTGAGTGAGCAGTAGCATTTGGAACTTATGTCAAGTCAGGAAATATTACAAACATCCTCAACTTATGACATGTAGCTAGGAGTTGACTGGTCCTTTGAGTGAAAACTTCACGGACAGACTGCACATGTAATGTGTTGGATATCTTCTTTTTCTGAGCAGATTAATTATTAGTTCTCAGAACTTAATGATTATGCTTTTGGTTTCAATAAAGATATTGATTCCACAAATAAAGCCCACAAATCACAAGTGATCCACTCACATGGCAAGAATCCGGCGAGCAACATATAAAGGGTCAGTCAAGGGCAGTCAAGTGACAATTATAGTTTTCTCAACAGAAAAAGTTGGATGAAATCAATATTACACACGGCGTAATGTGATGAAGTTTCAGTACAGATGCTGTTTTGGTTTACTGAATGTCAAACAGACGGTACATATTACTGAAATGGACTAATCATGGTCTAAGTCTTTGAAGAAGTTCACTAGTAGCAACATCCACAATTGTCTCAAAATACGCCAACCTACAATTGTCAAAATCCAATTCCTTTTTCTTATGACTGGCTGAGTGGTTATATGAAGAACACAGGCCGGAAAATGCTGTTATCCTCAGTTTAGTGTGACTGGTTTTCACGTTTTTAAACATGGGATCTATTCTCGATTTTACGGCCAACCGTTACGGGCTTCTGAAGCTTAAAAGGAATGTTCACATGATATAAATGGTCAGCCGTGGTCGGTGCAACATAATCGACTAGGTCGTTCATTCCTCCAGATTCATGTACAGAAACGTCCCCGGGCTTTAGTCAAACACATCTAAGTAAGCCGCCAGCACATTTGCTAATCTGTCGTAGCAGCGACCAGAAATCATTCTGTTTTTTGTGGGTATGATACAAGACAAATCTGTTAAAATGTTTTTGGCCTGACAAAATCATTGGTTGGGAAAAAACGATAATTACTCATCCGTGTTCACTGAAAAATCAACTGATAATAGAACAACTGACAAGCCCTTTATTAGCCTGTACTAGTTTGAAAGCCGGCTTGGTTTAAACACTGCAAAAATATAGAAAAAGCGAGCACGTAAGCGTTCTTTTTTCAATTCACTGTGCTTCTATGTGGTAAAACTCATCTGGTTTTTTTTACAACATTTAGGCCGTGGCAAAAAACAAGTCTGCATTTTGAATGCCTGCATTTGACTGGCTTGTGGAGTACATCTTATGTCTACCATTTAATCCAAAAAGCGCACAAATGCATGTTAATCGTGAACCAAATAATCTTTGTAAGATGGCAGGTCACGAAAATATATATCGTTGCAATTATCGGGGGAGAAACTTTGTTTTAGGTTTGCCTAAATAGTCAATAGAGCAAAGACTCAGACTTTTATGCTTTGGGACGTTTGCAAACATAGTAGATTCAATAAGACAATACATTTGTGAATGAGCAATAGCTGGACTATGTCATTCAGTAAACCGCCATGGTATAAGGCTACAAGAAAGTGGTTTGTTCAGTCATCTTGAAATTCAGTAAAGGTTTTCATAACCGTCTTCCGTAAAACGAACACTTCTTGTTTGGAAAGCATCCAACACTGGACAAAAACCCTACCCGAAAGTCAAACCGGGTCCCTCTTCCAACTCAAAGGTGAGACCGAAGGCGATCAAGCTTGGATACGTTGTTACGTGGTTGATTTTCTTTGAATATGCCCCCTTAATTAACTGCAAAAACAAGCACAGATAGCTTGCGAAAAAAAAACAGGTTTGAATGGGAAATGTTGTGAATGTATATCGATAAGCCACGTTTCACGAATTCAGCCATTCAATTGAAGTGACACGTTTCGAGATTTTGGTACAATCCGACGTGTAAAATATCTCTCACATATAAAGTTTCGACCTATCCTGGACTCCGATACGACCATCAAGTTTGGGTGCACAAATGTGGTCATTATCAAGTAATTCCACTGATGACCGTTCACGGAGCATTTTCGGTTGTGCGGATATGCTATGTTGGTTGGATCCCATCCAAGTGGTGTGTGCGCATGAATGAATGCTGACTGTTTGTTTACATTGTTTGTGCCTTATACATCGTTTCAAATGCAATAACATTCAACCCATGGCAGGTCAAATTTAGCTGTTAGCAATCACCACGAATGTCATTTTGTGTTGATGTTGGGTTTTTTTGTAGCCTAAATGAGGTTCAGTTTACAATGGTTTAAATTTTCTTATCTCACTTGCGCGTGATAAATCATCGGCTGCCGGATCCGAAACATAACGCTTATATTAGCACTTTAGTCGCGCATGTACCTGGTCACAACGAAATTCCTACTTTCTTCTCTGCCAGATGTGCTTAAGTTATCACCTTTCAGTGGACGAACGTGTCCTGATATCATCGAACCGTTCAACGGACTGTCAGGACCGTCCAGTAGAGCGAATCAGGGAAGCTTGAAATCCGTTTGTACATTTAACTTAGAAGTTATACGGTGGTATTCTGCTTGTCTTACAGTTTAGACACCGCCCCATTTCGAGGCACGAACATGATTGTTCACTGGATTTGGAGCATAACCCTAACACATTGCTCGCTCCGCCTGCGCCGATTATGGCTGGAGCCGTTCAAACGACAATGATGTAAGTGCAACTTTTCTAATCTTTGAAGAAAATCACGTCGTCTATACTTTGCAGACCCTTTTTGTTTTTGGTATGATCCTCAGTCTTCAAACGTTCGCGGCTGAATGTTCCCAATACAAGCATAAGTGTAACCTGCAAGCGTTCTTGTGCGGATTTACGTGCAAATCTTCGAGTCGTTCAAAATGTTTGTGCAAATGATAAGCCTATTTTGCGAACAAAACGTCTACCTACGACATACAAACACAACAAAAAAGTTGATTGCAGGAATCGAACTCTGTCTAAACCTCATGCAAGAACTGATGCAACATTTTCAGTTAAAAACTTCTGTCAATTTTGCCGCACGGAAAGTTCAAAAAACTGTCTAACGAAAGTCTCATAAATCTAAGTTCCAGCATAGATCGACGGGGTTCATTAAGGCAAGCGCTATGTCCATTTACAGAACGCGTAACTCAACTCAAATCAACAAACGAATTGAGTTTTGTTCTTTTTTTTTACTTCACATATATCTGGATAAGACTAATTATTCAATTTGCGTCTATCAATGGACTGCCCACATTATTTTGGTATTTTTCGGTTCCCTAAACCTGGACCATTGGCCAAAAAATAGAACAACATGGCAGTAAAAACAGGAATTTCAGCCTGAAATCGGAAGAGCAGCAAAACGTGGGTGTCTATTTCAACCACTGTCAGGCAGTTCCTTCAGGAAAACTGCAAAGTATGTTCAGCGCATTTGGGCTTCAATTTCGTCGATTTTTTACTCGACCGTTACCACAAAATGAACGTGCTTGGATTATTGTGCAAGTATTAACTACTTTGAATACTAAGCATTCAATACCAAGCATCTTTGGCTCTACAGGGTGAATATGTGTTATACACGGCCTTATGTTGGCAAGTGGCGTTTATTTGTACTTGGTTTAATAAGTTATAAGATTTCAGTACTACAGCAACCAGATGATAATACCGAAAATCGTTAGAATGCGTCAAGTGTCTATTTCTCTATTGCGAAAATTTCTGAATTTGTCTGTATGAAAGCCAGTTGAGCCAAATTAACTGTTTATCTACAATTTACCTTGCGTAATCAAAACAGGTTCATTCGAGTTTGAAGGCTATGACCAAAGATATTTTCTGCATATTTCGTATGCCAAACAGACATACACCCTAGGGGATCAGTAATACTTATGTTTTTATAGGGATGTTTGTTTTCTCAGCAACTTTACCTTTATTGATAGTGGTGTTAGTCAGCCTGATGACAACTGGCCAACCCAAGTGTTTTGTGGATCATTTCTATCAAGCTATTCAGTGTGTCCGAGCCGAAACGAAACGTTCTGTGGGAGATCGTGCTCCAAAAAAAACTAACCTCCAAACGTCAGCCTGCCACGAAACAATCATTAAAGCATACAGAAATAACCTAATTTCACGGCTAATTGATCTTCTACGCTTCGGCAGCCACATACCTGACGCTTTTTTCTTGTCACACGGTAAGTAGCGAATAGAGGATGGTCGGTCGGTTTGTTGGGACGATTCACCACAAATGTGTGTTATTTTAGCGTCTACAGAGTGTATTTAGATGAAACTTCAAACAACAAAGCTCAAATACGGGTGATGTTATAAAGTGAATTATCGGGCTATAAAAGAGGTGTAAGCCAGCTGACAAATTCTATGATAAAACCGCTTTTATGCGCTCACAGACAGCATAAAGTTTGCTACTGGGTTTAACTGGCGCCCTTACACTTAGTACAAATTAAGTTCATATCGTCTGCACTACTAATGTACTCTCTAAGCATAATTTTAAGTTTTGCTATGAAATGATAAACCCTGGCGAATAGGCATGTGTGTGCGATGTTTCGCTACTCGACTGACTGATGATATTTGAGGACAACTTATGTTCAGTGTAAAATCAGATTGTCAACGTGCTTCGTGGAATTTTATCAGTGGAAAATCCGTACATCGAGTGACGATCAACGACGTGGTGCTTATCTACAATCACTTGATGGCAGAGTTCGAACCTGAAGAATAATGTGCTTGGGTCCGGGCTTGTTTGCATTTGGTTCTTGCATCTGATTGCGGATTGCTGTTTATGCGGGCGAAAAAATCTGTGAAAAATTATAGGGAGGCGTAAAGCTTGGATGTTGCCGAGATCTCTAAACATGACTTCTGAATGTGAATCCACTTTGGCTTGTTGCAACCTCCAGTTGCGCAACTGAAAAGACAGCAGAATGTCAAACACATAAATATGGCTTCAGCTAAATGGTATGATTTGCGTGGTCCCCATATTTTGAGGTGTTATTTGCTAAAATGGATCCCGTATACAAGAACCGAACTATTCACTGTAAGTAGAACATGCTAGTATCAATCAATGTGAGCTTTTCTTCGTACAAGCCACAATTTGCCTAATACACATGTGAGCAGTGCAAGTTTGGAATAGAGTGATTTTTTAGATGAGTCCGTCGAGTCCATTGGCACAGTACCAGTGCTTGATATCGTGATCTGAACCCATTCATCTTTTATCAGGAGACAACTTGAAATATCCTAAGATTGTTCGATTTGAGTTCAACTCATTACAAATTCTAGGCCTGAGTAGGATCACCTGGTCAACCAGAATGCACAATTAGGTGGGCATTTTAGGAACCAGTGTACTTGTAGAGACTGGTAACTAACCATGACAGGATTATTTACGTGGCAACTCAAACTTTGGACGAATTTGTATAACCAGAACCTGAATTACGGTTTTTGAGATTTGCTCTATCGTATCAATAGTCAGGCTTGAATCTAATGCTTGCGGTAGGTTTGCTTTATTGCGCAACATGACCGTGCGTCCATACGGTTGATTGATGACCACCGAATGGTTTTTCCTGGCAAAAACAATTGTGATACTGTGTGGTGGAAACTACTATTTCATTCTGAATCCTAAATAAATTGGGATATAACGCAAGAGCCTAATGTTTTCATGAAGGGAACTACTAACAAGGTTGCTGAAAACTCTTCGACAGTCCACGACCGGTTTCGTCCTTCTTGGGGCTCATCAGGTAGGCGCAGTCCCCGAGTTTCCGTCAACCTCATGTTCTACTTGAACCCAAATTGGAGTGATTGCAGGAAATACACTCATTTGCAAATCAATTTGGTTTTCACGGGAGACTCAAGCGGACCTCTCGTTTATGATCTTCATCAACTGAAGCATGAGGCGGCCTGTGTGCAGCACATTCAGTTGAAGAACATCATAAACGGGCGATTCACTTGAGTCTGCTGTGAAAACTAAATTTATTTGCAAATGAGTGTATTTCTTGCAACCTAGTGTTTTATTGCAGTGCTAGTCCGTTACTTAGTACAACTGTGTTTAGACCTTCTGACGGCTTGCAGCTGGTTTACTCGCAACCCTATTCATGATGGACCACATGACTCCCAGGAACCCATTAGTCCTATCACAATTGCACATGGGGCGTTTAGTCGGCCAATCACCATTGATAAAAACACCAATACATTGGCGTTAGGTTCTTCTTAAATGCATAGTTTCCCTAAGTGACTACAGATAAACAACCGTTTGCACCGGCCCAAAAAATATGTAACTAATTGAGTACTTTTATATTTCACATTGCTTCACCAAACTCTGACCATCCTCTGACCTTCTCTTGATTCTCAGAGGCGGTGGGTGGCTTGAAAGTCTCCGGTGTGGACGACGGTGTCCCAGGATACATTTCTTGCTACTATGTTTTATTGTTCATCACTTGAACATAAAAAAGTTAGTGGCTCTTGAACATTTGGTTGTCAATTATAGAAAAAGATGAGGGACAATTGTGGAAGCCATTGCGGAACATGCATTGGACACGGGACACAAAATAGGTTTAGAAAATCTCAAAGTTTTGAGGCGAGGACTGTGGTCCGAGTCACACAGACTGATGGTCGAGGCGGTAGAAGTCGTCAATGCTACCAGTGTTAACAGAATAAAAGGCGTGGAACTGGCCACGGTGTAGAGAACGGTTTTTGATCAGTCGATCCAACACGTGTTGGTGTTCGGTTATCAGAAGGAGCATTCATCGTCTGAATTCCACTTAACCTCACCAACCTTCCCTCCTCCCAACTAAATTGTCACACTCACCAGCCCACAAAGACTAACGAGATCTACCAGTGCCACCCGCGGTGAATGAGCAGTTGAAGCAACTTGAAGTAGAATATTAAGGAACCGAACCCGATCGGAACCCATTTGTAACTTCCCCAACCCATTAACGCAAGATTTTGGCAACCACAAGAGCCGTTAATCTATTGCGCCAATATGAAGACGTCTCACTGAATTGTTCTCCGTCTGTCTTAAAACTTGGCCGACTTGGTGACTTGCTCACTTGTCCTGATAAAGCTGTTGTGTCAGAAGCGAAACGTTGCCCAAATAAGAAACTACCGATTTTTTACCAAGCCATTCTGAAACGAGAGTAAATAATGCTTCAAAACATTTTTTGGTCGGTAATCTCCCTGCGCGCGGAAACAGATGTTGAGAGCATTGTGAATAGGCACTCAGCTTCTACTAATGCGTAGAGCACAAGTGGAGTCACAAAAGAATATGAAGAATAATGTGAATTGATTTTGCGTAATATCAGAGTTGACGACTGATAAAATAATTGAAACAATGTACCTAGTTTTCACAGTTGACAAGATGCACCTCATGACATATTATCTACTGACATCTCATGAAACGAAACCCGATTTGGTTTCACAAAGCACAAGGTGTTTTTGAACTTGTCATGTTTAAGGACGGAAATGCTCACAATCTGTGACATCTGGTAAGAACTTCTGCATGCTAATCCAATCGTTTGCACAGTCAGCTTATCTGATTGGCTTTGTGACAGCCTGTTTTCGCACACGCAAGCTGGAACTCAATTTATGGAAACACAGAGGTTTGGCATTCCGCAATTTTGAAAAAAAACCTCAGTGCAAATTGGAAGCTCTGCTTACCTGGAGGTTCCATCTGAAAAGGTTTCATTTTCAGACAGATGTTGTATGGACTTAAGTATATTGCTGTCAACCAGGGTTCTTTATGCCAATACTTATGCGTGTAGTGATCAACACGACGCGAGGAAGCCCGGATCACCATGTAAATTGAACGCTTAAGTAGTTGTTTAGGCAAGTGCACTGTTTGAACGCAAAAATATTTGATTGAACAACACTTTGAAGCTGATTTTACCCTCTTTGATATGTGTAACATGTTGTACATCCTACCAGAAGTTCTACAATTTTATTTAGGAGTAAATTAAGCGTTGTCACGGAAATATTCCCAAATATTCCCAAGTGAAAGATGGGGCAAGATGTTTTTGGCTAAGTTGGGCGCTCGAGTGGCTTCTGTACGGATTTTCAGCAAGATGGGCAGGCTACTTTTGGCAACAGCAGACTGTAAATAAGGCACGTTCACATGTGGAAACTGTCCTTTATGGTACAGCATGGTTGAGATTGGAGTTTCAATCCATCCACACAGTTTGAGATTTATGGACGAAAAGCGCCGCACACATCTCGGAAAAAAATTCTAGATTAGATGAACATTCTGGCTTTCAGAAGTGTCGGTGGTGCTTAGACAAGATATAGCACGAATCCTCTTCTGAGCTGGTAGATTAAGTTTATATTGCTGGTTGTCTATTGGCTCTTAAAATGACTAGACATCTTTGTGTTTAATCTACCTTGAAAATACGAAAGTATGGGTTACCATAAGATATTTTGCACATTAATGCATTGTGATTTATGTGTTAATATAACTTAAACTTTCTGGGCACTCTGTTTTTACTTTATTCTACGCGCTCCACCGATGTGACTCTTTTCCGATAATTTTTATGTCCGCGGGACAAGTAACTTTTGAGCGATCTGAACTTTTACGCTGAATATCTCGAGGAAAAATCCACCTGTTTTGGACAAGCCATCGGAACTTTGCTACACAGATTGACATTGTATGGTATCTGTGGCTTACACGAGTTAACGGCTGAGCTGTGATCAAAATACATTTATAGTTGATGAACTCTACCTTACTGGACGAAGCTTAGATACATCGTTTAAGTCTCACCACGCCCTAATATTTCTCCCACAAAGACCAGGATACCGAGCCGACCGAGTCTATGCTGAATATCCGAGAATCACCGTATACTGGTTGGACTATATTAGGAGATTCAAACCGGTGACCTAGCGATCAACGGTTGACCACCATTGCACTCAAAAATGATTGGTATAACAAAAGTACGAGGAACTTGCACCAAAGTAGGAGGTAATGAATCCAGATTCTAGTCATCCAGCTCGCATCAAGTTATCTCATATCGGTTTACTCCTCAAGCAATGTAGTGTTTGTTGCCTGCTATTTGGAAATAAACGACGTTTAGCACGAGAGGGCAGCAGCGTTTCTTCTTTAGTCGTCCTGATTCGTAAAAAGCTGGCTGTCTTAATAATTCTGCGTTAACTCATCACAATTTACGTCATCAAAAATCGCCAGTTGCAAGTCTGCGTCTTGTCAAACCGATCAAACTGTCAGTGCTTCTAAAAAGCTTACACTTGCAAGTCAGGATGCAGCATTTCTGTCAATTTTGATGAGGATTTTACCGGTTGAACATTGTTACAGGGAAGTGATAGCCTCAAGCTGAACGATGCCATCTAAATAGCTTATTGTAAAGCTCCACATTCATCCGGAAATCATCAAACTAAGGGTTGTGTTGGACTTTACAAACTCTGAATTAGTTGAGTGGTTGTTTATTAACAGTTAAATTTCGCTCTTGTTTCCAGTATTTTCTTAAAACCGTTAACATAGTTTGTTGCAACCTGGAAGACGTTGGATAAAAATATTTTCATCTGTGTAAATCATCACTTCTATGAAGCGGGCACAGTTGTGACGCGATTCGTAAACAGTTTTGACGGGTTGTTTGAGGGAATGGGAAAGCAAGTGAATAATTCACACGTACCGTTCACCTTGATCAGTAAATATTTCCGTTCAAACAGGTCATGGGATTTACAGGACAGCATCATTACCTAATATGGTAGCTCCGTCGCAGTGTGGCTCATTAACCTGCACTACTGATTAGTACTCTCAGGTTTTGTAGGGCGGGGGTTACTGATATAGACCAATGGTGGCGTCTGGTCAAATTTGTGTTGCTGACGAGTCCCCATTTCGGAGAATCCTCAGTTTTTTGACAATTAAATGAACCTTAAATCAATTTTTGAAGAACTCCGTCATCTGCCTACACTTTATAATGCCGTCTCCGGTTGACTGAGTCTAAAGTATAACTCTCGTACAATATGTAGTCAACTAAGTATATCAACATGGGTCACGATGACAAATCTTTCGGGAAATCTAGTTACTCCAAGCAAGTTATGTGTACATTTTTTTCTGATCCTAAAGATGATATATCGCTACTCGTCATTAATTTGTCCTTCATTGAACAGTCTTTGAGCAGTCTTCCTGGGACTTTCTTTCACACAAACAAGACGAAATAAATCAAGGCAACAAGCGCAGAGCATTTGCTAGGTCATAGGCCAATTACTGAAAGTTTGTATTTGAATAAAATCTGACGTTCAATCTATGGCAGTAAAACTTGATTTCGGTGATTGAAACAACCTGGGTGCTCGAATACTCTTGGATTATATTAAGTTCCGAAACGAAAGTACATTCGTTCTGAAAATGAAGTGGTCGTTTTATTTCGCATCTACGTTTAGTGGAGTAGTTCTGCGGTAAATGCGATTCTCAAGTGTCATCCTGGGGTTTAAAGGGGTAGCTGGGGTTAGAACAAGATCCCGAGTTATTCAGTTTTGAGTCGCCTGAGACGCGCATTCTTTGCAAAGGCACTTTCTAAAGATATCAATTTCCACTACTTTTCGAAGACCATGTAGCCCCTAGATTAGCGGAGCTTGATATCATCCAGGGGTGTTTCATATTCTTATTTTGGCGATATTAACTTCTCTTCTTAGTGACATCACAACATTATCGCTCAGAATGTGGACGTCTAAGGATGCGAGCTAACGAAACTTGTTATCAGAGAGACAGCTAAATTTTTTATTGAGTAACGACTATGACTGAGCGTATTTTTGAAAGCAAAACTTCGACGGGTTGAAGCTTCTTTTTACATTTCGTGGCTGGTAGCACTAAACACAAACCAAGGGCCCACTTCTACCCACGAAACATACAAGTATCGAGACAAGCAAACAGTATCAGGAATTTGCACCGAAAGTTACCAGTGAAGCTATCCCTAACTTTCGAAAAGCTAGATCTATCAGAGCTACTGTAGCAGGTTGCTATGCCAAAAATTATCCCAAATTACCAATTTGTGGAAGGAGTGGAGCTTGCTGGGTGTAATAGCGCCAAAACCATCCTTTTAGGTGAGGAGGAATAATCACGTGGATAGGACCAGTTTAGAGTTCTCAAGAAGATCCCGGGAAACTTGCATCAAAATAAACCCGTCCTAATTTTGGATGAGTGAAAACAAGGGTTTGGTCGACAGGGTGCTCCCATTAAGTAAATGCAAAAATCAAGAATGTGTTCTCTATCTTGCTTGAAAACGCATTCATTTTAAGGAACGGTTGGAATTTTATGAGCTGTCACGGTTCCATGGTATTGTAAGTATGATTGTATTGTATTGCATGATAAAGATGACACAACTCATTTATGGAGCAAAGCAGCACACAGGTAAAATATCCTTGGTCGAGTACCTCCAACAATCCATGCAGTTACCAGTTTTTCAAAGACGTACTTTTACGGCAAAGGCTTGTCAGTGCATCGATGCGAATACAATTAAATATGGCTATTAACTAGCCCAAGAAACTCAGTAGAAAAGCCCGTTTCTCTGGTCACCCTCAAAATGGATAACTTCACTTCTTTTATCACTGTGTTTAATGTTAACTGCGCTGAAGAAACATTGACTGAACACTGGTATCTGAAAGTATACTGAAGAAAACGCCCGATTCGTAGGCTTGGACATATTAGTGCACAGTTCATGATAGCCATAATATGATTCAGAAGGTATATATGCACTAATAACAGTTTTACTATGGTTGACAGTGGTGAGTTGCAACACGTATAAAAATAAATACAATGCGGAAACTGGAGCAAGACAAAAGGGGAACTTATCGGTTGTGAGAGTCCCTCGGTGAAAGTCCGGACGGAGTTAACGGTTTTCTCCGCAGCATAGCTGCTACACGTGTTCCATAATTGTCCGTGGGCTTGTGGAGACTAGTTGACCTCCTGCTCCCTGCGCGCGCGCGAGTCTGTGTCTTGACTATGTTCGGCTTTCCTATATGTAGGTGCATTTGCGTGTACGTGGGTGTCAGCACATGACTTGTTGCCGCACGGATCGGACGGTAGATAGTCAATGTCAGATGAGTCATTCTTGTGTGTCGCGATTTGTAAGTGTGGGGCAAAAAGCGAGTCTCGTGATCCAGGGAGCGATTGTGAACTGTGTAGTCAAGTGAGTCACGATTGTGTAGCGTGATTTGTGAGTGTAAAAAAAGAACGGATCTCGTGATCTAGTGAGTGGGGGTGAGCTGTACAGTCATGTATGTTGGTGAATGGGCCGCTACAGACATAATTCACCTGCCAATGAAGGCGTCTAACTTCAATTCTTTGTTGCAGTTTACGCAACACCATCATTCAAATAAAAATGAAACAAAGGCATTCTCACTTCAAACGACCAGTTTTCTCCAACGGCCCGCGCCAAACGAGTATCAAAAGAACGCTGATCTAATTAATTACCTGCTATCTTTATTTATTTGATGCCCATTTGCGCATGTTCCTCGGAGTTGTTTATGTTTGACTATCAAGCAAATGCTGCGTAACGTAAAAAATATCCACGAAACATGAATTGTAGACTCTTCGACGTGTTTTTTTGTATTGACTGCGGAATAAGTAACAGATGGGTAGTTATCACAAACGCAGATGGCTTTTTAAGGAACGAATAGGTCTGACAAATTGATTTGTGAGAACAGTAAAATTTCAACTGTCACAACAGAATTCGCAGCATCGATCCCCAGCAATGGTGGTCTGAGTAATCCTAAACCTCTCATAAAGAGGTAAATCCTACAAACTTGTGTCAGCAACAAAGCAACTCCTGAGTGTAAACAATTTTTTGTTGCACAACTTCTGTCCGTTATGTTGAGCTGCTTTTGTCAGAAGAGCGTATCATTCATTATGAAGAGAGGCGAGTTAACAGGATCTTACCTTGATGGTCGCAAGCACATGTAGCGTGCATAAAAGCCATGCTGTTAAGAGAGATGGTATACCCGTGACAGTGTCGCGTAAAAGTAGACTCCAAATTTCAAAATGTATCCTAATTCGTGGGCACATTATAGACCCTAGTTTGCATTGTTACCTCGAGAGATTTGTTTTTGAATTTCGCCGAGTTATTCACTGAATCGTCATCAAACATATCATTTATCGAAATAGCAAAACACGGTACATTATAATAATCATGAGGGTCTTTTTACCTACACTATTGTAATATGGTCCGAATGATTACGCATTTCTACGAATACCCACGCATCACTAGCCAAAATCAAACCAGCCTGAAAACCTTGAATTCTTTCCTCGCTGTGTATCTTGAGTGAGAACGCCTGATAAAGAACTAAGCCAGCTTTTCCGCCAACCGTAACTCTGTTTGAACTTTTTAAGGAGTAAAATGGTTCATGGACACCAGAATCAGTCGATTTCTGATCGGCATTTCTGGCTGGGGTATATTCAAACGGTCATTTTATCAATAGGTGATGGTCCATTCAAGTGGGGCACTGATCACCTGGGCTATTGAAATTCCGAATAAGGTAAAAACATTTGCATGCCACAACTTTGAAGAACCCACCGGAGTATTGTTCAGAATGGTATTTAGGACTTATTCCAAGATAATTTTTCATGTTAAGCGTATTCCACAACAACTCGCGAAGTTTCACGGTCTAGAGCATAAATTAGATGAACTTGTCAAATCTGACGAATCACTAACCCGCTTATAGCGGGCTTCAAAGACTCCTTTTGGCATTTGTTCTCATTATTCTTCCCCTGTTCTGAAGCCTGGGGCTTTACAGTTATTCAGCGTTCCTTATTTTTACGTTTACTGTTGTCACGAGCAAAATTAGTTGAATTACTTTCATAAAATCGGCAGGACTTTATTGACAAGATTAAACTTTGTGATGCCCACTGTGGGTGTCGTCCAGACATTTGAATATAGCTGTCGTTAGAATCCATTGCATATTTCTGATCGTGTAGTGATTCGAATCCTGTAAGTCTGCCTTGTGAGGTAGGTGTTTTGCCATTAATTCTTTGACCCGGGCCATGCTCTCCTAACTTAATGAGTCTGCGAACATGCAAGCTTATCCATGCGTGAACTGATCTGTTTGCCTGATCTGTTTAAGGCTTGAGCGACGACTCCGTGACTACCAGGGTTATGTCGAAAGAACGAGGCGCCTGTCAGAAATTCGCATTCCAATGAAAACACGTCCAGTGGCGTAGGCTGGTAGATTATTGGTGAAATATCCTTCTGGCAATCCGGGTATTTTTAGTCCAAACCACAGCTCGGCCACTGATATTACCTGCTAGAGGTCAATAATAATAGTCGAAATTGCAACGCTTGCCGAAGAAAAAGACGTATTTATGGCTTTTATTTTTCAAGCGCATAATTTTCTCCATGCATATAAATTGAACCTTGAGTTTTGTTCGATAAAAAGTTTCGCCTGTGTCAAGGAACATCACCAAGTGTCGAAATTCACTAACAAATTTGTAAAAACATCGGAAACAGGGTCGATATCTCCTCATCATTGGACAATAATCAAGCGCTTGAGCGCGATTCGAAAAGTACGAAAAAGCCAATGATTCTGTTGGATTACGTTCTCAAGAGGGAAAACAGGGCTGACGGTAATATTATCATGCAGTACCGTTCAGATTACGTATTATACGTACACTACGTATTTATCACATCTTTTGCCCGGTAACACTCACCAGTAATAATTGAATTACATCATCTTAGCTCGCCTAACGAAGAGTATTGTAACAATTTAATCAGCATGACAAGACGCGGATTTGAGGACAAGAAATCAAGTTGGCGTAAACAAAGCGGGCATCATCGCAATCCAACTGCGTTGAAACTCATTTTTGATCAACCGTAGAACGATGGAAAAATGACTGAATAAATGTTACTCATATTCCAGATTGGCTGACAGAATGTTATATCGATCAAATAACTGTTGGAAAGTTTTGGATTGGAAACCTTTTGACAAAAGGAAAATACTCACTGTCGATCATCGCCACCAAGAATGAATCAGCTACTCTGTCTCACGTCTTTTTTATTGTAGAATAGTTCTACCTGCTCTCAGACCAAAATGTGGTGAGGAGATATGTTGTCATTGCAAACTGGTTACATTACTTATATGCCATTCCTTGCTGAGTTTTGTAATAACCATTTGCTAACTTGACTCAGCAACACTCCGCTGCTGGCTATTTTAAACACAAATGGAAACTGTTAACTATGATCCTCCATTTCCAGTGAACAACATCTTATCTTGCAAGATAAAACCTCCACCGAGGCGTTGATACCCAGCCACGCGTAGCAGAACACTACAGTGTTTGTAGCAACCAAACTACCAGATTGTGAAAAGTTTAGTTACACGCTGTCTTCTATCTTCGGATGATGCCAACTTACGGTAAGCACTTTAAAGCCACGTTAGACAATTAAACGGGCTGTTCGACTTGCTAGTTTGGGAGAAAAACCTGATACACAAACACTTTCTTGGAGAACATGAGGACGAACTACCTCGTGTGAGTCTACCCGGGGCTGATCGTAACTCGAGTGTGAATTCCGGCTCAGTGACGTTTAAAAAAGGATTTACACGCAAACTCGTGAAGCTAAATAAAAGAAGATTCAAATTTTATTTTGAGTACCACTTGTTTAGTCAACTACGACAATGGTTATAAATGTTTTCACAAGACGACAAAATCTCAAAAATTTAGCGGGTTCAGAAGGCCACATGCAGAGTCCTGTAAACAGCGTCTAATCGGTTGAATTGTAGGTGGCTTTACTTTCTGTCTCAATTAATTCTACCCAGGATTTTCTCCTCAGGATTTTCAGCTACTCCAAATATACTTGACTTAAGTTTATCAAGAAACCAAACTGATGTTTATTGCTGATGCTTCTCAGCGTAGCGCAAAAATTTAATTTACATGATCGAGTCACTAGTTTAATTAGCGGTGGACAGCGTATTTTGGTGCGATTTTCGTGTATGCCACGTTAACGATTATACTTGATCCCGTAACTTATGAAGCTCTTTCAGTGATAACGTTTACTTAAATCCCAACTAAGATTAAGGCCCTTCTAAAGAGACGCTGAGGATCGATAAATCGCTCGTAATTAAGCAGTTAATCAGAAGGGCTTAGCCTGATTTTATCCTCCGAGTTAAGCTATGCGCTTCTTCCAAGCTATAAACAAGGTTGTTCATGTTGAACTGAAAAGTTTCTAGTTGACAATAAAACCCTAGCAACATGTTTCATTCCTTTTGAACAGTGTGCAAAGGATCGTTTCCACGAATGACCACCACCTAAATGAGCGAATATCTTACATTAAGAAAATTATCTGATCGAAGCTGAACTCACCGGCGACGCAAACATTCCTGATAAAAAATTTCCCAGGATGCTGTGACAGACATTTTCAAATCATGTACAGTGAAAACTGTGTTCAGATGCACATCCATATAAACGTGTCGCGCAAAACCGGTCGGATACGTTAGCTGTGCAAACTTCTAGGTTAGCTGACATGAGTTGATACCTGATTGCTTAGCTCCCAGGCATTTTCCCATTCAGGTGTGGCAAGCTCAGAAATGCCTAGTGCCCTGTGAATCTGTGGTGTGTTTTGCTTTTATCCGCATGGAAGTGAACAGTGTATCTTATAGAGGTGGTATCATAACCATATTTCTCTTGATTGTAACGGTAAAAATGCGGGACAATATTTAGGTTTTCCCAGACGTTTTCAACTAATCTACCCAATTTATATTGACAAATATTTTTTCCCTCACGTTTTTTATTGATCTAACCTATCACCAAAGTATTACATAATGTGAGTTATGAGCCCTTCTATTTTGGTTTTCGAAACATAAAGAAGACTTTCGTTTCAAGGAGATTGTCTATTACAAAGGTTTGGCAACTGTACCTACAGGTGATTAGTTTTTCACAAATTGACGGTCAAGAGCCGCTAACGTTGCAAAGCCACTACGTTTTGGTGTTTATATGACGAATACTAGATGGTATTACCAAGAAATGTGCAAGAAAAATACAGATATAGGTTGGGTTGGTTGGGATCTATTTCCAACTTGTCTGTCAACAGCGGTGGGTCCATTAAGTAGCCTCATATTTTCATAAAACCACACAGCTTCCACGAAATTATCATCCTTGGATGAGTCTGTAGATTTGGACTAAACACGAAAAGATAAGACCGGTAAATAAAATGTTCTGCTCCTTTGGGGTCTCGGGTATAATGATGGAAGTAAACAGTAAAAGTCTCACTCTCTAACGAGGTCGTTTAGGGGAATTCTGTAACAGGATTAATTTGTCTGGATTACGGAACACCAAAAAAGCTGCGATAGTTTGCGTGGTTTGGCTATCCATATCTTTCATTCATACTGAAGTGTTTTCAAGTGGTTCATGTACAGTGCTGATGCTTGAACTAGTATTCCAAAATTTTTGTCCAAAAGCCTGCTTGTGCGGTGTCTGCGTTCCTATAAAAAATGAATAACGTTTTTCCACTCTACCAATGCGCACGTAATTAGATGGATAGTAGAGGATGCTATCAACAAAACTTCAACCCTGGCTTACAGTGAGCATCATCCACGTGGAATGCAGCACCTTAATGAGCTTCTCCAATGGGACATAATAAGCCAAACCTCAAAGGAACCAAGTGGCAGTGTCATCTTTTTCATCAAAACTTACCACCTGATGGAAAGTAAAACCTTAAAGCTCAGTGGAGCACGATAGACAGTTTGGTTGTCGATAGACCGAAACTTTTCATCTTGGTCACAAATGAATTTGATGGTTTTAAACGGCAATCTGTCTGTAAATAGCGAGTGTCGGAGGTATTCCGTCACGGACGAATTTAGGTGAAAGCGCACGACTGTTTTGTGGTGTCCTGCATGTCTCTACATTTGTGGGTTTGTTCGGACAAACAGCTTTTAATCCTGTGCAAGGTGAAATATTCAGTTTCTGTCCACTTGAGATAAAAATGGTTCGCTAAGTAAAATGGCCATGTTTAGCTGACATCGAACAGGAACCGCTCTGATCAGGCTGTCTAGTTCTACAAACTGTCTATCAAACCGTGCAGGGGCTGAAACATCGTTGCTGGTAAAATTTTGACAAGAAGTAAATTATTTTCCAATCGAAGAAAATTTCGCTCAAATAGACAGTTCTAAACTAGCGGAAAAAATGTCAGACTAAAAAATGCACACACGAGCAACAGTTAGCCGCCAGTATTCACCACTGATTGTGTTGGTGATGTAACACTGGCTTAGACCTATACCTTATCTAACAGTTCAAAGGCACAAAACGATAAAACCAAAAATAGCCGCAAGCAAACGAACGTCCTTAATTAAGATCTTGGGTTTCTGAGCGTCTTATAACTGAATGCATATATTCAACAACTAGATTAAAATTAGCTGTACGGGTAGGATTAGACTCAGCCGTAGTTGCAAAGTGTTCCTTGAAAACTAAGCAATGTTTCTAAAAGGCAAGTTACTAGGAACGACGAAAAGCAAACACACTTAGTATCTTTTAATTGATTATTGCGGAATTCTCAAAGTTCTACACTTGTAAATTCTTAATTAGTGACATATTCGTCAAATATTTTCGTGCTTGTAAGTGCATAATAGTTGCGGGGGGAGATTCTTTTGAAGTATGACCACCAGACGTTCACGTTTACATTTGTTTGACCTTTTAACTAAACCTAAAATAGGTACAAAACTCAAGTTTTTGTGGGCTGCTAAAGGCATCTGAAAGGGCGCTAAACGTGCTGTTTAAACTGACTTGACTTTGCGCTGAGCCAATCCTTCGCTAGTTGCGTTCGTGTAGGATGAAAATGGGAGACCGTAAACTTGAGACAAATAAATTTAGTCTAAATATATTGTTGAACATCTCCAGTAAGGTTGATGTTACAAATGGTTAGCTTCCAGGCAAAACGGTAACAAAAAGGGTGATTTCTCCGCTGCGCTCAGCCAACGTTTTCGAAGCATTTGTCACTCCACACATTGAGCGCATCGTGCTTCGGCCTTAAATAAGCTAAAAATAACTCCTTCTTATGATAACCAATAGTCCTGGAAACATGTCAACTTATATATACCGCAACCGTTTGTGAGAGACAAATATGTCTGATGAGTATATCTCAGTAACTGCTATTCGGCTGACCCTCTAGTGAGTACACTGAAGAATGAAACTTCGTCAATTTTGTGCTTCTAACCGATAATGAAGTGGGCTCAGTATATATTTATTCCTTCAGTACAGAGCTAAGTAGTTTATGTTCTGTTGCAGGCCTTAAAGCTTATTCTTATCCAAAAACAGTGTCCTATTAAAATATCTCGACGAGCAAAAGAGCGTATTACCTGTCGCTCGATAACGTGCGACATTCTATGTCAATGGCATTAGGTGGTATCAAGTGGCCAAGCTCGACAATCGCCCTGAAAACGTTTCGTCACCAAAAGCGAAAACATCACCAGCCCAAAGTTGGTAATGATATCTCCTCGTTTGCTGACGGAACTTTTGCAATTTGGCTGTCAAGCTGGGTGAATGGACTGACGGCCATCTGATTAACAACAACTGACCATCGTACTCTAGCTGTCAATGTTTCAACACACTACGTATATATGATCTAAGTTTATCAAATTAAGAAAACTTACCCAAGATAGAAGATCGGCCCCTAATATACGTTTTTTGGTGAACAAGGATGTGGAACGAAAGATGTTTCCCTATGCTGCGTGCTATTCTCTTCGTGTCACATCTTGACTGAACTATGCTTGCAGGTGTGGAGGAAAGAGACGCTTACCGTATATCTGAAATTGTTGTTGTTCATGCGAATACACTGGAAAATGTTAAATTAGTTGTCCAAGGACAAAGAGAAAAAGTTTTTAACTCAACTTACCAATTAACATTATTATTTCCATTCAAGCACTTGTAAGCATCGAAGAAAACTTGCCAAAATCAACAGCGAGGTTGAAGTTTGAAACTTTTCTCACCTTGAGCTTCCACTGCTCTCTAGATCAAATTGCATTACATTTTATCCATTGTGTGCTGTGTACCACGGCTCAAGGTGGACAGCGTTTTTTAAGATATTTGGTAAGCTATCCAACATAATGTCCGGAATTCGGGTTAGTTGGGGTTTGGTTAATCACTAGGCAGGTTATGCCTATTGCATTTTAACTTTCTGCATAAAAATACCGTGCACATTCTGCTTCAACGGGTATTTTTCGTTTTTATAATAATTACGTTTCACACGTTCTTAGCTGCTCAATAAAAATATAGAAGTTTTATTTTATGTTAGGTTGAGGGTTCGGTTCAGGTCACGAGGTAACTGATGGCAACAAGAAAATGACCGGCTATTCATTTATCCATCCTTTACTTGGATGTTTAAGTTTCGATGGAAAACGTTTACTTTTGCCCTTGCAGAAACAAGAGTATATATGTAGTGGGAACTTTTAAAAGAATTTTAGCCGAAGTCTTAGCCGCAAACGTCCTGCTTGTACTTATGTTATCTGAAGTCAAAACTGCAATTTGGTGTGAGCAACACACCCCGAAATTAGGTTTGTATCTTACGAATGCTTAGCTTCATCACACTGTTACATAATATTTTACGCATCATGCAACAAAAACTACGCAGTAATTTATTGTGTCTATCCTTTACGTATTGAGCTGAGAAGGAAAGATTGGCAACAGTTCTGCGATGCCTGATGAGTGCATTTATCCAGGTTGGAATCCAGAAACCTTCAACTATTCCGATTATACGTTTTGGTCAGTTATTACATACAAACATGTCCGATGAACTGTTTGTAGATTAGGTGTTTGTTGATCTATTAGCCGGGCTTGACAGTCGTCTTGCAGACTTTTCGCCACAAAGCATGGCGACACTATAATTTCTCAGTCAGGTGCGTTAATGCGCTAAAGGCACACTGTCCAGTGCAAAAAAGAGATCAATGACCACCTGATCTGCAACCGGTTAACCCACTCGAGCTTCCAGGATTTCGATGAACTGTCAATAGCTGATATAAATGTTTCAAGATGCTATCCTATATCTTCAAGCATTGCTAAGTATGCTGTCAAATTTTGATTGTAAACTGGTCGGCTATTTGTTTCACCACTAAATACTCAGCTTTACATCGTTTCTTGAACCTCAAGTTTGAAATGCCCACGTTGCATGGCCTGCACACTTTCAGTCACGTGAAGCTGACGAGCTACATGTGCTGCGATATGCAAAATTTACTTTCAATCTTTTTGGTCGCAAAATTAAAACACACGAGTCATAATTATAGGGTACCACTGGGCACTACAGAATAATTTGCTTGACAGCCAAAATACAAACAACTCCGGTTCATTCATCTGTTCCTTCAATTCAAACGCAATCAGTTTAAAAACTTCTGGTCTATAGTTGCATTTTAGCCTAGCTACTCTTGATACCGATAAACGTTTTAGTTATTCTGCACGAACGTGAGCCTAGGTATTGGAATGCCTCTGGTTTCCATGTAGTCTATCAGTTATCCTGAAGTTCCAAAGAAGCTGACATTTGTTGGAAAGACAGGTTCTTTAGGAAGCTTTGGGAGGACGCATTTCAAACTATAAAAAACCCCAAATTAATCAGGAAACTCTTTGTGTCAGAAAATAAATGCGATGCCTCATCTCAGTACATCCGATATCTGTTAGCTAACGGACATCAGAACGAGTCGGTCAAGGTCCAAAATTTGTGCCGCATACTCCTGAAGGATATGGAGTTGTGGAAAGCTCATCTTCAACTATCCCCCGGAAAACAGTTAAATTAAACCATCTGATTAGTCCAACATCTATTAAGCAACTTTCAGAATTCACCCACGCACCGTATGCGCAAAATCGCTTCCACCTTGATTTATACACAATGCGCCGTTCACGTTCCCGATGGAGACACTACAAAATGTTTTACATACTGTTGCATATGCTTTCTGCCAGCTCTAAAGCGCTGCACGAGCAGGACGAATTTCCGCATTACTGATCGATTACTTCTGGTACAGTCCAACGAATGTCGGATGTTGCGTGATAATTTCCTGATGATCTGATTGTGACAGACAAGCCACATACAAGCATGTTTGCCGCAGGCCACTTTTTAAGCACGGCTGCAAAACTGAGAGTGGGTTTCTGATATAGGTTAAAAACAGAGCTGGAAAACCTCCATCATGTTCACTTCGAGTAATTCGAGACCAATCATAAGTGGCGTCATCTCTGTAAGCAATTGTTTCTATATTTACTAGTTTAATGAACTAAGTTTGAAACCTCAAACATCGATCTTGATTTTGCTCTACATATGAGTAATGTATGGGAGAATTTTACGCTTTGGCACGTACCTAAACAAAATTTTCCTGATCAACTAAGTTCAATTAACCTGTACGTAGAAAAATCCGAAAACTAAAATTGCTCTGCGTTGTGTTAAGGGGATGTTTTTACACAGCAACTTTGAATTACCTAAGAGGGGTTCCTTAGTAAAAACGACTATTTAAGTTCAGCCAGAAATCAAATATCATGCACACAATTGTAATGCGACGTTAGTTTTAGTGAATCAAAAAATGTTTAAACCATAAAACTCCCAGTACTTGAGCTGAAATAAGTTAGATTAAACGTTTAAAGGTTCCGGAATGAGCGTGATACGAAAACCTTCAAAACCAAGCACCCGATTTCTACTAAGTAACGTAAATTTATTTAGTGATACACTGATTTTTATCGACAGTCTATAGCTAATCAGCTGCACCAAATATGCCATCGTGTGCTGTAGGCAGTTTTGCTTGATTTGACTATTGAGGTGAAATGTTGACCGCAAAGTGCAATGGGACGTTTACGTGGCGTTGAACATTTTTTTAGTTCAACCTAAGGGAGGTGTTCGGTAGGATAATCTTCAAATGCTGTCCAAATTTTTCGGAAGCGAAGCGCTATTTGAAATTCCCATACAAACATAAATTCATGCTCATATTTTAAGCCAGAAAACTTGTGTGATCAAGTCTTTCTTTGTTTTGTTCTCCGAACGTGAAAACTTTTATTTCTGGGCCAGTTACTGAAGTTACATGAACTATGTCGCCAGTCAGGCTATCGGAAACGTCAAAAAGGGACTTTAAAGGCTCGTGGCGCCACGACAGAATTGTCACGAATGTAAAACACGAAGCTTATATTTTTATCCTGGAAGTACTGTTGGATAAATGAATATTGGGGTCAATAGCCTTGGTACCTTCGTTACATTCTTCCTCACTTTCAGCATCCAAGGAAGAACGGAACGTTCCCCTTCGTTTTTTTTAATTGGTGATTAGTTGTGGGATATGGCTAAACCGCATATTTTCTTAGATTCAAACGCAAACTGGTTTCAAATTTAGAATGTTGCTGTTATGTCAGACGTATACCAAGTTTTTCAAGCTGTGACTGATGGTAGTGAATGATTCTGATGGTTTTTTTCCAACAATGCTTGTAAGCATTTTTGTGAATATCATGCCCGCCTAATGTTCTGTTTAGTCACGCAAACAGTCACCCAGCAACGTTTTCGAACTTTAGCCAATGACTAAGTTAAATGTCCCTTTGGATTTGCAACAAGGATTTAATGTAGTACAAGAAACTATTGCTATCGTCACCATCCAGATTGATTATTACATGCGTGAAACTTTCCCTTAAAAATACCACGATGAGCCTAGCGTCGATTCGCTGCAACTCTTCCAAACAGTGTACTAAATTTAAAGTTTGCACTGGGTGCCTGGGCACCATACGAAGAACAACAGGTCCATACGACCCTAAAAGGATGTCTATAATAACAGGGTCTATAATTTAAAAAATAAGATAGAAAGTGGATCGACATATGGGTTTACTTGGTGTTTAGTTTGGTAGAAACTCATCCAAATCCAGAGTGGGCCTCGATGTAGGTAGAATATTTTATTGAGAGTGGTACTTCCCCGGCACTTCTATCAGGACGGTGATAAAACTTAGTGTAGTGTCTCACAAGGGGATGTTATTCTGAAATATTTTTGTTGTCTGCTCAACACACAGGGTACCAGGGTGACCTTTCATTTCTTTCTGATAAACGTTAAAACATTTGCATTTAAAAACAACTGGTAATTGACGCTTGTGAGTGAGGCACCCAAACCCTTCATCTGCAATATAAGTTGACTGACTTAGCACTGCCTTTGTGAAATAAGTATAGTTAAACATGCGAAGTTTTCAAAGTAGGTATGCTGGTTCACGGTTGCAGAATATGTCACACAATGTTTACCTGACGATGAGGAAACCTCGTTTGCTCAGGTTTCCTTATAAGCGTTTCCTGCTCGCTTTGCAAGAAGCCTCCGTAACTATTTCTTCAGTTACACTTGTATACGTGGGTTGAATCTAATTCATTTAAGTTAAATTTCAGCCATCATAACTCGGCATGTTTTATAGTTTGTTAAGCACTGCAGGTAGGAGTACTTGTTAGTTCACTCCTCAGCTGCAGAAGCAAGCTTCTCTAGTTTGATTATTTGGTACTCCTTAAAGCAGGATGAACAGATCAACTCCAACAGGACTTCAGAGGTCAGCAAACGTAACACAAGATTGAGAAACGTGCAGCAAGACTGATCCGGCCTATGGCGAGCATGGTTGTCGCTGCTAAACTACTTCTAAGCTGGTAAGTTAAAAATGGCATACCAGGTCCGCAGATACTATAACCAAATTTACTACAAAGTTCTAAGTCCCGCGTCCTAGCTTAATATGGAATTTTAATGTGGAAATAACAAGCAACAAGTTGATAATTGCTACCTTTGTCCGTTGTTAGCCATCAACGTTAATGTTGCTAATGTCTTACGATAGGACTTTTCACACCTTATCTTCGAACAGAGTTGACCGGTAAACCCGAATCCGAGGTCAGCCATTCATACCTTATCGTGTCATGCACTACTAATAAGGTTGCTGAAAATTCTTCGGCAGCCCACGATCGGTTTCACCCTTTTAGGGTTCATCAGGCAGGCGCATCCTAAATGAGAGATTCATTTGGGTTCCAGGTGGTTCTTACGCAAATGAGTATATTTCACCGTTATTGCTCATATTTTATCTAACAAATTGGAAAGTGCGGAACAAAGTTTTATTGCAGTGACAACAAAAAGTAGGACTAGGTTTATAGAGGAGTTTTTCTTGAAACCAAACGGAAGATAATAGGTCTAAGAAATCTCTTGCCATGAAAGTGAACATCTTTTGATAGACATCTTTTGCTAGTTATATTTAAGCAGGTTATAATCAAAACTAAAAGGTCTTGGTGGGGTTCTACTATCCCACGTTTACCATTCAAACAACCTTAAAAAATCGCGACGGTTGACACAGCTACTTTGTGGCCTTCCACATCCCGCGGCAGCTCATGTTGCAAAAAACCCTCTGTGTGTATTTTCCATTCAGAAGCATGACCTCTCTTTTGAATAGTTTCGTTGGTCAACTGACCCCTATGTGCATTTTAGTCTAGTGAGCTTCTTTCTTTTCTTTTTTCCTCAAGTCGGTGACAAAAATCTATTAGCTCCACCGGAAAAGAAAAATCGAGACAAAAGCTAAAATAATCGGTCAAGCGTCCGAAATATGTCAAACGATTTTAAATCTACAAATGATTACTTTTGTGTGAACAGCTGATGTTGTCTCGTGAACAATCCTCACGGCAAAGTGCTCATGAGACGTGAGCCGCCAGAACGTCGAAATATAACGGTCAGATAAGCCAAGGGGTACGTCTGAGCACAGCATTTATCTCTGTAATATTAACACACGCTCAAAATCAAGTTGGTTGTGAAGTGTGTTACATTAACTAGACGAAGCAATGTGAGAAACGAACATTTGGAATCCTCGCGTGATTTATGGTAGAAGGCTAAAGCCTAATCAGGGCAGACTACACATTCTGGGAAGGGTAGCGACAAACTGTAAACGACTGTTTACAGTGAACCAACAAGCGCACCAGGCGTTCTTTGCAAACTGTCAGCACATCTTAAGATGACATAAGCTAAAGTATTCCATTATTGCAATTGTGAGCGCTGTGCACAGAAATGTTCAGTCGAAAAGCTCCTCAAAATGAGGTTACTATATTTATGTAGGCACGCAGTGCGTTTACAGGAGAGGCAATTAACGGAAGGATTGACTCGGGCACCAAAACCAAATATGAAATAGCTAGTCCTTCCGCGTAAACCCGAAGACAGTATACTGGCGTTCAAAGGAGAAAAAAGCTTCATTCTGGGTGCCCTCTGCTTGGAAGAAATAGATGGAATAAAATTTTATTTTAAAATACCAGCAGGCTACGTACCAGAACTGAAGCAAAAATTGGCATAATAAGCAAACTACCCAGAAGGACAAATGGATAACAGGCGATGGTTAAATATCAATGATGGCGAAATATGCAAGAGACGTGGTGAACATATCCAGAAAGATCATCATGAGCTCCAAGATGGGCAAAACCGGTCGTGGTGTGCCGAGGAGTTTTCAGCAACCTTATGAGTAATGTATTGCTTCCATACAATGTGATGTGATATCCCGAATATCACACCAACTGAAAGCTAGATCGTTCAGGCGCAGCACATTCAGTTTCTTAAGAACATCATAAATGAGAGATCCAGTCGGGTTTCAGGTAAGTTACCCCTCAAAACCAAACTATTATGCAGATGAGTGTATAAGTACACAGATTGCGCTGTTTAGATGACGACTGCGTTTCACCCAACAACTATTGGTAGCTGAGGCTTTCGGAAGCGATAAGCTCTGTAATTTAGTTAGAACAGGACAGTGCAGAGCTGTGGAGCTCTCGGGAAATGGTTTGGATTAGGTGAGCTAAGACGTGGTGGTTTGCAGTTTTCAATCAAGAAGAATAGTTAGCAGAAATGGTTTGGGCGGAGATTTATCTAATCCCTCATTCACTTCAGTTGTTTCAGCACTAAATCATCCCACACAGACGAACAAGAATTTTGAGTGCTGCCAAAAAACGTTTATCAGATGAGGCAACGTAGAAATCCATATCTTATACGTAGCCTTACTCCAATCAAGTATCTCCATAACATTTATCCACACTGCTGATCAGCTTCGACTGACCAAACGTTTAAGTGGTTAAAATGGTAAAAAAAAAACTGGAACCAAGACGACGACGAATGTTACAATATAGTTTAGTGATACATTCCAACTCATGGACTAAATAAAGGACCTAGAACTGAGAGATTCGCTCAGGTGTTCATTGGGTGTCTTCATTGTTTACTAACGTCCCCTTAACTGAAACGGTTGACTACCTATGTAACTATGTGATTACCTATGCACACTGAAGGTGCAAATACTATTCAATGGCATGCTCTACCGTCAAATTGATGGCGCTGCCATGGGCTCACCACTTGGCCCATTGCTGCCCGACATTTTCATGAGTAAACTTCAGAACGGTCCCTTAGAGATGATGCAACACTACTGCCGATATGTGAACGAAATCTTCGCCTTTGTTAACCATAAACCCTAAAGAGAATTGCTCCAGCAACAGGCCCACACCACCATTCAACTGATCTCTAAGAGGCAAATCGATAACTTCTTCCACTTCATAGAAGTTGGCCTTGAGCGACGTCACGATGGTACACTGAAACGTTTGGTGTACAGAAAATTTATTTAGTCCGAGCAACACGTTAACAGGTTCGATCCACTAAAGTAGTAACGTAATTTCCTCCACAGCCTGACTGACAGAACGAAGAAAATATGCTATGATGACGCTTTGTTGGTTGCCCCGACAAATTTGTTTTAAAGCATTTGGACAGGGGAGAATCCAACACTATCTTCGCCACAATTAGAAGCAAACCCGCTTACATTAATCTCTAATTTAAGGGCGATATGTCGGCCGAACTGCTGAACAGAAGACTTTTTACCAGTTTGAACGAAGTTTTCCCGGTCACAAAACTCCAAACTTGGTTTACAGACAATCGCCTGTGTACCCCTAATCCCAAACGTATAGTGCCTCTCTACTCCCAGCGTATATTAGTGTACTCATCCCCTTGCTGCTCTGCAATGAAATACCCTGGACGCACGACTGGGCGACTCAGTCAAAAAATGAGACACAATGCACCCTGGCTATCTTCTGGAACCAGAAGGACGATAACCGGCTCAGTAACACAACATCTAGCAAACACGGCGCACAAAGTGATACCCAATCAAAGCTCCCGCGTTGTTCACAAGACACCGGCCAATCAACCCAGATCAGTACAGCAACGCACAATCGCGGTGGCTGGAGCTATCACTATACGACATCGCGACCCGATCCTTTGTCGGTAAAAACATTTTGTTCGTGTATTGTACTTGCCATGGTCCAACTCACCTCTTCTTATGCTAAGCACACAACCACAGCATTGCGCACACTGGCAAGCCCAATTCATCCTATTGGTGACCTAAACTTACTCAATGTCCTATTCATGTACAACATGTTTATTAAAGTTTGTTAAATACTGTTCTTTTAACCTTCGCAATTGTACGACTTGAAAAGACCTGGCCGAAAACATGTTATCCAACCCATCTTTGTTCTTGTTCTAAATGGGAATTTTCGGAATAAGTGGTCAAACTACCAACAAGATGTCTTGGTTTGGAGACTCTCAGGAGTTTCTTGGGATGCGCACTGCTGATGATTCCCAACGAGGACGAAAGTTTCTCTGGTTGCCAGCCTAGATTCGCTCCACCTGCCTGAGAAAGCCTTCAGTAAAATTCATTATTCATTTTATTTGTTTATTTATTTATCAACAAATAATCTTTCTAACCGATATATAAACCTGGTTTCGGAAGACTATAATTGGGAAGCAAGTAAAAATCCCAACTCTTCCTTTCAAAGCTGTTAAACTAACAGTATAGAAGAAACAATAAACCTCGAAATCGAGTGAAACAACATACTGCTTGCTAGGTGACTTTTCAGGATAACTTCACAGGATGGCAGATGTCAAACAGTCGCTGGTATGATAAAACCATTTGCTTCGTGGACGTGACGATCGCTACTCTATAGTCCCTTGATAAATGGACAGATTTTCATGACACAAAAAGACCTGAACTCTCCATCAGGATACGGTAATAAGATACTGATAGCAAAACGCTTTTACCTACATTACCGCGCAATATGAAGACGGATGACAGCTGTCCCTGGAACGCCTAAAGCTTTGCGTCCGAAGCTATTTGACAATAAACAGCGTACGATAAATGACTCCAAATGCAAGACTTAGGTTAACGTCGTGCATCAAATCTATCAAATTATCAAGCGCACCTACTAGAGTTTCCTTTTTGCTTTTCAATACCAAAACTCTTGGAAGTCCTCACACTTGCCTTCCATAGCTTTACCAATGCATGGTTGCATGCGAATGTCTGGTAATCCGAAGCGGCCTGCCTTTCAGCCGTTTAACAGCTATCAGCAACTTGGTAGTCTGAACTTCGTGATGACAGGGGAGATCCAAACTCATGAAGCGTGAACAAAAAGTCAAGCATGAGAACGGGCACTAAACACCAACCTTCGGCTTAACTAACGAGAACTTTACCTAATGTTTATGGCTGATTAGCCGCATGTCTGCATAAACTGCATATACTTCCAGCAGGTTACCTTAAATAATTGGTGAAAACGGTTAGAATATTACTGCCAACTACGACAAAACGGTCATTCCACTTGACTTAAATACGGGTAAACTTATGCCAGCTAGCCAGAAAAACTTTAAAATAAACATACTGTAGGTGCACCAATTTGCCCAGCGTCATAATAAATCCTTTCCTAGTTGCTATTTATCGTAACTGAGGACCATCTTTTCCTCAGTTGGTGCCATTCGTAGCTTCAGTTCTAATGTGTTCTGATAATGGTATTTTGGAATGCGGCCTTAATTTAGCTAAGAAGTCTAATAATTTATTCTTACCCACAGCCACAAAAAACACTGTCCGCTAGGCGTTCATTCAATAAAACTAGATATTTGTAATCTTCACTTGCAAATGGATCTGCCTGGAGTTGCATGTTTAACTACTAATTAGGGTCATTTGCAAACCAATTTGGTTTTTCACCTGGAACCCAGCAGAATCTCTCTTTTGTGATGTTTCCAGGCAACTGATTGTGCTGTCTCATCCCGTCCCATTTTTCAGTTGGTACGATATTCGAGATATCGCAATACATGTATATACGTGATGCACTGCTAGCGGATTGCGCCTACCTGATGAGCCTCAAGAAGGGCAAAACCGGTCGTTGGTTATTGACGGATTTTCAGCAGCCTTATGAGTAGTGCATTACGTATATACATGTATCGCGATATCTCGAATATCGTAGCAACTGGAACATGAGGCGGCCTGGTGCAGCACATTCAGTCGCCTGGAAACATCAAAAACGGGAGATTCAGCTGGGTTCCAGGTGAGTTTCTCGCAGAACCAAATTGATTTGCAAATGGGTGTATTTCTCGAGCCCAGTCAAATTTGGGTTCAAGTAGAACATAAGGTTGACGGAAACTCGGGGACTGTGCCCACCTGATGAGCCCCAAGAAGAGCGAAACCGGTCGCGGGCTGTCGAAGAATTTGCAGCACTATTATGAGTAGTACTAATTAGGGTGTTTCCGCAGTATCAGTGACCACGCAGTATTTCCCTGCTCTGGAACAAACCCTTCCCTTGCTTGTACTCTATTTTTTCTGCGGCTACCTCATGAATTTGAAATTTGCCCGCGATTCCTCAAAAGCTTTTAACCCTTGACAAGTCGAACCCGTTTTGACGAACGTTTTAGGCGCGCTGCTTAACCAATTTCGTTACCACGTACTGTGCTTGCACGTTTGCCGCTAATTTAGTTCAATCAGCCGTTCTCTACTGGATTTCTTTAGACTTGCGCCAATTCGTGCAAAAATTTAGACGTAATTCCCCATAATTTCAGGTTTGTGCCCCTTTCATGTACGTATTTCGTGCGTTTCTCAACTGAACTTCCCAGAATACGTCAAGTATTCTACATAGGCATTCTCTATAAAAAATTGTTGCAAATTTTCTTCGTACCTCTGATTTCCGTATCTATTAACTTTATGCAACGGTAGCACAAGTCCGAAAAAATCGGGATTATGGTACCCATTGTGAAAAGTTGCCACTCTTAAATCTGTGACTGGAAGCAGTAAAGTCCACAAATAAACTCTTAACATCCGAACTTCGGCATACCAATTGTTTTAAAGTCTGTCACCAAGGAACATTCAGTGATACTTGAAACACTTCATGGTATGTGAAGAAAACCTAACAATAAATGCCAACGTCCCGCACACCATGCTCACTGATCACGAAGGATGCACATGATTTGCAAACACATTGTACATCACTGGGTTACCTGAATTTTCCCAGTGTGCAATATGAGTCAGAAGTTATTGTACACACTAGGAGAATGTATGCAACTACGAGGTATATTCAGGATATAAAACTAAGGAATGAGCTCCATATATAGGGTGAATGTTGAAGTTTTACTAAGCATGCTCAATTACAAATAGGAATATGATCGGTTTCCTTGGAAACCTGATTCATCCTACAGGGGAGATTCATCAGAAAGGTTTTCATCGACAAACATTTAAGAATCACATCACTGGAATGAGATCCGAATACAATCTTGTTGCGGTCTGTGATTGCTAAGGACAAAATAGCGTAAGATTCTTTTGGCCTTTAAAGTACTTACTAGTCTGAGTCTTATCTCCCCATTTGGAAGAAATTTCAACACCCCTATACAGAGTATAAGGACTGAGCTCATTTTGCTCAAGCGCTGTTCTGGGAAGAGTCGTCTGCAGTTAGGGCATATACAGATAAGTGTGTGCGGCAACTCAGATATTTTCCTGTGGTGATCACGACGATCACTACGACGTACAACAATTCTTCTAGCGCCTCTTCCGCATCGTTACTTGGTGTTTGTTGCAACGGGTAATTTTTGGTGCAATTATACATCTCCACCCAGCGAAAATCCTGGGCGGATGTAAAACCAAACAATGTCATTCCCAACGTGCTATGGCTCACACCTAGTTGCATATGGCCCAATACTTTCCAATCTCTAATTTTACTCTTCTGTGGATTGCGATGAGTTCTTGAGCACGCAAAGTCAACCTTAACTCGAAAACCGATGAAGATAGCGTCTGGATACATGCGCAAGAAGAGCGATAAGAAACACTCAGTTATTTTTTAGGCAGCCACAACTTGGATGCAAACCTGAGAATCATGAATAATCTTCTAGCCTTTTCCATCTTTTTAGTTCCATTACAAAGTTCAATACGTACCAAGCAACTAGAGAAAAATTTTGCATACGCCTATTATAAGAGTTTGATAAGGTAAAATACTAAGCGTTCAAGGATCATTTACCAGAAACTTGCTGCAACTTCTGGTAAGGCTATATCAATTCAAAAAGCGTGGCCAAGCCAATGGTTCCTCTGGCTACTCATAACGTTTAATGTCACAATTTGACATATGACCGCTTTCTTCATGACCAGTTCAAAACGTATTTTACTCCTAAACTCCAGTGGCTACCCCTAATAAAAGCGCCTGGTTCTAGTGAGGGCAAAAGCTTTTGACCTCTTCACAGAAAGGGGGGCTTTTGTAATTTTGCTGCAATATGAGTCGTGATGAAGAATAACCAAATATATATTTTATTAAAGCCTATTAAGCGGTGTTTACACTGGTTACCACCAGGCTAAACTTATTGCACAAAATATCTATGATTTCAACATGACACTTCTGTACTTTTAAGGCAAAATGCCTAAGAACCAACTGAGTGACAGTAACCGAAACAGTAGCCACAGTTTCTAAGTTAGGATAAATCATTGAACCTGCAGGTGACTTGTAAAAGTTCTGTTGAATTTTTCTATATACTGGTGAAAACAGACCAGAGGAAACATCAAGTCTGCAAGCTCACTGGCTTGGTATAATCTGCAGTATCTTTTCGCGCTGTTGTTAGATATGCAGTCATCTGTAGTAAAATAGAAGACTAGGCTTTTGTTATATTTCATTTGTGGTCAAAGTCATAATCCTGTAATGTGAATGAGCAAAGTTCCGAGCATAATGTACTCTTAACTGCCAAAAATAACCAAAAATAAAACATCCTATTGTCACGCGATTTGAACATATTTTTGTTCGCTTTTTGTGAAACAAATCTTGTTTTATTGACTTTTTCAGTTTTTCTTGAATTAGCTTGGCCGAGTGCGCATTTTGCCGCGTTAAGAAAGACACATTTTGTCTCCATCTAAAACTGGATCATTACAACCACTTTCCCGATGGTTGGTAGTACTGAAAGCCTAAAAGGCCAAAAAACAAGTTGTCTTTGTGTGGAGAGTCTTTGAATTATCATGCTTGCTTTTTCCCGCCTCTCGGAATGATGTTGTGGCTTTCTATATCAGCCTGATCCTGTCAATTCAGTGATACTAGAATGTGAAAATTGAGCGCAACAATCAATTACCGATCATGCATCGCAGTACCCCGAAAGAGCAAATATGTCACTGCTTGACTGACGAAAACTGCATGAAAACTAAGATTTTGCCGGGGAGGAATAATGCGCATAAATATGAGTCCAAATCAGTCATACTCTCGAGTTCTCCTTTTAGATCCTCTCGTAAAATACTTTTAGGTTAGTTCGCGAGTAATATCTCAATTTTAATTTGTAGCTATAAGTCCAGACTCAATTATTTTTTTTTATTTTCAGTGGCCACACCAGAGAAGAAACCCAGCAGAGGAAAATATCTGGCTCAAAATGAAATTCAAGTTTGCTTTTAGGGCGTGACTATATTTGCATTTATTAGTCAGGCGTTATCTTCGTTTGACCCCGTTTCCTACCAACGGATAAGGCATTTTAAAATTATTTTTGCTCTATTATTTCGTATACCATAGTTAATAAGCTCAAACAAACAGGCGGAGTGTCTTTTGTTGTTGTCCCTTTCGTTTATCCACTTACTCGAAATGTTGATGAAGATTCTAGTTAACTATTTATTGACTATTTATTTTTTATTTATTAGAGTACGCTCAAAAATGCTGCTCTGAGTATGTAAGAACTCTTGAATTTTTAATGGTCTACAAAATTAGAAATATAATTTGACGCAAGATCGTCAGACAGGGGATTGGGCGGTTTGAAGGGGATTTTTTAGATTTAATCCGGAAGTTGGTGTGCTTTCCTCCACAAATATGAAAACATCGGTCATAATTTGAATTGAGGATATTTTAGTGGTTATTATTTTTCTTGGCGTTGTAACGAACACAAGATTGCCTAAATCAATTCACGCTCAATAGACTGAGTATATAAGTTGGTAAACGGAATAGGTTATGGCAAAAAGGTATCCAAACGGTACAAGATTACAACATTACATTACAAGATTACATGTATAGGTGCATAATAGCGCCCTGTTTGACGCTACCAACTGGCGCCAACAAACACATCCCTTCATGCGTCAACTCACTATTTTAGATAAAATTCAACCAATGAATGAAAAGAATATAACGTAATACCTTATGACAGTAATATGTCGCAGTATACTAATGAGCTAAACACACTCATTCATTATATCTTATAATCCTTTTAAGTTGAGTGTTCTTAAGTGCTTTTCCACTCCTAGTGTTATGTTGGCTTGGTAAATACGTACTGGAATATCAACAGATGTAGCCTAATCTTTTTGACCTGTAGAAAATTGACAATCCTTCTGCACACACAAGGAAATTTTGCGTTTGCGTACTAAACTTTGCTGTATACAGCTGATTTTATAAAACAATTTTCTAAAGGCCCAAGTCACATGTATGGCTTCAGATGGCAAAATAATTAATTCATACCACACAAGAAGTAAAATTTGACAGCAAGAAGGGAAACCCTATGTGCACTGATATCAGCATGCTTGACTATCTTACTGACTGGTTGAATATTCGAATACAGCAGGAGACTTCCAGTGCTCCTCTTGTAGCGAGATATTCATGACTGCGTTGGCGTTTTGTTTCCTCCCCTGAAGGTTTCCTACAATGAATATCAGACGGCTTTATTGTTATATACCCAAAGAGATGGCTTATTTTGTTCAGTGACAAAAAGATGTTTGCCTGTTTGCAAATAACAATCGTGTGTTATAGCGAAATTGCCTGCTACTTTTGGAATAAAAAGACGTAAATATATATATAAGTAGGTATCTCTTTTGTCGATTTTAGGGAAACCCTTTATAACAATATGCCCTAAGGCTGTGACTGTGGTCAAGTAATATTTTCGTTGTGTGTTTCTTAACCGACCGCGCATGTTGGTTGCTCACTTGAACAGAGAACATTCTGTAGGGTACTCTTCACATCTTAGCCAACCCTCTGAGAGCTGAAGCGGGCGCCAGGGTTTAAGTGCTTTTCTTGTAAGTACTCCGCTCCTGATCAACCAGCTACGTTGAATTATGTTTTGTAGCATGTTCTGCATAGTAAACCTCCTAAAAAAGAATGATTTAGTTGGGTAAAGTACGGCGTAGGATGGCATAGTATAGTGAAGTCTGATATAGTGAGATATAATGTAGCCGTTTTAGAGACGTTGCTAGGTTACTGTTTTGTATAGAAAAAACTCTCACGAATGATTACAAAATAGCCTACCGAAATGCTAGTAGAAGTTTGCTAGGCAATCCAGCCTCTTCAACTACAATAGACTTTTGAGCATACTCCTTTAAATTCCACTTTTTGGCTTAGTTTAACAAACTGAGGAACAATCATGGGAAAATTTAGTTTTTGAGGGCAAGGCATGTTTAAAAAAATCTTTTTTATTCTACCCACCATTGCTTTTCACATATACTTCTCCGGACTCGTAATATGATATTTTAACTCGTGCGTGAAGCAGTTGCGTTTTGCTCCTTAAATCTAATGCTGTCGACAAAATGAAGCAAACAGAATATCTTGGTAATTTCTGGAGTGTTTTCCTGACAAACACGAGAGCAACTTTCAGCGTAGGACGTCGCGAAATTTGCGGTTAAGCGCTACGCCAGACGAAAGCACTTGTTGACCATCTGAATGCGTAGACATCACATGGACATCGACCAAAATAGGGTTGAACTCACACAAGAGAAAACTCACCTACACAATTGTAAAACACCTTTAGAATGAACAGACAACCCCCTGGGAGTCTTACGGCAATAAACGGTTATGGCAGAGCTGAATGCATTCTTTCCCTCAACAAAATTATATAGGCACATCCTCAACGGTCAACAAATTTGCGTTGCCATCAAATAGAACGGTAGTAGTGGGAAAAACGTCCGCATTCGCACACATATTTGTGGTTAAAATAAAAATGAATATTTTGAGCCAAGCTGGCTCAATAATCTATATTAAGCAAAGTTACTGAAAATTTTGCGTACTAAAAATAGGTTAAAACCTGACCACTTCTCATTTCGATAAGTCTACGCATTTAGGCTGCAAAAACTAAATGGAGCTTTCAATGGCTGGTTCCGACTTTGTGGGATAGTTTCAAAATACAGTTCTTTTTTAGTTATGCACCCAATGATTCGAGCATTTCTGAAACTCCAAAAAAATCATTTTTCCCTACAAGCAGACATTAGTAATTCTGTTGACTAAGAGTGAAGTTTTACTAGCTTAGCCTGTTTGGTTGTGGATGATAATCTGGTCTCCATGGGAATATTCTATGTGCGAAATGACATCTAAGGAAAACCAGCTATTGTGTCCCGCCAGCGATGTGCAGCTGATGGTAAAAAGACAGTTCCTTGAAATACTGCGCAAGATCAACTGGGAAAGAATAGTAGGCATATACGTTGAGCTAATCTGCTTTTCCTAAAATTAAGACTCAAATGTAACCCACCTCATTTTGAACAGCACTTTCACATCCGTGACGATTTTGCACTTGCTAAAGCGCTTTCTTCTCATACACCAAGACAAGAGCAAATATTTTTAACAATCATAATTTTGTGTAACGCACATCTTTTGCATAAAACCAAGCTAATTAAATGGTTCAGGTGCATTGCATCATCCTGTACAGCAATTGACTCGGATCAAAATGAACAGCTTAGTCAACCGTCACCCGTCAAAATGGTCTTTTGAGACATTCATATAGAAAGACCAATAAGTGGGACCAGTGGAATTACTACAAACACATTAAATGATTTAAATACTAAGTACAGCATGTTTGAAACTAAGCACATTTTTGTACTAACACGAACGCATCTGGTGTGGTTAAATATGCATTGGTAGCAAAGTCAATGTGAAATGTAATTTTATAGGCAGACATCACAAACAGCACTAGTCTAGAACAAAAATAATAAAAAAATGTTTCCCCGTCCGGGTATTAAGGGAATCGGGATGTGATTGATGCTTTGACGAACTAAGTAAAACTGTCACTCATTGATGTTGCACGACTGTCCAAAACACAAAAGTCGACTGAAGTTAGATTAAACGTCCTGGCAAAATAGCTGATTTGATCTACATTAATTGTAGGCTTCAGACCCCTGATAACGAGAGGGGAAAATTGAGAAATGTCTAAAAACTGCAAAGAATAGGGGGGACATTTACGAAGTGGTCCATTAATCAAGTCGGAAAAAATGGATAACCATTTCAAAGGATATCATACGCACTCCAATATGTCGGATGGAATATGGTCATGAGTGACATCTCCCGAATGGTTTGAAACATGTATGACCACATTCCACTTTGATATATCACATATCAAAAGCTAACTTTGCTCACAGTTCTCTGAATAGATCGTTGTCTGGTACATGAAAAGTACGCGCAAACAATGCGTCACAAAGATGATGAGCCATGAACTAAGTGTTCAGTGAGCTACCTATAAACTATAACCGTGCCCATCTGGCGCCACCACTTGTTTTCTATTAACATGAACATTCTTTTAGCTTAGATAAAGTAATATAACGTCCGGAGGACCTGCATGATTGGGAAGTATCTTTACTAGGCTAACCACGTTTATGAGGTTTTTTGGTCATGTTCCACTCCTCTCAAGCCCAGGCTAATGCACTTTCCCGAGTTACGAAACATGGAAGATTTTAGCTTGACTTTCGTCACATATTTATCTGTTGAACGCCTAGCAAACGTTTTTTGCCTGACATCTTTCAATACAGAATCGATTTTACCTTGATTGACAATTCGTAGTCGGTCTTAAAAACAATTCTGCACTATACTTGCGTGATGGTAGTTCCCAATTGTAGGTGTGAGATTGAAGTTTAATTGCTATTCTCAAGTAAGAGTGTGTGATGGCATAAAAAGTCTCGCTACATATTCCTATCTGTAGGTGAAAATAGTCGTTGCTGGAAGAACCCAGAAATTTCTGCAGTTGCGTTCTTCTTACTGTGGAAACTAATGATTCCCCCGCGGAGTTCCGAAATCGCGAAATTCCTGATAGTATTTAAACACCAAACTGTTGGGAGGCGAGTGACTGAGCATTGATGTGATTAATTCGCACATAAGCAGGGCTGAAATCAACTCATCCCCCCATAAGCGTATTCACATCACGAGCTCATGTATGTACTACTCTATCCGTGCTTCTTTAATTTGTGATGTAGCCTGATTTCACATACAGGGCAAAATCTGCATTTTATCTTCCAATTCTCCGCACAATCCTACGAAAGTGAGAAAAATTCACACAATGATTCAACCTTATTTCTGGAAAGACTACACTTGAGGATGCAATCAACATGAGATCACGTGGCTTTTTATATAGTCCAAGTCCAAGTTAACCATACTTTTTATCAACCCCTTTTTTCGAATGGTTTATTTTTCAGTCGCTACCTCGGAAATTGTGAAATCCGGTTCTCCTTAAAAATTTGAGAACTCTGACGCGTCGCTGCCTTCTCATCTGCATGCTTTGTTTACGGGTCGAAATATACCAAAGAGCATCAAAACAAACAGGCCGCAAGCTCAAAAGATCCTTAAAGATAAGTTTTAAACACCATCAATACTTTCAGAATCGACACGGCCCAAAACGAAGTGCTCGGCAACACTTTAAATGTTGTAACCGTATTTTAGTATGGATCCCAACAAACGATGTTAAAATGTTTGTACCCGGCATATGTAGACCAGAATAACTGCCACGAAATTGAGCAAGGATTTGTCATTCAAGCAGGGCAAGCAAGGGCGACTACTGTGTTGATCACTGGTGCTTGGCCCCTTGTTCGTTAATAAACCTGCAGTGGATAGATCATTCTTTCAGATACCCAAATAATGTCGGTAGCAATCAACAGTTGATTGATCCAGACCTCCATCAAACACCTTTAATCTTGAAATTAGTTCTTCTACCTTGGTAGTGGTTACCACGAGCTCCCGACATTTCAGTTCATTGTAAAAACTAAATCGCATTTTATCTAAATGACATCAAAGAAGTGGTAAAAATCTGCGATTGTTTGTGAACGATTTCTCTCGTGGTGCGACAGACACAGAAACAATTTGGAGCCATTGATAAACACAATAAGTGGCCTGCTTTACCTCGTAGACATGAATTTCTGATGTAAATTTTCGTTAGATAATCGTCTTCGAATTTCTCAAAAGTGGTACCCGGAGGCTAAGTGCTGCGATTGATACTGAGATGCCAAAGTTGTTCTTTGCAACTCCTGATAATTTTGAGTTAGACCGATAGCTTAACATTCAAAGTTACAAACGCGGCCGGCAATTGTTTGGCAATGCAGGTAACTAATAAGTTGAGTATGTGTTTACAGTAGAGGAATTTTAACTTCGTCCAAACGAACTGACAGGCACGATTTCAGAGCAAACTCCTCCCGACGTCGGCTACTTCTAGTTAGGTTTATTACCCATCAGGCAACCTAGTGTTTTTTACACTGGACACCGAAATAGCTTAGTGTGTTTGTTTCTTTGAAGCGCACATGCTAAAAATATTTCCCTGGAACGAGAAGGTGTAAAATAAAGAGCATATAGCTTTAAAACTATGTGGAGTAACTTTACAAAGCATCCACGGTTTTATGACTTTAGGGGCTATTTGGAAAACAAATTGATTCTTACAGCGTTATTACAGCAAGCATATACTTCCTTGCTTACTTGGACAACTAATTGCATAGAGCTACTGATATATTGGGAAGTATTTTCTCCACACCAAACACTTTGGAAGAAAACTCGTTTGACAATTTTATGGTTAGACTGCTAATATTGTATTGCAGCATCAAACATTGCCGCTAAGTTTTGCTTTTGCATTTTCTGCGGAAAACTCTCATTGTTTGGTTTAGGAAAATGCTACCACTCCCGCCAACTCCCATGTGCACTAATTTTTGTTGCTCCGGATATCATATTTGGCGGATATTTTGGAAGGGCATTGAGCAAACATGGTCCACCTTGCCTGATTGGTTTCAAAACCCGACTAGTCTGAGGGTGGATAAGGCACATTCAATCAGAATTACCCAAGTTGAGACAGTCGCTCACGTCTCCCAACTGGTCTCATTTGGTGGTTGAGGCTGCTGAAACCTGAACGCATTACTCCGATCGTTTTAGTGAAAAGAAACTGGCGCAAATTTTTAACATACTTATTCCTACCACCTGATTCCGACTTGGGGTAAACAAACTATGATTCTGTGACAGATGTCCCCTTTACTCCATCTTTTATGCTTATCTTTGGATGTACCTGATTATACACGTGACTTCTGCGATGTGGTCGCCAGGAGAGAAAGCTGTAGGAAAAGCACTCTTCGCTGCTCTTTGTCTAATCTTATGTTATTGAGACGGCTGAATTAGCTCTTATACCCCCGGTACACAGAATACCACAGTAAAAAAACTGTATACAAATTTAAGTATAAAAGCGTCAGGCAGGCAGTGACAGGATACTGGTACCCCCTGATGGAGTTTGACGAGCATAACTTCATCGGCATATGACAAAATCCGTGGCTCTGGGATGTCTATTCAGCTAAGGACATCTTTGCATAAACAATTATGAGTCGTGAAGTCGATCGCAACTACAATTCTCGTGCGTAAGTGTTGGCGTACAGAACAGTAACATAACAAGTTACTCATCAACTGGTGCTGATGACACTGTTCTATGCAAAAGTGTCATCTGAAGCCATCTAGTCACTGTTGCTGTTTTACGCTTAATGCATTCGTCCAACGGTCTCGCCCATGCCTGATTCAGTGTCTCAGTATTTTCCTCACACAGCCATCTGGTAACAATCACCGGTATAGACACATACTTTTCAACGTCTGAAGCGTCGGGCTATTATCGACCGACTGGCCGTCAGATTCCTAAATTTTCACGCCTGTCGGTTAAATCAGAGCACAGCAGCCGTTCATGAGAAATGAAAGACCAATGCATGGCCTCTTTTTGGGAACCGTCACGACAGAAATATTCGATTGGATAGAAGGCAGGTTCACCTATAAAAATTATTATTGCGTAAACTATTCTCAACATGCTTCATCAGGACTTGCCTACATTCACTTCACAAGGAGTTGTGTAGTTAGCCGCAAAGGATAGCGAACGTCTTATTAAATGATATATGAAACCCATCTATAAAGAAAGTGGCTTCGTTTCGACCTGTTGGACTAATTGTGCTGATGACTTGGAAGATATTAGATAAGCTGTTCTTCTAATTTTGGTTTCTTCGCTTCCTAGTTTGGAGTTAAGAATATCGCGCCCAGGTGGCGCAAGAATTATTGAGCCTTGTTTTCTCGGTTAGATCCAGAAGACAATCGAAGGTTGTGAGCTGCAACTGCAGGTGCCATCCCATCGAAAATAGCACACTGGCTTATGATGAGAAGAAGATGCAATATAACATTGCAGCGCGATTGGAAACTTGGAGGACAAGACGTATTTTTGTGGTTTCGAATGCAGAAATAGAATTATTACATTTTGTACTGCAAAGGACGAGCTGCATAAATTGAACTGATGAAGTGATCCAAACTACTGTATAACAGGGAACTTGTGACAGGAGGTCAATTTTGGGGGGCCAAACAGGCGGTTTGAATAATACAAGAAAGTGAACTTCAAAAAATTTGTCAAAGTTCGTTGAAATTACTTTATCGGTAATCCGTGCCAGTTACTCACCTAATGCCGAGCGCACTGGTCCGGATTTACTCAAAGCATCAGTTTTGTCCTACCGCAGAAGGACAAATGATCAGTCAGATTTGGGGTACTTGACTGACTTCATTTAGGTTTTTGGTATGCAGTGTGTTCTTTTTCCGCGTTGCTTAAGTAAACTGATCTTATTGCAATCCCTATGTGCGGGTTCTGTCAGCTGCCAGTTGTTTATAGATACCGACCAGCTCGAAAATGCTTTTACGGTGAGGAATTAGAAGGCTTATTTCAGGTCGCATCCTGTTTTTCGGCAACTTTTACTGGTGGACCTGGGGAAGCATTTTTGCACTGATCATGTTCATCCCTGGGCGGGCAGGAGAAGCAAAATGTGTCGAAGCAGAAAGCTTGCTTTGTGATCACTGAATTGGCAGCAATACAAGTCCATCGGGATAAAGCCAAATAATCGAAGTTGCTCGTAAGCTGGGATCTCGGGCATCTCAAGAGGCAAGCCCATGGTTACTCCATATGTTGGTTTTCAGAGTGCCTGACGTAAACTGCTTCAGTTTCAGGCAAACTCTATTTCCTGAAGGTATGTACTTGAACAATAACGTAGCGCATATGCTAGGAGCAGTGTTCTTTGAAAACATTTCGGTAATTTCTGACGTTTTGTCAGTGGTAGACTAGTGTATGTCTAATTAGCATTTGGACTTATCGAAGTTTCAAAGGTCAAAGGACATAATGCACTGTCGGCTTGGGGTTAGCAACCGTTAGTGTTTTATTTGGCACATTTTAAGCAAGTTGTCTCGTCTGCAAATTCGGTGGTTAGATATGCCGGTGTGTCCATGCTAGGTTTCGGTGTTATTTAACAAGTAAAGTAAAATAAAAAAACAGTGAAACTCCTCAGAGTGAAGTAATGAGTTCACATTTGTTTCAGTGAAATGTAGGAGGCCAGGGTAGCTCTGAAGAGGGCCTTGTATCAAGAATAAGAAGTCTGACTCACTTTGACACGTCACTTCTGTGTCCAGACATTTGGACAACATTTATGGAAGTTTAATCCTTATTGAACGTTGTTTTACAGCATCGCACCTAAAGACCGCAGATCGTTGCCAGACTATTGTTGATCAGCGATAGCCTCCACAATGAAGTGCTTAACACGAGTATACCTTCATGTTCAATTCACATGATTGTAACAGCTAGATCAATGCAGCATAAATACATAGGATTTACGCTGGAAGATTTATTGCCGTTTATATGCACACTGGTTGTTCCGGCTTACTTAACAATCGGAGAGGCAAAACATACGCGCACGTCTATCAGCAAAACAAACGCACTCTAAACAAGGTTAATTCTGATAGTCTCACAAATGCTACATACTATCGGTCAATCATCATCGCATCCGAATCTGCATGCAACTGTTGAACTCTCTGGATGTGGTTTTAATGTGAAAATCGGCATTTGCTTTGTCACTTGGGAATAACTGTTTATCAGTTGGAGAGGAAATGTCCACCACACAGGAGCTTCGTACGTTTGTTTTCGGGAAGTACTTGAATATCATTCCCAAAACAAAATATATGATGCATCCTACACGGTGAGATGTCGTCTAGCCAAAAACGAATTTGGTGACTTTGCTTCACTTCCTTTTGACAGCATTATCACAGTTTGATCGACAGTCAAACATTCTGTTCCAACTCTAACTACTGAAAAATTGATATGATAATTCGCTCACTCTACTGGACAGCGAAGTGAGGTTGCAGAGGATATGTTCAAGTGAACCAAACCAAAACCAATTTGCCTCCTTCCACGATTATCGGAATAGCTGTCGAACGCATCACTTCCTGTCTACGCCCTATGCCATTCCACTGTCAATCTGCAGTTTGGAACGAAAGTCTGCAAAACGTGGTTGTTCGCCAAGGAACTCACATTTTGGGCTAAGGATTGGACACCACATACACAGTAACTGCCGATTCCCTGCTGAGAGACTTTATTTTTCAGCTACTTTGTTGACTGTAGGTTTTGTCAATTCTCAGGGGCAAAATATTTTAGCCATTTCGCAAACACTTAAATGTCACCATCAGCTGATAGCGGTCTTCGGGAAATGGCAGTGCACCCAAAAGTTGTGTACAAAATTAACCTTAGAACATTTCGTCGTTCCAGCCCTAGGATACGAAATGCAGACCACAATTCCAAACGTCATTACTCCAAGCAACTTTTTCAAGTACAGTTTACTCCCGTTATACCAATGAAGTATGTTTTAGATAGCTTTTGTTTGTTTAACAGTAAAAGTAAACTTTTTTCTCGCCTAATATGTGCACGTTTAAACAATTCCTATACCTATTAGCATCACTCGGAGACCTTTACACGTCTCTATAAAAGTCAGTGACCCATGACATAACAAAGTTGTTGAGGGTCCGCATTTGGCGAAATGACGCCTGTGTACCAAATATCCATTTCTTTCAAAATTTTCAAACATCTTAGAGAGTGTTACAGTGTATCCGATTAAACGCTCAAATTTTGTAATGCTTGATATTTCGTTTCATTTAGAGACTAAAGTTAAGTGATGTGGAAGGCCTTGGAAGCAGATATAATGATGTTAGGAAGAACCGATAAATTATCCAGAATCATACAACAAAAACTCTAGCTGACATCTGAAGTTTATTCAGAAAGTAAGTTATTAGATAGAAAAACTCAGGTAGATTGCACGTCTGTGTAAAAGACTTACTCAAAGTTTGTTACTGAGGGGTCACAATAGCTTCAAACGTATGCATTTCCTTTTCTCACGTCCAAATTTGAGATATTTTGGCACAATTTTTCAAATCCATTCTAGATGACACTTCTCGAAATCTTAACGGATGGACAAGTTTAAAAGTCTATCACTGAGCTGGATGGATAAATCAGTCATCTAATCACCCACGCGCGGTTTCGGATAGAAAAACTCCCTAAGCAGCACAAACCTGGTATAAGTAATTGTTGTCGTACGATTGTCACCTTCCAGTTGTAAACAGCTGGGGCTACAAAAGGGTGACCTTTTGCAGTCTTGACCCAAATTGGGCTAGGGTTTTTTCTGCAAAGCAAGCTAAGCAAAGCTAGTCTGAGGAACTCAGGTGACCTGCCCAAAGCTGATTCCACAAATAACGAGCACACCACGTAAACGTTTGACTAAACTTTTATCCCACAGGAAGATACCGCATTTAGCTGGACATTTTTCCGGCTAAAAATTACAATTCTGCTTTAGGCGATGTGATTTAAAGGGCTTTTGGCGACATTTCAAAAACAAAATTAACTTGCGCAAACGTGCATTTTTCCAGTCGTAATTTGAGTCGGCTGTAAGAGGCGTATAGTTGCAGCATGTTCTCCTAATCAGGGACCAAAAGATGTATAGGCATGAGTTTACTGGCTGCATCACACTGAACAAATAATCCCAGTGACGAAGTTTTATTTCACTAACGTTCGCTTCTGAAAAAATGTAAGAAAATATTGGAAAAGGGTCTGAGCTTTTTGAAGGCACAGACAAGCTAGCGACGTTCTTCCAACATTAGGAGTTACATCATGCGAAAGGCAAACTTTTCAACTTACTGACTACGGCGGATCAGGTTAACGGAAATTAGCCTCCACTTTTCACACTTTCACAAGCTGGTAACCAGAAAAATAGTTCACCAGACAGAACAAAAATAGCCATGAACGTATGCTACTGGTGTGTGAATGTGCACCTGTTTCCTTTGACAAGTGTAACCTAAGAAAATTTCTCCTAAAATTTAACTAAAGCCTACTTTTCATAGCCTGGTCGTTGTTTAGCCCCAGTTAACTCCTTTTTGCTCACTTGCAAAATATCCTAAGATAAAAACAATATGGTTACAATTATTGGACAGATGTTTCTGCTGTAAGTTCGTCTAACTAAGAACTCTGACTTTGCTGTTTACACCCATTTGTTCAATGCCGTCCTTCCTGGTTGTCACGAGTTACCTCTGTGAATGTATATGAAAAAAAACGTTTCCGCACAATTCCACTATGGTTCAGAAGAAAACGGTAACTTGAACTATGCATACATAAAGAAGGTTTTTCTTGGTAAAATTAATAAAAACAAAAATATCCATTACCCATCAAGGTTTGGTTGGACTTGACACTCTTTAGAGCAAGAAAATTGCTTCAACCGAAATTGTTTTGTGACATATATATGTTAAACGGCCACATATTTTAATTTTTAATTTTTGATACTGACCCCGATCATCAAGACTTGCATCTTGCCAAGAATGTCTGGCGAATATAAGTAGGACAGACATTTAACGGATAGACATGTAATAATCTGAGCACCCGCTACTGGTTTTAGGATATTTCTCTCACTGTTGCTGACGCGTAAACAGGTTACTTTGAGTGATCTGTGATAAAATTTAGTAAACAATAAACCGGTTTCAGAAATGTATATCTCATAAAAAGTGTTGTGACCGTTTCACAAACAGACTCCATGTTTCTTAGCAGATGCACTACTTCAAATATTTTCTATAGAACAAAATGTTGGTAGCTCAGGTTGCGTAGATGGTCGATTGCAACCAAATTGCAATCAATCAAATTGCAGTCAAATTGCCCAGCTCAAGTCAACGAACAACAAGTCAACGAACAACTTCACATATTAGCCGTTTGTTCCAGACACTTTTAAATGGCTAATTTTTGCCATGTCGACTATCGTTTAGAGTATAAGGTGCAAACTCTTATCGATATTTGTGTAGCTTACAAGCGTGGCAATCAACGAGCCCAACAGAAAGTGTTTTGATTGGCAAATTATCTCAACAACGCTTTCTGGAACAATAAAGCCGCAAAAAGAATATTGTGCGAGGAAAAAGTTGCATTTATTTTGTTGTGACACCAGAGAGGAAGTGTATGTTTGTACCTAAAACCGCGTCGTTTGGCGTTAGTAAACTTGCACATTGAGAGGTAAATTAAATAAACGTTTTATGCTAAAACGTTGGTCAAAGAGGGAGTAACAAAAAGTCGCTGGCATGACATTCAGTTATTTATAGCTTGGTCTTGAACTCGAAAAAATATTGTTTGATTTGTCGATCTAGAAATGCCTTTGCTGCTTGCCGGGCATAGCAGTTTGGTTTGATTTGCATCATGCAAAAACATTTGCCACAGTTGGGTTTCTGGTTTAAAAAAGCTCTAAGCAGGAGCTAATTTTTCCGGTGTCAGGAATTCATCAGCAAATCTCAGTGAGCCCCACTAGGAAAAATGCACAAAGGCTCAATAACATGTGATTTTTGTAAATTTTATACGTCTTTATCCACTGAAAACGTAAATTGCTGTAATAAAGAATAATGATTTGTGTAAATGTACAACGCTAACTGAGCAGCAGATTGCAGAAGTGATCCGTTTACATATAACAGCATTCCAAACTTTATTTGGAAAAGCACACTCGAAGTGAGCGAAACAACAATGTCCGCAGACAGACTGCAGCAAAAGCTCTAGTCAGCCGTTGTTTTCTCGCTCTGCCTGCAGAAGAACTAATTTTGCAGTTTTGTGAATGCGTGACACAACACACGACACCGGGAAATATAAAACCTTATGGACTATATCTTAGTTCACACCATTAAACAGTTCAGTAACCTATGTGGCAACCACCAGCAACACAAATCATTACCTTGCCACGATTCAAACCAGTTACTAAAGCCACTTGGGCACGTCTTTCTTTTATGCTAGTACTGGAGTAGATTCCTGTCATTGATTTTTTTATTCCTCAGTTTCAGAGTATTTTGCACCTACTTTAGGTTGAGATAAACAACCTTGTTATTTTTTGCCTTTCTGACTTCTTCCATCTCTCATCAAAATTTTGCTAACAGGCACGTGTATGTGGGCAGAATTTCTTTGACCACTTGGCTTTTTGCATTCAGTCTGCTCACTTCACAGAAATGATAAAAACTTAAAATGCGAGATTTGTTTGCATTTGAGAAGAGGATTGAATTGAAGAGCATTTGTAACCACTCAAGTCACATGTGTATTTTTTGGTTACTCGACGCAGGGTTAAGCCTTAGGTTGTTAAGGTTTTCCAGTTTACATGTGACATATTTTACCTGAATAACTTTGTCAAGGCTAAATTTGTTAGTGCTTACGTCCAAAAGCCTTTAACACTTCTGAGTGTACGAAATATTTCAGATAAGCGCGACAGTGGAAGTAATTAAAAACGTCGTCTTTTTTCTTGAACTCTCATGAACAGTATGGCAGTTCCGGAACGGAAAACCCCTATTTTTATAGTGTCTCAGGTCAAGAACGCACAGCCACATCTCCGGAATTACCTATAAGCTGCCTGTACAAAAGTCAAAAAATGCCTGTTAAATACGGTTTTCCTGGATAAAAACTCGGGTATGCTCATTGTGCAAGCAAAAGAACCTGAGGCTGGTTGGGACTAATAACCATGACCCTTCCCTTAGGCGGTCATTTCAAACCGATTCCCCTCAGGCGACTGAATGTTTAGTATATTGTTTAATATATTGTATAACTGGCATAAAGAGCAAGCATTAAATGACTTTAAATGCAGGCCGTTATATTTGTGAGCCATTCGCTCCACCTCCAGAGACCTAATCGCAATTTCAGTGAGGTAAAATAACTTTTGGAAACAAGAATACAAACCCCACCAGCTAGTTGCTTAAAAAGCAAATGCTCGTCAAAATTTGTTTGTTTGCTGAAAAATGCGAGTGGATTTAAACCAGGTTCCGGATCCAAAACCTGTCTACGCAGGCGGTTTCTTTCAGCTGTCTCGGCTGTCATCCAACCAAAATGCAGGCAAACCTGACGTGTGTCACTTAGCGCAAAAGGCGAACGCCGATTGGTTATTCCGCGTAAACACTGCACACTCGTAAAATGACAAGAAATCCCTAACTGCACTATGGTAAAACACATTCGACAGTGACAATCGAGTATTTGGAGTATATTTGCTTGCAAGACTAAGTGGATGTGTGCAAATTTGTGATCCGCATTTTGGTAAGTTAAACCTTCGCACAGTTGCAATGGCATTCCGTGTTGGGTGCTGTACACAAAAGTGAACGCAACAAAACGGAATCTATTTATGTAAACGTTTGATAAGCATTTCCTCAGGCAAAGGTTTATTCCAAACAAATAGTTTGCTCTTAAATACATCCGGCGGTAAAATTTTTGGAAATCACGGAACTAGATTCATCCGATTCCAAAATCCAACATTCTAGCTGACTTGAGGTGGTATGGGGACGGTATTATGTATCTGAAGCTTTGCAATTTACTTTTGGGAAGTGGGGGATTTCAAACAATCGGCACCTTGCATGCATTAGAAGGAACGCCAAACTACGCTTCGCAGCTTGTTTTATGTAGGCGGTATATGTTCGCTTCAGTTGTAAAATCTCTTATCACTGGAACCTAACTTTCAACCTGCAAACCTGGACTTTCTGGACAAAAATGTTTGTGCTCGTTGTCTGTTCACAAGATATGTGATAGTTAAACTACCGACTGAAGAACGGTGTAAGCATGTGGAGTGCATTAAGCAAATTAGCTCATAAAGTTCGTTGCTCACCGACAGGTCTAGGGGAAATTTTTACAGTCTAAAAAGTAAAAGCACCTGATGCAACTGACCTTATTCTGCCATGGGAGAAAAGGTGGCACTGAATCGAAACAAAAACCTGCCTACAAAGTAAAAGCAAATTGATTGGTTATGTGCGAAAGCAGAAAGGAAAAATATAAAGTACTGTTTGGTAGTCATGTGCACATCCAAAAATGAGTTTAACCTAGAAAACAAGTCTTCTGTAGACCAACACAAACCTCGTGTTTCAGTTTTTTTAATAAATGTGTACTACAGTTCCTACACGCTTATCTCGACACCCTCTTACGAAGATCATCACCTTTGGTCGTTGACTAGCTTATGATATGTTGTAAGTTTTTAATTTTAACCGCTCAATTATTCTATGTGTCAAACTTTCTGGTCTTGCCAAAAAAAGCAACACACGTGTTGTTTTTTTTAAATCAAGACAACACCTTTGACGCCACAAAATACATTGCCATTTCTCGCAGTTTTTGTGCTCAAAATCATTCACTTAAGTTGTGCTTTTGAAAACTTGAGTCAGCAAAAAAGTAGCATACCACCCTCTGCCGTTACTAACTTGTAAGCATGTATGCGCCACTTATGTTCACTTCAATATTTCTTGGGGACTTTTCCAGCAAAGAAGGTTGTAAGCCTATCACTAGTCCAAGAAAAAACAAAGTAAGCTATTAGGATGTGGATTCTGAACAATTTTAACCACAGCTGCACACATCCAACATTTTAAAAGACGGCTGTATCTTGCTATTTGTGTTCTTTATTCTGCAGTGTTATTCAAAGTCAAAATAAGTAAAGTTTTGCACCTAATACAGCGCTGTGCGTGTTACATCACAAAGCCCAACTCCACTCCACCAACAAAAAAGTACCTCAGTTGGGAAATGGAACTATCATCTGGGAAGTCGTCACGTGACCCACCAGTCAACAAAGGTTGCCGCGGGATTTGGGTTATACCCGTGCTTGAAGGTGTGAGTTAGTCACACTGCTAATCACCCGCCTGTGTGGTCAAACGGTTTGGTCATCAAATATTGAACAGAAGATCGGGGTTTGAAAACCCCGATTTTCGTAAGACGGACATTGCTAGTATTTCCCAACAAGAATTGAACAGCTAAACACAGATTCTCGATGTTTCATGATAGATTGGCGTCACCTGCAGGACGAACTTTCCCTTGATAGACAATTAATACCTACTGATTAAATACAAGCCCGCGAATGAATGAAGACTCAAATAGTAAAACTTTCAGCCACAATTGAGGAGCCAAACTGACGTTTTTATAAGCTACCTCCTGACAATCATTTGTTTTCAGTTCAAACCGATTTTTTCCTTGGTAACTAACTTCATTTTGCCCAAAGCTGCTTATTATGTACTAAGAAACCGGGGATCTTTCTCCGTGGATCTTTAGATGACACTCTAGTAAAAGGACTTATCGACCAATTTAAATTGTCTGGCGGTATAGATTTACGAGTACACCGTATAAGTTTGGTTTGCAGTGCAGTATGCATGGCTAGACAGGGTTTGTTTGCTGAGTTGGTTAACGTGTATAATGTCACATCATCATGCCTTTAACCAGAAATCGGGATATGTTCGTCTGTCATTTCGGGGTATATTAACTGGATAAAATTCCATAAAAATTTCTGTGAAACTTTTACCAAATACGTAACCTTGTTTGTTACACTAAGGTGAAGCCTGCTTAGTGGCCAGATTTTTCCAAAAGCGAATACTCCAAGGCCACCTCAGTCAATCATTTGCTAGTCAGAGGAAGCCGGTCTTTGGGAGGTTTTGTTTTGGTTGGGCCAATTTTAAACCTGATGACCTGAAACCAGTAAAACACTCCACATATTTGTTTTTGTCGGGCCTTTTAAACCTTGTCATTTCTGGCTTTTTTTTACGGAAACAGCTCATTCCACAGCCGAATTCTTCGCTTCACTTGCAACATTTAACCTTTCATCTTGTAACTTTTTTTGGAACCCACAATATAGTTTCTTGTATCTTCATTGTATTACTTGTCACTTTATGTCTAAGGCACCTGGTAAGCAACTGAATAAAATACTTGTCTTCGCAGCCCAGTAGGTAGCCGTCATATATTGCTTTTTGCACAAAAATTTTGAGCCTATTTTTAACCTGTTTGACATACACCTGGTATTTATCATTCACAAAAAGTATAACAGAGCCACGAGTATTAGAGGTACTATATATATACTATATATATATTGTATAGATACTCGGTCAATGATTACTTGCAAAAACAGACCAGTCCGTTTTTGCCTTATGAAATGCGAGCTTTTATTCCCAGTGTAGCGTGTGGTAAGTCATAAATCAAAAATAGCTTCCTCAGCATTTAGTAACAATTAACACCGGTTTGAACCAGCTTTTCACTTTTTTGTGTTCCACATGAAAACAGATTCAGTTATCATATATGGGATTAAGAATTGTCTGGGATTATCCATATTGAATTCAGGTAAATTTGGTGACATTCAGTGTTTCATGATTCATGCTAACTCAGACAGAAGGCAGACAGAAGACGGTTCCGTCGTCAATAAGCGTTGATCCCTCGGGTGCTAGCACTGTTATACTTCGTATCGATTGAAAATTCGCCACCATTTCTATATTGAGTGTTAACTAGACTTTGGTTCCGACGGCGGGCCTGGATGTGTTGCTACGCATGAATCATAAAAAGGCATCAGTGGCTCATTCACGTTTAAAATGTCTTCCGTGTGCGTTGACAATTACAGTTAGACAAAACAAGTTGGTCGTGACAAGTTTAGACAACCTCGACACCAGAAGAACTTCGCCTGTCAGCAAGCTTCTACGCGTGCGCAACTTTAATTCCAACGCGAATGCTCACGGAAAAACCCACTCCCACAGAGTATCAAGCGACCGACGGGAACCTTCAGGCTTTGCACAACATTATAGTAAGAGAACATTGAAACTGTTGATAACTGGTACCCATATCGGCCCACGAAAGTAGAAGACATTGGTAAATTTGGGGCATAGCTAATGAGCCTACAATTACCTGCTCTGAAAGTCCAACAGCAGCAAGGCAACAGAGGGTAACCAACACTAAAGGTGAAAGCGGATTTGCTTCGTGAGATGAACTGAGTAAATTCTGCATGGACGTTAGAGCAGAATACAACGACCGCTGGACCAGAAGTATATCTCCTCGTACGGTGGGTTCACACAAGTATCCAAATTTTACGTCAGGAAAGCGCTTTACACAGAGAAACTTAGAAAATCCTCTGAAAAAAACGGAAAGACAATTCTGGAAATGATAAATTTTTTATAATACTGCCAGCAGATAAACGACGATCCACAGTGTTGACGGGTAGGCCAGAACCCTTTCAGAAGGGCAAGCGGTCACGAAATTGCACAAGTAGAAGCTGACCAGACCATCAAAACCCCAATTCAAAACTGGTCAGTCGCTGATAGAAACTATAAGTGACACACGGGATAATGAGCCGACACCGATGAAGAATGAGAGCCTACTATGGCAAGGTTACAGAGTCCCACGGATTGCACAAATATGGACCTCTACTCCGGCTATCAGGGATTCCGGCATACAAGCTGGCGAAGGAAGTATGTAGGAGATTGAAGCATCTTATTCTTGAGTCAGAGGACTTAAGCATCAATACCGAAAACTTTTTTTAAAAAAGCTCCGTTTCTTCACGACAGGCGTCGAATTTATTCTCCTGTTTCAAGTCACCGCTGGGCAAATCGCGATTCAGTTATCTTGGAAGATTTCCAACACACCAGGAACAATAGAAACAAAATTGTTTGCAAATTTTAACCCATGAATTGGATAAAAGTCAAAAACCCTGAAGGAAGAAAAATGGGTGCGTCGGATCCTGGATTCATCCTCAAATCGATTACCTAGAACCTGTAGCGTACTGTGCTACCATTGATTAGACCGAATGTCTGGATACGTTACCTGGACGACACGTTTGTAATTGCGAAACCGGATGCAGACGAACATACATTGATGAGTTCACGAAAACGCAAGCCTCAGACAATATAGCAGAAGGACTTCGACAAAAAGCACTCTGATAACAGGAACGCCAAAATTGAACAATTAAACGCATGGCTCTTCTGAACGCCAAGATATCTTAATCCATTTCAAGGCCACTACAACCAAGATGAAATAGAGTAGCCCACAGATCAGCTTGTACATGGAGGAAACTGACCTCAAAACTGACGAAAAAGACGAATAAAAGCACATGAAAAATAACGTTGGTTACTGAATTAGATATATTGATTACAACAAATATTATATTGGCTAGACGGGTTGACAATTTCTACGAGGGAAAGTAGACACAATTCAGCCGTAAAAAGAATGGTTCAATACATGCAGATCAGGAAGGACACAAGTTTGGTTTAAAAACAGGATTATAGAACACAAAAGTACAAGACACGGAAGAATTCATACAAGCATGGCTTTCCGCATAAATGCAGCTGGTGTGCATGCCGAAATCGACCAAGCCAACACATTACTTTGAGCGAGGAACAGCCAAATTGATGGTAACACTGTGTGAACCTCGTTTTGCAGACCAAAGGACCAAGAAATGAGACTCTTTGTGGAGGCAAACGATCAAGTGTCACGCCCAGGTGACAGTAACCAAGTGTCAAAGCTAAACGGATATCCATCAATCTTAAGATAGCTCAGTGAACAATCCAGATGGAATGCTCACCCAATGCAGCATTGATCGTTTAATGTCGACCTGTTTGGGCAGACCGTATATCAACCAGCGTACGGGCAAAAACCACGCATTTCCATATTCAACGCATTACTAGTATCACTTCGATCGGTGAGGACACGTTTGCAACCAAACTGTCTACCTAGACGAAAAGATCGACGACCGTTTGTTGACGAAAATACTCAATTTCAGGTTTGAAAATTCCATCATAAAATGATTTACTGGGTTAATTTACCTAGACATTTGGTTTGCGTTCACTGAAAGGAAGTAGTAGGCACTGTCTTCTGGAAAACTGTATCACTTAGGGTGATGATAATTTACATTAACTTTTTAGAAGTTTATGGATTGAATGCGTTGATCAACAGGGTAATTGTAACAGCGCACACAATTGAGGCAGTCGATGGTTTACCTTAATCCATCTAAAATGTCAACAGACGTTTACATGGGCAAAATATATTTAGTGTCAATCAAAACGGCTTGCGGTCTTTCTAAATGAACCTTGTATTTTTAGACATCGATCGCCCCACCGGCTCACACGTTAACCAACCGAATGTACACAGTATTTGAATATGACGTATTCTTCCTTTCCTACGTAGCGGTTTCCGTCCGTCACTTTTTTCCTGTCGGCTTTGTCTAAAACTGCCATCCGATTTCACACTGTTTATTTCGCCCAGTATTTCACCAAAACCAGCACTTTCATGGGCAGCCAAAATCACCATTGCACATGCAGTGCGTAGAATGGAACAAAGTACCAATGACATTGGATTTCGACAGGGATGACGTTTTGCTGATGCATCACCTCCTGGTAACCGGATCATCGGATGATTTTTAGGCAGCTCGGATATCATAGAAGTAATAAACATTCACATTATTTGGGATGCAACACCTCATAGGACCAGGAAGCACTTCTTTAGTTCTTTGTATCTAGCAAAAACAATCATCTGAGGTTTTTACGAATCGTCCGAGGTCACTCTAACGCAAGACCGGTTGAGTTTACCGGTTGGTGCAGAATGGTGTTTCTCAGGCGTTTGTGACCACTGCGGTTACGAAACTAAAAAAACTTCAACGATTAGCAGATTTCTTTTTAGAATAGCTCTCTCACTGTTAGCTTGACGAGCTGGAAAGCAGATCTTAGGCTGCTTCTTGTCATTCGATGTAACTATAAGTCTGGTTTCACTGATTAGCCTGTAACAATCTCTTCATCCCCGTGCTCCATTCAGTGTTATTATGCAAGTCAACTGTTGATTTTCCTAGAAGACAGTTGTTATCCTTTAACCACAATACCAGAGACCTAAAATACTTCTATGTGCTCAACTAATACATAATACATCATTTAAAATGTTTTGAAAACAATATATCTGAGGCATGGCGCTCAGAACCAAAACGATAGGTCGTCAAAAGGCGAGGTTTATCCAGCAAGCTCTCAAGCCTTGAGAGCTTCCACCGGGGCATCAGTTTTATCTGTATTGGACAAACTTTAATACGAAGACATAAAATCAGAGATCAGAGCTATCGTGTTCATGGCTAAACAACTTTCACAAGGCCATTGCAACAGAGAGGTTATTTGTTTAGCAGATTCAATCTACAGTAAAGAATGACAAAGCCCAACGGACGGAAATAAGTTTGTGACCAGTGCAAGGCACGTCAAGAGAATAGAAACAGTTCAGAGTATAAGAAGACATAAAAAAATGATCGCGGTGAAACGCCTGACCATAGTTCCAAGTAGAAATATTCACCGGCATAATTTGGAGGCAACATCAAGTCCAAGTACGGCTTTGGTTTTTAATCACTTATGTATAAAACAGCCCAAACAAAGTAGATATCAGCAACCAGATCGCCTGGGCGAAAACAAAATTTGCGAATGATAACAGAACTAAAAGACACACGGTTGATGATTCTCTGGAACCAACGAAAATTTGACCAGCAACTGAGCGCAGAATAGCCGACACAAACCCAGATCGAGGTGAGCGTTTTGCACCAAAACAAACAAAGAAAGAAACAGCAAATGACCGACCAGAAACTAATCCATTCGTCCGCTTAGAGGAATATATCATTCAAAAAGTTCTATTTTACTGCTGTTGCAGGATCACACACAGAACACGTGTCAAGCGTAAAAGACCTACAGGTAGTTATAGGAGTTCCCTAACCAAAAAAATCCGGCTATCCAACTACCCATCTGGGCTGATAACCTTCCACTCCAAGTCGCCCCATTACTCAGCACGGGAAAATTCTCAATTTTGTCTAGTAAACCTAAGACCGTCTAGAAGAAATATGTGGGTGTGGAGATATGTATGCTTAATTTATATCACTTTCTGTTTCCTCAAGGTGTACTGTCGACAGGAAATGTTCTGAACAGTTTCCAAGAAGGTCATATAACTATAAACACTGTTGACAACCAAAAATCACCTATTGGATGAGCGATTTTTATGTTCACATTAAAGTTTTCCGTCGTCTCTAAGTGTACTCCTGACATTATTACTCACTCAGTGCAATAAATTGGCGAAGATTGACCACCCGTTCAGTTATATACCTGGAAAACCTAGTTGCAATCAGAAGGAAAATTTTTTGTGTGGTGAAAGAACAAACTAAATTTGGAGGGTTCCCGGACCCACAGAAATCTCTCAGATTGGATGTAAGTGTGCAGCTTCTATGCCACATACATGTTACACACCTTACTTAAAACAAGCTAATAAACGGCGCCTGGATAAGTCACCGTCATTTTTTTTTCAGAAAGAATAAACTAGGTCTTTAATCACTACCTGGAGTGATGTGATCATTGGGGCTCACTGCAGACGTGAAAAATGAAGCCAGAAGGCAGATTCAATCATGAAGCCTGCGATGGCAGTTTTTTCTCAATTTGGGATGGATATATGGCGAATGGGAAAAACAGTCTGGTTCGAAACCTGATGGAAACAGAGAATCAAATCACTTTCTTCGTCAGTCAATCCCATAAAGCCATCTGGGAACCATAGACTTTCAGTCCAGGAATTCAGCAAAACACATGATCTACACCTATAACATGCCTCCTGAGGTATACTACCGACATGGAATTTCGCGGACTGGCACGCTTTTTATTGATGACGTGAAATGAGACCTACATTTCTACATAGCTAGACGAAATCTGAAGTTGATGCAATATTGCACAACCGAAAAATATGGTATAGTCAAAATTTTTTTCCTAATCGACATTTTTATCCCACCTCGCACCACTTGTTTCCGCTACATATTGGCATAACATATTTGAACTCACGTTCATTTTAAGTATTACGGTTTTGGTTGTCATCCCCAATCCAATTAACCTAGAATATAACTGAATGAAACATAGATGGTGAATCGTATCTGAATAACCCAACTTCATCTTACGTGAATCTTAAAACTCTTCGAATGAATATGTTGAACACAGATAGCTGCATGCTTCAGTCAGGTGTTCAAGATGTCGAATTATTCTTGTTCACGTTACTGTGAGCGGAGTATGAGACAACTCTTGATGATTTTCCTAATGGTTTTGCCCAATTCGAGCTTGCCATGTGAGCTTGTTCGTCAGATTTCCAGGTTTCTTATTTAGTAACAAATCATCCCGTTGTACAAAGTGGAGATAAGCGCTCACCCAAAATGCCGAGATCCAGGGAGAGTAGGCGGATGCTCCATCATTAGTGTTATTTAAGTGACTGTGTCACAAAAAGGTGTCCCGTGCTGCATTTTCAACAATCTAATAAACAGATAACAATGGAAACTCGAAGTATCGAGGCATGCTTCCATAACACAACAAAGGTATTCGAATATGGAGAATGTGTGGGACGTTGGCTTTAGATAGGATGCAATTGAATTATTTGTTAGTTTAACTAAGGAATCACCCGCCCTAGAATAAGGAACCTGGAGGAGCTAGAAAAAGTTAAGGTTAGTGGCGAAGTAGAATGGTGGACGATAGCGTCTTCCGAGGCATCTTCCAGTCACTCTGTTCTGAGGGGTGTCCAGTCAGAAATTTAGAAGTTTTACAAGATAGTAAGCAGGCTATATGTGACCACGTATTTCGGGCTAAAACTTGCTGGCTAAGTTTTTTGGTTAGTTTGATGGGAGTTGACAATGTCTGCGACAGTTAAGTTAATATGTCACCTACGGAACGGTAGCATCCCCTCCTATACTGGTGACTGTATGGGTGCTAGACACTCCATCTTTAGGTAACAGGTTGAACATTCTGAGTAGTTTGAACGGTACAAATGGAACGCGGTAAAAACTGTTAGCTGCACTGCTGTCAGTACCAGAACAAAGCCAAAAGACGAACTTTGTAACAGCTTACAAATGAAAGATTATCACATGATCCCAGTTTGTATATGCTTTGAGGAAAGTAGCCAATCAGACTTGGGCCAAACCTGACCTAATGCTTGGCAACAACACTTTTAAAATCCTAGTGGAATCGCTTTTCAATCACAGACCAAGAAATGAAACCTTCAAGCCTACCGGCATGTGTGACAAAACCATATACACCGTAACAATCGAGCACCCAATGGCCAAATTGCCCGCCTCATACGTGGCACATACTTTTTGGTCATGGTTACGCATTTCGATCACCGAGGTTAATTTCCCTCAGAGTTGTTATTGGAGTGTCTGTTTGCAGACGTCTATCAGTTTTATCCGCAAGTTATACATGAAGACGTTGCAAAATGATATTCATAAACTCAATATGAAAAGAATTAAATATCGTCTCGGGTTTATATTTCTCACACCAATAATATCAACCAGTGATGACGCGCAACTTCTTTTTATGCGCAACATAATTTCATCTTTGTTTGCTCTGCTTGAATAACAAAAGCTATCAGCCAATTTATTTATAACCGTCTGTGTTTCTAGCACAAAACGCTGACAATAATTGCGCATCCTTGCTGTAAAAACATTGAAATTTGCTATCTAACAAGTTGTTATGGCTAGACGAATGTGGATGTATGTGTGAGTATGCGCTAAAGGCCAAGGAAATGCCTGGTCCCATCCCTCGGGGTAGATTAAATGACGATTTTTTTAAAGTCTCAGTAACCGTACCTATTTATCTGCGGTTGCGCAAGACAAAAACAGTCAAAGCCCAAATGCGCCCATTTTGCCCTTGTTTGTTTTCTATTTACAGCATAGACTATTTTTAGTTGTTTACCAAGATATTTGTAAAATTATGGTTTGTTCTTGCGAGTTAAAAACAGATATATACAAGTATTACTGGGAGAGATGACTTACTACTTTCATTTTACCGTTAAATGACAATGGATTTACAGGTTCAAAACGTTAAGTTACTCTTTAAGTAGTTGTTAACCTTGAGAGCTCTTGAACACCCATTGCGGAAGAAAGGTAGGAAAAACTAATCAAACAGATTGGGAGTTGGATGATTATTGTCAAAAACATCTTAAAACAAATGTTGTATTCCACCAACAGGTGTTCTTGAGTCCACAGCTCCTTCCTTTTGTGGCGGAATCACTAGCCTCATTGTCCTATGGAAGGAGAAATTTCCACGATGATGTGATCGTGGCATTCTCAAAACCTACGCTTCCCTAACCACCATTTTTGACACAAGTTAATTGTACGTTACATTGGGTACGCGTTGATTTTTGGACAAGTACCTAAATGCATATCGTTTACAATGTACACTCCTGTAAAAACGGTATTTTGACTGGTTACTTTAGTACTGCATTAGGGGAAAATATTTTGTACACAATTAATTAAAACCTTACTTCGCTTCAAATCCTGCACCTAGTTTTTGAGCACCTAGTGCTGACTAATGCACCGACTGCGTATGAGACGGGTTTAGGTGGCATGTATCAAATTGTCTTCCCAAGTAATAGCATGGGCATTTATGTCTTAGCGTTTGGTAATAACTTTTCTGCTTTATTTCAAACGCAAGCCACCAATCAAATGCAATCCTTTGAACATAGTGCAGCCTACTTCAAGCACACACAAAATACGCTTTATTGAGTTTACTCAGCAATCATCCTGTCCGTTGGATATATTTTTTAGTCAACGGACAAACTTTAGGCGGCCATCATAGCTTAAGATCTGTGATAGACTGACCTGTTTGCCTGGATTGCAAATCTACTAGTGAAAGGTTTTTGAAAGAACAATATAACGACATATATAGGTAATGCAACTGGAACGTAGCAACTGGAACATGAGGCGGCCTCGTGCAGCACATTCAGTTGCCTGAAAACATCACAAACGGGAGATTCAGCTGGGTTCCAGGTGACTCTCTCGCAAAAAACAAATTGATATGCAAATGAGTGTATTTCTCGAATACAACGATATAGTTTTGCACAGTTATATGTACCATATCATTGTTAGAAGTTTTACGACGATGAAAGCGTAAACATGCACACACGTAACGAAGAAATTACTAGTATGATAGCAGCCAAAAATTAACATCCGAAGCAAGCTCCAATGGCCAGCCATAAAATGTTAGACTTCTCAAGCTTGAGCGGAAATCCCTTGAGACGTACCTATTAAAACGAATAGACGAAAACTTAAAAATGCATCATTTATTGGTCAATGAACACGTTTTGGGCTACTTTACCTCACAATTCTGTCCCGTCACACGTCTGTGCTGCGCTTTCGAGTCGAAGAGAAGTTAAGCGAATTTGGTTGAAGGAGAAAGGAGGTGACTGCTACATGCGATGACCGCCCCCCTCCACGGGCCGATATCTTAACGGCTAGGCAGGATCCGCGGTTATCCAGAAGTAATGAAAGTTTGAACTCGATATATAATTAAGCTTACCAGTACAGTCTATCTGGTCTCCTTTGTTGCTGTCCATAAAATAACACCGGTAAAGTTAAGAATGCGGTATCACGCTATACTGTATTGCAATATTTCCGAAATACTACTGCTGACTTATCTAAAATCCCAAAGGACTATGACTCAACTGACCTCAGCCTAATAGTGCTGAGTGTAGAGAGGAATGTATGGCCTAGCAAGTGGTTACCGTCCATTATTTTTGGCAACATGACAGGGTTTGAATGATCAGTAAAACGATGTAGTCAGGACAGGTCAATGAGCGATGATCTTTCGGTCATTCTGTGTGCCGTCAGAGTTAGATAAAGCTGGAAATATGTGCTATCTCCCAGGGTATACTTACAAAAACCGGGTGAGGAAGCTGGTTTGAGTGGCCGAATCCAAAGATTTTTCAACCAAGTTTTCCCTAGTTAGTGTGATCTAATTAGGTTTGCCTAAACTGGGGTATTATGTATGATATCGTTTTAGTTTGCCAAGCCCCTAGGGCAAACATCTTGTTAAAATGAAGCGTGTCTGGTCACCTTCAGCGTATTTGTCTTGGACCCACCGAACAGTTGTTTTCACAATCGAGTTTTCGGTTAGTCGATACCGACGGTTCTGCAAGCACTGTCTATATGAAAAATGGGTGCGATGCCCAAAGCCACCTATCAGGTCAAGTATGCCGTGTGACTCATCGGACAGTCTAGCATGGAAGCCGAAATGTAAATAAAATTACGGCCCTCATCGTTCCGCAACAGCCGTGTAAACAACCGAGGGATTTATTGCTACGGAATATTTCGCTTTTGATACAAAGTTTCGTGAGATAAACGTGAATCAGCTACTGGTTTGCTGGAAGTTTACTGCCCATCAGTCTTCCGCTTAGCAAAAAAATTAAATATATTTCACAATTTTTGCATAAGAATAGAATTCGGAAATAACAGGAAAAAGTTTGTTGAACACGTCCAATGGATGTGCTGCAAATGGGTGTGCGGTAATGTTTAAGACAAAATCCCCTTGGACCGCAACCACTTGGCTGCAAATGTCATGCGTTTTTTTCAGACAATATGTACTTAAAACCAGCTCTGGGGACACATTCCATTGATGAAAAGCCGAATATTCCCTTGGTAACGGCATGCGACCCTTTGAAAGTAAACTCTAACTTTTGAAAGTAGGAAAAGCACTCCTGTCTAGTAGTTATGAGAAGGAAATCCCTTTCTGTTGTTCTGCGGGCACTGTGCTATGATGTGCATTATCGTTCATTTGTCTTTCTCCCACTATGAATTTTAATACACAGTGTAACTTGGTACATCATGCGGAAGCTAAACAAAGCAGGTCAACAGAACTGGACGTCAATCAGTTAGATTTTGCAATAAATGTCTGCTTGGGTTCCTGAGTTCACAAGTGTCCACCCCAATATTTAGCTCGCTTTTCATCACGAACATTTTTCCTTCCACATTTTAAGCAGAGATAATTTCCTTCACTTGCCTTTCCATACTATAAAGCATCTAGTCTTGAACGCACGATTTGTCGCCATCAAATGTTCACTCGTTTAGAAGCAAATGGAATGAAATTTTCCCAACTCTGTGGATAGTTCGAACACAAAACGTACGTTTTCCAATTGTTCCGGCCACATAATGTGCCTCGGTTTGTCTAGCTAAACAGTACCGGGATAGAGAAATCTGTAAACTTTTAATTAAAAGTTCAGATAGCCTAAATCACCATGTGCCTTGAATGCGAGATGAGGCACACGAAAAACCGGCGTTCGGTCGTACAACAGTAGCCTCTATCAAATAATGTGTCCAGCACCCAAAGACGCGTTAGGTGCGCTGAGTTTTACGCATGTTGAACCATTGTTTTGCCGAAAAGAGTGCTGTTTTCCTTAGCTAAATCAGTGTAGCACATGCAGAGAAGTGACAAACCTTCGACCTGGCAGAGTTGTTTCGAACAGATAACGAAAAGTTGATGTTGTCGATGCGATTAGCCTTCCAAGATCTGGATCACGTGATGCCCAGTGTGTCTGGTTGTAGGCCGCAAAGGATTTGACTGCCAATCACTATCATATCAGTTTCTATCCCGAATGACTGAATAAGTGCCTAAGTATGTGAGTGCCTCAAGAATTTTGTAGCAGGCCGGTTCTTTAGGTAGAATTATAACAACAAATCTTTCAAGTAGATTTTGGTTGCACGGCAGTGAAACATCAGTATTAAACATTTATGCGGTCAGTGATGACGCTGATTCCATTGGCCAACGTTTTATTCAGGTAAAAGTGCTTAGTTATTTTGCTGATTAGCTTCTTGAAGTGAACTATCAACGCCCTCTGAATTCATAGTTATTGTCGTATTGTTCCCCTCACTTAGCCATTCGCATTTCCGGGACTAACACGTTCGGTGGGCCTAGAAATAAGCTAATAGCAAGACGGAAACATTTTGATATGAAATCAAATATTCAGCCGTAGAGAAATTTGGACAGGCTAGACCAAGTGCGAAACACCGATGCGAAAGGATTAGTAAACAGTCTATCTGTCAACTAAGACGGTTCCGGTTGCCAAATTTAGCGCTCACCTCTTTGGCGGGAAAAATGCGCAGGGTCACCGTGGAGGACAGGCAACCGTTTCTGGTTCGTTAGCCTGTAATTTTGCTCTGTACCATTTGATGTGGTTGATTAGCTTGTTTCCGGCTTCCCTGCAGTTGGTTACCTATGGATGTTGGTGGATGTTGGTGTGCTGATAATTTTATTCTCAATGTCCCAATTTCGGTGACGGTAGAGACGCCATAATAAATAAATTTGGACATCCCATCAGCGAAGGTAATACCGTCTTCCCATATCTTTGTTGTCATCTGTTGTTTTCAAATTTTTGGATCATAGTTGTGGACAGAGATTGCGGCTGATGAACAACCCAGAAATGACCTGTAGACAATTGATAACTCGAATTTTGGGGTCACGATGAAAAACAGCAAACACTGGTTTCAGTGCCCTAAGTGTTTGTGGATTACCATGCTACGTGACCCACGTTATGGACTAGTTGAAAAACCACATTAAACGCTAACCCCTGAATATTTTTGCTCACTTAGTCCAAGGCCCTAAACTCTATACAGAGGATTCATAATGAAACTGCAAAATTATGATGCCAGCCTGCAACTTTGATACCGCGTGAAGCTTATCCTCGGTTTGGTGCGTCGCGCGGGCTATGAGCTAGCAAAGATTGTAACTAAATCAACCGTTTATACGCTCCGTTAGACCAGCTACAATTTGCAATCGTTGATTGAGCGAAACCTCCCTTCTTCCGGTATTTCATGGGTGGGTTATCATTCTGACTTCACTCGTCCTGCTAACAATAATCGTCCACTACTTAAATTACATCTGTCCCACCGGTCCCTGCAAAATTCGGCTTTGCCCAGGTCCTGCTAATAGCGACACTAGGCTCCCTGACATTTGCTTATCCCCACTCGGTTTCCAGAGTGCATTGTTCTCACGAGAAACAGATACATTCAAGGATTTTGACCTGCGCGGAATCAAAGATGCCAGCATATTCATAGTATTCTGATATTAAGGATTCGTCTGGATGGTTGCGCATCCAGATCCGAACTACACAATCCACTCAAACTCAGCATCTCATCTGCTCCTGTCCAGGCTTGGGCAACCTGGCAGTAGTCAGTCCTCTTGCTTCCTTCGTGTGGCATGATAGTTAGACACCTAAGGGATGCTTTAAATGACCGAATATAAGCTGTGCTTCTCGTTTCCACTTCCTCGGATTCAGTTAGGCAGTGTGCCAAACCTTTTACTCGTAATATTTGATAGTACCCTGTAGTGTTACAGCACGTTTATCATATGAACGGATAACTTTATGCTTTCGGTGGATGAATAGTTATTGTCCCATTTGGAGCAAACGCAGATAACAAGCAGCTTTGCGAATGGAGGTAAAAGCTGGTTACCTCATGAGGTCACCGGACTGGAGGACGAATAAACTGCATTTCAGGCCGTACAAGCCCATTAATTTGCACGCAAAAGAAAAATGTTTGATTGTTACAATTGGTTGATAACATAGATTAAAAAATTTGCTTTCAATAACAAAAGCTGTGCGGAAATTTCAAGGTCAGTTCGGTTGTCTCGGGTTTTTCACATCCGTATCAGCGTCCTCTACTAAGGTCACTAGCAAACCTCTAAACATGACCCTAGACTTGTTGAATAGATTCGTTCCATTGCCAATTTGGTCTGGATGGTTGATGCGATTTGCCAATTCCATAAGAGTCCCTCCGCTACTGCGATGGATTTATTAATAGCAATTCGTAATACTTCGCACTTAGCAGAAAACGGTGAAAAATAATAACCAAAATGAAAAGTTGACCAGTATTATAATTTTCACTCAATTAATCACGGTAAAGAAGAAACACGTGGTGGATGGCCCTTTCAAGAAAGTATATTTATACTCGTTATTTTAAATTGTACGTCAACTAGCCTCGCGAACAGCTCGAAAAAGTTCGCGAAATACCCACATATGCCCGTTAACCTGGTTTTGACGGGAATCCAGCCGAATCTCCCGTGTATGATGTGCTTTAACTGAATGTGCTGCACGAGGCTACCAATTGGAACGGTGTTTGAGAACATGTAATAGAGCCTGACCAAATTAGTCTTCTTCTCAGAGTATGTACAGTTTTGGCTAAAGAATAGCATACGGTCGACTGGAGAAAACTCCGGATGCATCACCCACCTTATGTATCCATTAAGTGCGGAACTAGTATGGAGCAACCACAAATGTAAGCGTTAATTAAAAGCCCAAAGAGGACGGATTAGAGGATGCACTCAACAAACTAAATGATGCGGGTGGATGTGAGTATGAAACTCAGATTTGTGGTTTTTATCATCTACATGGATAGGTTGGGAAACAATCGTTGATCCCAACTTTTCAGGACTTATCTTTTACACTACTAAATCATGGGACGTCGCAATCCGAAAATTAGACAAAAAACAAATCCGGCTAATCTTGAACTAAAATCTACAGCAGACTGCAATTTAATTCGAACAAAGCGGTCAATGGAACAAGCATTTAACTGTCACCAATTAATCAAATTTTAAGGCGTGTCCTCAGTTGGTGGAAATATGGTTTTGCGATAAATGTTGAAAACTGGTAATCAACTAGACTTTCGACCTAGCTTGATGAGTCTGATTGAAAACAAAAGGTGCAGTCAAGCATAACCATATGCTTCTGTAACTGGTGGTCTAGTTGAGAACGACTGTGCTGTAGAGTTCAGCGGAATGGCAACATTTCTACCCAATACAGTTTCTTCAAGAAAATATACTGCGACATCCAGAATAGCTTAAAAACCGAAACCACGCGGCCTTTGCACACAACCTTCAGGTAAAGAAAATTGTAAGACAAGAGATTCAGCAGGATTCAGTCGATTTTTCCGCTAAAACCGTACGAATTTGCAAATCGCCGTCCTGTTTGGTTCCAAGTGACACATAAGTTTGACAAAGGAAACTGGTTGTATTTTGTCAAAATGTACTCCGAAGTCTAGGAGTGATTTTTTTCACGAAAGCAGTGTCGGGGCGGTGAGTCAAATCAACGCATACTTTCAGCTGATGCTTTGAATGCATGAGTTCCAGCTTTATTTGCTTTTATTTCACTGATTTTATTTTTCACTTTGTCTACCCTCAACACAGGAATTTTCTTCTAGTCAGGAGCCATCTGCTGTGGCAGTAATGGATTCCTGTCAACCCTGTTGAGTGCCTCTTGTTTACACCTTCTAATGTCGAATAGAATGCACTAACTACCGAACTGAGTCACCTTTACCTAAGCGTTTCTTCACATTTCAGAACATTGTACTGGCCGTTAAACAGTGTCATTTGAAATCCGAAAACATGACATTCCGCAACTTGGGTCTAATTGGGCGTAAATAGAATCTACCAGCTATCTAGCCACTCAACAAAATTAACTACAGGGGACTACACAACCGGTTGGTTCAAACTGAACGTGCAATTTCACAAAGCTTAAGGACTTACAAGATTATATTTTGACTAAACTGGACTTTCATTTTCATGACTTGAACAGTGCACCGTAAAGCATTTTTGTATGCATGCAGCAAGCAATAAACGCTAGAGGCTCTTGCGATTTTGAACTGACAATATTCCGCCTGTCCGGGCGCAACGAGATTTACCAAAGTTCTGGTATGCTAGTGAAGTAGAACGAACGTCCCTAACGTGAACATAAAAAATCGTCCCCTCATCTTGTATGCTGTTATCACCCCTCGACATGAAGTATATGGAGGAATGTTTGTAATCGTTTTGTTAGAGCCTCTACTTTCCAACGATGCGCAAATAATTCTCTCTCCGCCGCATCAGAGCAGTGAGCTTCAGAAAGAGTAATTACAATTATTTGCCTTTTAGCTCCATTATTAGTGGCACAGTATTCGTTGGTGAGGCACTTTTAGTTTATCCACTTGATAATGAGAACTTATGACCATGTAACAATAGCTAACATAGTGATCCATTTTATAGCACGATCGATTTCGTTTGGTTGCTGGAAACGGTGAAAGTGTCATTGCCGGAATTAGATGTATCCATACACCGTTCTGTGATACAATACTATTTGTTTGTGGTTTTATTTTAAGTCAAAGCGAGCCAGAGTTGTCCGTTTACCGCCAAGGGGTATTCGCGTAATTCTGGAGTCACCGTGCTTCTAAGTTCACTAATTAATCCCACAAAACTTACAGTCAAAACTCAGAGTTGTTCTTCATCATCCAACACCTACACAAAACACGGGAACCATCGGGTTTGGTTGCTTTCATAGTACCCCATGTAGGTTGGGCCTTAAATGGAGAAGACGGTAACCGTGGAATTATTATCTTTGCTTTGTTCTACTGCTGTCGTCAATTTGGGAGACGATTTATCTCTCCTAATTTGACACGTGTTGCATACGGTCTTAGAAACTGTACGGGTTCTCTTCACTTGCATCAGCAGGGCACAATATCACTATCCTATTTCTCATCGTTGAAGTTTCGTTCATTGCAAAAGTAACAAAAAGCTGAGAACCCTCCCATTTGTAAGGAAAAAACCTGAAGCTTCGGTTTAGCCATTTTAAATGTGAACTGTATCTAAATATAATTTTTCAAAATCGCTCCCTCTGTTAGATCTGTGGCTATTCGGATTAAAGTTAAGTTTGTTATAGAGGAGAATGTTGGTAGATGGCCGTTGGTTTGTCCTCAGGGCTGGGAAATTTAATTGCAAACGTTTCATCACCAATCGGGGTGACATCATCAGTGCGTTGTTAGTGAGCGTATTGGAGCGTTATGGAGCGTAACGATGGCTAGATGGTTGTGCTTTGAGTAGTGTGTTGAGTAGTGTATAGCAATGGCCGAACTTCGATTACGATTAGTTGTTCGGTCGGGTGGTTCCATTAGTTGCTCCGTTATCTTATGTATGTATTGATCGATAACCACACGACGCTTGAGCTTGGCGTCCCGTGTTCTCTTAATCTGGTCGACGCCGGAGTGTCCTTTGTCCATGACATCTCTATTCAGACTTGTGACCTCTGTTGATCAGAATAGGATTTCCTTGTTTCTTGGTTTGTCAATCCGATATTTGGCTCTCGTTAATTATTCCGATTGAGGTATTGGTCCTTTGCATGTAGTAATGCGTAACTTGAATCCAATTCAATGCATGCGTTGATCGAATTCTAGAAATCTCCTCCCTTGTCTCATGTCTCGGTACGCCAAAATGTTTGCGTTTTCCAGGTTGGATTCGTGGCCTTCTTGGTCATCATGAATGACTATTGAGGATGGTCGCGTTGTTTCTCTATTTGTGTGCATAATTTCCTCCCAGGTTGTCCAGCTGTTGCACTTGACTTGGCGTATCACACTGTTTCGCTTCGATCTGTCTTGGGTGCCCTTCGGCCTTGAAATAAGTTTCCTTAAAGTGGCAAACGGGTTGTGGGCTATGAGAATTCCTTTTTGAGCTAATAATCTGATTGTGAGTTTAGATATATTCTTGATGTAAGATAGAACCACCCGTCTGGTTGCTTTTTCTTGCTGTTGTTGTTGTTGAGATGTCTTATTGAAAGCTTTTCTTGTTCAAATTCCTTGATCACACGTTGTTCCGCAATACCCTGCACAGATGATTTTCTTCCTATCTCTGTAGTCTGTGGTACTGCAATGTGCCTCTTCCCTCTTGAACAGGGCTCAGATGCAGCTCTTCTTGTGCTTTGCTGGCTGATTGCTGTTATCGTTCAGTATATGATCCGTGTGTTTCTGTTTCCGGTATACGCAGGTTTTCAGACTCTCATTCACCTTTCTGTTCACTAAAGCGTCCAAGAATGGATGCCAGTTTTTCCTCTCCGGTTCGACTGTAAACTTCGGACATGGTGTTGAGCAGTTCTTGGGCATCGTGTAATGAATCTCGTTTCATGATGACATAGGTGTCGTCTACATAGCGGGCCCATTGCCTTGGATTGATGATTGGCAGTACCGCGTACGCTGATCTTTGCACTGCCGACTCAGCGATAAATCCTGATATTGAAGATTCCATTGTGGTCCCTTTTATCTGTTCATATTTTGTCCATCAAAGCTAAAGTATTTATCCATGCAAAAGTCCAACAGCTTGCGTGGAATTTCTGGTTTCATGGTTTCTGTCTAGTTTGTATTATTCTGAAGCAGTTCTGTTATGGTTCCTCTAGCGACGTTGTGAGTGACTAAAGTGAACAGCAATGGGACATCAAATAAAAGCATGATTTTGTCGTCTTCTATTCTGACGTTCCGTGGTTTGCGTGAAACTTGACCAGCATTATTAATTGTATGTTCCAACCCAGAAAATAAGTGTTTCAATCATATCAGTAAGTCTGCTGCTAATTTTTAAGATGGAGTTTCAGGAAGTGAAACAACCGGTCGAAGTTGAGTATACTTATTTGTACACCTTTGGTGATCCGTAGAACTGTTCAAAGTTGATGTCATTGGCTTTTATTCTACATCGCTCTACGTCTTTCTTTTCAACGTAATCAGTTAGGTCATTAGTTGATTAAGTTAAGTTATTAAGTTGTGTTTGCATCCACATCTTTCTTATTCAAAGACCCCCTCCCTCAAAACCAGTGCTTCTTTCTATTTCCAAACAAAGGGGAACCAATACATTTCGGCTGTTTGTAAGATTCGTCGGCAGTATGTACATCTGAGAGCACCGGCATTTTAACTATGAATATCCGAAATGTAATACAAGCGTGATTAAAATACACCAACTCCATACTTTGTAAACAGGGAATGCTCGATTCGGAACTAGTGAAAGTGCTTAATTCGTCTCAAATTATTCAATGATTTGGGCGGCAAATAAGTAGCTGTCCTCGACAACCCACGACCGGTTTCGCCCTTCTTGAGGCTAATCAGGTAGGCGCAGTCCCCACGTTTCCGTCAACTTCATGTTCTAACTGAACCCAAATTGGACTGATTTCGAGAAATACACTCATTTGTAAATCAGCACGGTTTTCACGAGAGGCTCAACTAACTCTGCTGCTCGAAGAGCCCCTCCTGTTCCATTTGGCATGGTATTCGAGATGTCGCAGTTTATTTTCATAAAGAAAGCAACTCACAAGGTTGCTGAAAACCTTTCGACAGCCCATGACTGCTTTCACCCTTCATAAACGAGAGGCTCAGTTGAGTCTCCCGTGAAAATCAAATTGTTCAGCAAATGAGTGTGTTTGTCGAAAGTAACTGTTCTGTCTATGCTCATCACTTGCCCGTCTATCAAACGTTTAGAAAATATACGTTCAGGGACCCTTGAAAGCTCTTGCACAGCCTCTTTTCGTCTGATCTCGTCCGATCTTCGCACACATTCTGGTTAAAATCTGGTTACCTGCTGGTTAGCTCGCATTTTGCTTTTTGCCGGATTTGACGACAGAGTTTTAAGAAAATTGTTTAAATATTCATTTTGAACAATGCCAATCAAGGGTGGTCACGCATTTGGAGGTTGATAAATGTGACCAAGAATTTTCGATTTTGTATCTAGGACGAAACATGACGTCATGACATCACAGATGGAATAATTCTAGCTGTCAGTTAAACGTCTCACAGAACAAAAAAGAAAAAAAGAAAAAAAGTTAGGCCATATTTCATAAATTTTATGTTATCTGGAACTTTGTTATTGTTTGAAAGTACTGTGACTCAGTCGAACATTTTGCTGTAGCTTTCTTGCGCTCTTTCAAGGATTTAAAATTTGGGTGGATAACAACTAATATGAGGAAATTTTACCCGATTTTTTCGACGGCCGTTCGTAGAAATCTAAAACGCTTGCGAAAGTTGCCGGAACTTTCTAATTGCTTTTGAGAATAATTAACAAAGAAGTTTTTAACCGGACAGAATTCACATGCTTTTTCGGTAAAAACCACTGGATGACTAACATTTTTCGGCAATCCATCATTAATAGAGGGATTGATCTGTCAGCATTTGAGACACATTTTCAGTAACCAACAAATATCTTGAGAACACAACTTCAGAGAAGTGAGGTGACGGATTGAGTTGCAAAGTAATGTCATTCCATCGTTGTATTTCCTTCGGATATTTCGGCGTGACTATTCAGGCCACTTGAAACATCTGTATGCTACTTCTTTGTATCACATACGTTTCTCAATGTCATTGTGACTAATATGCTTTAGTGTCGTTTTGGAAGCAACCAACCAAAGCACTTCGTGTTCAACAGAATTTGCTTATTGCCAATCGCTCTGTTGTTGTTTATTACACAAGTATATAGCCGGTTTTTCTTTGTAAAACACATCGAGTTGCGTTAGAACGGAAGCTTTGCTGTATGGTGTGAAATTGGATCTACAAATTTTTTACTCTAGGTTAAACAAGAGGTCTTGGAAAAAAGTGTCTTAGTTATCTTTATTCACGTGATCACTAGATTTTGCTAAATGTCCTTATCGCTTCAGCGTAAAGAACCTCATCTGTGTTAGATATCCTCTGATCCAGCGAGCCCTAACTAAATGTCAACAAGTATACGTCTGATCTCACTGACGTAAATACACTACGACCAGTGGTGCAGAAAAATTCGTTACGTTGGACGAGGTGCAGAAATCTATAATGGACTTAAAACTCATACACATGGTGCGGTGAAGTTGCAAAAAAACAGGTGACTGGATCAATTGTGATCTCTAAAGGGTTGATGCCAAGTTTTTATGCAGCTTATATATTTCCTGTAATATGCTTTACCTCGCAACCGGTAAACTTTATTCAACTTTACGGTACGCACTAGAAATGCTAAATTGTACCAAGCACTCTTAATTTCCACCAAATGTTGTGGTCATCTTCCAGTAACTCTCTCACCGGCTCCACTCTCACCTCCTGCAAGGGATTGCATTTTTTAACGAGAAGTCGTCGCTTGGGAAGACAGTCAACACGTGTGATTGTGTGATGTGGATCTGTGATTAAATGATGAGCGCTGCTACATCCTGTCTAGGTGCACTTTAATCACAATGCTGACCAACTGCTTGTGGCTGAAGGGTCAAAGGTTCAAACCACCAGCCGGAAGGTCGTGGGTTCGAGACTTTCTGGAGTTTACTGAAATGCGCACTGTTGACGATTCCCAAAAAGGATGAACCAGCTGTACAATGTTTCCCTATCCACCCACAAGCAACTGGAGTTATTCATGCTGTCAATTTTAAGGTTTGCTAGTCTGCACGAAGTAGAGTTACGAAGACGGTAGTTAGGTAGCTCAGAGTTTGAGACTAACAGGTCTAACGCACTTGTTAAAAACTGATAAGTCTTCCTACACTTGTTAGCAAGAAGTGAAAATGCCCACGTTTGTCGCAAAATTTTCACCGCACAGGCGCGTTACGCACTATGGAGATTTTGCGCAAGTTTTCACGTTGAAAGTGTTTTTTGAGTGGTAATTTTAAGACAATTCACCCATTCAGCTCTGTTTAGATGCCGTTTACTTGGTTCTAGAGCTTTCGTTGTTTTCACGTTACTTTGGGGTAGTCAGTGTTTGTCATCGTCGTGTTAGACAAACTCAATTTACTTCTAGTTTGTTGGTTCATTATTCACGTTGGTTCACTCGCAAACTCGAGCTTGACATACCGATTTATTTATGACTGAAAATTCAATAAGACCTTTTAAGTGGCATTTTTGTCACGTCATGCATGCGCGTGGGAGAACGCCGTCTCATAGCACTTCACTGTGAGGGAGTGGCAAACGCCAATGTGCACACTATTGAGACTGTCTTGCTAGTAGAGTCACCAAACAGTGCTGGTTAATGCGTTTACGCCCATATGTAAGTGGTCTCGAAAGCAGCGTATTTTAAAACTCACTATCTCGTAGGACACACTCAAGTTATTTTTTAAAAAACATCTCGCTTTATGGCTACAGCTGCGTCTGCAAACCTCAGGTGAAATCTTCAATGTTTGAAATTCTGCGAGTAGACTGTCATCAATGCACAATTGAAGGAATTGTTCTTGCGAACACCTAAAAATATCGGTCTTAGTGAAGTGCTAAAAAATGTAACAATGTGAGAAAAATTTTATTTGACGCATTCCTGCTGGAATTGAACACTCTATTTTAATTGGCTGAACAGTACTGAGCTCAAACAGAATTGAATGCTTCATTCCCGGTACACTGTTTGTTATTACCTTCTGGTTCTGAGAATATTTCAACGACAGTTTGGCAAATTCACGTCATCAGAGTGCCCTCACTGCACAAGCCACTTCGAAAAAAACGTCACGGACAAACACTGTAAACCAAAAAACCTTCTCGTGGTCTTGAAATAATCTGCCAATTTTTTTAATGGCGGAGTGCTTTGACAAGTATATTTTTGGATTTGATCTGCTGCATTATATTGTAAGCGAGTTGGTTTAATTCAACTTGACTTTGATGCACATTTCTGTGACCAGTTACATCTGTTGATCGTAGATCAATTTGACTGTGAGCAGGTCCTATTTGCTACGCAATTTTATTCATGGTCGTTGGTCTGCAAGTGGTTTATCAGCAATTGGGGAGGCATTGTCAGTTCGAGTTTGAGTAGGTCAGTCTCTTTTCTTTTGTCTATCTACACTTTCTAAACAATATCTGCTAACTCATAAGTGATTGGTCGGTCCTGAAGTGAACGTCGCGTTATTCGGTTGGTCAGCTTCGGGTCCGGATTGAGTGTGGTTTCATTTCCATTTACTCGATTAGTTCGTTTCTTATCCTTCGGTTGACAGTTCTGTTCCTCCGCATCAATTTAGGTTTGTTCTCTTGAGTGTTTCCATTTGATTTGGTCCACATCACTAGTAGACAGAAAGCCACATTTTCTGTGACTTGAGGCTTTTGAGTCAAACAGTCTTCACCTGATATATTTATTCCACTCAAGACGATGAATCTTTTTCATACATTTTTAGGCATCATTTGCAGCCAGAAGTTGACAAAAAACTTACTCCACCCTAAAAAGCCCCGGAATCAAATTAAAATATTGTGCACTAGTGTTGTCAGTAATCCAAACTAATTTGCAGTTAAAAATACATCCTGGGTGAAGAAAATTTTTATACTATTTCCAGACAAATGCATATCATAATTACCCAAAGCATTGGTTGAAATATATCAGTCGAGGTGCGATTGCCATCGTTCAAAAAGGCGTACAACAAATTGTAGAGAGCATACAAACCGAATAAACAGTTTCCTCGGTAGCAGCATCTGACGTCATAAAATATTATGGAGAGCTGAAAATTCTGACAAAACGACTGAAAGTGGTATGCCGTTGGAAAAACAATATTCAAAATACCATAATTTTACGTCAGACCTTATGGAAGCCAACAGAATGGTCTGTCTGAACATCATGTTTTGGTTTTTACTAAAATCTTTTAATGTACCCAGTTAAAAGAGTTCGTTCCCCCCGTGAATTCTATGGTTTTATCCAGACCATTGAAACATGGGTCGGCCTAACATCAACATCGAGCAGTTATTCCCATAATCTATGTGTGGAGTTATCAAGGAAAGCATCCAGCAGTTACTATCTTAGGCTGCAGCTTAATCTAAAGAATTCATAAAAAATTTTCAAACTTTTTCAAGCATGAAAAATCAAATGTTCATGCTAATGGTAATCAGTACAACGAGCTTTTGGGCCAGTGAATTTGTTAGATGCTGTTGTACATTCTTACCCTTCCTTGTGAAGTGTGGGTAAATTTAATTTGTCAAGCTGCTGGGAATTGGATTAGAGTTTACAGAATCGAGCAAATGAAACAGAATGCCGCTAATTCCCTGAATCTTGGCTTTAGAGGAAAATTTGATACCGTTCCTACCAAGCATCTATGATGCAAAACTGCATTCTGGGTACACAGTAAACACCCCAGATATGAACTACATGAGTCCATGCAGTTTGTTTAGAAAAGCTAACGATAGGTTCAAGATTGCCGTTTGCAGGTTTAGACGACCGCAATATGCATCCACATGTATTTTGTTCGCGTAGTTAGTGAGATTGTGTGAATGCTGCCAAATGTAGTTAGTCATCAAAAATCATCAAAGAAGGAATGTGTTCAATCCAGGATGATAGAGTTACTCCTACTGTACAGACAAACGGTGGTAAGACCAGTTGCAATCACGGTTTTCAAGCACAGAAAATTCTAGACCAGCTAACTAAGTTTGAGTGAAAGTTGCCTATGTTTAAAAAGCCAGGTATTTATGAAACTTATCCAGTTTGGTGAAAAGTTCCCCAGAGTCAGTGTAAAGAGTCCGATTTCCCGCAAAGCTCAAATTCCACGATATTGAAGTGTGATTTTGGTGAATACACACGAGACTATCGCTACGCGACGGCCACACATAAGTAAAAGTTAGTTAGCTTAACCGTCAGGCATTGTGAGCACTCTAGTTTACCGAGGCCACAGTATTAATGAATGTGCATTCCCCATAACCACACCCTCGGTTAGAACCAAGATCATACAACTTCCACAAAAGATGCTTGGGCGACTTGCTTCTTGACCCACATCAACGTTTTAGACGTGTATTTCATCAGCCCACGAGTAAGACACAAATTCACAATAATTGGCTGTTTTAAATCGCAGAACTCAACTGTACTAGTACCATACCCTCTTACCATGATGCTTTAAACATTTGGAGGAGAATAGCCGCGGTCCTTTTACCGAGAAATACCTGGATAGGGCTCATAACTACATGTAACAGACAAATGTATCTTCATGATTACAATGTCTAAGTCTTCACCATTTAAAGCACCCAACATTTCTGCGTTTGCATTATTTAAATTTGATGAATGGTGATGTGCAACGTCGCACTCTCAGCCGGACAAAATGATCCATCAGGGAACGGGTTCCAAGTGTAGCACTTCGTGGAAGCGTGTACCACTTGCTAGGGGCTATGAATATTACATCAAATCCTTTCATTTAAACAAAGCGGTTAGCATTTTGGAGGGCAAAACAATAAAACCCAACTGCTAACGACGGCATTGGATGCGATGCTGTTGAGAAAATTTTTCCAAGTTAAATGTAAAACCAAAACTCCTTATTCTGCTGACCCATAGTGTAGAAATGGGCGTGACGATTAGAGACTGTTTTTACTCCGTTTAGGTTGAACTGACAACGGATGAATAGGCTTAAATTGCATTAAAAAAATATTGCGTGGGCCTTATGGCGGAAAACGTCAAAAATTTGCAAACAGTTTCAGCTACATATACACTACATTGCATTTATTTCGTCTGTTTCGTTCACTTGGGAATGTCTGGAAGGGAGCGGAAACCCATGAGTCTGGCAAACGTACCAGTTGTTTTCTCGAGAATCTTGGCTCAGGATTCCAAATATATCGCCTTAAGAATGTCATCAGGGTCAGCAGGAAAGTTTATAAGCCATATTCTTTTCCCGATATATACGGTGGAGTCTTTTACATCAACGAATATGAAAAAGACGCTGTGCGTTTAGACCAACTGTCGTGGTCAACTACATGCCGCATAATTAACTCTTTAGAAAGATGCCAAAAGAAAATGCATAAACCACTCAATATCAGGCCTTGGTGTCCTTGCTTATGGCCATTCTATTTGGTTGTGCGACTTTGCCGTGTTTATGGGTCAAGTTGCCATGCTTCACGTTAGTTATCCTTCTTCCGGTCAACTTCATCAGCTCAGTGTCTCATAAGTGCCAAAAACTTCTCAGATTTCTAGTATTCGCATCCGTTCTCCTTTCTGAGAACTAGGGCTTTACTCGTACACTGCGTTTATCATTCCTCGTGTTATTTAGCATGCTGCATTTTTCGTGGGAGGAATCTGTATTGAGTGTCATTCAAGATCATTGATCTTGTGATATAATTAAGCGACTAGACAAAGAGGAAGTTTCCGCCCTCATTCGAGATATACCAGGATATTTTCTGTAGAAAATTCACAAAGAATACCACGAGAATAAATCACCAAAACGTGATACATCTGTCAGTTGTAGAAATGAATTGCATTTCTCCAAGACGTTGCTACCTTGTGAATCATCTGTTTTTCAAAACAAAGGCAGAGAGTGACTCCAGAATACGGTTCATCCACCTCATTTCCGAAAAACGGAAATGCTGATGTGGACGAAAAGACCATTTTACTGGTTGTTCTAAGGATTTTCGTTCAGCGTAATTCAATTAATACTTGCACAGCGTTCAGCAATAGTTTCTGGTTGTTCACAACCTAGATGAATTCGTTTGATGCTTCACTCTGCTCAACGAACTTGTTTCTGCTTCCTCCATTTCTCATCGTATATGCATGGCATATGTAAGGAGGAGGTAACACAATTGCAAATCATTCACCCACAATAGGGACTGCAAGCGCTGAATTGGCTTCTTGCTGAGGGCGGTCCCGTATTCGTAGGGATCAGTCGAATCTGTTTTCCTTCGGTCCCTCATTTATATATTGGATTTGTGGATTGGATTTGTTATTTTGGATTTGTTATTTTATTTCCATTCACTATTTCACTACAAGCTTTTTTAACATAAACGCTTGTACCTGAAGGTACTCTTTGTGGTCTGGTAACAAGTCTACTGCCGTTAGACTTGTTCAGGTCTTGTTCACTTTTTCTCCCCTAAAAAAGGCAGCGCCAATGTTAAACTTGGCAAAGTAATTAGTCAATCCTCGAACACCGAGTAGGGGAAATTATTCCTTAAGTTGAGTGATTGACTGAAACACTTGGCTATGCACTCAAAGCACTGCAATGTGGTCATTCAAGTTCGGACAAGTCTTTGATTATTCTTTTATGACAATGTGATTTGTCCGTCAGTTTGTGTGTGCAGAGAGGTTGTGCGCTACAAATACGCCAAACATGCATGTTTCTGGCATGAAAATCGTCTAGATACACTTGGATTTTCAAGTCAGACTTCCTGGAGAGTAACTGGGTCCCGGAACGCTTTCCTGAAGCAGCACAAGCTAGGATGGACCTAGACAAGTATATTAGAATTGAAAACTCACCTGCGTAACAAGGAAAGTGAAGGATACCTGAACCAACCTAAATTAGGCAAACTCTTCACACCAGTTGCCATCGTGTATCATTTGAATGCTGCACATAGCTTTTTAATTATTTTGGATTGGTTATACCTCGATTTGCTACCGACTTGGGGAGTTAACCTTTCTATCACCGGCGCCCCTTTCATTCGAAGGTGAAGCTGGATTTCACATTTATGATTCATATTCATGAAATCCGGGATCATGCACATATTTATTATTATATTATATATATTATATATATTGCATGATTACATATTATATTATATTATTATTATATGATATTATTATATTATATATATATTACTTGTCATACTTACAAATCGCTGGAAATAAACGAAAGTAACAAAGCCTTCGTTGAATATTTCTGTTTCTTTCAGCCCACCGTGAACCACTGAGACTTTGAAATTTACCTGCATTGCCGAATTTACCCAAAAAGCGGGTTGAACCAGTCGAGAAATTGTAGAACTGAATTCGTAAAATTTACAGTTGCTTTGAGAAACAGTTACGTTGTTCGTGTTAGACCGATGGAAAAAATTGACATTATATTTTTTTTTCATTTTTGAAGGAAGCAATTGGGTCAGTGTAGTTCAGTCGTCGAACGCAGACTCAAGACTGTTAAACTTCCATTTTGGCGTTTATGGTTGTCTGCAAATGATTCGCGCTTCTGAAAAAAATTACTGCCATGAAGTCAACCAAAATCCTCTGCTAATTGATAACTATCCCCAGCAGAACTATTCAGGACACGACGATTTCGGGAAATTTTTACGAGCAAATGGTACTCGGTTTATTGATGTTTCTGCAGTATAACATGGTTTAAACGGCAGTCAAAAAGCTGCAGAGTTTCGGCCCTTTCCTTAAAAAATGACTGTCGGAAACCACCCTTTATATTATATTATTCTTTCGTGCACTGACTGCTTGAAGCGACCGAACAAAGTACACTTTCTTGAATCTTTGAGGAAAAAGGAACAATGTTTGTGGAAATACATTATCACCTTTATATAACAAATTTTAACCAAGTAAACTATTATTCCAGTCAAATAAATGAAAAAATACCGTCTGAAACTGCAGATTTACAGTTGGTTGTATTGATGAAGACTGCTTAAAGCGACCAAAGTCTAATCTCCTCTGGGTACTGGCCGATTTGCAATGCTGGAACATTTTGGAAGAAAATTCATTATTCCACTATAGTGTCAAAATTTAGGGCTGATATTATCAGCAAGGTCATTGTCCGTTTGGCTACATTTTTCTGCTTGTCATTTTTTACGGATGTCGGAAATGGGAATCACGTGATATCTGGTGCTTGACTACAGATGCAGCTAAATACAGCGCAACGTCGGTTTTTTCCTGCCACACATTTTGCCCACACTGTCAAACAGTTCTGTAGTTCACAGCCAAACCAGAACATATTTCGTTTCTAAATATCCAAGAAGAGGTCAGTCTACTTGTCTTGGTGGGGCACAGAGTTTCCAGCTTCGTGCATACGAATAGGGTTTGAGGAATAACGAAACCCTTAAAATTTGAATTCAGGGTTGTGGATTTTTGCTCAGGATATTTCTGTTGTCAGCAAACATATTTTCATATATCACCGGGGCTTGGTAATAAACTTTCCCAAGTGCATCTACTCAGCGTTCACTAAGACCTGTTTAATACACAGTTAAACACCGTTGTCCCCCGCCGATTCGTGTTTCACTGGTGTGAGCACTATTGAAGGTGCACAGTATAGAGACAAATGTGAAGGAGCTTGTAACATTCGTCAACATTACTTGATAGTATTCACCGAAAGATAAACGAGGGCTATGAAATTCAAATGAAGGGATTCTTGCAGCTGTAAAACATGCTTTTTATTTTCTATAGAGGAAAATGTTGGTAGCTAGTGTAGCGTAGATGGTCGTTGGCTTGTTTTCTGAGCTGGAAAATTTGACTCGATTTCATCAGCAATCGTGGGTTGTTAGGGAGCGTGGTAGTGCGTATCGATAGGTTATCGTTTTATATTTTTGAAGTATTATTATTTTTAATTCTTTATTTCATATAATTTAATTATTATTTTTTTCATTGAAGACGAACAAAAGCCTACATATCAAAAGAACTGCTGTGCAGAGAGCTGGAAATTTCGGCGGTTTTACCAGAAATTCCAAACAGTAATTCAAATCAGTTAAAGTCAATATACCAAAAAAATGTGCTACCTAATTTTGTGGGTGATAACCAGCATTGAACAGCTTACGAATCTTTAGGCAGATGCGAATAAAATACATTCCGGACAGAAATTCACATATCAAAATTAGACAACCGGGTGCCAGCAACTTACACACTACTTGTCCATCGACTACAGGTGAATTATCTCGAGTCTCTCGAAACTTCCTTAGACTTCAATGATCACCCAAAAATGGTTATTTGCTGCTAATAATGGCTGATCAATCGTTTTTTGTGTAAACTGCGGACGCAAGTGTCGAAATTTCAACAGATTTTTTTCAACTGTGGGCACTTTCGGCACCAGAATAAATGACGAAAAGCGAATTTTACTACCGCTAACCAATCATGGTTGACTTACTTGCTGTAGAATTCAGAACTCAATCTCAACGAAGATAGCGACTTACTTTCATCCAGCAGTTTACAAAAGATCGGGCGAGCCCACCTAGGTCTACCTGATAAGTCCGAATAGGGGGTGAATGGGCTGATGTCAATGCATTTTATGGGCCACCAACATTGTCAAACGTGTTTTCTTTCGTCATTCACCTAAGTGCGGTGTTTGTTCTCGTGGATCTCGTTTTGCAAATGTGTAAGACTAACGTTCTTGACGTCGGCCGGGCACTAATATTTTGACTAGCCCAGTTTAAATTGATGGCAGAGTCGATGGGTATTTTGCCACTTCTCCTTTAAAGCATCAAATTAAATTGAATATCCCGCACAGGGATTGTAGTTAAGCAACTTTTGTTCCCCGTAATTAGTGTCCTAAGATTCAGTGCTTCTCGATAAAGTTGCAGGTTGAAGAAGGTCACCAAGTGAACATTAGGTCAAAATATAGTGAAACCTATGAATATTCCTAAATGACAACGGACCGAATCAGTGAGGTTGGTGTGATGTTGATGTCGTCTTCACTCTCCACACAACTTTCTGGCGAAGACATAACGGTGAATCTGTTTCGCGTTAAGGACCAGAAACTTCTAAGGGCCATAACATCCGCGTCTGATTTGCTTGATTGTTACTATCTCCACCTTTGGAAAACCATCAGCTAACCCATTGTTTGGGCCGTCGGCCCTGCGGAAGTAAAGATGGCCAACCAGTTTACTTAGTTTGATATGTACCAGACACGACACCGAGACTACAGCGGGTCATTAGATGTGCTCTTCCTTCTGTATGTCTGGTAACTTCTAGATATCAGCCATCTGACAAGGTATACTTCCTCACACAAATTGTAGCAGCTGCTTGTGACAACCTAGTCCAAAACCAGGTGACAACCTCCCAAATAAAACACGAAAAACGAACATGACTTAACTGCAAATTGTAGCTCGATTTGTAGCACACTAACCAAATTCGTCTCTTCCCTGAAAGAAAATCTTTTCATCTAAGTTATCAATTCTACGCCTGGTCGTTATAACTTCGAGTATTCCCCGGGTACTTTTTACTTGTTCTAGCATTTGCGTCGAACTTTAGGGCATAAACGGCACTGTAAGCAACATTCTAGTTGTCCCAACTTAGGACCAGATGATTAAGAAGCCACCTGGTTGGACCTTTTCACCAGTTGAAAACCATACAAAAATCACTTGAATTCTTATAAGTCATGAAGCCAGCGACTGCTGCTTTTTGGTTTGTGGGTGATTAATGAGCAACTTAAATCAACTACTGCGAAATTCTTGGTGGATTACAAGTCACGGACAGACCAGTTCCGCTTTGTAGCTGTCGGACAAATTTAGCCTATAAACAAGCCACACAAGTCCTGAGAAAGAACGGGTAGAAAAACTTACATGTCAGTATACAATAACATTTTTAATCAGAGACCTGATAGCGCGTTCAGTATACGTCCAGAACGTTTCAAGTCGCAATTATTAGGTCACTCACCTCAAGCAAAATTGACTGGAATGAGAAAAAGTTTGGTCAGCCCGTGAGAAGCATCTTAGGAAAAACTGTGAATTTTTAGGAAGCAGCAGTGTAGAAACGGAATGAAAATTTGGGGAAATTGAAGAAAACCTAAAAATTATGGGACCATTAGAGGACTGTTTGCACTGACAGGAGAGCTCTTCGTGGTAAAATTTTATCATTCGCCCGGAATCACCATGATCCGTCTTTCGCGCTTTGATAAGTGCCAGTTATTTTTGTCGTCGTTGTGCTACTTCCTCGTTAGATTTGGAGCCACATACCCTGGTTTCGATTCACCCCGAGAGTTTTCCTGTTTCCTATAGGTTCTCCAATTGAGTGGGATTTTCAATACAACTTATTAAGTTCAGTAGTTTTGTCAGTTCTTGATGGGTTGCGATTTGGTGGCTGAAATAATCTGTTTCAATTTCTGTCTCAAGCAACTCGGCTGACACCTGGATTCAACAGTGTTATGATGTTAACACTGACAATGAGAGTCCACACGGACGAAAAAATGCATACCGAATGTGACGCAGTATTGGTCAGATTTCTGGTTCCGAATGATTTCCAGGCCTAAACAGCAAATTTAAAATAATGATATGTATACGTGCCTCTGTTGAATAAGTTCCGTTAGATGCAAAGTTAATAAATACGCTCAATGCCACGAGGAAGCAGAAAGATTGAATGTTTTATCAGCAATCAACAGTACTGACTTCATCCGAAGGTGCCTTCCGAGGAATAAAGCCAAGATGAACAGCATACACAGTTGTACCATAAGTTGAAACCGCTGGAAGGCATCACATTCTGAGCTGTACAGTAAGCAAGGTTCCAGTGCCATAGAATCGAGTTTGTTGGTACTGTATCACAGATTCTAAGCAGGCTGGACGACCAAGTAGATAACTTTAAAAAGCATGAAATTGTACCTCATAGATAGTTCGGATGAAACATATCATCGAAAATTCTCCCGGTAAAACGGAGAACCTCTGGCGGTTTCTAATTTTGTCTTCTCTCGTCTCCACTTCCAGGTAATTTTCTTTTACTTTGTTCAATTCAGGTTTCTGTTACACCTGAGTTTCTTTGATTATCATGCTGGTCAACAGCCGTTCGACTAGTTGTGTTGCGGAGGGAAAGGCAGATTACCCCACAACTATGTCTCTAAAACATCACAAAAATTACTCTCACTCTGTTGTAGTTTAGTCTGACCATAATGATTTATGAAGAAACCTTTCTGTTAACTGAAGTGTGATGGTGTCTATGGTACATACGAACAATTGCGCGCACTGTATGCAGGACGATCAATCTCTGCATTATTTAAATGGATAAAACCAACAAAAGTGGAAAGAATAGTCCATTTGTTGTCAGCAAACTTAGCACGACACTTTAACTATTGAAAGATTATCTTGTTTGAAACTGCTGGTCGGAATACTTTAATTTGACTGACTTTTCAGCCACAGAAATTGATTCCGTTTGGTCCAATAAATTGCATAGGTGAAGGTTGATGCTGTGGTTGTCATCCGTATGTGTATATTTCAATTTGTTCGACGTGCTCCGTTCATAATACCAACTCGTTACGGTACCTACGAGCTAAAAAACGTGATCATGAAAATTCCTTATTTTACCTGCCATGTAGGTAAATGCCAGCATGGTCATGTATATTTAAAAAGTGACTATATCCTTCTAAACGGGACTTGCATTTACACGACATCACTTAGTTCCGACAGTACAAGAAGGGAAAGTAAAATCTTTTGTTGGTCTCAGAGGGCCAGCTAAAACTATGCAGTGTTGATTAGGTTCCCGTACATGACACTTGACCTGACACCAACATATTTAATGATCTATCTGCACATTGTCCAATAATACATGTCACCATCATGATTTGTCCAAGGGGAGACCGCTGAATTGTAGGATTACCAGATGCGTGCTTTCAGAATTTCATTTACGGTGGTGCAACAATTCTTTATGAAGAACACTTTAAAGAGCCTCCCCCCGACCTAGCAGTTGATGTTTGCTTCACTTCTGTCCAAGGGAATACCGTTCACGAAAAATTGGCCTCTGAAGCACCATCGTTCACTTGAAGTAATTCTTGTACTGATCTCGACATGTAATCCTCTCATGACAATTGGATCCAACGGAATCAACTTGGGCACAAAGACAATGAGAACAATTGTGAACCCCCCACATCGAGAGGCTACCATAAACCAGTAACTGCTGCGGTGAGATACTCCGTTCGATGTGAGCGTGACCGTCATTCTGTCCGCTCGGCTGAGCGACTAGATAGTAAAAGCCTGATCATCAGACGTGGTGGTTACAAATGCGCTGGGCTCAAAAACGGAGCAGAGGCTATGCATACGACCTAGGACATCACTAGACCCGTGAGCACGGAGCATAGCCCCATTGTGATGCTATGTGAGGGGTCTTAATCTAAACCAATTCACTGTGCATGCAATTCTAAGTTTATTCCTTTGTGCATGTGACAGGTTACTGTAGAGTATTTGATTATGCACGCTGCCCAGTTTGCTTGCACGCGAAGTCATTGTCGATGCATGGGATAAAATAAATCCGTCTGGCTAAATGATCCCTCAAAATCAGGCTACTTTCATAAAATTTCGAGGGAACAATGGAAAAACTGGCAACTAGTTAAAATGTCCCAAATGTTGCCTTCCTCATACTTACGGCAAGGTAACTGTCGGAAAGTTGTGATAAAAATTGACAACGTAACTGGCGAAGCCGATTGCTTGGCGCCAGTATAAACTTTCATGGTCAAATCTGCTAACATCCATTTTTCTTCTGGATTAACTCATCATGTAAATCCTATTGGTCCTTTTGTCATCCGTAAACTTGCTGAATTGTTTAAATCATGACATACAAGTATGACAAATCTGAAACCATGACATTACTTTCACTTCACATTGGGTTGGGAAACGGTAGATGGATTTATTGCTCGAAAGTTTTACATGAAGGCCTTGTCAAGTCACGTAACTAAAATACTAGGCTGGAAGACTCACAAGGAAGACGGAGATCTGACCAGTAGCCAACAAACTTTCTTCCCAATCAATTTCTAGTGTCGCTTGGGAGACTTAAATATATCGTGCGGGCGTGTGAACTCACAAAGATAGGGCTCTTTAACGTGTCATTTTCTCTCCACTTTAGTTTAGTCACAATACCATCGGATAAGCCAAATGTAGTTGCAGAAACATATATCATTTACAGCCCTTTTCAAAAAAAGTGCCGCTAGCATAGCCAGTTAACTTTCCATAAAGAAGCGCCATAGCAAACATTATTTGTAACAGTGACCCAGGTTTACTGGCCAAATATCCTACGTTGTTGTGCTGTTGGCTTGACGAAAAGTGCATCAATTAAAGATACAGGGGATGGGGATAGATGAAGAACGATGGTGATATTCTCCAAGGTTCACAATGACAAGATTGACTCTACTGACTCCGCTCTAGGTGGGCAATTGCTGAAAATTACCTGCCACCCACTTTTGATTTGTCCTTAGTTCCTTAGCTGTTTCTTACCTGAATACCAACTTGCTGATTTATGCCCTCAGTTGCAACTTCATGTAGTCTGACCGAATGTTACCTAAACATCACCTTTATACCAGCCTGGTCACGGGTCTCATCCAGCGCTTGAGGTTTACAACATTCCCTTGAGAACACTTGTAAATCAGAATTCGGTGCCTTCTACATCACCTGGCCCTGGCCACAGTTCTGTTTCATCAGGATGCTGTACTAGCCGAAACACATTGAAATCACACTACGCAGTAGTCGTATAGGTTAATTTGCTTCCAAATAAATTATACCCTATGAATGCCGGGATTCATTTCTAAGGAATTTGGTATTCGGCTAAACAAATTTCCTCTGCTTCTTCTGTCATGCTAAGTTTGATGCTTAGTTTGTTTCAAAGGCATGAGAGGATGACTATTTACATAGCTGGGTGTTCATGACAATTATTATTTTTCCAGAAATCAAAGATATACTTCGTTGTTCCACAACATTAAAGCAGTAAAACGGACGTGGGTTCTGTTAACTGACTGGGACACCCCAACGCAGAATGGAGTAGTTACGAACGTGAAACAAAATATCAATAACGCGGAACTTTTAGGTTGCGCCATCCTCCGTTCGTCAGCCGTGTTACTAAGGAGTACAAGGGTGGCGCAAAGAAATTCAATCTGATCTACATGACAATGTGCTTCACTTGTTATTCAAGGATCAAGAAATCTAACCCTTAACCTTCAGGTAAAGATTAAGGAGCATAATGCCACCTAATTGTTTTTTAATGAAACTACTCACATCTAGCTGAAAACTGTTCGATAACGCAGCGGCCGGTTTCAGCCTTCTTGAAGCTCACCAAGTAGGCGCACTCCCCGACGTTTAGGGAATTTGTGAAATACACTCATTTGCACACCAAGTTGGTTTCTACAAGATAATCAACCAAATATCATAGAAATTTCTCTTTTTTTAACTCTCTCTTCAACTAAATGTCGAAAGGTTTTCACTAAACCTTTCATTCTGGAAAATATACTGTGATGTGCAGAATATCGTACAACTAAAACATAAGATGGCCTTTGTGCAGTGCATTCACTAAGAGAGCATCACAAAGGAGAGGTTCATCTGGGAATTAGTTGAGTTTTTAGTAGGAAACTTGTTATCCATAATGTTTCAGTGGACTGATTATTAAACATAGCAACCTAAACTCCTGGTCTAAGCCTAAAAAATAGTTCCAAATTCGGCCAAATCGTTAGTATGACGTTGAAGACATACCGCCAAATTTATAAAAAAAAATCTACCACGATATCTCGCATAACGTAAATCACTCTGAGTCAGATTTAGCTGAGGGATTTAGCAAGTGACAATTCGGTTGTTTTAATGTCGCACCCTGACACCAAACTAAGTTGCAAAATTATATAGTTTTCCGGATATGAAACCAAGCTCTTTTTGTCCAGCGGTGCACTCATCGTTTAGATTATCCAAACAGCCTTCCGAGAGCGCACATTAGTGTTTCAGCTTATCACCCGTGTATGCTTTTGGCCCTTTTTGAGGAAATATGACTGCATTCTTTTGACAAAGCATTTAAAGCGAATGTCTTATAAGATCCTACCAGGAATACTGATGCGCTCGACTACGCGCAGTAAATTAGTTTGCCCAGACGACTGTTTGGAAATCCTATTTTTTTTAAATATTCCTTAAAACAGCTTTGGAAGGTCCTCGGTAGGGGAAACTCGCATATTCATCCTAATGACGTGCAGACTTGCACAGGTCAATTCTATGGCAGAATGTAATCGAAAAATTCTCGGACTTGATGTAAGATGTTTACGCGTAGAAAACAGTTGTTGTCAAACACTTCAGACGAACACGACTGCGTGAACAATCTGCCACACGCTCGACGGTGCAATTGATTTTTCTGCTGATACTTCAAAACACACAACTGCCGCGAAGACACTGCGCAAAGTTGGTGTGTTGCTCAAGTGATGTTTATGCATTCCCACTTTGCTGAAGAAAAAAACAACCAGTTCTTCTCCCGAGTGTTGTCTGTGTTCATTACACAGAGACCTAAAAAGGGGAAATGTGATTAAGTGGAAAAGCTTTGAACTCACAGATACGAATTGTTCCAGAGCCTGAAAAAGGTCCTTTGGTTTCTCTTATTGCAAAACTTGTTGTTTAACAAGATTCTTTGATGAAAACCATCAAAAAGATGCCGCACATGTCTTAAGGTACGCTGATGAACAACATGACATTAGTAGCTGACGTGTATACATGGAGAATCCGAAAGTTTACGATGCTGCCACAACGGACATAAGTGCATCCTGCACGTAACAAGGTTTTGGTCCATCTCATGTATCCCTTTAAATTCTTCCTCTCTTTCTCAGAGGGTCTAGATTAATTCTGAATATGCAGAATTGGGTTTTTGATCTGGGGCCGGTTGATATTTCTAAAAAAAAAGTGATAGGAAAAATTTATTAGCCTTTTGAATTTTAATTCCCCTCATAAATCCATGGAGTTAGTAGTTGGCAAAATATATTGTGCACGCACATCAATGACCACTGTTGTAGTAATTACAACCTCAAAAAAGTGTGTAAAATGTCTCGGATGACAAAAGCATGATAGCGATCCTCAGTATGGCCTAAATTATGCCTGGCTGCAGAGCGAGTCACTCGGAATAGGGCTAAAAGGTATATCGTGCAAAATGAAGTTACATTACATAAAATAAAAACAGTGATGCAAATAGGGTAGAAGTGAATACAGTAATGAAACATATTCCAAATGGAGCAAATGCAACAAAAATGTGTGTTGACTTATTGTGACACAGTTATCCGGCCTCACGGAGCTTTGAAGCTATGCACTTCCAGCGTTCCATAATTCCGATATACTTTAAACCTCGGGCAAAATGTTTTAGCTGTTGACAAGCTTGTTACCTGGAAGGAATTCCGGCTGGAACGAGGCTCGGAATTTATCGCATTTTTGAAAACCTTACAGTCGTCGGAATGGGAAGACGTAAAAACCAGTATTGAATCACCACCTCGGTGGAACGAGTAACAGGATATAGTGAGGCACACAACAACAATGAGAAACACTCACCGTTTTTATTAATACCATGTGTGGAAGAAAACGCTATTTTGTGGTTAGTTTATGTAAAACTATCTTAAAGTTACCGGATGCAGAATATTAACATTCCAGATCAGCAGCTAGGGTTTCTGGACGCAGCATCATTTTCAAAAGAAACTTCTGGATGTCGCAGAGAAGAACCAACCTCAACTGATATACTTTTGCCATAGAAAAGTATCTTATAGTATTCAATATGACATAATGGTTTACGTCCTTAACTAACTCTTGTGTCTTAAGTGACTCCGCAAGCAGAAGGCAATCATGTTCCACGGAGATTATATGGCGACTGCATCCAAAAACTAGACGACAACACAAAGATTTTTAGCGGGATCATGGTTACAAAAGGCACTTTTATAAGCTCCGACTGATAAGCTGCAATTTTCATTTTAGCACTGGTGTTACCTTGCACCGGTCTTCACTAAATACGTAGCAGGATTCGAAGAAATTTAGTTTTATTTAGTCCCCCATTTGCAATTACTCTGATCATCTCAAGGACTTCTGCGTCTGATCCTATCAGAAGAAATTGCGTGCTAACGATTTTCAAAAGTCTGTGTAAATCTCTCATTTTGTACTCTCAGAAATGTACCCGTTGTTTTTGCAGGGTAATTTGAACCTCTCAAAGCGGTAGCAGTGCAGTATTGTCAACCCTGGTATGGCGCCACAATGGATGCGGAAAATCGCGTCATACTTAATGTCGGAGGTATTCGACATGAAACCTACAAGGCAACATTGAAGAAAATCCCGGCTACGCGCCTTTCACGCCTGACAGAAGCGTTGGCCAACTACGACCCTGTACTGAACGAATATTTTTTTGACCGGCACCCCGGAGTATTTGCTCAAATTTTGAACTACTATCGAACTGGAAAACTCCACTACCCAGTGGATGTTTGTGGACCTCTATTTGAGGAGGAACTGGAGTTTTGGGGGCTAGACGCCAATCAAGTAAGAACTCTGTTTCAATTTTGAGCCACATTCCGGCGTTTGTCTCTTGAGAACTGCACACATGGTATTAGTTGTTAAGCGTCGGAAAAATATCCATACTCTGATCGGGCTGCATTTCCCAGAAATTTGGTGTGGCTTTTAACCCAGCGCTATGGACTTGACATTGTCTATTCAACTGCAATTTCGCCCGTACCGAAAATCGAGTGAAACATCTTACCCGTGCTACTTAAAGTTGGTTAGGTTTTACTCTCCATGAGCAAAGTTGTTAAACAACCGGGCTTGCTGCATCAGCGAAGGATGTCAGTCAAATTTTCTGTGAATACACCTAGGTTTCAAGAGTTTAGAACATCGAATTATGAGTTTTACCCATCGTAGAACTTCTAAGTTTGTCCTGTTTGTTTGTCAGAGATAGGCAACATTCACCAATGGTAAGTTGATGGCACACGTTTAAAGACTAAGAAAAGCTAAGGTATAACAGACTGGACTGCGCCTAAGATGGATTTCCCAAAACAGACTGTAGTGTTTTATGGTGTTGAGTTTAAAAAGTACCATACTGATAAGCCGCAACTGGTTTTGCAGTTGCCATACCAGGCGATCTGTTAAATTAAGCAAACTCGTTCGCTCTGTTATGAGCATTATATTTTTATTGTAGAACTAAAAGATCACAAGGATTACGCAGTAAAAACAGGTGTGAATGCTCGTTTCAGAAGAGCTTGGTAAAAAATCGGTCGTTTTTATTTGGGCAACGTTTCGCCTTTGACACAAAAGCTTCATCAGGCCAAGTGAACAGGTCACCAAGTTGGCCAGGTTATAAAGCAGACGGGGCACCAATCAGAAAGTCCTCTTCAGATTATCACAATAGGTCAGTGATGAGTGTCAATTAATGGCTCTTGTCTGCTAGTGTGGTTGCCAAAATCTTGAATTGATGGGTTGGAGGAGTTTCAAATTAGTTCTGATCAGCTCTTTTTCCTTAAACTTCCACATCACGGTGCTTCAGTTGATTATTCACCTCGGGTGCAACTGGTAGATTTGTCTTGGTCTTCATGGGCTTGTGAGTGCTCCGACAATTTAGTTGGGGAAGGGGGTGAGGTCAGGTGGAACTGATATGATGACTACTCCTTCTGATGACCCCACACCAGCACGTGTCAGCTCGACTGATCCAAAACCGTTCTCCACACGCTTGCCAGTTCCACGCCCTCTATTCTGTTAATACTAGGATGCTTGGCAATTTCTACCGCCTCGGCCATCAGTCTCTGTGATGTGGACCGTAGTCCTCGCCTCAAACCCTCAACATTTTCTAAATCTACTTTGTGCCCCGTATCCAGTGCATGTTTTGCAATTGCCGAGTCTTTTAATAACGCTCGATATTCATTTGCGTTTCCCGGCGGCCTGTTTATTTTCCTCTTATGATCTCCGATTCTTGGGTGAAGTCCCCTGACCGTCTGTCCTATGTATGGGTTTTCGAATATTTATCGAGAAGTACAAACATGTTCTCTTATATACACTAGTTAAATGGGTTTGGTTTGGCCGAAACCAGCTAAGATGTTATTTTTTATCCCAGGATTCTACACCTTGACCGATTTCGAAGTTTGCTTGTTTTCACGCATAAGCTCAACCTGCCTTTGATAATATTAACCTGGTAGTAAGGGAAAGCATCATTAGTGCGTATGGATAGAAATGACTCAGTAAACTCAATCAAGCGATCAGCTTAGCTCGTTAAAATCAAATCAAAACATTAGCACAACGGCAAAACTAACTATAAATTGCTTGTTGAAAAAGCTACAAGCATCACAAGTTGTCTTTGTTGATACATGAGTAAGTGTTCAACGTAGATGATTGTACCCTGGCACTTTAACTAAAACAATTTCCGTGAGTAATATCACTTGATCTGAACTACTGGAAAGTGAGACTTGTCCTTATTCTGATTTGTAACTGCTTCGTATATAATATTCTACTGGGAATTTTATACACATACTCATTGCAGTTATCCACATCGGGTTGTGGATGCTCTCTGCAGACGTACCCAACGAAATTTGGAGAACACTTTTCAGCTCACGGGACCCTGACATCATTTCTTCAGACGTCCTACAACGTGTTTTTATTTCTCAAGTTCCCAATGATATTTATGTACAAAGTAGAGTACTAGGAGAGAGGTGTAAAGGGCAAATCAACAGTGGGTGCAGTGAAAGAAGGTGCACACCAATATACAAGAAACTAAAGAACATTTTTGCTACTCTCGCTCTCTACCTAGGGTAAACAACTCTCCAAACAACTTTGTCGTTTTGAGGATTCTTAACTGATTCTGCTGATTCAGCTTGCTAAATTGTGGTGAATTGTGGTGCAAAAATAACCGCTCATGCGCGCCTCAATTTGTCTGTAAGTGTCATAAATACCCTTGGGAAATTTGGAAATAAAACACGGTGTAGGACGTCTGATGTCAGAGTTCCTTAATCTGGAAAGTGTTCTCCAGCTTTGATTGGGCATGTCAGCGAGAGAATATCCACAACTCGGTATGGATAATTGCAATGAATATGTATGTGAAATTCCCAACGGAATGTTTTATAAGAAGCAGTTTTCTGTAACATGTGACATTTAAACCGGAATAAGAAAAAGCTTTAGTTCGCTGTAGTTTAGAACAAGGGACATTACCCATTCTGTCCTGAATGGGTAAATTAGTGCACTGAACCTGGGAGATATTTGCATGGTCAACACACATCGCCACTCAGCATACGGTTTTTGTCGTCCAGCGAAAATGAAGGCCCTCTGAAAATCGCCTTACCAGCGATCAAGTGTCCAAGGCATTTCAATAAATATATTGTCAAACTTGTGGCTTCCTGATCGATTTGAATTTTTTGATGGGAGACCACCCAAGTTTCAATCCCGTATTTAACGCAGTACCAAAAATTGATGAACGAATTTAACCACATCTGCACATTGTCTTCGCAAACTGGAACTCTTCACCTGAGCTTTACTAACCTTCCATAGTTAAATAGAGGGGTTATTTGCATTGGTCCTTTCATCACTGGGCACTTTGTTAGCGTGTTACCTTTGTAAACTAGAAATGTTGTCTCCAAACTGACACACAGATGACAACTTGTGGGTGAATGAATTTTGTAGAAGCCGATATATTCCAGCTGTCATCTATGCACGCAAAATTGTAGGGCCGCTGCACCTCCTCTGTTAACAACCTTTTAAGTAAATTTCCCTAGAAACTCTCCGGTTATTTTGTCCCTAAAGAGCTCTTGTGTGGTTTGGTGCCAAAGATGAAATAACCCACAGACTGGACTGATTTTTTTCTAGTCGGTCTTGTAAATAAAGTTCTACGAGCAACCGGAACGCCGTCTGGTTTAAGTCGTTTTTCTGAAGTATGACAGTAAAGGTAAAAATTTTTAAAAAATAAAGACGTTTGGCAAATTAAAACCCTCCGCAAATGCGCTGATGTACACAGGAGACCAGATTCGGCTGCAATGATGGCTGCGCAGAAAAAAATAGCCAAACGTACTCATTTTTTCGAAAACATATGTCTTATTATATATCACTAATTGGAATAATGAGTGTATTGTTAGGAGAAAATAACTTTATCGCTGAACCGCAACGGACATCTGCGATGAGCGCCATTACGTTAAAGGATGAAAGTAAAAAACCACTTGTGTTTGAAGGTCAAAAGCCGATATAGCCCAGAGAAAGTTACTTTCTGGCAAGCGAAAACCGCATATGTCAAACCAAAATGTAACTGCAAAAGAAGTGGAAAGTGTACATATAAGAATCGAACCCAGGATGACAAAATGGCAATCCATTCTTTAAGTAACTCATAAATGGAAAAGGTGGCATCACTGAAAAGAAATCAACGTTATCAAAACTCCAGCATCTAACACCGAATCACAAAAATGCCGCACTTTTGAAAATTTTTGAGTGTACCTGTAACGGCCGGATGTGTAACCTTAAAATTAGCTTCCGGAAAAATTGAGCTGGCAGTTTTAATTGGATAGTTCGGCAGGTGTCAATTGCATTTGTTAGGGAGAATCAGCAAATTCGAGTCGATAGACTGGAAGTTATAGAAATGGCTTTTGCGAAATGGGTAATTGTTTAAAACTGGTTACCAACCGGGAACTGAACAACTGCTACAAACACAAGTGGAACGTGGAGGCGACTGGTATCGGTGGTGCACTGATTAGTCATTTACAGCTGGGAAGTCCCAGTGAATGTTATGAGTACGATTAGGATGAATCGCTAAAGCTTTGTAAATTTTCGAGATGGAGGGAAACAAACGGACTTTTTGAAAGTCTACAACTAGCACTTCCTTGAATCTTCGACAAGCATTGGTTAAGTCCACTTCAGTCTTCAGTTATATTGCAGTCTGATAGTGGACAAAATGACTGTTCTTTCCCCTACCTATGATAATGACTCCGGATGCCAAATTACCTGTCCGCCATAGAATGCTTAACAGTTTGAACACTGGTTAATATGACTGCGGTCATCGCGCTCTTTCTGAGGAATGGAATCACATTCTGCCTTACAGCTTTACAGGAAAGGATGAAGGCTACAGTCAAAAGAAAATGAGTTGAGCGCAACTCACTTCCTGTTCTTATAGTACTAAACTCAGTTAATAATATATAGATGGAAAGAACCTGCAGAAAATTTGGTTTACAAGTCCAGCGCTGGTTGGGCACCCATTACGCGGCGAAAATATCACACAGCAATCCAGTACTTTGGAAGTCAACTAGCTTGGCGATAATAGTATTTTTCCTTCACAAAATTGCCGGACAGTTGCTGAAAAAATAACTGGATCAGCTACTGGATTTGAGGATATTGAGCCATTTCCACGCACAAATGGTTTCTCCAGAGTCCATCGAATTCCTAATCTACTGTCAAGATAATCCTTTCCACACATCGTTTTTTGACCGGCAACTGTATTGCTGATTGGTAACCATTTGTATGATGTGAAGTGTTGGCCATACTTTACGAAAAATCCAACAAAATATGGTTTAATTTGACTGGGGTTGTTGTATGCACCACTGTGTTGTTAAACTGTAATCAATCAATATTTGGAAAATTTTGGCCACAAGTTTACTGTTGCGTAAAATGTTTTGTCAGTTCGCTTTGCTACCCGACGGTAGTTCTGCAGGTATGTCTGGTTGCAAACCCTCTACTAAAGTACATACCACTGACGCTAATGAAACCAACTGACGTAGAAGGTTTCTCAGTTCCGGACTATACACCCCATTAATCACTGTGTCAAACATTGTAGATCTTTGTTTCTAAAGTCCACAAATCGGTAAACTGACCAATCTAGTTGAGAACTTCATGTGGCCAGAAAATGTGGGAGAAAGTTTGTGATACTGTTTACACTGTCTATGACATAGTTGAAGACTTGAGAATCATTGTGACCGTTGTAAACACAAAGGCGCGCACTTTTCTGATTGCTTTATTAGTATTCGCTTATGATGATCAAAACTTTGCGTCCGGAATGCATTTTCCCAGAACAAAGGGTCGAAAAATTCACAGCTGATCAAGATTGTCCGCCATATAATACCCTATGTTCTCAGTATTGTATTTTCTACTCAGTATTTCACGTCCGCCAAAGTTGGAAGTCGAGGTCCACTGAAGAACCAGCACAAATTGATACGCGGTCATCCATAGGACGAGATCATCTTCGGAGAAGATTATCACCAAACAGAGATCAGCTTTAATCTTTCCTTTCGGTTTGCCTCTCATGAAGAGAACAGAGCAAACTTTCTTCATTGGGAACCAAAGATACATAAAGAATGTCCAGTAGGAATCACATTCATTGAAATGCTATGCAAATAGGGTCTGTGGAGATCGAGTTTAATTATTCTACTCTATTCTACCGAACGGATACTAATGGGCTTGTGTATCATCACTCTCACAGCAATTTTATTCTGCATTCGGAGATCGAGTTTAATTATTCTACTCTATTTTACCGAACGGATACTAATGGGCTTGTGGATCATCACTCTCAGAAATTTTATTCTGCATTTTGTGTTTTATTCTATACTATATAGACTCCTCGGAATAATTGCACTACCTCTAATTTTTACATTTTTTTACTTTGAAAGCTATCAGTGCAGCCTCTTGGTACCAGCAAAAAGCCGTTTTACTCAGTTCATCCTGCCAATTGTCATATCTGGCAGTTTGGAATTGAACTGATTTCAAAAAAGCACGCCTCTGTCTAAAGGATTGTGATTAATTTGGTTTTGTTTTTTTCTACTTATGCACTTATCCCGAGGGATTAAGAACCCCTCGGTACACCCATCAAGTGTATATGTTGGATTTCCGTTTTTTGTAGACCCTAAGGTTATCGGCCATGTCCAGGTGTGATCATAGGCACAGGCCACTTGGTTGGATTTGAATTAAGAAAAACACTTAAAGCGCAGAAACTTGTGGCTTGGATATTCCCTCAAAAACACTGGAAAGAAACTGGAAAAAGCCCTTCAAACCGCAAAACTGACGACACTTGTGTTTAAACTGAAAAAGCCTACTTGTGTGGTCTGTTGCTTTCATCTTCCGTAGTGGTCTAGTGTGTCACCAAACTTTGTGGACTGTTTGCGCTCATTTAAGTTAGATAGAGTAGTTTTGTGTACGTCAGCCCACAAATCTTGAAGGAGGAAGTCTTGTTCAGGTGTTAGCGCCTACTTACCAAATGAAGAAGACTTGCTCCCCATCCTCGCGAAGATTTTTTCGAATCAGTTAGGCGACTACGATATCGGTAGAATCTTTTGTTCTCCAGTTGGTCCGATGCAGGTCACTGGAGACCCCCAGTTGAAGTCACATGATACATTGTTTCGAGAATGACGGACGTGCACAGACTGAAACGGTGTTTGTGCAGTTAGCCTTCAGCATGGGTTTATTAACGGCACAAATAAAGTGGAATCTGACGCTTCCCAGATAAGGACGACATTTTGTCAGGTTGACTAACGAAAACAGCGGCGACTTTTCTGGGAAAGCCAAGCGGAGAGTAGCCAGGTCTAAAAGAAAATCAAAGCCCTCCACGTACTACGATGTATGAAGCAGAAATCTGAGTGGTTCAGCATTTAGCTGCAATGTATGAAGAGGCTATTCAAATTATAGGTATTGAGGCTTCTGGTATCTAAAATCAGCTGGAGTCGGTTTAATTTACCAGGTGTATATCTCGCCTTTGCGTATTTTTGAGCATTACGCTTACTGTTGTTGCGCTTAGAGTCATACCTACCCAAAAATTATGTGACTGCTCAGGAGTGTCCTACCTCTACGATTTCACACAGCTGAGAAACACCTTATCATGAACTAGGAAGTTCACCATGCATGACAAGTTAAGTTGTCTGACGAATGGTTTATCAGATTGATTGACGTAATCGCATGAACTGGAACCAGGAAGCATTCAAGAAAGAATTGTTGCTTATAGAACATATCAGCGAGCTCAGTAAAATCACTGATGGGACAAGCTATGGATTTTTTAATTAGATTTTGGGACAAACCTGCGTTGGCAGAAGAAGTGTGGCCAGATGAATGCTTCAATCAGAGTAAAACCCAAGTTCAGCCTTTTGCCTCTTTAGTGTGGACTAACTGTATCTGGAAAGGAAAAGGACAGTTACGGCTAAAAAAATGTCAGATGTGTTCAGCGCAACCCCGATATCTACAAATGATTAATTTTTGCATGCTGTGATAAGTTAGTTTGACGGAACCTTCATAGAACTGACCTCCTTACTTAGGCCACAATAAATATCCTTGTCTATTTGACGTTCTTCAGCTCACACGAAGAGAGCATTTTGTGACACAGTATATAGTGCGGTGAGTATTCACCGTGCACTGTGATATTTCCGGCAAAAATGCTCCTGTCGTTTATCCTTTCGGGACTCGACTCGTAGCCAACTTTCCAGAAACAGCTTTTGTAAAATATACAAAAAGGAACTTCCTTCACGTCATCTCAAACAAACGATGACTTACCAACCTGTACACTTCTTTTATCTCCTTAGTTTTAGAGTACTTTTCTCTGAAGGGTTTTTCACAGCCAGATGTAAGAATTCTGTCAGTCAACAACACCGCCAAAACGTTTTGCAGACAGAAAAATCTCTTGCCTATATGTTACCATGGTGATTGAAATCCTACTGGACTTCTCAGTAAAAATCGGTCGAACAGTAAATTATAAAAACTGATAATTTGGCTTGAATTAATCGCTTGGCTGGTCAGTGGCAGCTAAGGAAGAAAATTGAGAGACTAAACAGAAATAATCCATTTTTTTCTTATAACCATGTTCCCACAGGCCCACTGTCTCTCTTGTCACAGCTAGTAAAAAAATGCTTCAGAAAAATCGCATAAAATCAATAAGGGGCTTGTCTACGTTTGAAAAAAAATGCTTCAGGTAAATGGCATGTGACTTTAATCGGCAGGTGATCTTTCTGCGTCCCTTGTGTCTGCTGTGAACTGCAAGATCACCCTGGATGAACTGTGTCAGACATGGTGAGTTGAGGCAACGTCATTTAAGGCGGTTAATTAAAACAACTTGATTACTCCTCTAAACTTATAATTGAATGTTACGTTTTATTTACCGTCATTTCTGAAACAATAACTTGCACCAACGTTCCTAATAACTGTTTTGAAATAAAACGACGATGCCGGAGTTGTCTATAATTGGTCCACATAAAAACTTTGTGTTGTCAACAGAAGGTAGGCAAATTATTTTTGCCCCAAAACAGCGTCACTAAGGAGGCTAGTGATTTTCACGTTTCTTCTAATAGTATTATTTCACGTACGGTGGATTTGCATGTTGATCAGTAACACTAGGCAATGACGGATACGATGAGCTTCGTATTGCCTGCATTCAACCGTTGAACAAACCATGCTCATTCAGACCGACCAGTGTACTAAACTTAGGAGCCTCTGAGGTTCGACAGTAAACCCTCTGAGAGGATCTGCATCGGTAGGTAACTGGGAGATATTACATTCATCTCCGTTCAGGGACACCGAGTGGATTAAATGCGTTACCTGATGAATTTGATTTAATAAACCTGTAAAGCACAATTTGAGGTATAAAACACACTGCAAAACAATCCCCAGCTTGTACATAAACGGGTAACATGCATAAATGAATGCACTTTGCATGCAGAAGCCTTTGTGGTTTTGAAATAACGCATCAGACATTTCGTAATCAGTTTTACACAAACTTCGTAGTTTTAATGAGAATGGTTCTAATGTATGCTGCAATCCTCAGAAATAGTAGTTCATCAAGTAGCGCCCCAATGTGGTCATGCAACGCTTCCGAACTCTTCACCACGTAAAACTGCCACTTCCCTTGACCTCCCCCTTATATGTTTCATCCAAGTCCTAACTCACATTAGAAACCGGACGAATGTCATATGATACATTTGGTCAAACGCGTTCAGCTCCCAAATGAAACACTAAAATACCAGGTTTTACCACATACTTTAACAAGATTATTGAATCCCATACTCTATTGATGCACTCTGGTAAATAAAGAGATTATGACAAATACAATGGGGCAGTAACCTGTAATGAAAGTTATTTATATTTAATCATCTTTCCCCCGAAAGCCTAAACGAGATTGTATGGACTTTTGCAATATGAAACTCCCCTCTATGACTCCTTTATGACTCGTTATTATGAATTAGGGAATTAAGTTCATTCGGATCTCTAATTAGATTTTGCAAAACTGAGTGGTCGGTGATCCACTGAAGCACTGCAAACGTTAATCCAAAGTCCAAGTGTGTCTTCGTCATTAACGTCTGTGCAGTATACAAGGAGATTTTGCGTGCCCATAAATACACTATACAGATTTTTTGTATCAATAGACTATCTGGAAGAGATGTTTGACATTATTCTACGGTTCTAGCGGAGTGCACAAATAAAAATGCCCAAACAGGACTATTTACTGAAAGCTAGAGAAAAGCGTTTAGGATTTAAAAACACTGAAGCCACAAGTGCGATGACTTATTCGTCTATTATACTGCGTCTGGTCGTGTCCCAAGGAGCGATTCGAAAGTCTACTCGTATTTTAACATGCGATACGAATAACAGTCCTTGCGTTTGTGCCAATGCTATCCAATTAATCGTTTTTGGGTCATTTCTGAAACCATAAGAACCAACAGCCACGCAGTGAAAGGCAGAGACCTAAAAAATTCAAGCAGTCTGTTATTCATCTGGGGAACTACCACAAGACTAATTTTTCAATGAATAGACCTCAAACAATATTTACAAACTTGCGTCGATTATAAGTCGAAAACTTTGCGTCAAAAATTTCACCCAGTAGACCATTTTTAGGTTGTTGCAACCGGACTGGACACCATTCATTCAACCGGTAGTCTACGTTATCCTTATGTTGATGGCCATCCTCAGGGCTCACAGAATCATGGGTTTTAAGTGGAAGGGGCTTTGGTTCGTTCATAATTTTGTCGGTGAATTTAAACCTAATGTTCACTGAGTGAACAAACTTCCGTTTGTTTTCTTACATACTGCTAAAATGTGGCTTAACCCTACTATCCTATAGTGCATTTGTTTTTACGTCCTTCTGATGTTTAAGTGTCTTACCCCTTGAGACATCCTTTAAACCATGTCATATTCTTGTGTACGCTTGGATGAAGGACTGGGTGGAGTAGTTTTGGTGATTTTTCCACATAACCGCTTTTGACTTTGTATGCTCGCGCTTTCCTCGACGTGATTTGACCAATCCAGCTCATCTCTTGATAAGTAATATATGTTAGGTGCAATTCATTATGTGTGCTTGACAAAGCGTTCGTATCTAAATCCTTCAAACAGTTCGTCATGGCAGATGCAGCCTAAGTGAAAAATCTACTTAAGTTGGTCATCTCTTCACTCAGAAGCACCTTGACTTTGTGCACTCACATAAGTAGCTTTATGCTTATCTTACCTACTTCTTTTACTTTTTTGTCTGTTTGTGCGGAACTTCTAGGTAGAACCGTGTTGTTGGATGACTTACACGGCACATCGTGATACTCAGGCTACGCTTCAAATTCTCGACAAGTACGAAATGGATACTGATGGTCACCTACCGGAAAGCCTGTATAAACGCTTCGGTTTGGAGGAAGAGTACGCATGTAATGACTTGACAATGTGGCAAAGATATCGTCCAAAAGTGTGGGCCATGTTTGAAATGCCACATTCGTCGACAGGCGCAAAAGTGGGTTGTATTTTCTAACCTTCTGTTTGCTTTACGATGAACACACGTCCACGCAAATGCACGCACTAAAGTTCACATGTCTAACTTAAACAATATTTTTGTCTACGATTAGTGTTTGCCTTTTTGAAAATACTGCAGTTTGCTAGAGCGATTGCTCCTTGATGCTGTCATTTTCCCCGTTTTCGAACCGGATAAAATAGCCATGTAATAACGTAAGTCAATGCTTATACTTCAAGTCGCTGTGCCTGTCAGGTGAAGTTGTTACAGCAAGAGTTCCCAAAAAAGTCTAACATCTTCCTTTTTCTCAATACCCGTGTTTTCCAACAGTGACTCATCTGCATAGACTAATAAAACGGCACACACCAATCAGTTTAAGCAGCCTCTATATTGAGGAAACAGGAGAATAATTACAAGCAATATCACACCCAGATTTGTAACAAATTTCGGATCGTGCATTCTAAATAGTCACAATTATTGCGAAGAGAGACCGAAACCGCCCAGCTATAACATCATTTTGGTGCCTAACTGCCATGCCAACAGAAGGAAGCACGAGGCTACCCGCCAGGCTACCCAAGCCTAGACAGGGGAAGTCGAGAGACAGAGGTCGGGTTCGAACTACGAACCTTCTGTTCAGTAAATTCGCGATCTAATCACTTGAGCCATCTCGCTTCAAAGAAAGAGCGAAGGAGGGGCATATTCCGAAGACCTCTCAAATAATGAGTTATGTCCCCCCTTGTGTTATACTTGCTACTCAGTAGTAATATAGAAGCGATCTGGTTTACGCAAGAATTAAAAATGCTGTATACACCTGCTGGAAACATTTTTTCTCTACACGGTAATGCTTTACAATTTCTGCTGTGCATCATTCAGCCATTAAACGATTTTTCCCAAAAAATCAGATGGTTATCCATCTGCATAACGACATGTAGCTACAGACAGATTTTTATCGACATTTTTATCGTTCAAATCATCTATAAGCCTTCACTCCCAAAACCAGGAAAACGTGAGAAAACTGCATCAGATATCACGGTTTTTAGAGGCAACTGATAAACGTTTACACGCAGCTATGCGTGTAGGGAAAAAAGTAATTCCACGATTTTGTTTAAAAAACTTCCCTGATGACTTGCAATATCCTATTTGTCTTGGCGCAACTGGTGTGGTGTCAGAAGGGATTCGGTGTGAAAACTCAACTTTGTGCCATCAGAAACCTTAGTCAATAAAACCATAATGCCCTCTCGATTAATTGCACAGCTTCGATAGCAGTCACACTCCACCAGTCTCTAGAGCTTAGCAGCTATGTGTTCATTTATATACATTTGTATTAACATCCTTATTAGAGCAATGAGAGAGGAAGTTTAATCAACTCGATTCCAAATGAGGTTTGGGTTAAAACTAATATGAGCAAATGACCTGATTCTTACCAGATTGCGTGATACAGTTGGTTTACCGCACTGGATGAAATTTCCTGTTCGTGAAGCACACATTTTGGGCTGATGATTTGCGGAGTAACTTTGACTTCAGTTTGACTGAGTGAACGTCCATTGCCTAGTTTAAAGTTTGTTCAGTTTGCAGCTCATCATCTGCTGCTTGACGAATTCGCCGAGAGTTCGGCTGAAAGGTAAAACCAATTGCCAAACCATCCGTGCTAATGTTGGTTCGCCTTAATTGCCCATCGGACATATTTTGTCATATTACCTGATTCGGGTGCTGGTCATGATATGTGTCAGAATGCAACGCCGCATCCGACCCGTTTGGTGGTCTTCCCAGAATCATATACCTACACGAAATCTCTGTGGATCAGAAAACTATAATCAATTTTTGTGGTTTCTCCATGGAGAGTTCTGTCGGAGGGAGAAATTGTCAAACGCGAAATGAAATAAGGATTATTGTGATATACAGATAAACTTTTTTAAACATAGAGAGTTGGAATAAACGAAGAAAGGTCCCATTATCATGTCCTTTTCAACAGTGACGTCTAAAGAAAAGTATTTTACTATTTTAGTTTCAACTCAAATAAAACCGTCGGGTATTTTAACTGGAGGAATTTATGACACGATATGCAATAAGATCCAGGTTAGTTTCTCGATGACCTGCAGTTTCCACTAAAATAATTTCATAACAAAAAGCACTGAAACGGTGTTGGAAGGAAAAGATCAGGCTATTACTGATAAAATTAATCTCTAATAAGTATCAAACCTCAACTGAACTCTTTGGCGTAAACCAGTAGTACTTTCGAAAAACTAAACTTTCAACAGTAAACCACAATAAAGACGGAGTACTTGAACAACTTCTTTTGTTAGTGCGTCAGCTATAGAATTAAAAGGGTAGGATACTGTGCGATTACTGTTCTAAGACATAAATGACAGCATTTTCCATGTTTGCAGAATTCCAAGCCAGACCGCATCAAACTGTTTTGCTTGTGCAATACTGCTTATAGAGTCGATGAAGAATCTTGGTGGTCTTCGGTCGGTTTTGCTTAACTATACGCACATGACGCGTCAAATATTTAGCCACAATTGTGCCTAAATCTTGGTGGTGACTCTGAAGAATTTTCCCCCAAAAACGATAGGCTTCTTAGTAAAATTACGAAGTTTAAAAATGTTTACAATGTTTTCCTTTTAAAACGTTAACTGTGATTCTAAGACAGTGCTTCTGCGATATTTTTTTGCTGACAACCTCCGCACTTTTCGCACGACACCTATAACAATTTTTGGGAGGACTCAATAAAACCTTGATGGCTTGAGATAAGTAGCATAATGATTGTGTCATGTTGGGATATCCTGACAGATGTGTAATGTCCTCACCTAATAACTGAGTTTGGACAACCATTTGAAACACCTTCAATTAACCTAATGAAATTATTCCACCATGAAAAGACGTAATTTCATGTTAACTTAATAAAGCCATGATAGGATCGGTAAAAATGCTCCTCAGCGTACAGCAAAGCTCAACAAAATTCGGGCTACGAAATGGGCTTTCGTGATCTTCCTAATGTGACTGAATCTGGACTTTCAAGTAAGGCGCCCAATCCCCCTCATATTACACAGCCATTGATATTCCAGCAAATATACCTGTAATACGCGCCTAAAATTATATCTCTCATCAGCATTCGTGTGATTTTTAACTAAAAAGCGGTTTGAAAGGACAACTTAGGGGTGCATATTTTTAGTAGATGCTAAACATACAAGTTCTAGTTTTTTTTACTGTGTGAAATTAAGTTAAATATTAAGTTGACGGTTGAGTGAAGATAACCCAATATGCATGCCGAAACAAATTAACCCATTTGGGGGGCGCAAACTAAAGGAACTTTATAGATAATCTGAGGCCTGCTTACAATACCAAAAATCTTCTGAATGAAGAAACAACAACGAGCCATTAGAAACCACCATCCATTCAAGGTGCACGAAGTTTTTTATTGAACAGTCCCTCCTGTGAGCCAATTTTCAAGAACATCTAGAACAGGAAATATGCGCTGTTTTGCTGTCAACATTGGGATAAGCGACTGCAGCACAACAATCTAAAGGGAAATATATAAGAATGCAAAGATCGGTTACAGATTCAGCATTAATATGTATGGAGATGTACACAGGTCATTTCAACAGATTAACTTAGCATATGAATGCCTCAAAATGGAATTGCCATTCGTTCAAAGAGTATCATCTTTCGAAGAAGCACAGGTGAAGTTGAGTTGTAGTTCGAAATGTGTGCAAAAACTTATTCTTGGTTTTCTAGGCTTTTAGTAAGAGACAGGGTAATTCTGGTCATAGTGTATATGTCACCCGAGAACACTGTTGACGTGTACCAAGTATGATTATCGTATGTGAGAATACTCACATTCCCGCTATTGTCACTTATCGGGTTTTCGCCCTCAGTACACCACGTTGTCATATCTGTGTCCGACTGGAGCCAGCTGTCCTTATGACTTTCTTGTTCGTTCTGAACGACGGTCGTAATCATCAACAATCGGTTGGATACTGCGATAACATCAATGAGATGGCTGTGTTATTAGCATTGGGACGCCCTAATATAACGTTTCTTACCAGTAGGCAAGCCTGGGTAATAAGACGTCCAGGTTGGCCCTTTTGTGATTTTTCATAGTTTTTTGTACTGAGTGCAAAAGCGTCATAAATTTTTATGTATATGTGCCTTAGAATACAGTTTAACTCTAAAATTGTAGTTCAGACTTAACAAAGCTTTTAGACCTTACTGAGACACGTCAGCAAATCGTACGATTGCTACACTTTTAGACCTTACTGAGACACGTCAGCAAAACGTACGACTGCTACAATTCTACTGACCAAAACAAGTGAATACGTGTAGTATTTTTTGGTATAATTTCATCCAAAAAATAACTTTCGCAAAAAGTGACGACAAGATTACTCGGGCCTTCTTCGAATTACAGCAGGCGTTAATTTTGTCCTTATTTATTATTTATCATCGTTCATTGCTATTGTTTGTTTATTACTCATTTTATTATTATTTAGTGTTTTTATTTATTAATAATTTAGCTGGGTCTATATAGCGAACGGAAAAGGACCTTAACAGGATATATTCTGAGCAATTATAGGGGTGTTTTGAAGTAGGATGGTTGCTAAACACTAGAAAGGCCATTTCATAAAAATAATTTAGCACTTTTGATTAATTTATTGTTTCTCTAATCGTACAGTGAGAAAGAGGTTTCCATTGTGTTGGTTTACAAATCAAGAAGGAGTTCTTTCCGAAAATACGCCAATTTCCCAGCTTGTAGAGCCTTTTCAATGACTGAAAGATTTTTTATTGTAAAATTACAAGTGAGCAGACAGCCTCAGAAATCATGAAGCATTCTACTCCTGAGCCTATAGTGTTATGATAAGTGCGTGAGTGCCATAGGTTTGACAAACTCAATCCATAATGTGCCAACATCTAACCTTAAAGCTCTTGCGTACTAAACAGTATAACGTATTTATTTCCAAAATGCATATGAACTTTTTATGAGAATCGGTCTGGCATCTAATCGGCATTGCTGACCGCATCCCTGATCCGTTGAAAACTTGCGCAGCTAAGAGGGGATTCTTGTCAATATCGTTGCGGCATGCAATTAGCCCATAAATTCAAATGCCTTTATCAAGTGTTAAGATTGGGCATCCGCTAGTAGTAAATTGTATAGACCTAGATTCTAGATATTCGTATATATTCATCGCGGTCAAACACAAAATCTAATAATAACTATTGAAAACAGTGCTTACCATGCAAGTGATTGTGAAAAAAATAGATTTGGGGAGTTCATAACCCGTCAAGTTTTGTCATGATATATGAGGAAAGCGACAAGAAATTATACACGACTTTCGTGATTATACATGACTTTCGTGATTGGCCAGGGATGTTAAACCAGTTTAGTAATGTTACAACAAAACACAACGATCCTGATACTGAATGGAAGTAAAAAAGTCGACTAAGTTACTTTTGCCTATTATAAATAATGGTAACAATGGTGCAGTTAACTATCTACCATTATCCAAGAGAATAATTTAACTCGGGTTGAAAGTCTAACCGGTCAATAACAAACATTTTGCCAATTTATTTACATCGTCATTGTTTTCTGAGGACAAGGCGTTTGGCAACTTGTTGTTTGGCCTACTAAGCTCTGTCAACAAAACCAAATGGTTACGAGTATTCGGATAAGAAGTAACCAGTGATTTTCACCTATTTGTTCAGTGAAATGGACATTGCCCAAAGCTCGGTCTACTAATGTTGGGTCTATTTTACCTAGTAAAGTTGTTACAAACTCTAGGAGAACCAGCTGGTATTCCTTAATTGGGCTTCTTCATTATTCTGTTGTACGGATTCTTATGGAAACCTGCAGCAACAGTACCTCCAATTGTTGAGTGATTTTATGTTTGTTTACCTACAACTATGCTGTGATCAAACACTATGTAGTATTCTATTGAATCTTTTTACAGGGATCTAGGTAAGACTCACGAAGTGTTTCTTTGTAAGTTACCTGTTGCATGGAATTAATATTTTCACCAACGCCTAGTTTTCCCATCAACATGCCTTCAAGATGTTTCCACCAAAGTGGCTTATTATTGGTTCGACGAACAGACATTGCTTTTATCGTCAGACCCACAGGACAACATTAAAACCTATGGGCATACTACGCACGTTTTACCGTTACTCATCTACTGTCAAGAGAATCGCTGTTGTATTGAATGCAAAACTGGCCCAAATAAAGCCTGGGACGTATTTCTCCAATAAAACGCCTCCCCATAAGGGGGTTTATGTTTTTTGTGTACAAGCAATAATGCGTAAGAAACAGTACTAAAGCTATCCAAGCTTAGACGCCTGGTGAATGCATGAGCACAGCTTACAAAATCAAAAGTGGAAAAATCCATGAGTTACCCTTTGTTGTCCACGACGAAATTCCTTAGCTTAAGATACTGCGCCCAAATATCACAGCTTTAATTCAGAAAACTCACTGAGTTGCATCTAAACATGCCAAAAATGAAATAATCTATTTTTGAGTTGCCATACCACTGGTGTTGACGGAAAGCTGTTGTGTTTTCAGTAGCAGAGGAGAATTTTACCGCTTCTTAAATGAGAAATCGGAACACATGAGGCCCAAGTTCCAGGTTGCCAGAAAGTGAGCTACTGAGAACGCTGTTTCTTCCGTACATTTATACACTTGAGGTTCATTGCTTATTTAATGGAATAACAGCCGACATTTTCTAGAGTTGCTTGTGAGCCTGTTATGTGGCATTCACAGTGAAGCCATTCAGATACACCGAACGGATTTGTGTAGGTTGTCAGGAAGTTCAGACACATTAACAGCTTAATTTTGCATTCATACTACGCGCAGTTGCACATCTCGTTTCAAGAAACGTAGCAAACAGAATCAATTTAAAAATTGTTTCGACTGAAAGCAATCTAAAGATTAAGCGAATTGCATTATCAATGCGATGAAGGCTATATGAAACTTAGATTATACATGATGAGTACGGAATGAAATCTTGGCAACCTAGTGACATTTTACTGTCAAAAACTTCTTGATTTTAGGTTAACGGTTCTCAATAAGTTTGAACCGATGTAAACCGGATGTTTGTTTGTTTTTGTCAATTGGAAATCACACACTCGGTGGCCATAAAAGTAGAAGAATCTTTTCCACCTCGTTTTGATAGGTCATTTAAAGATAGAAGGTAATTCGCTGCTCGGTGCTTACAATCAGATGGCATGTTGTGAATGGAGTTTTTTTGTATTCGTCAAATTTTGTGCATCATTGGATGCAATATCTACAGAAAAAACGTACATGTTGATATTGCTGTCAACTGAATTTTAATGAAGTCGTAAAACTCCTTGTAACTTGGATTTTCGTCTCCAAATTTGTTCCGCAAATTCAATGAGTTTTTGTATCCAGCCGAGTCCTACATCTTCAGAATCCTTATTTAGAAATGTGCGCATTTTAGAACTGTAAAAAGCTCAATAATAGGTATCAGAGCCACGTGCATACCAATGCGAAGGTTGGTCGAAGGAAAGAGTCATCGGCTGCGCCAAACCCATTGGGACAGGAACCACCCGATAAACATCAATAAATCAAAAACTCAAGAACTACAACTCAACTTTTGCAGGTTCATATGTCCTAACAATAGAGGATGTTTATCCTAGATCCGCGAGGTATTTCATGTTACAATCTCAAACTCTTAGATCACTTCGGTTTGTTCCAAAATAAGTCAAACTTTTCCTGATGGTCGAAACCCTCGAAAAGCATTTTGCTGTAATTTCACGCTGTCTTTGAACTCAAGTGAACTTGAGTTGGCAAGCTAGTACATGTAGCATGTGACTTGAGAACTTCTGAGAAACTCTGCTCAATAGAATAAGCTTGCAGTGGGATGAGAACCACTGACTCCACCTTAGTATTCTAGCCGGTAGATATCCAGTGGGCATGCTATCAGGATTCCCAAAGTCTTGGTTGCATCAGTGTTTTGTTGTTGGAGCCCAAATGCTTTTGCAGGCAGTGGACACATGAACCTTTAGGTTCCAGTGCTAGCTCCGTTTCCATAGACTTGGATGCTCCCCGAGCAGTTTGCCCAGCGGGGGAGCTACGGATGGATGTTAAAGCCTGATTCAACTGACTGTTAGCATACTCAACCGACCGTCTGAAAGACCAGAGAGTTTGACCTAGGGCTTCACCATCCTGGCTGTTCCCAACCACAGGGATTGGTAAATATCCAGTCCCCTGAAAGGATCAGTGACTATCCAGATGAAAATTCCAGTTTATCATCATTGGTCACGAGATCGTTTAAAGAGGTCCGATATGCTTGATGACCAAGATGAGGGTGTGGAGATATGTGGACCGTTCCCGAAGCTAAACATTATGACTCATGTAACTGATTATCATATTCTGTCACACGGACTCCGGCAAAATCCTTCCAGGATTTGTTGAGGGTGATCTGATGTTTATGTTGTGCTTCGAAAAACTGAACTACTTTTTGTTACTCAGCTGGTTGGTTTTTGCTATGTTCACGGCGATCAACGTTTCCACCCATCAACAGTTTATGATTTGTTCTGCTTTAGATTACAAGCAAAAAGCGCATTATTTCGGTTGTTGTACCATTTTTCGTAATTCTGAAATGTCGCTACTTTCGAATGCCAGAGGTGAAACAGATTTTCCAAACTGTGCGAAATCAACCTAACACACATAGGACTCAAAATTATGAAAAATAATTCCAAGCGATTTAAAAATTTTGACCGAAATTCAACGTCAGCTGTTCCTAAATACTTTCAAAATAGGCAGTTATTACATCACCCTATCCACTTTATAGGCATGATTTGAAGGTTCATATATACTTAATGTTGACGCAGGCCGGTGCGTGACAGCTACTTGAAAACTGTCACGTTTACCCAAAATTTTGATATGCTTTTAAAAAATGTGCTTTCACTTCACCTACCGTAATATTTCTTCCCTTCATTCTAACTTATAGTGTGACATATGAAGGGAATGAGCTTCACTGTCATAGGTGGTGATCGAACCAAAAGGCCAAACAGCCTTACAGCTGCACATTCACTTGCGGAATATTGCAGATCGATGACCGATCATAACCTTCTTTTGGTCTCTTATTTGGGTCAGGTAGTGTGCATATGAGGGATTAAAAGAGCACCAAAAACTACTTTAACAGCAATAGATCATCAATTCGGCGCTAAGCGATGAATTCACTTTTTATCATTTGAAGCAAAGCAACGAAACGACCAGAATCCCATATGCCGTAATAACTAAACTCCCTACTAGCACAGAACACGAACTGTAAACACTGCGAGGTGGACAAGCCGCGTCAGCCAAAACTAACTGTCAAGGCTACATTTATTTCACATATTCTGCTGACTGGCGATCCAAGCTTTTAATAGACTAATTAAACCATCTCATTGCAGCATCGTCAAAAAGCGGGGCCAACACTTGTCAAGTGTCGCCACACTTGATATCTCAATAGGAAATCATAAGACAAAATTTTGTTTCTACAGGCAAAACTTGACGAAATCACTGTCCACGCAGACCATTTCGTGCTCATCCATGAGTTTACTTAAAAAGAGCAGCACTTCTGGCCTCACTTAAATCTGCGTGGACAAACGTCAAGTTGTACTTGAATATGATCAAGTGATTTGAACATTTCCGGAAAAACAAACGGGATTTCTTACTGAAGCTTGTATTCTCCTTCGAAGACATTCTTTTTGAGTTCGCGGAAGTTCTCAGACTGAAACTATCCATTAAGGGGATTTTTGATTCAACATACATATTTTCTTCATGTGGGATTTTGAAGTGTTGGAGGTTGCCTTTTGGGGAAGAAAGCTATCCAAACTAAACTTTAAAGTGCCTTGTGTTGTTTGGCAGTTTGAGTAATTAACGAATAAAATTCGGGACTTTAGAGACATTGCCAGCCACGGATTACCTATTTACATATATATTTATATAATAATATATTTATGTGCGTTACTTCACTAGAGATCTTGAAACAGGAAATGTCTGAATTAAATTGCTTCACTTGACATCACTCTTCAAAAGTTATTTGTGTATTTTTATTTACACTGCTTTTGTGCATGAACTAAGTTTTGTCCGTTGTATTAAATATTATAGACAAGCACTCTTAAAACGACACCTTGTATCATTGATTGATTCCATATAATGTCGCAAACTTTCTTCTCTACCACCTGGGCTTCAAGTGGTTTAAACCTGGTTATAGTGATTGTTAGTACTATGTATGGTAAGTGAAAATATTACTAACGTGTGTCACATGTTGTTGGAGCTTTCTGTGCGCACAGCCAATTTTCCATCATGAAAGCCCAAGACACACTACGCCTCACAAAACCACTTGAAATGTCATATAATGTTCATCCCTTCTGAGTTAGTGTTTGCGGCAAAGACAAACAACTACCTTTTACAAATGTCCTATAAAACGATTCTCCTAATCGAACGATGTAAAGAGCGGGAATACCTGGTACCATTTTCCAGGTTGATTTGATGCATTTAAAAGCATTAGGTAAATCCACGGGAAACATAATAGAAAGGTATGAGACTAGAAGTTTTTCACACCTGTCACACTCCTCTAGACAAAAATTCATTCAGGACATACCCGTAAAGTCACATGAGGCCAGAGGGCTCCTTCTCGCGCAGAGCGACCCACTGGGTCGCATTTGCCAATATCTGACTGCAGTAAACCTGTTGAAAATGCAGAGAGTAAAACTAAGTCGTAACAGGAAGTGGGGAGCTGTAAGTCAGTCAGGACGCTTACTGCCAAATCAGTAGGGGCAAATTAAGCGCTGACCTCTTTCTGAAGAGCGTAGCCGGTGAAGCACACCACTCATGGGGAAGCACATATGCGTAGCTGCCGTTAGTAAATACTACTGCTAAACACTGCTAAACACTGCTAACACTGTTAAAACACATGAACGGCTGGATGTTCAAGTAAGACTGAAAACAGATTCTTTCTCAGGGCAGCGCTGCGTAACTTACGACGATCAAAACCAAATATATTTTGCTCACACTCGAAATTTCGCTTCCGTGAAAAACACTCCGCGCATACACGTAAGCCCTTAAATTCATAAACAGCATCACCTCTACAAGTTTACACAAACTACCTAAAGCTGCCCTGAATTCTCCAGACTGTTTTCTTTTTATAAAAACCTGATCGAGAAAGATGAAAAAAGTTTCACTTCCAAAATGCTCCTTTCTTCCAAAAACTCTGCCCAGAAATGCTGAGACGGTATATGTTTCACAAAAATCTGTACTGCATTTTAATTGATGAACAGTTCCAGACAGGAATGTCTCAGGTGGTGGCAACGCGTGACCCATGAGTTTCATACCAAAGCAAGACTGGCAGTCAAGAGCTTGTAATCTTTTATCGATCACGATATCCTGGCTATACCCAAGAACTAACAATTTTATTGTCTTTAGAAAATAATATTTCCACGAATTCATTAACTGTAAGGATGACAGTTTACTTACAAAGCCTCCCACTTCTCTCCAATTTAAGTGGTTAAAGTAAGTGACTGAAATTTGCCACCTGGAAAAGTTTAACCTAAGAATTGCTGTCATACCATAATGCTCTCGAAACACGTTCCGGCACCAGTAGTTGAATTTTGCAGACAAGCCTTCTAAAGAAGGGAACGGTCACTTCCCTCCGATACCATAATATAAATGAATCACGTTGGAACCTATCCAGTGTTTTGTAATAGAGTGTTTTAACATGATGTCTAGTCTTTTTCCGAATCATTAAAACAACTACTTACGAAAAAACAGACAAAGACGCACAAACGAGAAGCCAAAGTTTCTTGCAGCTGTCTGAGGTACAAACTGCGGAGGATTCTACAAGGGATATTTGTTCGAATCTCAGACACCATACTGGTGGAAGAACGCGACTTTGTTGGTGGTCACTGCGGGACAAAAGGTTCAAATATGTTTGACCACTTTGTTGGATTTCGATGTAATTTTTGTTTGGTAATGATTCAAAAGTTTGAAGAAAATATATAACACATCAAATCAGCTGCTGTGCTACCCAAAAGAAGCATGGGGCTTGAATTACTGTCAGGTTGCCCAAGCCTAGACGGAAGCATTTGAGGTGAAGAAGTTTGGGTTCTAGAGAGTAAGCGTGCGTCAAGGACTGACGTGCCTGTAGCTCTAAGTTAAACAAGATGAAGGCCAAACAGTTTAGGCTAACTAGGTTATGACGTTGTGAACTATGAAGGTGCATGTTCGATAATACAACCCGGTCAGTCTATTGTTGTACTGTGCCTCTCTGAGTAGTTTGATGTAATAAAAGATAAACTCAGGAGTTTATAGATCACGTGGGAAAGTGTGTCGAACGCTCTGGTTATTTGGTAAACCAACCCTTGCTTTGGACTGCTTACCTAAATACAATCAAGGAGATCGCGAATAAAAAATACATCCTAATAGCTTACGTAGTTAGCATTTCCGGTGATCGGTATTTTTCAACTGGGTAGTACAAATAGCTGTCTAACGTTTAACCAATAGCCAGGTGAAATTATCAGTTTATCGTTGTTTCGTGAAGTAGAGTGCCACATACATAACAACTACAATAAAAAGATAACAAAAATGGTTACACAAAAATGAGCTATGTGCCGACATAGAAAACTCGAGATAACACCGTACATTTTACAGACGTATTATATCACTCAGAATGTTGTTGAAAACTCTGAGGCCCCATCGTCAGTCTCACTGTCTTGCCAGTCTCGCTGGGCTCAGCAGATAGGCGCAGTCTCGAGTTTCCATCAAACTTATGTGTTCATCGAACTCAAACTGCGAAAAGTTCGACTTATACACACATCTGCTACTCTGAAAATTTTACCTTAAGAATTGCTTTTACGGCATAATGCTTTCGGAACCCTTTCCCCCACAAGTAGTTCAATTTTCCACTTATGCACTCATCTGCCTTCCATTTTGGCTTTGACGGGCGACAAACCTGGAAACCAGCGGATGAGGTTCTTCTTCAACTGAATGCTATGTTGCTTCAAGTTGCACTTTGCACAATAGCCAAGCTGTCACAATCCATTTTATGGACGTGAGACATTAATCACAAGGTTGCTGTCAAAGATTTTTCAGCAATCTTGTGAGTATTTTATCACGCTACCATGCTCAGTATCACTCCGTGCATTTACGTTGCACTGTGGTATATAACAGACCATCTAAACTGTATAAAGTGTTCTATCCTTACCTGCTTGATAATATGTGCTAAAGCAATCTACTTCGAGCGACAAACATCTGCCTAGAAGAAAAACAAGTTTCTTCTCGCTAAACAGGTTTAAGCACACCCCCCACAGTTGTCACCATTTAACAAGAAAACCAACTCTTACGCTTTACTGCATCTTAGTCAAATTAATGTCTTGCACATACATAAGTTTAAGTGAGGAAACATTTTCAGAAAAGACCCCCAACTTAATTCCGAAAACAATAATTTGAGTGCCTCGCCTCATTAATCGAATTACACAAATTCTTTAATTGCATTAATCAATGCTCAAGTCGATTGCAAAGCTTTGTCCTCTTCTTTGAGTGTCTATAGTTGATTTCCAAGTTGGGCGACGTAAGTCCCAAAATCAAATCATTCAAATTGCAAATCAGAATGAAACCAGTTCCAGACATTTCAATTGGTGTTTTAGACTTGGGTAACATCAAACAATCGTAATTACTATTCTTCCTGGTGAAAGTTAGTTGGGAACTATTTTTTATCACACAAAAATTTGTAGCCCATTTCTAGATCCTTCCACCTCTCACTGAATTAGCCGATCCAACACGTTTCCAGGGTATAGGCTTCTTTTCGTTTTTATTTCAATGTAGAGTAGACGTTTATTGCTGTTTATCGCTCGTGCTCGAAGTACGTTCGTCTTGAACACTAGCAGTGTATGTAAATGCCAGCTGTTGATGAGACAGTAGGTGATCCATCCGTCGAGATTGTCAACTGGTCTGCAGATGTTTGGTGACCACGCGAGAAAACATCGTTGTTGCGTGCACCGGAAACCCATTGCATCACAAGCTGCAGACACTATGACATGTTTCTCCTACTACTCATAAGTAGCTAGAACATGTCGTAAAATACACGGGCATAGCAGGCCTTGTTTCAGTGTTACCATTTCGGCTGGTTGTGGAGTGCAGCAAAGGTGATCTTCGAAAACGGCCTTTCTGTCGGACAAAGTTTTCTGGTTTCCGAAAAACAGGTCATTTAGCGGAGTTATAATCTGAGTCAAGTGTAAGTCCAGGTAGATGATGGATCGGGAGTCAGAAACACATTAAACATTTTACAATCAGTGGTGCGTCTACGTGGATTTTAGCCTTTAGCCTGACTAAAAAAGATGATTTAGATTGTTCTGTTTCAGCTGTTCCTTAAAGATACAGAGAAAATATCAGTTGTATTAGATTTTTAGAGCACTAGCTTTCAAAATTCTCGGCCGCCATATCCTGAATGTTTGAGTTTTCGTTCAAGTAATTGGTTAGAATAAAACGTACTAAAGTTGTTAGGCGCTATTTTAGGTGGAAATGCAGCATGAAAACATCAACAAGGTACTAGAGCTGTAGACGGGTTGAAATGTTCGTAAATCCTACCTATTTGACTTGGCTAGAACGTTTTCTTCATACAAAAATGCCAAAAAAAACCATCGACGATGGAGTTCGTGAAGACACCTGTATCATCTTTCTAATAATTTAGTCTGCAGTGACATGATGATATCCTCCGTGCATAAGCGTACAACTGCGAAGGCTCAGTTCCAGAGGTGAACGAATATTGATTTTTTAATTTTATCATGGGTTCGAATTTGACATAGTGAAGCCTTATGAAGTGGAGCCCATTTAGAGTTAAACTAGTAAGCATGTATCATCTGGATCAGTGTTCAAAAACTGCTGGATGAGATTGGTGGGCAATTGCTATATCATGATCCATGAGCTAACATGCTATTTTTGCCCAAACAAAAAGCTGTAACAACTTATAGGATCGGCAGCTATATTTCCTCTAACACTTCGGGGCGCTCATTGAGAAACTGTTGCACTCCTTTCAGGAAAGCTTCATACTTCAAGAAGCAGAACTGTGTTGAAAGAATAGGACTTATTTTTCACTTTTTGTGTTTTTAATACGCCATTCACTGGAACAGAAAGTCGCTGTGGGTCACCGATTAAGCAAACCGCAACATTCGAATCCACGGATTGCTTATCTGCCAAAGAGAAAACGAAAAATCGTTAGAACAGTTAGTTCACTCCTCTAACGCTGGCGCACACCAAACCACACGATGGCCCTTCTGTCGCTCATCAAGTTTCGACTTGACAGAATAAATGGTTTCAGGTCAAGCAACACCCTTCTCCTACGCTAGGTTTTTACTAATGCCTTATTGAGCGGCCAATAAGTCATCAGTCTTTAAATTGTTTTTGATTAGTTAATTCTTAGGGGAAAAAGTGTTTTTGGTTCAGCGCATTTTATCGTTAAAACACTGAGAATAGGGAAACCAGTTCTCACAACGATGATAATTTGTGGAGTGAGGTCACTCATAATTCACATCTTGATGTGACTAGAGATTTCTGACATAACGCAAGTTTAAAACTTATTTTCAGACATATTTTACTAAGTGTTCCCTTCTTTTCTGTTTAGTGCATCGCCCTCTTGTCCGTCACCTGCATCATACTCTCAATAATTGCTTACTGTCTGGACACCTCACCAACGTTGCTGACTCCTTCATTATATTCAGTTGACAGTCGTGGATCAAACGGATCCTCCTCCATATGGAATGCGTCTTCCTTCATGGATTTTCATACTTTTCTGAATTACAATAAAACTGACGATACAAGGAGGTTAGACACCGCATACACCTTTTATCGTGTGAGCAGACTTCAGAAAAATGTGGCCTTTATCTATATTGAATGTATCTGCAATTTGTGGTTCACGGTGGAACTGCTCATCCGATTTGCCGTGACCATGGACCAATGCGCGTTCATCAAAGATCCGATTAACTTGGTTGACATCGCCGCACTTTTGAGTTTCTACACTGAAACCTGCTTGTACACATTCAACGACAAGACGATGCCTTCCTCACCGGTTGTGGACATTTTCAGTATTCTGCGCGTTATGCGATTGTTCAAACTTACCAGGCATATTTCTGGGTTGAAAATTCTCATTTTGACCTTCAAAGCTAGCGCGAAAGAGTTCTCCCTGCTGGTATTTTTTCTTGGTGTATTTATTGTTCTATTTGCTGCCCTAATTTATTATGCGGAACGCCTGAGTACCAATCCAGAAAACGACTTCACGTCTATACCAATCGGATTATGGTGGGCTATCGCAACCATGACGACGGTGGGATACGGTGACATGGTGCCCAAATCGTACGCAGGTAAGTTTGCGTTTTGCAAGTATTCAAAGAATCCGTGCATTTTAGTTATTGCTGTTGTAAATGTCATTAAATTTTGCTTGGCAGGGTAGTAAGTAACCAGAACTATCTCATTATTCACTGGTTGTCGCAAAGTTTTTAGTTTTCTATATAACGACTCCATCTGGTCTGGATTAGATCATTTGGATTGGAGGAATCAAAGCTCGCTTACAATGATCCTATTTTCCTAACATGACAAAGAAAGCAATCTGCTCGTGCCGCTACAGTGACCAAAGTTTTATGTCATTTGAGGCATATCTGAGTATAGCCAGCAGTAAGTGTTATCAACTGCATGCACACTTTGTCTTCCAATTCGGCTCATCGGGCAGAAAATTCGCCTCTGGAAAGACCACCCTCAGTAAAAACTCCATTGACCAATCATTATAGTCATGCAGTTAATTATGTGGTCCTTGAATGACTAACTCCCGCAGTGGAAGCACACAGTGAAGCACGGTTTTGTCAAAGTGTAATTGGCAAGCGACTAAAAGTCCATCAGCTGTGCATAATAGGTTGGCCAGCTGAAAAATGTCAAGGATGAAGCTTTACGGACCACCCATAGGAAGCGCAAAACAGCTAGCCGTACTGTGAACTTTTGTGCACCAATCCGAGTTGCAGTCACTTGAGCAATAAGGCGGTGCTAAATAATGCCAGTTACCAGGTAGAATTGGGCGTCCGATTCAACCTCCTATAGAATTAGCTGTCTTAATTCCATACCGTGAGATTTGAGTTATGAAAACTGATCGGACGCTTAAGGTAGATTTGTGGCAAGAAGCAAGGTGAAGTTTTATTCGTGCTGAATGTCACAATACAGCTGCACTTTGGCTACCCCTGAATAGCACTGTGGTGTTACATCCATAAGAGAAAATTATATGGGAATTGAAAGTTTGTCGATATAAACTTCGCGCCACGTCGGATGACGAATGTACTGTACAAATATTTGTGTGAAACAACAGGATGAATAGAGTGCGTAAGTGGTTGAAAAATCATTATGGTTGTTTAAAAACGCTTGAATCATTGTGGCTTCGAGAATGCAGTCGCGTTTTCCTATCGACATTCTGACAGACTGAAGCCGGAAATACACTGAAAGATGATGGAATTTTTTGGAATTATTAAGAAGCGAATGGTGTACGACGAGGACTTTGTTTCACACAACGTTTTGATCCTAAAGTAATCATTTGCATTCCATAATAAACAGCATTTCTGTTCAATTTACCGATCAATCAAAAATGAATAATGTGTTGGGCTTCGATTTAAGGAGTTTAAAAGTAAAACAGCATTTTCAACTTAAAGTTATGACCGGTTGTCAGAGATGCTGTACCTAATGAGGACATTCACCCTCGGTTGATTCACTCTACCCCTGATTTTCAATAGAGAAAAGTGGCTTGGATTTTGACGACATCCCTGGAGTTCAATTCCCATTTAAGTAGGTCATATTCCAGAGTAGAAGGCAGCGATTCCTCCAGGACTGAAGGCGAATCAGGTGAGAAGAGTTAATTGGCGAGATTGGTGGAACAGAGGAGAATTTGTGACTCTGCCAGCTTTTCGGGATCAGCAAACGTACCAACTCATTGAGGAAGGGGTGTTCCACCAAAACTGGCAAAAGGGATATTTTCTATGAAACAAAAAGTATGCCTTTTATTCTGTTCTACATTGGAACTCATCCAAATAGAACACTTTATGACGACTTTAATCTCCCTCTTAATGCGAGTGTTGGCTGTTAGCTCCATAAATCCAGATACTTCTATGGAGCAGTCTGGCTAGTCAGAACCCCATAAACTTTAGACACTCGCTTAATTATTCATTCCTAATAGCAGTTCTTGATCTTTGCCTATTGAAAATTATCTGAAGATGTCCTGTGTCCTTCAGCTTCGTTAAGAAGGTATTCCCTGTGAACAAACATTTATCGTCTGATTCGTAGGAAACCTATGTAAACTCTGCTGCGCCTTCGTCCTCTGTTCAGCCAGATTCGCTACACTTAACACCATGCCTAGGCCAGCCGAACATTGCCTTGCTGTGATGCTATGTCCTGGAAGAAATAGCGGTGATACAGTTTGCCAATGCGTTACTTGTTTCTTTTTTGTATCACAATCAGCTGGACGAACATATTCATTGAGCGTTTGCGCGAACTGTATTTCATAGAACCCTCATAGGCGAAGGTTTGCAGGGTTCAGGGTATCACTGAAAACTGCACACCCCAGAAGTCATCAGGCTTTATTTTATTTGTCTAGCTCGTTGAGGAACGCCTAATAACCATCTGAAGACTGCTTACTCGGTTTTCCAGGCCGTTGTTCCACGTTATCTGAATCGGTTTGTTCGCATAGGTCCACTAAGGTAAATCTCGGATTCTGCTGATATCATATATACATTCACCAGTTTGAGATAGCTACGGTGGGCGAACTGTTCTAGCACGAAGTCGACGAGTACTTCTACGGATTTCGTTACTTCGCTAAAGTGGAAAGTTGCTAGCTTGCCCAAGAAGTTGGCATTACTGATGCGGCTATGGAGACAATGAAAGTTCTGGTTTATTATCATCTCCTCAAATGGGTTAGAAGACTCGGCGATCAAACTTGTGAAATAATTTATCGTATTGATCGTCCAAAAACTCCTGCGGTGACCTGCTATGGGAGATTTCATCAATGTTGCACAACCTCTTACTGAGTGAGACCTGCAGGTCAAGACGAGACTTGCAGAGTAACACTCATTGATAATCGGATATCTGTTGAAATTTCGTACGCTAAACGATGACATTTAGTGCTCTCAAGTGTCCATGTTTTTCTTCAACAAAAGTATGCATGTCAAGGAGTTCTCAGTCCATGTACTAGGGCACCAGCGGACTGACGAAATAGGATCAGCTTTGTGTTTCGCAATGAGTATAAGGCAAGGTGCAAAGTAATCCCAATCTTGATATCCATTTCTAATGGCAACAATCGCGGCTTATTACAAAAAGTGGTATCCTAATCGACTTGTGTAGGACTTCCCTTCTCTTGTTAAAATCATGTTAAAGAGGGATTAATCACAGGGCATACATTTGATTTGAAAGAGTATCGTAGTGGCAAGAATGTTTTCGGTGAGCATGATAATATCAGTCTGTTTTTTCATAGTCGGATTTCCTGATGATGAGCTATTGTAATCCCGATAGTTGTGGATATGGATTCGTTTGTAATTCCCTATAAGAAACATGCATCCAAGGTACGTCTCGAAGTTATTGATATATCAGCTCAGATGTCGCTAAATAATTTCCTGCCGTTTGTCTTTGGTGAAGACAACACAACTGGCAGATGCTTTTAGTAAGCTCCATTATTAAGCAAGGTGACGTTTTACCCGATAAACTTCCACAAATTTTTACCTTAAAGAGAACAAGCTACTCAACTTGACTTTTTTGAAATGAACACTTCGTGCCAGCGGAATCTTGCGATGATCTGATCTAATAGGTAACTGAATTAAGGGAAGTTATTTTGCAGGAAAAATCATCGAGAGTCAGCTACTGTTTCTGTCCCTCATATGCTCCATCAGTCAGAATTTCACATCAGCTTAACGATCTTGGAAAACACCGATTTCTACATAGCAGGCAAAATCTACCTAAGTCACGACATAATCTGCATTTTGTGGTTTAGCTTGAATTATACCATTTTTTCACCCAGTGACATGACATTGGGCCGATTTTGTTGACAACCTCTCTCCCTCAACAAAACTCTGTTTTTTTGGCCAAGAAGGCAGGGCGGTTTAACGTATCTGAACATGCGAGCATTGAACTGCGAGTAAGTTCGAGATAAATTTAAAAAGAAAGGTGCAATGAAGTTGCAGTATCATGCGGCATTCTATGAACAGATGTTAAAATTGGCCAGTGATTTGGCCAACTTGAAGAAACACCTAAACGATTTCGCTCCTAGAAGACTGAAAATGGTTTCCTTTGCTTGCAACAGTTGATATTAAAATCTGTGCTTAGCCCTAAAGCAGTTGTGAACTAAAGTTGCTCCAGATCTTCTCATCCTAAGTCCCTTTTGAACTGAAGCGCTGTATAGGCGTCATTTTGAATGCTTCTGATGGATATTTCCCTTCGGAATGAGGCACTGTAATAAGTTAGACTTGTTATTCCGAACACTGCAGTCATCACGAGGCAGGCTGTAATTTGCCCCCGCATGAACTTTTTTTGCGCTCAGTTATTGACGTATATGCTCCAAGTTTTGCGGGAAACCTTATCCTGAGTTCTGCGCACGTCCATGGTAGAGGGTTCTTCCGGTCCTGGCCATCGGGGTGCGGTTGTACGGCAGTGAGGCATCAGTGTCAACACTGATGTTGCTGTCTTTGATGATGATGATGATGATGATGATCTGGGTGCTTTCTGAATTTCCGGGTATTAGGCCGCCAAGCATCACAGCTATTGAGCTATTAAATTGCCAGTTAACTGCTAGATGACAACGAGTGCGGATGTGACAAACTAAAACCTTCAACGCACGTGTTACATACGTGTCGCACTCTGAGGCAAGTGTCAGCCGGAGTTTAAAATCCAGGCATTGAACCAGAAATAGATGAATTAATGTGGAAGAGACATGGGATTGGTTAACATTTCTTTCCTTTCTCCTTTACCAATCCGTACCACTATTCACGTCTCACTTTTGCGTTTCAAATTCTCTAATGGCGATTACTCTGTTCCGTCATCTTATAACTTGAAATGTATTAGGATATATACCTACTAACATTTCTGAAGGCTTAGAGGCGAATTTAAAAAATGCACCTTGAAGATGTCGACCATGACAGTTGAAACTCGAGTTCACACACCCAGTCTTCCAGAATATCCAATGGACAACATCGTGGGTCAACAGAGTCTCTCCATTCACCCTGTCCAAGTACTGGGTAGTTTGATCCTCTGTAGAAATCACGTCCCCAACCCTAGGTTGCAGACTGGGAACCAGGGGTCAAAGTATGGAACAGAACGGATATTTGTCCTAATCAGGATGACATATAATAGTTAGCTGTTACTAGCATTTGTTTAGTAATTCTCCGGATGCCTCACACACATTTTTGAAGTGTGTAAATTTGTATGCACTTTATCTCACAGGAACAAAAAGCACAAAGTATTAGAGAAAGCGGAATTCGGGGTTGTTTTCATGCTTACGTCTTCAAGTCCAGCAGGTTTCAACAGAGAACGGAATGCCTTTATGTCATGTGTCCTGTGATATACATCTCCTATTGAGAAACCACAAAACTGTATCAGGTCCTTTTAAGCGTAGTCAGCAGAAAAATATCTGTTGAGAAAACAGTATTCATCAACACGGAACAATATGATCGGGGTCTATTAAATTGTCTTGCTGGTGTGTACACCGCTGTCAGTGTTGTTACGAGTGGCCGTGAGATACTGCTCTCAGTCAACCAAAACCTAGTTGCTTGTCTTTTGGTTTCGAAAGTCTTTATATGAAATGACCTAACTCACCTCTACCGGAGTTATTAGTCTAAGCTTTCTGAACTTTTATGCTTGTAGTTGGTGTTATATAAAATGCACCGAAACTACTGATGTTTACACATCTATAGGCTTGGTCCAAAGTCTTTTACAACAACTGTTGCCTTTCTTTCAGGCATGGTTGTTGGGGCTATGTGCGCTATCACCGGCGTCCTGACCATCTCCCTACCTGTTCCAGTCATAGTTTCGAACTTTTCCATGTTCTACTCACACATGTTGGCAAGATCAAAACTACCCAAGAAACGCCGACGAATTCTTCCAGTCGAAGCTATCCGACCGAAGCACAAATCTGGGATGTCTGGCAGACGGGGTGGGGACGATCATGGTTTGAACAATCTGGGAAAGGGCCTCGTTCCACACATGGCATTAAACCTAACAGCCGTTCAAGCGCTGACTGGTGGCAAGTTTTCCAGTAGGGACAACGGGCCTGTTTTTCCTATTTTTTTTATCTTCTGACGTTTGAACACTAATAGCTAAACTACCTATGGGCTTGCGGAAGTATCCGAGTTTTGATTATTTTCATAGTTAGCACCTGGGGCCCGTCGAAAAAAGACCATTCAAAACGTTGTTGAAGACGTTTCAATAGCCCATGACCGGTTTCTCTCCCCTTCGGGCACATCACGTGGGTGCAGCTCCCGAATTTTCGTCAACCCAAAATTTGCGAAATACATTCATTTGCAGAGAGAGATTCAACCGAGCCCAAGATGAATGTTCCATTTAAGCTATTCTCCAACTAAATGCGCTGCAAAAGGGTTGTGTTCTAGCTGATGCGACATTCGAAGGGCTGCGCTGCAAAAGGGTTGTGTTCTAGCTGATACGACATTCGAAGGGCCGCAGTGTAATTTCTGGGAGCAGACCACTCACAGAATTGCTGTAAACTCTTCGAAAGTCCACCAATCAGTTTCCTCCTCCTTGGAGCTTATCAGATAGGCGCAGTAGACAGGTTTTTGTCAACCTCATATCCTACTTCAACGAGGATAACATAAACGAGTCCCCCATTGCAAACAAACCGGTGTGAAAATGAGTGTAGTTCGAGTATTTGGGTTTGAACGAAACAAACTTTGGCCGGAAAATCGAGGACTGTGCCTGGTTAGTAAATCCCAGGAGGAACGAAACCGATCTTGGGTTATGGAAGAGCTCCCAACAACCTTGTGAGCGGTTTTCTTAAGGAAGACATAGCGCTATATCTTAAATATCTCATGAACTGCAACATGAGGCGACCTCTGTGCAGCATATTCTTTTGAAGATTCTGTTAGCTAATCGCGAAACTCAGCTGCAGTCCAGTTGACTCTTCTATTACAATCAAATCGCTATGCAAGCAAGATTTGTAAGAGTGAAAATCTCTTCTACACTCTGTGTAAATATCCAAATCACTTTCGGAAAAGGCCTCATAAAATGCCACTTCTTTGACGAGTTGACGGCTGCTACATAATCTCAGAAGACATGGTCTAATCACAATGTGTTCATCACGACCAACAAATGGTTGAGCCACTTGTTTAAGGCTTTCTGAATCGTTTGTTGTGCCAGCACGCACAACAATCTACTTATAATTGAGAAGAATTCATAATTTGTCAGTCACTTTCAAAGATCTATTGTTTCCAAAGCTGAATGCAGTTGAACAACCATTAACTGTGTCCTGATAGTCGGATGCACCAACGCTGAAGGTGGAATCTGAGTTAAGGGGTCCACGTTTGTAATCTTCAGCAACCGTGATCCTTGTCCAAGCCCCTAAATGCTCCAGTTGAGTCCTTTGATGCATCCTGACCGCTGTTGAATACAACTAATAATGCTGAAATGCAATTATGAATGTGTTAATAACCTGTTTACAGTAAGTCATCCTCCCAAATGCCGCATTGTTGCAGTGGAGGGTCGTCAGGCTAGTGATGTTTTGTGGACATACATCTTCTTACATGTGAAAGCGGATAACAGTACTCATGTTTGCCGTTCAACAAAGCCAGTTATTAAAAATACTCATTATGCTTGAGTTTACTGGTGCTATGGATCTTTTGTCAAAACGGAAGTAAGCCCCATACTTCTGTGGTAGGACGAGAAACCATCCTTAACCTAGCTCAACACCCAAAACTATCTCCAACCTTGCACTGTTACACTCGACCTCGGGTGGTTGTCTCTGAAGGTCCATCGAAAGTTACCTTTACATACGACAAGCTGCGAAGAAGTTACAAAATTCTCCCACAGTCATGTGAAGCTAGGCGTCAGAAGAACGCGTACTTTAACGTAATAGACTTTTACCTGGTATAGGGTAGAAAAATGCACAGTGTCAGCTATTAGCTCAAGGTCCTTATCTAACTCGTTTACATGCCAATTACTAGACGATTTGTCACTCTGAAGTAGACCACCTATTTAGAAGGACTTAGTTTACCTTTTTATGCTCAAATACAAGTAAAGCAGACTGACTTAGTGATACGTTTATTTTACTTTGTCAATCTCTTTAGCTGGAGCTATGAATAACTTGAGCTATCAACAGTCTTTAACACTCCGTTCTCGCCGGGCTGCTGTGATTAGTCTTCAGCCGGAAGACTCTCCATCAGAACAAGAGATTTCACATACAGAATCTCAGGTGGTGACCTCCTCACAACAAAGTAGCATCATTACGAGAGAACCAAGTAGCCAGAACGTATTGCCAGGTAAGCATTGAATGGTGAATACTTCATCCTGTATTAAGACTATTTCTGCAGAGACAATTTGCAAGTTTCGTCTGCCTAACGGCAAATTGTGTTTGCTATCAAGCATGTTAAATGCGTGTGATACTCCATTCTTTTAATGAGAACGGTAAACGCCGGTAGAGAGATAACGAGGGAAATTAGTGTGATGAATGTTACAATTGACAAATCTCGCCACTGGGCTAATCGACTTGCTTTTCTAGTGAAGATATGCACTTCACCCAAGAGTTTCATATGTGAAATCAGTCTGTGTTTAAAATCCAAGATACACAGCACAGGTGTTTTATCTTTACTGGGAATCATCAGCACTGCGCACCCCGAGAGTCTCTAAGACGATTCGAAATCACGGCCCCCAGCTGGTAGCTGGAGTCCAAATCGATCAACTGGGCAGCAGTGTAACCTGCATTTAGGTAGAATTCAGGGCCACTCATCTTTCAGTCACTATCACGTGGTCACGTGCTTCTGCTTCCTGGAATGAAAGTTTTTCACCGTGTGAATTAGCCCCTTTCTGACCTACGCGTCACTCGATGGGCCAGTTGGCACGTGACCACGTGGTGTGAATTTTGTGACTTTGTTCTGTCCGAGTGGAAATGATCAATACTGACGATCATTCATTCTTGACCCCAAACCGTAATCTTCAGCTACCAGTCGAGAAACTGAAAACCCAAATCTTCCGGAGGGACTGTGAAATGCGCAATTTTGAAGACTCTAAATTTATACAGTGTCCTCGGATTTTTAGCACAACTTGACCTCACTTACACGATGACTGCTCAGTTGAAAATTTCAACATCTCTTCATAATGTCAGCAGATATGAGGAGTGGACCATGAAAAACTCCTTTCACACCATAGTATAACTTTCCGACTGGAGCTGTTGTCTGCTAGCTTTACAGCCGTCACTTTTTGATCAAATTTTACACAAAGTGGTGAGCATCCTGGAAGGCCAAGATGAGACAGGGAGTTTCTTTAGGTAAGCTCGGCGGAAAGCATTATACATGGACTTTTTCAGATAATTGCTCTTAAATTTATTTAATTCAAAGGGAGCTCCAGATAGCTCAGTGGTCATGGCCCCAGCTTACGGACCGGAAGGTCCGGAATGCCCGAACTGAAACTCAGCATCTCAAGTGCTCCTGTCTAGGTTTGGGCAACCTGAAAGTGTCCCAGCTCTCGTGCCTCTGTTGGCATGGCAACTAGGCAGCGAAAGGGGGCAAGAGCTGAACGTTTTTTTTCATTTCAGAGGAAGAAAACTACACATGAGATATCGGATCCACGAGGGTTCATCAAACATCGTTGAGTTTAGCGGGCAACAGCTCAGCACATTCTAAGCATAATATGTTAAAAGGTTATGACACTGTTTAACTAAATGCAGTTTGTGTATGATGACGGATTTTGGGGCAGAGAATAATGGATCTCGCTGATTTGCACAGCCTTCCTGTCAGTGCTGAATCAAACGTTTGAAATAATGTCACATTATTAGAAAGCTGCAGTATGACTTTAACGTATGGATTGTAAGTACTGTACTCTAAATTACTGACCCCTCACGGTGAACTGTAGAAAACCATTTGGGTAAAATTGTTCTAAATAAAATGCTTTTCTAGATGCAGTATCGAAGACTGGTTTTGGAAACTCAAAGATAAAACGCCACTTTCGGTGGTGTGTCAGTGAGGAGATTCCGTTTGATTGTGTCAACAATTTCGACAGTCTTTCAAACACTCCTGCACGGGATTTCATTACTATTCTTCCATTTGGCCTAGAAGAGTTGCGGCAAATGGTCCTTCAGCTATCTCACTTGATTTTTCTGCTGTTCAGTTATGGGTATCTGCCCACAAAAAAGACTAGCTGGTGGACTGCTCATGATCAGCTTTTCCAGACGGCCTCCACAAGTTTGTGCAAATAAACCAGTTTTGTCATAGCTCTCTGTGTTCAGCTAAAAAGAGGCACAACTTTTAAAAGCCCAGTGTGGGATAGAATGTTCGCTGATTACGATAATGTCCTCCTCTTTGTGATGAAATTGCGAGTTAGTTTCAACTCCGTTTTCTAGATACCCAGAAAAGTGATCCTTGTCAATCGCCGCTCAACCCCAGACCGATTTCCATGTGCACAGAACTACCTTGCCCAACGTTGCTTGAGACCAATACTGGAGAAGATTGCAATGGGCTACTGTCCGAAAACGAGGTGACCCTTACGGAGCGACCCAAGCGATTAAAAAACATTGTGTAAAAAGTTGTGGACTCGTTACTTTGCATTTTGTTCCCCTTCTGCTCACTCCAATTGCGATATGTTTTGGGGGAGATGTAATAAATTCAGAAACCATAAATCAGCGTATGGTTTTGCACCAGTGACCTCAGTGCATGCAGAACGTACGAAGCTTTAACCGGAGTAGTATCCACTTGAACGCTTTTTGGACTTTGTTTGCTTATTGGGACACAACTTTGAAAATAATGGTAACTAATATGGCCGTCCACTTGCGTAGATCTCATCCAGGGGATTCTATTTTTGAGCAGTCAAAACCAGTGCCTTATGGATAACGAAACTGGCTACCGATAAATGATGGTCATAATTTTGTGCGCTCTTGCAAACTGCATAATCCATGTCTGCTTAAGCAAACTGGAACAAAATTGTCTGATGATGGAAATCTGTAATGGATGTGATTCTCTGTCTTGCGATCAACCCATCTCCCCAGTTTAATTTGTAATCCAGCAAGAGCTGTCACCTGTGATACACCTGCTCACAAAATTAGTCTATCTTGATCCGAATTCTTGACTTTTCGTTGCGCCTCAACTTTGTGCAAAGTAAGGTAGTGAAAGAGTCTTTTGAATGTGCGAATCCTTTTTGAGGGAGGTGAGTTTGTTAACATTTCCAATATGTGGCCAACGACATGCTGCTTGGCTGTTCTGGTAAGTGAAGAAACAAAGGCCAGTTCTTCTCACGACACCTCAATGAACTATGCAGTTCTCGTGTGGATAAACTCTAATAACCTTTTGTCCCCAAAGGTAACACCGAACCCACTCACAAGGCTGCATCTCGCAACCACCACATTAAAATCAGAGTCACCCAAAGAAACATTTTGCAAAAGTTAAACAACGGGAGTATGATTTACTTAGGTCTTATAAATTGTACCCGCCTATAGGTACAGGATTCATGCACTGTCCCTTGAGTTTGGCGGAAGACTGCTAGTTGAGCGTGCCCACCGATATTTACTGCGTCTCTACTGTCAGTTTTTTTATGCATAATCTTCATAATGAGATTTTTAAGGTAGACTGAGATGGTTGTAAGCAGTCAATGATAAACGTTCCCAAATCACTATTACTGTCTATTTTTAGGCGGGTGACCACTGAACTTGATCCAAGACCATAACTGCCGGGATGATACGATAATCATATACCGCAGGCTTGTCGCCCTTCAACATGTGTCCCAACGGACTGTGAGCGGCATCGTCCAATTTCCCATAAACAACATCAGACATACCAAGGCTAGATACCTGAGGCTAATGACGCCGCTTAACGGTCAGCTAGATATGCAGGACAGAGGCGAAATCCGCAGACAACAAAAATGAATGGGTAGTATTCTTAGCTAAGTAGGCAGGTTTATTTGTCGATTGCACATGATAAGCTACATTTGCCTCCCTATTCTTACATATGTATCAAGTTCCAGGATCACAGCAAAAAAGCGAGTCTGGAAAACCTGCTGTTTTGGTGGAAAACAAGTTCGGTAAACCTTTGTGGAGTAAAGATGCTCACACTGAACAAGATTTAAGCGACGATAAATTAAAAACCCCAGAGTGGATGTGATAGTTGACAAGTTTGAAGGCCGGAGTTGCATTATTGCAGGTCGTCATCAAAACGGAAGGCTTGTAAGAATGAGGGGCTCACTCAGAGGGGAGGGGGAATAAGTCAAAAGATGCATCTTGTAGATGGGCGTCAACTAATCTGGTCAGAGGTGCGAAGCCCCAGGATGTTGATCTTCAAAACTGACCCGGGCTTTCGGATATTTTAACGACCTTTGGTATTTGTAGCACTGTTTGAGGTGTCGCATCCAAGCCTTACTGTTTTAACTGAAAGTTAGTCTGAAAACGGCAAGATATTAAAGCTCCAAATAATGTTGGCATCTGAACTGTATGGAGTGTAACGGAGGAATCAGTTTCAACGGAGACTTCGTATTCCTCTTTGATTCACTCATAAAGATTTCCCACCGTTTTATAATACAGTTTGTGATCTCACTCGGTATATTTCACCGCTAGCTGCGAACTCTGAGTGGACTTGTGACTTGAAAAGCGATTCCGATATCAAGTTAATTCCGAATGCTTCGATTATCCTGAAACAAATTTACTTTTATTTAATGGCACATGGTACGACATGCTAAGCTCTCGTTTTATGAGGGCAGAGGTAGTTGACACTTCGGACTCAGGGACACTAAAATGGTTGGCGCTTCATCCATGCCCGACAAACTCATTTTCGCCGGAACTGGACATCAAATGCAAACACTGGTGTTCGAAGCGGCAAACAGGATATAGTTGGGAGTGTGGCGCATTTTCGTACATTCAGGTTTAGGACGTACCATCTGGGCTGTTTTTAAGATATAGCCGGAAGTTTTATTTGTTTTGTCAAGCCCTCGCCTTATACTAAAGGTGCGTAAGGAGGCGATGATAACCTCAATTTTGTGGTGAATGTCTTTTAAATAGCTTGACCAAATTCGAGCGATTTCTTCCGAAATGAAGAGAGTTCTCCAAGACCTTTCATTGAATGATTCTCAGCTACTCACGATATTTAGTAACAGTGTAGAGACGTTTGCTATCAATGTTATAACAAATTACAAACGACTTGGAAACTTCGCTTCCGGGTAACTTCATGACGTTTTACACGGATTCGAACCCTACTAGACGATCAACACGAATGATGCAAATTTCTCTCACCTGCACAAGCAATTAGAAGAAGCTGATTGGTTAATTGGTGATATACTTGCCCTTAAAATGGTTTGATTCAGCACATTTATTTGAAGAAGACCGCTATAAAGAAGAGATTCGGCTAGATCAATTTCACTCTCTTTGCAGAACCAAATCCGCATGCAAGCACTCGTAGTTGGCATACTTTTTCAGCTGTTTTAACATACGGGATATGTTGCAAAATCATAAGTTACGCTGGTTTAAAATTTCCACGTTAAGTGTGGAAATTCGAATTTGGATACAAAACAAACCAATGACTAACCTCATCTCTCAGCCTCTGTCGCTTAGGTGGGTTTTTCGATGGTCTGTTATTAGGTGCGTCTTTCAGGCTGAATGTGTTGCCACCTACCTTCAGATTCTAATCCGTCTTATCATGCTGCAGGGTTTGGTCTTTAAACCGGTCGTTGTTACGACAGAATAGCTGTTGCTCCGAAAGTCACTGAAATGTTAAAAATTGTTTTATCTTTAACGTAAACAGCACCAGAAACTGATATTTTTTTAGGATACTGTGAGGTTTCCTTCTGACGGTTGACCTAGTTGTGACTAAACTGCAGGCCAATGATTACCAGAGCATCCGTCTCAACACGTGCACTCCATTTGATGATCGTTTGTTTACTGCCTTCGTCCTGTCTATGGATCTTGAAATGGAGACCCATTTTATCTCCATTGGTATTACCACTAATATTGGTCACATTGGAGCGCATATTACTTGCTGTTATCTTTGGGTATACGTAGATGTGTGAAAAGCATCTGGCAATGCAGTGATCACGGTCTATATGCAATTCCACAGGAGCTCACGTTCACACCAGTCTCTTTTAACAGTCACACCTTCCTGTCCTAGGGTAATTCTTCTGGTCAATCCACATGAAACAGGGGAAGGGGAAGTACTGGACTCGGGTTTCACCGTTATTAGTGTTCATCAGCATTGCACACTCTTAGCTGCGCCGAACTTGAACCCCGAAAACCTGACAGATGATGCGAGCGTTTTACTACTACTCCACGAGTGTACGTGGACGCATCTGAATTTTCACGTCTGAGCTAGTTTTGAGCGTCCTGACTTGAACGTTTTGACAGGAGGGGGAGTCGATGGAAATAACCAAGGCGATTACTGCGCCATCGTTTAAGAAGACCAACAAACCAATCAGGCGGCTACACGTTTGCCTGTTCTGAAGTTAAAATTCATTTGTTGGTGCAGTAATGGTGGCACGTTCGCCCCGCATGCTAGATGTCCAGATTTCAAGCCCCCAATAAGAAGGAGATTCAAGTCCACCTCTCCCCTTCCCTCGTTTCGTGTGGGCTCACTGGAATAGTGAGGTCCGGACGGGGAGGCGACTGTTCAAAAGTGAATTCTACAAATTCCGCGGACGATATGGACAGAACATGGAACTTACGTACATAACCTTCCCGCATGCTCTCCCGCGTCACATAATCGATAGGCCAATATACTTCGGATGCAAAATTGGACGTTCAGGTCAGTGGTTTAGCTACTTACTGGCCCTAGAGATGTAGTTCTGCTCGCCAGTAGAGGGGTTCGTGACAAAAAAGACAGTAGTAGGATCGATGTTCTACTCGCTTCAGTATGTTGGTTTGATCAATTCCGTAATTAGGCCGGAATTGGTGTGGTTAACAAGTTAGATCGACAGTTTTGATACATGACGATCGTCCGCTGTTTCTCAAAGTCACTAACCAGTGCTTTTAGTGTGTGTGTCAGAGTGTGTCAGAGTTCCGTTCTGGAGAGACAGAATGCGTCGAATTATATCGTGTTCAAGACGCCTACACCTCGTTATCAAGTCACGATCGGACAGGTCTTGATCTTCTCAGTTCTATACATGATTTGGCAAAAATGATCCTACATTGCAGGTAGTACGCTGGCGTTTGAAGCTCATAACACAAGGACGGAAGTCTACAAAGTGTGAATTGCTGGTCTTTTGTAGGCTTGTCACTTGCGTACCTCATCACTACCGACCCAATTTTTCCACCATGTTCTAACAGTGGTTTGCTAGGTATTGACGGTCAACAAGTTACAAGTAGCTCAGAATTCCGTGACTGAAGGAAGAGCGGCGCTTAAGGGAAAGTTAATGACGTCATGATTGTGTGGTTTAGTCCTCAACTACCAGCAATTTGGCGCGATCAAGAAACCCCACCCCCACCCTCTGGAGAACTGAGAGAGCGCACTGGTGAAGATTTCCATTGAGGAGCCAGTGTTTCTCAGCTTTTCTGCATAAATTGGAGGATGAAGTTGTGATGAGTAATCCGAATTAAATGTCTTCGTAAGTCTTCTTTAGACAAAGTCATCAGGTTACCCATGATAGCCAAGTTGAGATGATCCCGGGCCTTGGAGTGTCCTGGGATGATAAGTCCCTTCAGGACTTCCAGAATTGAACAAAAACGTAGTTCCGCAGGTCCAGCGGGAATTTTAGAGCATTTCTCCTATCCCAGACGTCCACCCACTGACCTACGGAAACAGAGCTTATGCTTGAAGCAGCACAGCGATGGACAATGCCGTACAACGCAGATACGTAGTACAAGGCTAACCCTTGTGTGAAGTTATTCCGTTGTGTAGCCACCACTCAAGAAAAAACATAAAATGATATACCACCTCCCTGGAAACCCAAATTAAACTTGGCCGTGAACTTCAGTATGTCGAAAGAAACAAACCTGTAAGATAGTCCAAGTGTCGGCTGTCACTGATTGTAGCACACTTGTTTCGTCCCACTTGAAATAGCTTGTTGTCAAAGCAATTCTACATTTTCAAGGATTACAATACAATTGTCACGACATACGATGCAAGGACAACTTATGCTGCATTTTCCCATTACCTACGGTAAATAATAAATCCTAAATAATGAGCAAAACTGAGTGAAAGCAACAATTCATTTGCACATTTAGATAACGAAATAACTCTGCAACTGCAGTCGAGCTTTGATTCTGTAAACGAAATTAGTGAATGCTGAGTTGTTGCGCAGCAGCTATTCCACTCTTCTTGGGATTCGACAATAGTGTGCCTCTCTTGAGGTATTGGTGAATCTTCTTCAACTTTGATATCCGCATACAGGAATACGGCCAGCATTGTTCACAGGGCTGTACCAGCAACAGGCACTGTTTCACAAGAACTAGGCAGAAAGTAAGACCGGCCAAAAGTTTGTAGCTTGAAATTTACATCATAATATCAGTCGATGGCAACTGTTAGGCTGACAGGGCCATCTTAACAAGTTTGAAGTGTTAGTTTGCAGGGTTTTGGACAAGTTTATCCTGTTGATACTTCTCAGGTACACACATTGCAAGCATCGAAGCCACTTATGCTTTAAAAATATGTTCACTACACCTAGACCCTTCAACACAATTGTCGAAAGACATACGGCGATATTTTAATGTCTCTTAGTCTCTTTAGGCTGCTGGTCACACATAAAATGACTAGAAAAATGAACGAAAACTCGTTGGTTGATTTCTGCATGCGGCCTGATTGCCATATCCTTCTATTCAGAGCAAGGTATATCGGATGCATCTATTTCAGATGTGCCACTTCATCAGCTGCATCAGATTTTATGTGTCTTCGTCCTACCTGCTAGATTCTTGTCGGAGCCGAGTCCGTACACTAGTACTTGTCCAGGGCTAAATATTGTCCGCATTCGTTATTGTGTCACCTGAGAGCTCATTCAGCAGCCTAACTGACCGCAAATTCTAAGCGTTGTTTGTACGACAAGTGATGTGAGATTGGGCGGTGATTTAAGCTGCGGTCACTGACAGGTGAAAGCGTCACAGAGTGAACAGGGTAGAGGGAGTAGACTTGGTGTGCGCGTGGAGAACGGATCGAGATCAGTCGAAACCACACGTGGGTGTGCGGGTTAGTAGTGGAGACAAGTCATCAGTAGAAATGACTTAGATCTGACTAAAAAGCCGAAGCCAGGCACAAAGACTACAAAAAATCAACCACCAAACAAACAGCCTTAGCGTTTACGAATGGAATCAGACCAACGAAATTTTGAATAAAAATCCAAACTGAGATTTTCTAAACCGAAATTTCAAGAGACCAAATCCAATCAAAACGGTTTCACATCGCCCCAATCCGTAACTATTACGCCGAGCGACTAAACCTTTTTCACCGATATTCAATGGTTCCTTAGTGTACCGACATTGCCAACTAGTTTTATACCTGGCTCAAAAACCGTTCAAAATAATAACCTACTTACTCAGCCCGAAAGAACATTTGTGCCAAAAGCGCAACCAATCCTTTTACCATTCTTCTCTAAGGCGCTTTACAACTGCCTCTCCCATTATGTGAATAAGCAGTGAGCATCTGCCGAACCTCCGGATAGATAGAGACACGGGCTCTTCTGGTTAGTTGCTGAGTATCACACAATTTTACCACGGATGCCTGATCAGAAGTACAAATAACTTAAAAATGGACTAGGAATACCACAAATCACCCTTTTGTCATACAATTCACGCCAAGAGAGGCATCCGGATTCCAGAGTTATATAACTTGTTGCATTCCAGTCGATTGACATAAAGTCAGGATGCGAGAGGGTTTAAGATACGAGGCAATGCTTTGGCCGCAGCTCAGATACCTGAACTGAGTTCTTTCGAGTTTACCCTCTGTAGAGGAACACATGTCACTGGAGTAGGCTATTTGCAGGAATTCAAAGCACAACTGATTGCAGTATACGCACTGCTTTGAAATGTGCAGCTCATGGACAGTGAAACTATACGCCACGATATGCAGGTAGACCTTATCGGAACATTCATTCTGTCCGTTCACTTTTTGTAAAGGTAGGATTTGGAAATGTTTCTCAGAGTAAAAGCAAACAGGCAAATTTTTCATCATCAGTTTCCATAATACGAATACATGGTTAGTTTGTGAATCAGTGAAGGTACTTGCCAGTTTTGTGCAATATTTAAGTTTTCTTCCGGTAACTCGTTTACTTCGATTGCTTTCGAATATTGGAAAAAATCTTGCATCTGAAGTCGCGCTATCTTGTCATCACCCTCATAACAATATATATGGTATAAAACTGACGCACACGTTTTTTTTACTTGTGTAGTAATTTTCCTGTTTTGATATATTTGCTATTCGCGTTTCCGTAACGTTCGTTCACTATTGGACCAATTTCAACAAAACAGTAAGATGGGTTATCTCCAAGAATCGTCGCATAGTTCAGTGACTTGATCTTGCAAGCAAGAATAGGTTTTCGTTTGGCGTTAAAAAAATTGGGTTATTTCTAGTCGAGAAGAAGCAAGGAACCAGTGAAGTCAGTACGTGTTCGGATTTGTTTTAATTCGGAACACTTTTATTATAAGCCAAAAGCTCAGGTTGATTTATAAGAATAAAAGTATCCTGTAAATTTCTGACAATAAGCTCGAAATACCTCGTTTTGTGTTTAGGTGACTGAGCCTGAACTGTGGTTTTAAGGTGTAGGTTGAGTTATTACAGAGGAGTATGCGAACAATCCGTTTGACATGCGTATTCAAAATCTACTGAATCCGTCAGTTGTTGCGTTCTTGTTGCTAAAGCTAACCAAAGTGATATGAATACTCCGTAAAAAATTTTCCATTGCACCTAGTTTTAGTAGCCTTTATGGGACCACTTGGCAGGTAGTTACTACCGTGGGACATGCTTCCGAATAGCTGTGTGTTGGTTGCAACTCATTGGTTTTATCTAGGTAAGTAAAGATTTGTTGTTTACAACTAAGTTCGTTGATTATCCAGAGTAAAACTATTCATTTAGTTTTGCAGATGCCACAATTTGCAGGCCACTTAAACAGTTTTTGTCTCAGTATGCTCCATAAATAAGCTTCTGAAGCTGATACAAGTGAAGTGAGGCTTTCAGCTTCTCATCGAACCTGTGATTTGTTCAACAGTCCAGACAGGAAAGACCCTAGTACCTGGAGTGTGGCAAGGATAATGCAGGCACAAAAGAACTTATAGGCTAATTTGCAAATCAATTTGGTTTTTGCGAGAGACTCGCCTGGAACTCAGCTGAATCTCCTGTTTGTGATGTTTCCAGGCAACTGAATGTGCTGCACCAGGCCGCCTCATGTTCCAGTTGCTACGATATTCGAGATATCGCGATACATGTAGAATACATGTAGATGCAAGTAGAACATAAGGTTGACGGAAACTCGGGGACTGCACCTACCTGATGAGCCCCAAGAAGGGCGAAACCGGTCGTGGGCTGTCGAAGACTTTTCAGCAACCTTATGAGTAGTGCATAACTTACAAGCTATTTTCCCACTCTGCTTGCCAATGCAACCTCCTAAAAATTTCGGAAAAGCACTGTCATTTGGAATGCAAATTCCTGTGCCGACGAAAGCTTGCAATCTTACGTGATTGCATGTACGCTAAATGCTGTTTCTTTCGTCACCCACTAAGTTTGTTTTTCACTTGATAGGAATGGTAGAACTGTCTTTGGACCACACTAATGCATTTTGTGACCGCAGTACGGAAAGGCTGCCGTAGCTGCATGTTTAAGACCGAATTGGACAGATTCCGATTCGTTGATTCTGATTAGATGGTTGGAGGCAATTCGCGAGCCAAGCTGGCTAAGTTGTCAGCACCATCCTCATGCTTTACAAACGTCTGTTATTTTGTGCTCCTTGTTCTCCGCAAACCAGCTGTGGGCCGCGTCTGTTTCTGTGCGGACGAGGTTGGGATCGGCACTACCGTTTGCAATTTGTACTTAAACCGTGGTCAAATCACACATGAGAAGTAAGCTTATCCGTAAGTGTAAACGAATCCAGTCGGACGCTATTCCTACAATCTTCGGATGGACATCACTGCGCGTTTTTGGATGCCCTGGGATTTCATTGACTTTGTTTCTAATTTCCTTGCTAATGAAAACAACGAATCTTGGTCAGTCACTTTTCTCACTCTCTTCTAGGAAGTTTTTCACTCATTCAACTCGACTTGCTGAAGATATCTTTAACACGATCCAGTACTAAAACCCACCACAATTCTGTCCGGATTAATATGAACATAATTCTCACTGGTAATCACATGGTACCAGGTCACCTGTGGTTTACGTATTTCACTGTGTTAGTTTTCTCGTCTCCACTAATTCACCGAATTCAAGTATGAGTATTCGACGCGGCTAAAGCCCCGTGTGTGTGAAAAACGCACGCCGTGGCTTATGAAACTTCCTCTTACTTGCTTCGATTTTCTTGCCAGGCATGGTCTTCCTGGTGATTTGGTAAAGATGTTCCCCAACTTCTGTTAATTTCTCACACTGATAAGCGAAACAGAATTGGAATGACTATAAACTCTCCTATCCATGTTATCCATAAGTTACATTAGTTTGATTGCATGAAAAAAGTAGGAATGCGGTATACCAATAGGACGATTAAGAAGTTTTTTGGAGGCTAGAGGATGTGTGTAAGGGCTATGCTCCACTTGCGTTGTTCCGCACGGAAGTAAATCGTAGATGTCAATTCTTCGACATCAGGTTACTTATTTTACTCCCGAAGAAATTCCGACATTTTCGGAGGGTGCAACGGAAAGACATCTAAAGAAATCCACTCTAACAAACTTATTTGTCAGATACGAATATGTGGTAATCCGGATCGATCAACTACCCTATGTTCTCAGACTCGAAGTTTGGCACACTGTTAAACGTTTTGACTAGAAACTAGGTCATACTTCAATTTTCTATTGGAAGACTTAAGATTCATGTTGAGTCATCATAGGTATAAGAAAACAGACGTAGAAAACGCAGTAGAACAAAGCAACATTGGTTTTTTATTTGAACAAATAGGCTAATTTTAACCTCGAAAAAATGAACGTAAACCAGACTGGTCGTTCTGGTTCTGTTCGCTGAGGTTGGCAGTTTAGTTACCAACTTCTAACCACTCGTCAAGGTGACATCTTCAAAGCGCATTAGATTAGCATTTTCGTTTTTCGGCGATGTTCCTTTGTTAACCTTGAGCAACGTTGTGTTCGTTTTTATATACTTTGACTGGGAGTGAGCTTCGGTCCTGATTAACTATTTGGATGATGGGTCCCATCGATTGACTGGTTGGTCCGTTTTGTGATTAGTCGATGCTCGGATGACCCTTAACCGTGCCCCCACGCCTAGTATGCGATGGCCGATTTTCAGGTTGGAATTTTGATGGCTGGTACATCGGAAAATGGGGGGTACCGACGAAATTTTATCGCAAGAAACTTGATGAAAAACCCAAAATGTGACCACAGAAACAAAAAAATGGGTGGTACTACAGTACATTAGAAATATGTTTGAACCATATCAAGGCTACTGCAAACAAAAGGACCCTTGTAACCCATGAAACCGACGACCATTACGGGCCAACTGATCTGAAGACTCAAGAACGAAACTGATCAGTTTGTAAGAAAAAACATTCAAATCGATCGGTCTAAGCATCACTAACAGTGAGGGGAGAAAATCCCTCTGCTGCAAAATTATTAACAAACACCAACTAAGCGCTTACAAGTCGGAAGACAAGAAAGTAAACATCTCATCTACTGAGAGTTTTTTTTTAAAAAAACTGAGTATTCTCAAGCGTCCTGTTGAAATTTCGTGGACATTTATTGACTATTAAATAATAGCGAACGAACGCTGCAAATCAGCTCCAAAATTTACCTAATAAACTTAGACACCAGACCTTGGACTACTCGTATGCTTCACTAGTAGTATACACCTTTACACCAATAAGAAATCGTCAGCTTAAGCGAATAACTAAAGGTAAACCATCAGACAAGCCTATCAACCACAGAGGTCATCCCCGACCAATGAAGCATGTACAAGCACAGACGCACCACTGCTTAACGCCTTCACAACGACGCACAGCTGAACAGCGATGCAACTCTAATGTTCAACGCACCGATCATATCACCTTGACTGGTGAGAAAACCTTTGTGACCAAATTTCTTAGCTCAGCAACCTTCTAGACAGTCTGAGCTACCAATATTTTTTTAATTACCAGGGGCACATTTTCTCGCACATATTCCTTCTCGAGGTTGCCTGCAGTAGATATACCCTGAGTTCACATTGCTACCCTTTGGTTATCCAAGCATCAACTTAGCACTTGGTGGCCTACCTCAGCGCACAAAATCCCCTAGCAGCCACCTGACACAAAAGTAGCATGACTTAGCTGATTGGTTCGCCTTCTTCGTTGAATCTTGACAAACCCCTTAACCTAATCATTTGGCCTGACGAAGCTTTTGTGTCAAAAGCAAGACCTGGCAATAAATCTACTGATTGTAACCAAACTTTTCCAAAAAAACGAGAGAATGATTAGTTCTATTGATCCACTCCGTCTCGGTAACAGCAAATTGTTGGGCGTGTTCATATATTCGACTGACTTGTCAAACGATACATTCACTAAGGAAACTATATGAGACCAAAAGTGGGTTAATTGGTGTGTCTCAAACTCAGTAAAGCGTGACATAAACATACCACCAAGTGCTTAAGAATACCAAAACATTATTTCTGTATTAATAAGCAGTGCAAAAATCTGCGTGCGTCTAATTGGCTTACGGAAGCAAATCACCCAATTGTGGTTATCAAACACACTTTGTCCACATGTATTTCATGCCTATCCTCGTATACGCTCTTCTGTGCTTGAATTCCGTGGTGCACGGCTTCTATCCTTATGAACAAAAGAGCATGAAACTGATGGTTGAAGCAGCCGAATGCAACTGGATGGATCCGAAAACATTTTGTGAAGGGAGTGCAAGTCATGCCTCCTGTTTCCGTCTTGGCTGCCAAAATTGTCGTTGTGTTCTTCAGAGGAAAAGCCAGAAGTACGAGTTGGATTGTTTGACAGGGCCCAATGCCTTTTGTTACATCAGAAACTACTTTGCCTGTCATTTCGCTCAACTCAAGTTCTTACAGTTACCAACTGAGGAAACATCGTGTGTCTGGGACTCGGAATGAACTTGCAAGTATTTTTGATATTTAATGCATTGCAGTACTAATGTCGGCCTTCTTTCTGCTTGTATGGCTTGATGTAGGATATAAAGTGAAAGATTAGCTTAAATTGCTATCACACGGGGTGTTCCAAGTCTGGACAGTCTAGTTAATGGAAATAGACGCCCAAACCTTATGTCATACACATAGTTTGGTTATTTTCTACCTCACTGTCTGCAAGTAAATCTTTGGGACTATGTCTTTTTTGGAGGCGTGGACGAAAGAAACCAACATCTTCAAGTGTTTACTGATTCCCATGCTGTTTACAAAAGGCCTGAAAGCACTCCTACTTGCTTGCAAATTTCTACTGGAAACCACCTGGAGAAGCAAACCTACCTGCTCTCTCCTTGAGCGGGTAGTTTCTTCTTGATTGATCTCACAAACTTTTTCGGTTGACCAGTGGTTTATTAGGGCATTGCTTTACAGAAGGTTTGCGTAGAGAGAGTGTTGTGTGCGGTCATCCTTCGTAACGCCATTTGGTGATGCGGCCTGTCCCCAAGAAACGGAATATGATAGTCGGACCATAATAAACCATTTACCCAAGAAGAACTACCCCATGCTGCATTTTAGGGCGCCTCACTAAGATTCCGTGGGACTGGGGGACTACCTTGTATCTATTGCTGAAAAGCACGTCAGCACTGCAAATCGAAAGACTGATTGTCTGCGTACGCCACTTCGTCTATCCGCGAATGAAAGTTGTCCACTGCAAGTTGAACAATGTTGGGGAATAATAAATCAATGAAATAAAAAATAAAAGTAAATCAATCCTGGCTGCGTAATTATCGAAAGTTCTTCTTGTCCTTTCTTCAGAAGTGTTATTTTCCTTCCCCGAACCAACTTGTGTTTTGAAATTTTCTGGTATGAATTTGTTTCTTCGTCATTTGATTTTGTTACGCGGATTACTCATGGGTTGGCTTGAATACTGTTTGATATGAAACTCTGGTGGAATGTATACAACACGACTACGCATGTTCTAGCAATGTCAGCGAAGTGCGCTGTAAAATTTCTGGTAGTAGGTTACCAGTTAGGAAAACTGCGAGACAATGGATTAAATGGTAAACAACAAACTCGAAAACGGCCAAATTTAAATGCAGGCCTAATTTTCAACTGTCTTGCCAGTGACGAGAAAACGTCACCAACTGGAAGACGATGGTGAACGAAAGTAGACATATTCCGCTGACGCTTTACTATTTATGAAGATGCCGTAAGATCTTTGACAGTCAACCAGCAGTTTCATTCATCTTGGAGCTTATCTGTTAGGCGCAGTCCATGAGGTTCCATCAACTACATCTAGCACTTGGACTCCAAACAGCACACCAATAGGAAATACACCCATTCGCAAATTATGTTGACGTTAAAGTGAGACTCAGCCAACTTGTCTCTGAGGCTACCCTTTACGGTATTCTTCAATGTTTTTTTTTCGTCAAGACACTGAAGCGGAAAAGATGCTGTTTTGAGTCTCAGTCGAATAAGATCACACAGAATACGCAAGCAGCGACATCGGAATGGAATAGAAATGCTTCATCGGAAACGTTGTTTGTACACTACGTTAGAAAATTTTACAGGGGTTTTGTGACAGAAGGCCGGGGAAATAACCAAATATCCACTGAAGCAGAGCGGCTATGGCGGTCTAAAAATTGGATCAAATTTTGGCATTTTTGTGTGAGTTGATCAATGCTGATTAACCCCATGAATCCCTAGGATTAGTTCCTGACCGGTTTTTTTAAGTATTAATTGTGTCCAGTAAAGATAGAATATTCTCGCAGAACAAGAAAATCGGGGTGGAATATTTTCCTTAAGAAAAAAATGGCGTTGGTATTAAGTGACGTGGATGTCAAATTACTCTTTCAAACACGCCGAGAAAAAATGCTTCACAAGTTACTGGACATGGATGTCAAAGTGACCATGGCAAGACGTCCAGAGGACTTAAACGTACATAAATTTCTGCCCACAGTAGCACACATAAACAAAGTGCCAACTGTGAAGCAAGATAGACATAATTCTTTCAAACGTCAGCCTGAACTTTGAGCCCTAAATAAGTTGGTGAGGCAAAGAGTAATTTTGACCATCTCTTGAAAAACTGAGGGAACACTCAAATCAGAGATCTTCAGTGGAGAGTTGTCGGTAGATAACGTTTTAGGCATCTGCCGCTCAGTGATTAAGATTACTCTGTTTAAGGGGCTCCTAATTAACATTCTACCTGCATATTTTGTTCGGTTCGTTTGCTTCGGTTTATCGAAATCCGAAACTCTTCCTTACTAAGTCAGCTCCGGAGTAATTGTTGGGGTTATTTACCTGATGAATAAGGGTCCGTTTTCACAATAAGCTTGTAAAGCAAAGCGATAGAAAATTTCTTCTAGATTATTTGGTATTTGGCTTCTCAACAAAGCGTAAAACTACGGCGCATGTATTGACGTTTGCAGTTGTTATTTACACAACTTTCATCCGCGAATCGACACGTTTGCTTGTGCTTCACGATTCCCTGGGGAATAAGTGCAAAATCACGTCTGGAGCTTTCAGCCTATGTTACAAATGATTCGTGCATGGGTAACGTTTTCTTACTCGTCATGACAAAGTTTGGGGAGCGGCTTCGTTTGAAACAAACCGACAGATATAAAATAGTCTGCCAACTATCTTGTTGCAATGTTGAAACAGGTAAACAAAACCATTTATTAGCTGATTGTTAGTCAGTAGAATGACTGTTGTTAAACACAACTGCTAAGGGAGAAAAAATGAATCCATGTACTTTATGTTTTACTTTTTGTTTCGACAAGAACCAGCAGGGAGGTGTCCTTCGCCCAGCTTATAGGATCCCTGGTTGACCCATATGAATGAGTTTGAATCACGACCCATCAGTATTCAGACGAACAGGGATATACAAAATACAGTGATGATGTGATTTACTTATGGCCATTTTGCGGCAATCCAGTTTTACTTTTTAACCTTTGAAAAATTCACCAAGGTCTACACTTCTGCACCCCATTTTTGTCGTTCCAGCCCAAAAACTAATCTCTGGGTCTAGTGAGGTCAGCCATCGCCAGTTCCAAAATGTTTCCCATTTCACCGTTTCGTTCGCAGAGTGTGCTCGTAGGCGCATCCTCGTGAGCAATGCGAACAGTGATCCCTTGATGAGATTAACGAATTTACGATTACGCAGATCGCCGCACATTCCTTATCGATTAGCTCTATTCGGGGCTCCTTCGACAAAAACGGCCATCCTTAATATGTAAAGTTTCTCACTGGATGATTTGTCACCGTGAGTGTCCAGTGGCAATTCATAACTTAACAGGGTAGTCCCAAGTACCACCTGATGTCCTTTAAGTGTTATCTCATCTCGTACTATTAGTCCAGTCACAAGGATGTACTTCTTCCTAAACATTTCATGTCCCTTGCCATATCGTTCGTGTGTGGGATGGTCTTTGATCAGTTCTCTTGTGAGATGGCTCAGGTAGTTAGAGCGAAATGGCTCAAGTGGGTAGAGCGCGAATCTACTGACAGGAAGGCCCGTGGTTCGAACCCGGCCTCTGTCTCTCGACTTCCCTTGTCTAGGCTTGGGCAAACTGGCAGTATGTTAGCATTCGTGCTTCCCTCGGACAGCATGGTAGTTAGGCGCTGAAAGGTCGCTACAGCTGAACGATTTATTTTATTTTATTTTTAGTGCTCTTGTGAGCTGAAATATTTTGTGATGAATTTCATTACCTGCCGGTGGACCGCCATTCTCTGCCTCAGAGGATTTAGCCACCGTGAAATATTCTCCCGAAAATTGTCAGTGAGAACATTACGAATCTTTAAGCATATCATCCGCACTTCGTCAGGAAAAGGTTGTGGGAGAAAATCAAAGTGGACAATATTGAACAGCTTAGTAAGTGCAATTGGGTAAATTGTCAAGATGATGCGCATCAAAATGGATTGGGAGGATGGATTGAAACATTTGATTAAGTTCTTCTGACGCAAACAACTGCCACGTTTTAAAACCAAACATGGTCACAGACAAAATATAAGGGACAAATGGAAGCAGTTGAAACAGTGAATAGTGACGATGTGCGGTGACTGATGACTACAAAAGTAGTACTAAAAGACTTCCTACTATCTATTAATCAGTAGTCCGATGTATTTATGTAAACGCATTTGGCACAGGTTAAATATCTGACACACCGCAATGACAGTGAACAACCTCATACTGTCCCACAGAGTCAGTCATTTTTTGCGTGTAAGACAGGTGCAAGTACACCTTACATTCAGCTAGTATGTCGAAATGAGATTTAGAACAAGGGGTTTCAGCTTATCCGCAATTAACAAGCGAGTGATGCTCAGGGTGGATCAGGAACATGGGCGGTTAGACAGATTCTGGTAGATAGATTCTTAGTAACTCCCGCCAGTATGATACGAGGTCCAAGAGTTATCGTCACACAGGATAAACCTATTGACGTGTGGCTACAGTTGGGATTCCAAAACACGTGTTGAAGAAACCGACGATTAGGTAATTCCTCCTGAAATTGCGACAATCTTAGCGAGTGAAAAGGCTGAGACCGATTTGCAGGAAAGTATTGACACATTTTAGAACATAGAGATAGGTGGATACCCTTGGTGTAGGAAGCCCATTTTTATAAACTTTGTTGGGATGCCATTATTAGTTGTTTATTGAAGTTCAGGGTTTCCTCACGTGAACTTCCAAGCAAAATCTTCGAGAACTAGGACCAACGAAACTGGCAGCTCGACGGGCGCCAGCACAGTAGGTGAAAATACACAGTAACGGGCGATCGACTCGATGCAGTCTCCGGTTAATGATGGTAATAGCTGTGCGAAACAATAACTAACTATAGACTGAGAAAGCGGATTAATAAGGGTCCGAAAGATTGAGGTGCATTTGGTAATAATTGCGCATTTGTTGTCAAAAAAGTGAGCGAAAACGAGTTACGTAGAATAGTCGGGTTAACCTCATCTAGTGACAATGAATTCAGGCGTAACTAAGCATCTAACGTCACACAACAAACAAAGTCTTGCAGTAAAACTCATTTAAGCGTCCGGCAAAAATTATTATAGATGATTCGTTGGCGTAGTTCTTCTATAGTTTATGTGAAATACCATCGGGAACAGGGGAAGCTGTTATTCCAAACGATTTGTGCATACATGTTACATATTACTGCGTAAGAGCTAAGTTCATCCGATTGCAGAAGCACCAGAGATGTAGCCGGTTGAACCTGTTAGAGGACGGCGAGGAATTCGACGTTCAATGTAGGGAGATATGAATAAGCACTTGAATAAGCAGGCTTTACCATTCCGGACATCTTCCTAGACCTCAGTTCAGGTAACAGTTCGATCATCACTGCCGACTGCACTTCGTTCACATCACATGGTAACGCATGTCTTTGAGCAAGCGCAGGATTTCCCGTTTATAAGCGCATAGTTTCTGTCCAGTTAGTCACCTCAGAGTTGAGAAAAAATATTGATCCGTTACCAAAGGGAAGGCTTCTTCAAGGAAGAGTAGCTCCTGATTAGCTCTGATGAAATACTGAGGAAAAATATACGAAGTATTTCTAGTCACAGTAAACAAGGTTGCTACAAGATCTGGCATAGTCACCTGCCTTTTTGTACACTTTTGAATGGATAGTATCTACCACAAATCAATGGACATTGATTAGAACACAAACAACAAAGTGATCACAAGTTAAAAATGCTGGATACGAGAGGAACTGGCCAGAACGTTGATGCTGGCTGTTCGATCGATGAAAGATAAAGGAATTCAATGCTGTCCAAAATAAAGTTATCGATGGTATGAAAAGACTGTCGAGGACACCGGGTTTAAAATTAAAATAGTATTTGCTTACAACTTCACCCATGCAGTACGTTTCGACCGATTTTTTTAAACATGCACGTGACTGGGGGATTTCTGGCAATGTTAGATAAGAATCAGTGTTTACGGCAGCTACTGGATTATTTGACACCCTCGGGAAGCATGAGAAGAAATTTCTGCTGACAAATTTTGGTAAACATGGAAGAATTCAAAACGTATCTCACAGTAATGTTCTTTTTTGTTAGATTGCCCAAGTAGAAACCCTTGGAAGATCCTGGTTACAATCATAAGCACATATTATGCAAAACTTTGCGCCGCATAGCAGATTTGAGATTTTTAAACTTAGAAAAAATCAACACTGCACCGAGAGATACGGTGACTGTGATGGATTTCTTGTAAAACCATCCGCTATGGGTGCCTCCCCGCTTCGCAATGTGTGGCAAATTTGTCATTAGCGATTGGAGTAAAAAATATATTCGTGGGTGAATTTGGCAACCATAAGTAGGCTTTCATTGCACGATTGTTTCGGCTTGTATTTGCAGGGAATAAAAACCGGTGACAATAGAAAATGCAGTGTCCAGTTGGGGAACGACCATTAATTGGGTTTGGCTGTGCGATTAGCTGTCGTCCACCGCGATGTGATCCCCTTTAATTGGTGGGGATTTATCTCTGGCCAACTGTGGACCACGAAGCCCCTTTTTTTTACTTTCCATTTCATCACAGCGACTAATTCACCAATCCTGCCCATCCAGTTCTTTCGCCAAATTAAGCACCTTTTTAATGAAGTTAAATATGTCAAAAACGCTACAAAAGACGCTCACGGCGATGGGCATTCTAATGATATTAGTAATTTTGACTTGAACGTCGTAACAGCTAGCCTGTTTATTTTAGTCCCCTGCAGCGTTTGTGGACGGCAATTTATCAAGCTGTTTGACAGCGTAAAAGCAGAAGAGAAACGTATCTGTCGATAGGTTTGACAGTCGCAATTTGGGTATATATGACAGTAATAATGAAGACTACAGATTATCCACTGGTCTCAGGACAAACATCTCGGCTGCGCATCTCGGGTGTACGGATTCAAACCAGAGGAGAGGTTATATTGGAAATCTGATTGTAGGTTGTCTGTAGCGGTTTACTGGTATTCACCATATCACTAGCCAACAGCAAAAGATGTGTCATCACACAGGTGGTAACAAACGAAGATTGTGTACACGAACGACGATCAGCGACATGTGGACCTTGTGCTTAGCTTTCGTACAGTATAGTTCTGTAATGCTGTTTGACAGGCCACCTCCTTTCGAATAGAACTCTGAGGATGAGTAAGCATCATTTTTTCAGCTGTCTCAACACAGCTGGATTTTGTGGAATAACTATTCTTGAAGGTTAACAATGGTGTATTTCCGTGAATTTTGTTGTGCTCAATTTAGAGCCGGTACTATAAGGCCACAGTTCATTCTCGCTTGTCCTAATAGAGGAGTTCCACAAAGATTTCAGTGAGATGAATTTGCACCTCTGAGACAGCCAACGCGCACAAAGATTGCGATAAGTTTTAGTTTAGTGCGCTTCTAAACCCTAAATCACGATTTCGCTCGTCATTTTCGTGCAAAACACCAATAAGGCCAGCAAAAAGTAAGCGCAGCATTCGGATTATTTGTTATTAAATTGTGCATAACTTCCGTCCCTCGAATTCTATTTCGTCTTTTCAAGCTTTTCATTAGAAAGCACCTGACCCCTGTGGATGGATTTGTATTTCAATCTGTGTCCAGGACAGCCTGACAACCAAACGTCTTGGAAGCAATCATTGAAATTTTTAATTGTACATCACATCTCACGATAACATGTTAGAATATCATTTTTTATGACTGAATTTGCAATAAATACTGCAATAAATGACCGTTTGATATCGCAAATTTTCTATGTGCGCTAACCATAAGATGCTTATCAAAGATAGAAGCCAAAACTCAAGCGGCATGCAATGCTCCTTTGTAGTTCCGGCTTTTTTTACTCCTCCATGCCTGGTTCATGCTGTCACTCACAAAAGAAACTCAATGGATCTTCCAGATGACATTTACTGTCACAAGTTTAAAATGCTCTCTTATTCTCGGACCTTCATAAGATGAGTACACAGTTTTGTTGCTAGCCTGCCAAAAGCAAATTCTGGACAGTCATATGGCCCCTCTCTTTTTACCAGGTTCTAAGTGGTACACACGCTAGCTGTTTATCAAACGCCATCAGCAACCTTTCACCAACCTGCTGTTACGGAAGTCCATATCCTATGAACTTCTGATTTTCTAATTACCGTACTTCGAATGTTCAGTCCGAAAATGTCTGTGCAGCGAATCTCAGCACTATTCATACAGATTCTTTCGAGAATCCCAGTAAACAAGCCATATTTTCCTACCCGTTGATCATGGTAGGGATTTGTGCGTGGTTCTTGAATGGAGTGGCTGGACTATTATGTCACTCATATGGACAAGTCCATTGGTCAGTCATGACCAAATACTCAGCACGTGACCTCGGGGTGAAACCTCCAAGGTTGCCGACGCTGGATACAAACCAGGTTCATTACGAAATGGACTAGCGATCATTACAAACTTTCGCATCCTGTCAGTAGGCGAACACGATTCTTTAAGTTATTTGTGTGTAGAAAATCAAAATATACAGGAAGTTCATTAGTATAACCATCGAGTGATTGATTTTAATGGCTTGAACATTTTAAGTCAAGCGGAAGCCAAGCTTCACATATTAAACTACGGTTTCCACTGTTGACTATCAATGGTGCCGACATTATCAACAGATTTAAAGGTCAGCTAATGGATAGCAAATCTGAGAAGACGGACGAAACTAGATGAGCTCAACCCAGTAATGTGCCTATTACACAATTACGAAAATAGAAATTTTCTGATCTGAATCTCTTGAATTCCCAGTGCTAAAATCCATCAACTCAATCAATAACAAACCTCCTTAATCGTCATCCTGTCATATGGGTTATGCCCTATCCCCTATCGCGACTTCTTACTGATATCTACCCGGTTGGATGGATGAGCTAATGACGTCCTTCACTTTTAAAATGCACGATCAAATGCGTGAAGCAATACTTGTTGGGATGATTTAATCCATCCGAAGAAAGACTACTAGCTGGTATTAGGCCAAACTGGAATCACTTCAGCTTCTGTGCTTGGGTAAAAGGCTGCGCGCGTTTGTAAGGCTTGAGTCACGTGACATTTTAGGATTATCCGCAGAATGGTAGGGTTGTAATCGATCGTTACGTTCAAATCCGAGGACGAACTTGTAGATGACGCATCGGAAAACCACCACGTTCCTTAGTATTCTGTTGTTTATTCTGTTTGTCGGTGCTGAGGAAGACACGCTTGAGAAAGAAGGGCTTGTAGAAAAGATAGTGGGCGCACTCTCGGAAACCAAAGTGGATGTACTGGCACACTACAAACAGGATTTGTTCAAACCGTTGACCGGTCCTTTCTTCAAGCCTGTGTGGGAATTAGGATCACCATACAATGTATTCGGGACAATTGGTTTCCCCCAGATCAACGACACGGGAAGTGAACTCATATCACCTCGCCTTGTACAGAATAAGTCCATTGCGTTCTATGTGAGTCATTTTCCTAAATATATGTTTCAGTTCAAGTGCACCAGAGGATTTAAAGAAATCCTGAGCAGTTAATCTCGTTTGAGAGCCCCCGGTACACTATCAAGTTATCTAAGAAATTGGTTGATTACCGAATTTGCCCCCTTTTCAATATCACTGTTGATCTTGATTGGTAACTGGATAAATAACACGAGTGTATATAACCTTATGCCGTGCGTACCCAACATCGCAAATAGAGCTCACAATAACAATGATATTTACTATAAACTCAGAAATATCAAAACATCTAAGATCGTTGAAACCATCCACTAGCTATGACAATCGCGACAACATAAGTCGGTCACTTGGCAACTCACTTTCCAACCAGAATAGTTAACAAAGCGATTTTAACTGGATCACAATCAATGGCTTCCACTGAGAGAGACTGTAGAGGAAAAAATGACTTTAGTTTGTCAGTACGCCTCAGTTCATTTCATCCACACATATTACTCTGAAAGTGAATTTGGATGAATGAATTGTGCTTTTAGATGGTCAGTTCTACTCAGTCTTCTTCCTGAATACCATTTCTAAGGTGTGGTAACAAAACAACATTTCGTCCCCAAAGATCTTCATTCAAGCCCGTCGTTCAGTGCGCTTCCATTTCAATGTACCATCGACTGTTGAATTCTTCGTATGCGATGAAAAAGCTTTGCCACAGTTATTCCTCGAGGCTTTTAAATTTTCAATCAGCTACGCTGGTAACATCCGGTTATTGAGTCATGAGGGAACTAGCTGGAAATCTGAGATCACACACATACAAAACTCTTCCCCCATAGTTTCTAACCGTCTCTCCTTACCTGCATTTATCTAGTAATATAAAGATGAGGTTTAATACTAGATCGTTTTTAAACTTGTCCAGATCAGGGATTTAAACGGCCGGATATTTTAACTGCTTTATCTGGTATTTAATGCATCTGTGTTCAGAAAATCATTTGTCTTGAACTTTATTTTCAAATTGCATAAATTTATAAATGATTTTTTTTAATATGCGAGGGATGTGATAGTGCCACTTTGATCAGGCTTACGGGGGAGCAATCCAATAACCAGTTTTCGGTTCAAAACACAGGCTTTCCGGCCAGTATATCTTTATCGTATCCGCTGAAATCTACCAAGTGATGGTGAAAAATGGGACAAAGGTTAGACATTTGGGGCTCTAAACAACTGACTACCACACATTTCAGTCGACACTACCAGATTTAGAGGCTTTCCTGGAAAGGATGTCATGTTTGCCCCCTAATAAACGGTAATATGCCTTCGAAACAGATGGATGCTATATTATCTGGGTAATGTGCTTCTGTCCTGTGGTAATCTTGTGCTTTAGGATGAAATATGCCGGCAGTATCTGCTGGCATTTACGTGTAACTTTTCCACCATTATTCTGAAAAGAACTGATGTACTTGTGGTGAAAATATGTCAATTTACAGTTGTCTATCGTTCGGTCGCGGACCCCATAAAAATCCTTCTGCTCAAGGTTTTCGGAGAGAGACTCAAGTTGGGTACCTCAAACAAAGCGCACTCTCCCCCTGGCAACCAGGAGGTGTCTTTCGCTCTTGAAGCTGTTCGTTTACCCCACATCCTGCCCACTCACCACATGCTGCACTGAGATCAATCCATCTACTCGACTCCTAACCATTGTTCCGTATCTAAATTACTTCAAAGAAATATTGCCGTACTAATCCGAAAATATCTCACCTACATTGCGATCTTTAATGCCCGTACTCTAAGTCAAAGGGAGCAGCAGACATCTGCAGGTGAAACCTTGCTTCACCTTTCTATCGGTGTACGTGTTGACTCAAGAACACGCACACAATATTTCACTTCGGTCATGTGCACCTTAAGCCGCTTAGAAGAGCTCAGATTTTTCGAAGTTCATTTTTCGGATAGCCAATAATCTTGATGTAATGGCTCATTGTACCTCTGTTATGGAATCTACATTTAGCCTCAGGATTGAAAGCTCTTCACAATACTGGATCTATTCGCCTTTGTGCTATAACGTCTCCTAACACAATTAGGATCGTTACAGATCGATGCGGTAGAGGTGCTTATTTGTCACGTCAGCACAGTCCCCGAAAGACTGCCGTTTACATGCTGAGAAGATTGGTTTTGCTGAGATTTGTTTGGTCAGGAAGAATGGAGCTGTCACACTGGCGGGTGATACGAACGCTGAAGTTGGACGTTGAACCCGGAAGAAGCACTGTTGGGTGGTGGATTCGGAGTCCACCCTCAGCGTCCAGGTGATGGATGGCGACTTCCGCGGCCAGGTACTGAAGATCGTCTGTTCCTGGTCAGTATGAGATTTCAGCACAAATTCACAGTTAGTCATTTGGAGGTCACCAACCGCAAGCTGGTCACGAACTCAGATCGACTCGCATTTGGTTGTCAGTCACCGATGGAGAACCCCAACTAAAGCTTACCATTATTTCTGGGGTACGCAATTCGACTCATCGTTCAGCTCAGTTCAGTCTCCCTCAGGATTACACCTGCCAAAGCAGATAACTTCTGTTCATCAACTCCGACGAAGTTGAGTAGCTTAATAATAGTGAGATGTTTCAAATCCGTTACCTTCCGATTATCGGTCCGAACACTAACGTTCAGCCACGATGGACTGATCAACAGCGTGGTTAACTCTCACTCAGGCTGGATACAGCGGCACCGCTGAAATACGATTTTTGCGAAACTCAATGAAAAGCTTCTTCCACTATGTCTCGCAAGCATGCATTTTTAGGACTATGCTAAGGATATTTCGCCCAAAACTTCGGACCCTGCAACTCTATTTGTGAGTCAACAAAACTGACGACGTTCCAATGGGGGATGCCAGTAGGACGACTGTCTGTGACACCGGTGATGAAATATCGCCGCTATAGATTGTTTCCAGCAATCTGTTGGACCACGTTGAGTTACGCGCAAAACCCCAAAAGCCAAAGCGTTCAAATGGAGGTTTATCTACAAATGCGGTACTGTAAATACAATAATAAAAATAACAAAGCTTTACAAACCTCAAATCGTGGGACTACGCCGACTTCTATACACCGGTTTAGGAACTGCTAATTCCTAAAGGATCCCAAAGTCCACACCGACTCAAAAGCACGTGTCAACAAGACAACGAAACCACGTGTTGACTTAAACAACACGTGCAATGACAAGGTCAAAGAACGGTTTACGTTCAGGTCAAAAACAAGAAAGTTGGTATAGGCGCAAAGGCGGAATAACAAAAACTGGGAATAACGTTGTACAAAATAAGGATAGAAGAAAAGAATCAACACCGCCCCCAAAGCCAGCATGGCTTTCCCTAATCTACCAGCTCAATCCACCGCATGCAAGAAAGAGATCAACGAGAATGGTACAATTGCTCTAGCCACAAACGCTTCCCTCAATCTGCAGCATGCGCCTAGGGTGGGTGAGCATCTAGCTGTCTTCTACTCCTTCCAGCAGGCAGATGCGACGTATATCCCGCCTAACCGTACCCGATGTAGTCTTTACTAATACTTCCCGAATATGGCCATCACTTCCGGGCCTGGCATCCACTATGACGCCTTTCTCCCAATGTCCGCGACTTGGACTTTCGCCGCTGAATAATACGAAGTCTCCAACTCGGAAATCTCGACGGTTTCGCATCCACTTGTGTCGTAACTGTAATAGCGGAATGTATTCCTTCAACCATCGACGCCAAAACGTATCCGCCAACACTTGCCCCTGTCTCCAACATCGGGTATATCGATCGCGTATATTGACCATATTACCTGGCAGTTCAATCTGTCCCCGCAACAATAACAGGTGACTTGGGGTCAGCACTTCTAAGTCTGGATCATCGTAGACAGGCACAAGTGGTCGGTTATTTAAAATACGCTCCACATCAGTTAGGAAGGTAGACAAAGATTCGTCGGTCAACACCTGTTCGCGGGAGACCGCACTCAGTACTCGGCGAATAGATCGTATCTGACGCTCCCAAACTCCTCCGCGGTGACTGCTATAGGGTGGGTTGAAGTGCCACTCAATCCCGTGGGCTATCATTCTCTTATTAACGGGATCGGAATCTAGCGATTTCAGAAATTGACGAAGTTCTAGTTCGGCTCCAACGAAGTTACTTCCTCGGTCACTGAACATTTCCTTTGGAGAACCACGGCGGTTAACAAAACGGGAAAGTGCCATAAGAAAGGAGTCAATCGATAAGGAATGAGCTACTTCGATGTGAAGTGCACGCGTCTTCAAACACGAGAAGATACACCCGTATCGTTTCCTCGACTGTCGTCCGTCGCGCACAAAAGGGACCGAAATAGTCCACACCAGTGGCGGCAAAGGCGTAATCGGGATCAACTCTGCATGGTGGTAACGGCGCCATCAGCTGTTCCGCGGGCTTCATCGACCTTGCCTTGCATGACAAACACCTATGCACAAGCCTTTTGACTGCGGCTGTCCCCTTGACAACCCAAAATTTCTGACGCATTATAGCTAGGACGTGCGACGTGCCCATATGTCCTTCCAACTCATGGTAGTGTCTAATCAAGCAATGCGTCACGGGATGTCGACTCGGAAGTATGATGGGATGCTTGCGGGATTGGGACAAACCACTATTCTGCAGCCTTCCTCCGACACATATCAGTCCTTCAAGGAGTATTTCCGCAAACAGTTAGTCGAGTTCACATTCTGAGTCTCAACAGGACGTGATTTTCCGACGAGAGAATTATATAAATGCGGAAAGGCGTGCTGTTGCACGTATTGCAACAGTGAATATTCTGCTGCCCTCAGTTCAGCAAGCTGCAGAGGTCTAAGTGAGCACACTTCTCTTCTTTATTTGACTTTACGCGAAGGTACAATTTGAATCGCGTCATCCATGCTATGGCTCGTTTCAGCCTAGCCCATGAAGAATAGTAAGGGAGCAGTTTGTCAAATGCTAATTCTCCCAAGACGGTAGTGTTCAGAACGTTGGACTCTCTAACTTCGAGGCCATCATCCTTCAACAAGCGACCTTTCAAATTACTGAGGCGTTTCTCCGCTACACTCAGGTTACTAGGCAGGTTCTTCCAGTCGACCTTCCAAGGTAGCGGCACCTGATAGTGACCATCTAACAAGCTAACAGACTGCTCTGTGTCTTTCATGATCTCTTTGTTCTCAAGGGACAGTGATTTATCTGTACCCTTACTTTCGTTGAAATCCGATTCAAACATCGTCAGTATGTGACCCTCAACACTAGGTTTCGTACTGAGGCAATTCACTGATATTCGTTTGGGTTCTGCAGGGAGCTGGTCCGAAAATTGCCCACCCAAGGCCGTTAGATATGCGTAGGGATGTTTCGGAGAACCCATACGTTGCTCGATAACCCAGTGGGCCTCTGGGACATTAGTTCCTATCAAAATCGAGACGTTATTTCCTGGAATTCGTGCTGGTTGAACATCCGCAAGGTGCGTCCACTTACTCAGCAGCAATTCATCCGGAATCGAAGCCTTGGCGATGGGAAGTGACCCGATAGTGTAGGCACAGTCGACGTCCACAACATATCCGTCATGCAAAGACTGAATGGCAAAGCTGACTGCCATAGTATCCTTGATGTCGGGGCCATTTACCGATGAAACTTCTACACGTCGCTTCCCCTTCTATCCCAAGTTGCTTTGCCACGTCTGCCGTTAGTAGAGTGGTATCAGAACCATTGTCCAACAAAGCATGAGTTAGTACAGTCCCCTTTGGTCCAATCAGCTTAACTGCTACGAACCCAAGGTAGCTCCGGGGTCCCCCAACTACCGTTGAGTTGACGTTGGCACCTTTCGTAGCCTCATTGACCACCCGCTGTCTGCTGTGAAGCAGACGGTGATGTCGCTGGTTGCAATTTGAGATGTCAACGTGTAGGGACGCGACACTCAAATGCTCTATGGTTAGGCTCTAGGCAATTGAAACATAACTTGAGGCCTTTCAGTCTACTGAGTTTCTCGACTTGAGATAGAGTGCGAAATACTTCACATTCTGAAAGGCTGTGAGTCTGGGAACAGTGAGGACAGGCCATACTTGCTTTCGTAGCTACGACGTTGATGCGGGCCTTTCTAGGTGGACGTTCTAAGACTACTTTGTCCACTTGATTACCATATCTTCTTGGACTGGCGATAACACCATAGCAATTTGAGGCAATCGATACACTTCTGTCAAGGAAAGATACTAGGTGATCAAATTCCGGCTCTGATCCCGAACGCAGTATATCGTCTGCCGCTTCAGCCCACCTTTGTTGCAAATGCCGAGGTAGACGTTCTACTATGCGCTTGAGACTTGTTGAGCAGTTCAAATCAGCTGTGTAATGCATCTGCTTCAATGCCAGATCACAGTTAACCATTTTCCTAATCAACCTTCGTAAGGCATCGACGTCTCCAGGAGCAATGGGCCCTCCAACCAGTAGCTCGTTCATGAACGACTGTGCAATGTCGTGTGGCCTGCCGAACTGCGTCCTGAGGATATCCATGGCTTTTTGATAGCCTGCCTTTCCAGGAAGGAAAACACAGTGTTTAATTGCCTCTTTTGCTTCCCCACAGCAATAATGAGAAGGTACATCAATTTATCGTTATCATCAAAGAGCCGATCAGCTATGGTGTTATCGCGTGAAGCAACAAAACCCGAGCATATAATCTAACTTTCATTTGCTTACTCCGCTCGTGTACTTTTGATTGTCCATCTCCTTTGGTCCTCTGTGCCCTACTCATCCTGTCGCAAAGGCCCTCCGACACTGGTAGACTGGTGTTTGTGCGTGTGTGTCATACGCTACGCACTCATACGAGTTCGTGCCGCGTCTGCTTGGCCTTCTCCGACTTGTTCTGTCTTCACCTCCTTGCTCTCACATCACCAATCGGAATTACGGGACTGGGCTTTGGAAGGTGTGACCAAATACCCACACTAATGAGCCACCGCTCCACTCGCTGTTGTTTGGTTTGCAGACATTGCGAACCGTGGTTTGCGGACCGTGGTTCGAACCCCACCTCTGCCTCTCGACTTCCCCTGTCTAGGCTTGGGCGATTTAGCAGTATCCCAGCCCTCGTGCTTCCTTCGGGTGGCATGAGAGCTAGGCACCGAAAGGGTGCTACAGCTGGACGATTTATTATGTTTATTTATTTACCTTCAAGTCGCGCTAGGCCGATCAGTGAGATGCACAGTAATCGACGCCACAAGCGCGGACAACTGAAGTTTGTTGTGTAGTTTTGCTTACATTTGTGTAAATAGTATCCTATAATTTCAAACCTAGTTCTTCCTTTTGATATTGGGATCGTCAAACCTACGGGTGACACAAAGTCCCCTATCTAGAACCTCAACACCGTGGTTTCTCATGAGATGACGCGTGGTTTGAGTTCCAATTAGTTATTCTAACTTAGGGGGAAACTGAGTGTTGCAGTGATTCACACAAAAATTCCCGACCGCTGCGAAACCGGGTCGCACATGTTGAACTTCAGTCATGTGAAAAGCATCCTCGCCTAAACTGAGATGACCGACATTTGAGTTTGAATTTGGCCATTCAAAAGCTGACAACTACAGTTCAGCAGACACACTAAATTCTGTTAATGAGTTGGAAGGCTTCAGTACCAACAGAGATTATGTATTCTTTACCCCAATTGAATGAAGATATTCCCAATCAACTGGAAAAAATTGGAACCGATTGACAAGTCATCGTTTCAGAAGGGCTCGGTAAACAATCGGTAATTTTATATATGGCAACCTTTCACATTTTGACACAAAAGCTTCGTCACGCCAAGTCAGCAGGTCACCAAATTGGCCAGGCTTTAGGGCAGACGCAACCAGTAAGACGTCTTCGTATAAACGCTAGCTTGATTAGGTGTCAATTGCCAAGGGTGTTGGTACCGGTAGCGAAACCCAACAGGGAATGAATCGGGACCGCTGTTATTCCATATAAACCAGGGACATCGGATGTCATTCAAAGAATTCTAAACACGGCCAACATAAGAGCAGCTTTCCAGGGGGGAAACACTCTGCGCTCTGCACTGATGCAATTGAAGGATCACCTCCAGGCAAACAGAACCAGGGACTGTGTCTGCAAAACATTTCAGTGTTATGCGAATAGAAGGCGCGGAACCGGCAAGTGTAGAAATACTTTGCCATTGTAAGCGACGTTTACTTCAGGAGCCTATTATGGCTCTCGTCTGGCCTCAACACGCCGAAAGTGTTTGTCATGTGCAGTGGTTTATAAACATCTTCCTCTGTGAAGACCACGTCAGTGAGCGGCCGTTTGCAGGTACATCTTGACAAGATTGGATGTGATTAGATCTCCGGTGCAAAATACAGGCCTGCATACTGTTCTTCGCAAGTATTAGATAGCAGTAACGAGTAATTTGCGGGTGCCCCCTCTTTATCTCTTACGGAATTTTACTGAATGTAAGACTTTAAATGCGACGTCACCCCTGCTAGTCGTAGTGGCATTTTATTTGTACGGGATAACCGAACAATACTACTATCTATCTTTCCTGATCACCTTTTCTGCCTTGCTATTTTCTTTCTGTGTTTACGTGTACTGCTTGACTTCATGACTTCTTTGTCGACGGGAAGCGTCTAAATACTCTTGCTTTTTTGCATCCAATTCGTGCTCCCAGTTTGTGATCATTTTGTTAACTTTATATCTCTTGTATTCAGCTTAGTTCTCTTATTCTGACATCGAAGTTTTTAGGGTTACCTTTTTGACTACGCATCAATCGGAGTTCTTTTTTCATCACAAGTGACGCCACTCATGATCATACAGGCGTCTAATTATATCCTATATACTGCTTTTCATGCCAGACTTCTCAATGGTGATTACATTGATAGTAACATCCCCATAGTTGTGTCTGCAAATTTGTCTGCCTCTTCAACCCGCCCTTCAAGTGGTATCTTAAAACGCTGTGCGAAATAATTTCCGTTAATTCGATCTACCACAACTTATGAATGAGTGAGGTCCACACATTAAGCAGGTGGATACAAAAGGCTCTTTTACCAGCGCAGACTTAAGCCAACCTAGATCTAATCTTGGGTGTAGCGCTCCTTATTCCTGCTTTGATTTCCAGACATTTAAGTTAATCCGTAGGAGCTTGTTAAGCTTGCTTTTACGAACTTCAACAAAAAGATTCATAACAACGCCGCAACTTCCACCGCACATTCACTGTCATCGGAATACTGGCGAAACACCTATGTTACGCTCGGAATTCTGTACCTTTCAAACCAGAACTCATGCCCTCGCAAAGTCACTCCATTTCCTTGACCAAAGAAATTATCTAAGACCGGAAGCGCTTGCTCTTCCTGAAACAGACACGGGCAGTTAATGTCCGTACTACCACTAGGGTAGTAATTATTATAGCTGAAGTGTCTGGCTATCCCATAATGTTCATCCCCGACGGTATGTCACCCACCAGCTGGGGAATAAACATAAGTATTATCTCCCTTTAGATATCGCTTTCATAACAAGTGGTTGTATTTCGTTTGGCAGATTTGGCCTTTGTTGCACGGAAACTAACAGGGAGTTCCCTACCCCACTAAAGATAAGGTAAAAAGCCATGAGTTTCGGCACAGTCCCTGTGGTCCAAGAAAAATTTGCGGCGTTCCCTCATCCATCGTGGAGTGGCTACTTTTCACCTAAGATCTCTACAAGTAACAGTACCTAAAGGACGAGTTTCAGTGTTCCTGGTGTGGTTTGGAAAGTCAAGGTACATTTGCGTTTGTGTTCTCCTAGAGGATGAGCACCGACATTTATTTGGGCCAAATGGCGGGTGAACCACGTCGCATAGCCTTCTACCTCTTTTCCGCGCTCATCTGAACCGCAAAACACACAATAAGGTTATCCGTAAAAGCACATGTCCTTGCCAAAACCTTCCTGGTAGATTGTTTCGCAGATGTTCAGAAGGTCGCCTCCTGAAAACGATTTCTGAAGCAATTCAACGCCTGCTCTTGGCCGTCCTGAAAATTTATCCGTTCACCTTAACGTCATGGTGACAGCCCTAAAAAATCGGCTGTATGATAGGCCAGACAGCAGGCGATAACTGTTCTGAGGGAAAGAGGCCAAGGTTGGGCCACGCTGTACCAAACATCAGCAGTCTATGCACGACGCATCTACCTAACTGCACTGACTGACGCACCTCCCAGACGTCAACAACAGATCGGTAACCCCGGAACCCATAATCCTTCATACCGGCCTAATATTTGTAGCGAGTCAATCTAGGGGCGCTGCTGTGAGCAACACTTTATTTACTCGCACCCTCGCTTTTATTGTTTAAGCTGAATGATCCACTCCTTGTGGGTCCGCGTTCGTTTTCACGTTCATGAAGAGGTCATTTGACAAGTTAGTTCGGTTTGCCGAACTCTGTTATTAGAGCAAATACCCAGCCGAAATAAACTAGCCTGGGATTGCAATATTTAGAAATATTGTGTACAAAATCTCATCACGTGTGCATGACGTTAACCTATGTTGTTTGCGAGGTGCAAGGTACCTCGGATGCCCTGGGAAAATGGCGACACCCTCTACGCTATTTCAATATTTCACTGCTTCCAAGCGCCAACAAATTTCGGCCACAAATCGATAAGGCTGAACTGAGTTATAGCCCTACCCAGCGATGGTTTTGACAGTCGCAATAAGTAAACGATAGCTGTCTGCTGCTTTGCTTATCTCCACGTTATTTGTCTCCCTGGTCCTCCAAAATTTTGTCTTCAACCCATAAGCTTGCCGAGAGGGGTGGAAAGAATGTGCGGACAGACGGGTGTTGTACGCCTTTCAAAATAACTTGAACCTAAGCTTTTTCACTCACCACATCATCCTTAATTTCGTTAGTAATCTGCACTGATGCAATTGAAGGATCACCTCCAGGCAAACAGAACCAGGGACTGTGTCTGCAAAACATTTCAGTGTTATGCGAATAGAAGGCGCGGAACCGGCAAGTGTGTGGAGAACGGTTTGGGATCAGTCGAGCTGAAATGTGTTGGTGTGTGCTTATCAGAAGGAGGAGTGGTCATCTGAATGCCACCTAAGCTCACCCACCTCCCCCACCCAATTAAATTGTCACAGCAGTCACAAGCCCACAAAGACCAACGAAATCCATCAGCGGCATCCGCGATGAATCATCAATTGAATCACCCTGAAGTGGAAGATTAAGGAATCAAACCCGACCCCAACACATCAACGCAAGATTTTGGCAACCACACTACCCGACAAGAGTGGTTAATTGACACTCAACACTGATCTAGTGAGCTAATCTGAATAGGCCTTACTGACTGGTTCTCCGTCTGTCTTGAAACCTGGCCAACTTGGTGACCTGCTCACTTGGCACGATGGAGCTTTTGTGTCAAGTGAAACGTTGCTCAAATAAGAAAAACTACCGATTGTTTACCAAGCCCTTCTGAAACGAAAATATTTCCAGTTTTTCTTCCTGTATGAGTCTTCCTAAGAGTGTGTGACGTTTTCAAATGGAAATGTCGATTTTGAGTTCTTGAATTTGCTTCGTCAACAAGTTGATGGCGTTGCACCCAGTTGCACAACAACAACAACAGAGAATTGGCAGAATGTATTTTGAAACTGACTTATTGTTGGACGCACGCTGATGCGAAACCATTGAAAGCCATTCGGTAAGATAATACTTTGCCATATATGGGTGCAAACTTTCCGTCAGAATGAGAAATCACCAGCTTCTGTTTGTTCGAAGTTGTTTTCTTCACAACACCGGATCACGTTTCGCACGAATAGTACGAGAGCGTTCTATGGCAAAACACCTTGCAGTCAATTGGATCTTTCGCACCTCATCATTTTCTTTTTCTACCGCAAATTCTCAGGCTTGCTGAGATTGCCGCAAACATTCGATGAAAATCAATATCATGTTGCCCTTGGGTTGCTTCAATTATGATGAAACATACTGTCTTTATCGATTTGCCCGTTGGCAAATGATTAACTACACTTTGCCAGGGGCGAGTTGGCTCAGTGGTTAGGGACTTTACTGACCGCAAGGTCTGTGGTTCAAACCCGATCTCTGCCTCTCAGATTCCCCTGTCTAGGCTTGAAAAACCTGGCAGTATCCTATCCTCGTGCTTCCTCCGGGTAGCATGACAGCTAGGTGCCGAAAGGGTACTACAGCTGAATGATTATTATCCTTTGTCAGCTTTGCAATAATCACTTTTCCGTTTATTATTCTTGACTCTGTTGGGTTAGTACCTAATGCTCACATATGCCATTCTCAGTGAAAAATATCTGTTTCAAATGATTTGTCACAAATCATCAGGTGTGGACTTGTCGCTAGTCGAAACAGAGGGGCTGGGGGTAAATAAATTTAGCCGGCTGTAGACCTGACCGTAGACATTTCATGGTGCAGTATATTCAGCAAATGCCTATTGACTCATCCACCATCATTAGGCTATTGGGATTTTCGCAGCCACTTTGCGACAAATCACCGTAATTTTTTAGGACATGTATGGGCTCTTTCAGGTGTTCATCCGATCACTTCTTATTGCTTCAGCTGACGTTTTGCGTGGCTGGTGATTACAATCAGCGGGATTCGATTGGCTCATTACACAGTGGAACAGTGGACAGCGGTTGGGTGCCTACTGTTGACAGCTAGGTAGTAAGACTGTATAATAACCCATTCCAGAGACTTTGTACGTATCAGTCGGGTGCAACTGAATCAATAGGTGTTTGAGTTTCTGACCAAGTATTTCCGTGTAGTGGTAATCGTCTGTTTCATTTATTCTGCCGATTTGGAGGTCATCAGTGAAGCACCGATATGGTTGCACAAAACTGGAGTAGTTCCGTTTAAGTTCGATTAATAGTTATGTGAGATGATTACTTCCTGTCAGTGAAGCCAGTCTACGCTGTACAGTTGGTTAATCCTTGTTGGGAATCATCAGCAGTACACATCTCACGAAACCCAGGGAGTTTCGAACCCGCGACATTGCACTCAGTGGTTGAACACAACCGTTTGGCCATGACGGTGTAATTGGCTCTCACTTAGACGAGACTTAGTGCCAGTGATCCTTCAATAATGGAAACCGAATCACTTGGTCAAGTATTGACTGGCTACCCGAGTGACGGCATCTCAGAAGGAAGTTTCACTAACACGATGAACGGGCCTTTAGCTGAAGAATCGTTACTGCGGTCAGTCACCACGTCACCACGTGACACGAATCCCGTGACTGAAGGCCTAGTGGGACTAAGTGCCCATGGCCAAAGGGTTTAGGCATCAGCTACTAGGCAAGAGGTTTCGTCATATGCCCACTGTTGGTGATGCCCAATAAAGATTAAACTATACAGTGTTTCTTGGCTTT